>CM055097.1:74548859-75282772 GCA_029204225.1 Diphasiastrum complanatum
CACTTTTGAGCTCTCTCACACCCACATCCCAAACTCTAAACCCTAACACACATACACATGCACACACACACCACACACACACACCCAGTCTAAGCCTAAAGCCTAAAGCCTAAAGCTACAGCCTAATCCTAATCCACAACCCACACACTCCCTAAACACACGCACACACACACACACACACCCTCCATAAACACACACATACACACACACAACACATGCACATACACACACTCGCACGCGCGCGCGCGCACACACACACACACACACATGACATCCAACATTGCGGCATTGACGCACGTCCGCGCCATCGACGCACGTCCGCCCTTGCCCATCAATGATGGGCACAAGCAATCTACCTTTCTTAGTGCAAGACCAATCTACCTTTCTTAGTGTTGGAATTTTCCTCTTAATTACATAAGAATCTATTGCTTAAATATCATCTTTTCTCTACAAATGCTTTAAACAAGGTGAAACATTAACTCGAATTTTTGAAACGACTTGATTTTTTATAGAAAGACTCGAATTTTTGAACGATTCAAATTTTCTGAATGACTCAAATTTTTTCAATGACTCGAATTCTTCAAACAACTCGACTTTTTGGAAAGACTCGAATTGTTCGAACGACTCGAATTTTTATAACAACTCGAATTTTTTCAATGGATCGAATTTTTTCAAAATATCGCATTTTTCCAATGACTCAAATTTTTTCAATGACTTGAACTTTTCATAAGACTCAATTTTTTCCAAAGTATTGAATTTTTCTTAAGACTCAAATTTTTCGAGATTCAAATTTTTCGAGACTCGAATTTTTTTAATGACTCGAATTTTTTCAATGACTCGATTCTAAGTGGCATTAGCTCTTTGAAGCACAATATCTTAGTGAGAAAAATTACAAGTTTTGATTTTGAATTTCATTCCAAGTCTTAAAAAGTAGAGTAATTGGTGGAATCCAATAGGAGTGATTGAATTCAATTTGTTGAGCAAAAATTGACATAGTATGTATGAAACTCAAATTGTTTATATTCAAGTTTCTTTGTGAGAGTGTGAGGGTCAATTTGTGATGCCATTGGATGTCTAGAATGAGGAGTCGTCCATATTTGAGTATTCATGCATGGTTGAGATCTTTGTGAATCTCTAGTTGTCTAATTTTTAAGCTATGTAAAAAATTGGTGGTATAGTTTGTTTTCAAATCAAATCAAATTCATTCTAAATCTCAAGAGTGAGATTATTTGGGTCAAGAGTGAGTCCAAAAGAAGTGATTAAGTTTGATTTTCATGTGTTTGAAACAAAACCCATATTTTGTTCAAGAATCTCAAGTGTTGAGAGAACTAGTCAAGTGAAAAGGAAAATCTAGGTGTCAAATCTTTTCATATCCATTTCAACTTTCAAAAGAAAGAGTCATTGGTATTTGGTGAGTCCAATAGGAACCTTCAATTAATGATTGTTCTTGTTAGGATTTTGTGTCTAGAATTGATCTAGATTGATCTTAATCTCAAGTAGATTAATAGATCAAGTAATCTGACAACCAATCCCTCTTGAGAATCAGATTAGGATCCACTCTTGGTCCTTTTTGTACTTTTTGCACAGTTACTACACTTTTTGCTCTCAAAATACATGGCAAAGAGTGAGGAGAAGAAAGCGTGTCAATGATCTAGACAGGAAGGTGTGGACTTCTGGGAAGGTAAGAAAAAAAGGCTTCGTAGAAGCAACTTCCCATTTCTTCATCATCCGACAATGTCTGCCTTTGCATGTCCTATGCCCCCGCTCTTGCACCTTCTATTCTTGTACTTTTAGCTACTTTGTTGTGCATTACTGTGGTGGATCATCACGCTTGCTTTTATAAAATTCTCTGTTGCAGTCATCTACGTGTTGTCAGTAGGTCACCATATTTGTGCTTGATTGCTTTCACAAAGCAGTCGTGGCGTGTCTCTGTTTGTGGTGAATACTGAAGTCAAACCAGCCGTGCCAAGTTGTTAGATCCCTTCAAACAGCTTTCTAGTGTATCTTGACCAGTTATTGGATCTGTCCGGTTTATGAAAGTTTTGCTCGTGCTAGTACTACCACCTTGACAATGGCAGCCTCTATGTGAGGTCTCCTATCATATTGTACCCTTTCACGGGTGTATTTCATTTTATTCTCCATTAATTATTTCAACATTTCCCGTGGAAAGTCTGATGATTTAAAAAATTCTTAGAGCACCCTTCAAATTTTTGATAATCGAAGTCTCATCTGTTTAACACCTTTCACCATGAAAGTATGTACATGCACTTCAAAACACTATGTGTGTTGGTAAAAGATAATTTGAATCTGGAGTGGGCCCCTTAGATGCATGCATGGGGAGGAGGGCCATGCATCCTTTTCCCCATACATGCATCCTCCTCCCCAAGCTTTTTAGTTAGAAAAAGCTCATGCATGGGTGAGGGGAGGAGCATGCATGGTGCACCCATACCCATGCACAAAAGTGTACATAAGTTTAAATATATATATACTAGTAAAGAGTGCCCATCGTTGATGGGCAATGGAGGCCGATCTTCATAGAAATGTATTTATATTTCAACCTTTCCCGTGGAAAGTCTGATGATTTATAAAATCCTTAGAGCACCCTTCAATTTTTTGATAATCAAAGTCTCATCTGTTTAACACCTTTCACCATGAAAGTATGTACATGCACTTCAAAACACTATGTGTGTTGGTAAAAGATAATTTGAATCTGGAGTGGGCCCCTTAGATGCATGCATGGGGAGGAGCGCCATGCATCCATTTCCCCATACATGCATCCTCCTCCCCAAGCTTTTTAGTTAGAAAAAGCTCATGCATGGGTGAGGGGAGGAGCATGCATGGTGCACCCATACCCATGCGCAAAGGTGTACATAAGTTTAAATATATATATATATATATATATATATATATATATATATATATATATATATATATATATAGACTAGTAAAGAGTGCCCGTCGTTGACGGGCAATGGTAGGAGGAAAGCTGATGATTGTTGACGGGTGGTCGATTTAGGAGGAAAGTCGATGGTCGTTGACGGGTGGCCAATTTAGGAGGAAAGCCGATGGTCGTTGACGGGTGGCCGATGTATGTGTGTGTATGTACATGAGTGCATGTGTTTATGTATGTGTGTATTCGTGAGAGTGCGTATATCTCTGCATGCATGTGGGTAGTCTAGCATAATGTGCCCGCCGATGGCGGGCAGCTGATGATGATGATGATGATGATGTGTGTGTGTGTGTGTGTGTGTGTGTGTGTGTATGGATATGTGTGTATGAGTGTGTGTGTGTGTATCTGTGTGTGTGGATTTGTGTGTATGATTTGTGCTTGATGGTGTGTGTGTGATTTATGTGGTGGATGGTGTGTGTGTGTGTGTGTGTGTGTGTGTGTGTATGAAATGTGCGTGTGTGTATATGTGTGGTGTGATTTATGTGGCTGATGGGACAAATTGATCAAGCAAACTTGTGCAGCAAGGAGAATAAAAAACTACAGAGCTGAAAAAAAAAAAAGGAAGAACCCTAGAGGTAAGAGCAAAGGAAAACTTCGTGTCAAATTTCCATTTCAATTTGAATAAATAAAAAAAATGTCTAGTTTTAGATATTCAACTTCTACTATTTCCCACAATCGTTGCAAGGATGAGATTGGCAAATATGTTCCTTCATAGAGCATGGATGCTCGACGGATGATTTATGGATAAAACTTTGGTAATTCAAAATAAATAAGAAAGTCATATAATAAATCTTAGTGAGGGTCTGCTTATTGATGATGTTTTTTTAGGTGGACTGACTAGAGAAGAGGGCAACATATGGGTGTGGGCAGAGTGCGGGTTTACTCCCTAATGGTTAGGAGCAAGTTGTTTGGGCAAGAGGCCGATGGTTTAAGTGCTCGGGGGAGATGGGTGGGTGAATTTTGCCATGTGACAAAAAAAGGACGAGGGAGTATTAGAAAAAGATATGCTCTCGTCCTTAAACATCTTAGTTTTTTTTTTTTTGGGGGGGGGGAGGGGGGAGGGGTCTTTCTTGATGGGGACTTTTAAAAAAAGAAAAAAAAAAAACTCAATTATGGGGAGCCAAAAAGCCCCTTCACTTTTTTTTGTTTTATAGGGAGTGGGGGTTCACACTTTTAAGGGGGTTTACGTTCATATTTTTTTATGAGGGGTTGACATTTTAAGGGGGAGGTGTTTTGCATTTTAAAAAAATGTGTGTGTGTGTGGGTCCTTTACTTCATACAATATACCTCATCCACAAAAAAAATTTATATGGAGATGTGTGTGTGCACACACACACACACGCGCATTCGATGTGTCGGGGGAAGCTCTCACACACACGCACAACGAACACGCGCGCGCACACACACACACACACAACACGTGTGTGTGTGTGTGTGTGTGTGTGTGTGCACGCGCGCGTGCGTGCGCGCGCATGTGTGTTTCAAATCCCCATCTCCCCCCTATATTTCTCTTTTTATTGTCTCTTTTGCTCCCCTCTCCCCATCCCCCTCCTTTTTTTTTCAACTGCGTATTTTTTGGCCCATGGATAAAAGCTTGTGGGTAAGGATTAAAATTCAAATATCTTTCTCTAAATCAAAGTATTTGAAGTTAAGGTTTTATTTTCTTCACACACTTCAATGTGCTTTAAACTTTAGCCAATAATCTTTATTACATGACTTTCTTATTTATTTTGAATTACCAAAGTTTTATTCATAAATCATGAACATAAATTTTTTTATGACTACCTAAAACTGCTTCTTCTTTTTTTAATTCTTCAAATCTCTATCTTGGCCCACCATTTTCATGAATGTTTAACCACAAGCCCAAACTCACTATCTTTAACTCCAAAGGATCGAATTTTTCCAAAGGATTGAAGGACCTTTGTGTCAAGTCGAATTTTTCAAAAGACTCAAATTTTTTCGATGACTCGAATTTTTCGAAAGACTCGATTTTATTTTCCCGAAAACTAGAATTTTTTTGAAGGCTCAAATTTTTTCAAGGACGTTAATTTTTTCAAATACTCGAATTTTTCCAAACACTCAAATGTTTGATATTTGAGATGCGAGATGTGCAAGATCGGCCATCATTCAAATCATCGGCCGCCACCTAGATCGGCCTCCATTGCCTGTCAACGACGGGCACTCTTTACTAGTGTATATATATATATATATATATATATATATATATGTATGTATGTATATCTATATATATTTTTAAACTTATGTACACTTTTGGGCATGTGTATGGGTGCACCCATACATCCTCCTCCCCTCACCCATGCATGAGTTTTTTCTAACTAAAAAACTTGGGGAGGAGGATGCATGTATGGGGAAAATGATGCATGGCCCTCCTCCTCATGCATTCATCTACGGGGCCCACTCCAAATTCAAATTACCTTTTACCCACACACATAGTGTTTTGAAGTGCAGGTGCATACTTTCATGGTGAAAGGTGTTAAACAAAAGGAACTTTCATTATCAAGAATTTGAAGGGTGCTCTAAGAATTTTTTAAATTATCAGACCACGTGAAAGGCTGAAAAAAGAATGCATTTCTATGAAGGAAAAATCGAATGTGAAGGGCTAAGAAGGCTTCAAAACGTAGGCTTGGTGGGCCCCTATCACAAACTCTCTCTCTCTCTCTCTCTCTCTCTCTCTCTCTCTCTCTCTCTCTCTCTCTCTCTCTCTCTCTCTCTCTCTCTGTAGTTGCACTCAAGCCTGCATGGCAGACATACGTGGTGCATAGCATAGTTGGCTTGCCACACAAGCCTATGTCAAGCCTATGTGACAGACTGCAACATGCCTGTATGGCAGACATCAAGCCTATGTGATGCCTATATGACCTGCCACACAAGCCTATGATAGACCTACGTGACTTGTCCTATGGCAAGTCCCAAGTCTGTGTGGTTTGTCTCATGGCATGCCTACGTGGCTTGGCACGTGGCTACTTGTGAGCCCTAGCTCTCTCTAGGTCCATGCAAGCCTACATGGCAGGGCTTGGTTGGCTTGCCACACAAGCCTATGGCAAGCCTATCACGATGGGCACTTTTTACTAGTCTATATATATATGTAAACTTATGTACAGTTTTGCGCATGTGTATGGGTGCACCCATGCATCCTCCTCCCCTCACCCATGCATACACAGTATTTTTACTAAAAATGATGGGGAGGGGGATGCATGTATGGGTAAGAGCATGCATGGCCCTCCTCCCCATGCATGCATGCATATTTAAACCATAGTTGCACGAACTTCCACATCCACCGCAGTGGTTCTTGCCGATGTAGGTGTCCTGGCAGAAAGTATTCCAACAACATGTTGTTCCACCTCCGGGATTCTTCGAAGGATCAAGAAAAACATTGGCATTCTTGATGCACCACACATAATGCCACATAATGCCACTTGTTTTTTGCGATGTAATTTACCTTCACAAAATTTGAATGTGCTGCCAACTCCAACGTGTTTCTAGCAATGGCATAGTCTACTCTTTCTATGAAAGCTGATAGGTAGAGTATGAGAAAGCTGCTATGGAATACATTGTCGAAAGATCAAGAACAAAATTCTTTGCATGTTGGAAATGCTTCAGAAATGGGGTATTGTTTGTCCCTCGTACGCTCTTCCTTTCTACTCCTTGCTTCACGTTTTGGAAGAGGGTTTGGTCACTATACTTGGCCTAGGCAGTCTTCTCAGTTCTATTCAAAAAGTTCTTTTGGATGTGCAAAATGGAATACAGAGCAAAAGCTTGCTCAAGCCAGCATGTTCCGAGTTGGAATGGAGGCAATTCGTTGGCAGCTAAATGCTAGAGCTTGTAACCCTAAATTCTTTTCTCCTCCTCCTTCACAGTCTGCAAGTTTTGATCAGTTATCTTATGAGGATAAGTGCCATGTTGCTCTTGCCCAAGCTCTATAGAGCCAAGCTAGAAACGGCCTCGTTTGTTGCTACCGATTTGTCTCCACGTGCAGCACAATATGGAATAGACGACAGACAAAGTGGACTCTGTTCAGCAATACTCGACCACTTCTTAGGAATGCCAAAATGTAATTCATTCATTGTGCCCTAATGGCGTTCCTTCCGACACGAAGGGCGTTTTCCGGCAAACGACATCAGAATTGAACTGCAACTGGTCTAGTGGGTTTGTGTTGAGCACACAAACTTCTCGCCACCTTCCATCCGAAGTTTTGGGGGGTTTCGGCCGGATTTGACCAGTTTCTGGTCCAACAGGCTTTACTTCCCTATATTACTTTCAAGGTTTCTGGCATGGGCGCACGTTTCTTAGATAATATTGGACAGTTTGGAATCTTGTTTGGTGTTGCGGGTTCGTCTCTATGTGCAGCACGCTACGGAATAGATGGCAAGCAAAACGGACTTCGTTCAGTGATATTGGACCACTTCTCAGGAATGCCAAAAAGTAGTCCATTCATTGTGCCCTAATGGTGTTGCTTCCAACATGAAGGGCGTTTCTAAGCAAACGACATCGGAATCGAGCTGCAACTGGTCCAATGGGTTCGTGTCAAGCACACAAACTTGTACCCACCTTCTGATGCAAGTTTTGGGGGGATTCAATTGGATTTGGCCAGTTTTTGATCCGACGGGCCTAACTTCCCTATACTACTTTCAGGGTGAGAGAGAGAGAGAGAGAGAGAGAGAGAGAGAGAGAGAGAGAGAGAGAGAGAGAGAGAGAGAGAGAGAGAGAGAGAGAGAGAGAGAGAGAGAGAGAGAGAGAGAGAGAGAGAGAGAGAGAACCAATAGGTTGATATTCTTCAGGATTTTGAAGTTTACTTCACATTTCTTGCCAATCACAGTTGTATTCTTCCATTGTTTTTTTTGTTGTGATTTATGCTTTTGAGCAGTAATGGTAATGGCCTCTTTCTGCTAGATCTACAATTCATGCACTGTTGAAGAGTATTGTTCTCTTTCTACTAAATTGCATTTTTCTGTAATTCATGCACTTTTGAATAGTATTGCCCTTGTTAGGCCAATTCTCTTGTTTGTGCAATTCATGCACTTTTGAGTTGTAATTCCCTCTTCATGTTGAATATCGATTTTTGCAATTCGTGCACTTTGAGTAGCAATCCCCTCTTTACGCCAAATCTCTTTTTGTGCAATTTATGCACTTTTGAGTAGTAATGCCTCTTACTGCCAAGCCACTAAATTTTGTAGTTACTGCACTTTTGAGTACTAATGGTCTCTTAATGCCAAATCTCTAAATTGATGAACATTCTGTAGTAGAAGAAAGGAGCTGATTTTACTTGTTTCAATAGCAGCTTAGTGATATTTATGAACAATTGAATCCAATTTTGTTTAAATCCTCTAATGATGCAGGACTTCGATGGGATAGGCAGTGGATGGTAGTAAGAGAAAATGGAAGGCCTCTCACTCAAAGGACAACACCCAAGGTGTGTCAGATTGAGGTCTTTGCCGGAAGAGGTACTCTATGGGAAAGTCCGGAAACCTCCTCATGTTGTGATGAGTGAGTAAAAGTTGATGCACTAAACTTTGGCATTAAATTTGCAATATATGCAATTCTGTTTGCACACGCTTCACAATGGTGACCATATGACTGACTATTCAGTAGCCTACATGGCCTATTACTGTCCGTATTGCATTATTGGAATAGTCAAAACAACACAGAATCACAAAAATAATTTTTTTTTTCTCTTTCTGTATAATTTAGTCTAGTAAACCCTCATTTGACTTAGCAAGAGATTTGGATTTCTTGGATATGAAAGGAGCTGATTTTACTTGTTCAATAGCAGCTTAGTGATATTTATGAACGATTGAATCCAATTCTGTTTAAATCCTCTAATGATGCAAAACTCTGATGAGATAGGCAGTGGATGGTAGTAAGAGAAGATTGAAGGCCTTCAGCACCCAAGATGTGTCAAATTGAGGTATCTTTTCCGGAAGAGGTACTCTATGGAAAAGTCCAAAAACTTCCTTGACATAGGTTATGCATAATGCTTGTCATTAGCTAACATGTATTATAGTTATGATCATGTCGTGCCTCTTGAATGTTACAAACCAAAACAAAGTCATAACAAAGCCTAGGGTATGAATACCATACCAGTTTTATCACACTTTTTGATGGTAATCAGTCTTTTTTCATTGTCAATCATGGCCCAGTTGTGTGTCAACAACGTTCAAAAAACTATAGGCTTTTAAAAAGTGCATTTTATTAGGTGCAGTAGGTTGTAATTTGTTGAAGTATGTACAAAACATATTGTAAAAGGTCGCATATAGTATGGAAAATGCAAAAACGTGGGTTTCAGGTGTGACTTATAGTCCAATATCAATGCAAGACCAGTTTGAGCATACTATTGATGGTAGTAGAGGCCGTCAGTTTTTAGCTGTCAATGGTGGCCCTGTTTTGTGGCAAAAACTTTCATACAACAAAATGCTTTCAGAAAAATCATATTATCAAGTGAAGCAGGTCATAAGTTGTTGAAGTATGTCAAAAACATATTGTAAAAAGTCGCAGCCAACATGGAAGATGGAAAAACATGGGCTTCAGATGTGATTTACCTTGTTTTCTACTCACAAGATGCATCAATCCAGTGTGTATAATGGGCATAATAGATTGCACATAATAGATTATGCCCATCCTACACAATGAGAACAAAACATACTATCAAGTGAAGCAAGTCATAAGTTGATGAAGTATATCAAAAACATACTGTAAAAACTCGCAGCCAGCATGGAAGATGGTAAAACCTGGGCAAGCATTATAATTTCTTGAAGAATCCACTGTGTCTATTAAAGACATTGTTTAATCGTTACGAACCTGAGCTGCAACAAATGCTCTACCCCATTTTGGTCCTTCACCTACAACATGAATATCACCATGCACTTCGAATGAGTCCTCTTCAACAGCGGTGCCAGCAGCCAGACATGCGCTCAAGCCTGCAGAAATTTGAGCATCAGTGTTGGTTTCAACGATCATTCAACACAGGAGAAATTATGCAGATAGCAATAAGCCTGGACAAAATGCCCAATCCAAACCCCGCCTGATGACCCCACAGTAGCTATTTTGCCCTCCTAATCCAATCAATTAACCAATGTGTAGGATTCTACTCTGAATCTCACATTCAGATATGATCTGGTGCTATTTGTAGTGCTCACAAAATTAATTCTGATGGATTCAAATTGCCTAGATGATGGATTCAAGTTGTAGTTCATGCACTTTTGAGTGGCTCTCCCTCAGAACAGAGCCTCCTCCCTCTTTCATGCTCAGATCTTCATCAATCAGTTTCATCAAGTCAGAAAGAAATGCGTGTCTTCAATGGCTATTGAATCTTAGAGCAGAGTTACTTCCAGTAGTTGTCCGCATCTCCGTTGTTAGTTCACAGCGTTCCAGGCAGTAGCTCCAAAATTATTACCTTCTAATACTTCTCAGAACACGAAGTTTTTTTCAAGGATTAGAGACCCCTGACAAAATGGTCTCTAGACTCACAAACACCCTTATGCAAATACACTCAGAGGAGGTTCTCAATGCACATTGGATGATTATCTTCCCACCAGTAAGAATGGACTTTTTGCTCACAATTTGCTACTAGACTGTTGGCAGTGCTTGCACATGGCAATTTGTTAAACGAAATGCTTCTTGCATTACTACTCTCACAGTCTCTGAAACCAAAAGCGATGAATGATGGTGTTGTAGAAGCAATCATAGTAGTTGCAATGTGCACCCTGGAGAGAGCTTGAAATGGAGGCCGCCCGCCAAGACGTATCAATCGAACTGGAGGTCGCCCATGCGAGTGGGCAGCAAAAATTTTTTGAAATCTACTTGTGTGTGTGTGTGTGCCAAAAAAAAAAAAAGGCATGTATGTGTTGTTTTTTCAATCATTTTTTTTAAACTCTATTTTAGTTTGGTGACAATTTTGCGTGCAGAGTGTGACATATTTGGCGGCACAGAGTTAATTTTTTACGGCAACCCTTACACTCTCTCTCTTAAATATCTTTATATATATATATATTTATTTAAACTTTGTTTCACTTTTGCGCATGGGTATGGGTGCACCATGCATGCTCCTCCCCTCGCCCATGCATGAGCTTTTTTTGAACTGAAAATCTAAAAAAGAGGATGCATGCATGGGTAGGCGGATGCATGGTCCTCCTCCCCATGCATGCATCCATATTGGCCACCAGAAGCAGTGTTGCAGATTGAAGAGCAAAATGCACATCCTAGGCCTTTTTTCCTTCAAATGAATGGCCATTCCTTCAGTTTTTAGAAAAACCTATTTTTTTTTGCTAGAGTTGTCCTTCAATCTGCAACACTGTCCCTATGCCTTTATTGGCCACCTTCTCATTAATAACTAAACTCTCTCTCTCTCTCTCTCTCTCTCTCTCTCTCTCTCTCTCTCTCTCTCTCTCTCTCTCTCTCTCTCTCTCTCTCTCTCTCTCTCTCTCATATTATCTACACATTGCATGAAGCACACTGCTTGAAGAAGCAATCTGAACAATCCATGAAGATTATGCACCTGGATGAGTCCACAGATTGTCGCCCATCAATCATATCAGATTATTGAATAGCAAGCAGACTGGTTGGACCGCTCTCTCACAGATTCTGCTGGATCGCTCTCTCTCAGATTCTCTCTCTCTCTCTCTCTCTCTCTCTCCCTCTCTCTCTCTCTCTCTCTCTCTCTCTCTCTCTCTCTCTCTCTCTCTCTCTCTCTCTCTCTCTCTCTCTCTCTCTCTCGCACACCGCAAAGGATCCCATTTTGACCGCATACAACCGCATTTCATCGCAAAGGCTGCAAAGTCAATGATTGCAGTCACATTTGAAGCACAATTGCAAAATCTTGCCTATGCTTTGAACGAAGTGAACGAATCTCAACCGCACTGTAAAGTATTGCTTACGGTCTGAACAAAGTGAACGAACCGCAAACCGCACTGCAAGAGCCTCGCCTACGGCTACATACGGTCTGAACGAAGGCATAGGGACCGCCTTTAGGCCACATAAGGACCGTTGCGTAAGGATCACATTTAGGCCGCATAGGGACCACTGCCACCTAGATCGGAAAATCAGCATCCGTCAACAACATATTAAATTTCCAAATCATCGGCCGCCACCTAGATCGGCCGCCATTGCCCGTCGACGACCGGCACTCTCTATTACTAGTCTTTCTCTCTCTCTCTCTCTCTCTCTATATATATATATATATATATATATATATATATATAAACTTATGTACAGTTTTGCGCATGTGTATGGGTGCACCATGCATGCTCCTTCCCTCACCCATGCATGAGCTTTTTTCAAACTAGATATTCAAAAAAAGATCATGCATGTATGGGGAGGAGTATATTGCACGGCCTCCTCCTCATGCATGCATGCATATTCCTAAGTCTCTCTCTCTCTCTCTCTCTCTCTCTTTTGTTTTGTTTCTTCTTCCCACTTGGGTCACACCTAGACCCTATCTCAATAATTTTTTAATCTCTCTCTCTCTACCCTACTTTCCCCTTTCACCCAATTTAAATTTCTCTCTCTCTCTATCTCTCTCTCTCTCTCTCTCTATATATATATATATATATATATCTCCCTCCCATCAAATTATAGCACCCACATAATTTTTAAATCTCTCACTCTCTACCCTACTTTCCCCCTTTCACCCAATTTTAATTTTTCCCCCTCCCTCCCTCGCGCGCGCTCTCTCTCTCTATATATATATCTCTCTCTCTCCCTCCCATCAAATTATAGCACCCACTGGATCGGGCGCATTTGTTGAAGCATTCATCGTGACCTATCAGAGATGTGAACATGGTAACATGGTAGCTGAATGGCCGAGGAGGTGAGGATGGTAGCGTTCTCTATGTCTCCTCCTCCTCCTACCAGCATTCCACACAGATATTACACTGAGTAGAGTCACAGTATTGACAGTCTCCTAGCAACCAAGGATACGAAGGCTGATGGTTCTCCAAGAAAGCTTCAACGTTGAGGTTTTTTATCTTGAAAAAAACAAATTGATGGAAACTTCAACCACAACAAGTCACTCTTAGTCCTGCCAAAGGCATTTTTATGAAGTCCGCTTCAAGAATTTAGACCCGGTCCTAATTGTTGTTTAATCAGCTAGAAGAACGCACAAACTGACACGCTATCTATCTTTATTCCTTAGTTTTTTCAGATATCCATAGCTAAATTCTACTAAAAGAACTGCAAGCACACATGTACAGAGATTATGGCTGTCAAATTGACCTCAGAGAGACTGAATTCATCCAGACTGGGTGATGTTGGCTGCTGCGTATTGGTCTATGCAAGCCGATGGTGAGAACAATAGGCTATTGGTGGTAGTAAGTTGATGCAAATGACCTGCTATGAAAAATAGGAAGGCGCATGAAAAGCTCATGCTAAAAGGCTGTACAACTACCTTGAAGGAGCCTGATTAGTAGGCGGCATAATAACAAGGGTTCTTATGAAGAGATTCAAAGAGAAGCGCTAAGTAAGTGCGGCACCGTCCAGTCCACTATGAATGATGTTTGCATTTATGTGCTGCTAGAATTTACGATAGAATCCTATTCACTTTAGAGCTTTGGTTGTTGCAGGTATCTCCCTCTTTTTGATGCTCATCTTGCTTTTACTCCTTTTCTTTGGTTTCTGTTTTGGGATTGCTTCACGTAATTCTTGCTTCGGGATTTGTTATGTTTGACAATTGTGCTAACTGAAGTGTTTGAAGTGTTTGAATGTTGTAGATGAACCGCTGGAAATCACCTACAGTTACTGGGATGGAGCTGGTCATAGACAAGTGATTCAGGTTAATGGTCAATTTTCAGCTAGCTGGTATCTTTTCATACTTACATTTTAATGTTTTTTTAAATTTTTGGTTTTTTTTTGTGTAGCGCTGTATAGGCCAAAAAGGGAGATACTATAGTTGAGAATTCTTACGAGCTGTTCTACAGCAATTAGATTGCATTTCATTGCTTTTGATTTTGTTAGGCCACATGGCATTTCCTGACTGAAATCTGCACGCGTTTTGGAGACTGAAATCGCTGCGTTTTGGTTCAAGAGTTTTGCGTAAAGGAGGAGCTGCACAAGATCATTTGCGTTTTGATTCAAGAGCTGATTTCAATCGCTGAAGGAGCTTAACAAGATCATTTGTGTTTTGGTTCAAGAGTTGATTTCAATCGCTATATAGCCATTCATCAGAAGGAGCTGCACAAGATCAATAGGTACAATACCTCAATTTCAACTTCAAATCCCATTTTCTCTCAGCCTTTCTGCCACGACTTGATTTTGCTTTTCTAAGTCTAGCACATGCATGTTTAGTCTGAGCACATGCTATATTGTCAATCTAGGAACTGTTTCATTTTTCCAAGTGTGCACAGTTCCTAGTTATGTGTATTTCATTTTAGAAAATAACATGGAAATTTTTTTTTTTTTCCTATCTAGGAACTGATCAGAAGTTCCTTGTGTATGAGAAATGAATGTATGAGCATTAGTAGTAGTCGCGTTGCATTTTTTGGTTCAAGAGTTTTGCATTTTGGTTCAGAAGGAGCTGCACAAGATCATTTGCATTGTGGTTCAAGAGCTGATTAATTCAATCGCTGAAGGAGCTGCACAAGATCATTTGCGTTTTGGTTCAAGAGCTGATTTCAATCGCTGCCGAGCCATTCATCAGAAGGAGCTGCACAAGATCATTTGCGTTTTGATTCACGGGCTGATTTCAATCGCTGAAGGAGCTACACAAGATCATTTAAGTTTTGGTTCAAGAGTTGATTTCAATCGTTGTTGAGCCATTCATCAGAAGGAGCTTCACAAGATCAATAGGTACAATCTCTGAATTTCAGCTTCATATCACAATTTCTCTCAACCTTTCTGCTATGACTTGATTTTGCTTTTCTAAGTCTAGCACATGCAACATTTCTGAGTGCATGCATGTTTAGTCTGAGCGCATGCTATGAGAAATGAACGTATGAGCATTAGTAGTAGCAGCGTTGCATTTTTGGGTTCAAGAGTTTTGCGTTTTGGTTCAGAAGAAGCTGCACAAGATCATTTGCATTTTGGTTCAAAAGTTGATTAATTCAATCGAAGATCATTTGCGTTTTGGTTCAAGAGCTGATTTCAATCGTTGCCGAGCCATTCATCAGAAGGAGCTGCACAAGATCAATAGGTACAATACCTCAATTTCAACTTCAGATCACAGCTTCTCTCAGCCTTTTTGCTACGACTTGATTTTGTTTTCTAAGTCTAGCATATGCAACATTTTTTAGTGCATTCATGTTTAGTCTGTGCGCATGCTACACAAAATGAATGTATGAGCAATTTTCGGAACAGTCTCATGTTGGTTCAACTAACGGTGTTGTCCTTCCCCCCGCCACATGAAATGCAATCTGAAGAAGGCTTTCTCTTGAGAGAGTGTATGAGGTATAGCCGCTTTATGTTTTACGTTAAAAAAAGTGTCTCTTTCACCCAAAAGTGTGCTGGATCAAAACCGGGACAACCAAAACTCATCAATCAGGAAGTTTGTTCCAGTAATATCATTGGAAAAGAGGCCTTCGTTTGGGACACCTTTACGTGGAAATGGTGAGGAAGATTAGAGAATGGTTACGGTGCCCAGGATTGAGTATCCAGAAGCAGAGAGTGGGAGTTGGTGGAGTAGTTCCTCTTTCAGTCCCCCTACTGGGAAATGGATCGTAGTGCACTCACCAAAGAACTCCTTGCCTTCTTCTGACCATGTTCATGTCTTCTCAGATTTTATCACCCAATGGGAACTACAATTTTCAAAGTCATTTGGATCATCTTCTAAGCAATCTGTTTTTGCTTTTGATTGTGCTACGTGATGTTTCAAACTTTCTAAATTTATGCAAATTTTGAAGCTGTTTTTTTTTGCTCTCAAAACTACCCCAGATATCTCTATCCTAACTTCAACCCTGTCTGTTGCAGCAACCATCATGAAATACTCTACACACACTGTGGAGCCCAAATCCGCTAATGGCTGTAACACACTGCTACTACTCTCTGAAGAATTGACAGATTGATATTTCTTTCACGGTTTTGCTGCAAGCAAGAATCTTCTGAAGCTCCTGCTGCAAATGGAAGGAAGGCCACCAGATCATCAGATGTCAGAGGTAGCACGTCATCAACCGTCAGAGGTAGCACGTCACATGTCACTAACAAAACTCCGATTAGCGAGAATGAGAAAGGTTGGAGATGAGAGGTTAAGTGAAGAAATCTATGAAACAGGGTTTGTGAAGAAAGAATGGGATGCGAGGAAGCAAAGATGTGTGGAGATGATGATGAATGTCAAGCTTTTGAACATGATTCTAATTCGGAAGGTGATGACTAAGAAGTTTTTATCACTTCTTATATTTAATGTATTTTTTCTTTTAATCTAGAAAAGTAGAAGGAAGGGGTTTTGTTTCAAACCTTTAAAAAAAAACAAAAAACTATGTACTTTTTGAAAAAATGAATGCAAAGTATCTTTGTTTCATCAAATGCAATTTCATTGTTTATTTTAAAAATTGTTTATGTTTTTTAAAGGGATTGCTTTATTACATTGTTTTTGCTACTAAAATGTTAATTTTCTTACAAACATTAATCAAGCAATGAACATAAAATTTCTTTTTGCTTTGATGCTAATGTTTATTTAATGTTGTTTTAAGATCTCCAAGTGTTGGTGCAATTTATCAAACAGGCCAAGATGGACGCTGCCCGGGATCATGTACATACATGGGATATTAGCAACAACAACACTTGAGCAGTGAAGAAGAGGAGACTATTCATCAGTAGTTGTAGGAAATCAAATACCCAACTGCAACTACTCAAGTTGATAATAATTCAGCTAAAGAAGCTTTCTTTGCCATCCCATTCAAATATGAAGCGGCATCAAACATGATTATTTTTTGAAAGACTCTAGAGTAGAAACTTGGGTGCACTTCTCTCTCTCCCCTATACATAATTGATATAGATGTTATAGCATCCATCGTTGAAGCACTGATACGGATGTTATAGCATCCATCATTGGAACCATCGTTACAATAATTGTTATAGCATCCATGGTTGAAACATCCATCGTTGAACCATCGTTATAACACCAATCAAATCACCAAATCATTGAACATCCATCGTTGAACCATCCATCGTTATGGCATCGTTGAACCATAGTTATAACTCCAAATCGTTATAGCAGAAACCATCATTGATATAACACCAAATCATTGAAACATCCATTGTTGAAACATCCATCGTTGAACCATCGTTAGCAACATATCTTGCCCTAGCATTATTATTATAGCAACGTATCTTGTGTTAGCATTATTACTAGAACACCAAATCGTTGACAAATGTTTCTCACCTTTTCAAAATGAGCCGAAGAAATCTGAGAGAGAGAGAGAGAGAGAGAGAGAGAGAGAGAGAGAGAGAGAGAGAGACCGTATGTAGCCGTTGTGGTCTGCATCACTTGCTATATGATATAGTCACTCTAGATACCTACTTTTGTGAGGAAATTCTCGCGGTTCTCACGATGCTCAATCCCTCTCGGATGCTCTCCCTCTCTCTCACTCACTCACTCACGGTTCTCACGGTTCCTCTCTCTCTCACGATTATCACGGTCCTCACAAAGCTCTCTCTCTCTCTCTCTCTCTCTCTCTCTCTCTCTCTCTCTCTCTCTCTCTCTCTCACGGTTCAGGTTCCTCTCTCTCTTTCTCACTCATGGTTCTCACGGTTTAAATATGTACACTATTGCACCCATGCATCCTCCTCTCCTCACCCATGCATGAGCTTTTTCTAACTAAAAAACTTGGGGAGGAGGATGCATGTATGGGAAAAAGGATGCATGGCCCTCCTCCCCATGCATGCATCTAAGGGGCCTACTCCAAATTCAAATTATCCTTTACCAACACACATAGTGTTTTAAAGTGCATGTACATACTTTCAAGGTGAAAGGTGTTAAACAAATGAGACTTTCATTATCAAAAATTTGAAGGGTTCTCTAATGATTTTTTATATTATTAGACTTTCCATGGGAAAAGTTGAAATAAAAATGCATTTTTATGAAGATCGGACTCCATTGCCCGTCAACGACGGGCACTCTTTACTAGTATATATATGTATATATATATATGTGTGTGTGTGTGTGTGTGTGTTTGGAAAAATTCGAAACTTCGAAAGAATATGAAAGGTTTCGGAAAAATTCTAGTCTTCGGAAAAATTCGAGTCTTTGGAAAGAAAATTGAGTCTCTGAAAAAATTCGAGTCTTGGGAAAAATTTGAGTCTTTTGAGAAATTTGACTTGACATTACAAAGAGTCCTTTGATCCTTCGGAAAAATTTGAGTTGACAGTTCGATCCTTCGAAAAAATTTGAGTCTTTGAAAAAATTTGAGTATTTGAAAAAACTCGATCCTTTTGAAAAAAAATCGAGTCATTGAAAAAATTCAATCCCATCGCATCTTCCATCACTCCTGCCGCCACCATTGCTTCCATTCCATTCAATCCTTCTGATTCACAACTGTCCCCTGACACTCTGGCATGGATGCAAGTTATCAATTTTTCACCCCCATGCCAGACACTTTCTGCTCCTCACCTTCTTCCATACTCCACACCACCCTCCAATTTCCCTCTGTTCCTCCCATGCTCTCGTTCGGACAAACCATCCTCACCCCTGTTTCCACAGTTATTTCAAAAACCCCACCCACTTCGCCAACAAAGGTTGCCGAGGGTAACCAACCGTTGTCTGATGACGCATTTGTCCAAACAATGTTTGTACCATCGCGAGATCGGACTGATCCTACCGCCCCAGATGGCATCAGGTCCAATGAGGACCTGATTGAAGATAATGATGACGAGATTCCACAAGTCGTTGGGGCCAATACAACACAAGCCCTTGCCAGTGCCAATGTATTGGCTGCTCCCACAGATCTAACGACGGCGTACCAAACTCTGGGAAAATACATCTTGGATGCGGTAGCGGCCAAAGCTATTCTGGAAAGCAGGGTACTACACCTGGCAACAAGTAATACACAACTGCGAGCAGACCTCACCAAGCTGCAACAATAGCTAATTTTGGCTCAGCAACACGAACAAGCAGGCACCAGGAGATTGCCAAGCTGTAGCAGAAGGAGGAGGGCCTCAACAAATATATCCAAAGCCTCTCCAACACACTGACTGAGGCCTCCACGAAGGTGCGGGAGCTTCAAGTTGAAGCGTCCAAACGACTTGCCCCCATCCAGGCGCAACTTACCCTTTTGGAAGCAGAGGATACCTGCCTGGGGACGGAGGTCAAAGCCCTAACAAGACGAAAAGCTCGTCTGGTTAGCTCAACCTGCACCGGACTTAAGGCTGCTTTCTCAATCAAAGATGAATCTTCTATGGCGTCAGGTGTAGGTTTATAGCCAAACCTTAAACAGCTACCAGGCAGAGTTCAACAAGTATCGGGCAAGCGCAACACATGAGCTCGCCCAGGCCAAGCAAGCCCTCGAGGCATGCCAGAAATTCATGGACACAAAGGCCTAGCCCACCCCCGTGGTAATTCCATTGCCACCTAATTTTGACGCTGCGCAGGCTAGTACCAGCCAAGATCAGAGCCAGCAGGCAGCAGGGGGATCTCAACCAGATCAAGGGTCCGAAGGCCAAGACCAAGGACAGACGGATGCGGCTGCTGAGATGCGAGACCAGGGCCAAGGCGCAACCACCAGCCAAAGCCAAGCAACATCGTCCAGAGGTTTGCGTATGATATCTGCCAGTCGGGCCTTCCGAAGACCGAAGTCCGTGGAGGAGAAAATCAATGAATTTTTATCAAAGTATCCCCATGAGTCATCAAGAGGCGGCTGACAGATATCATTCTCAGCTCAGACCATAAAGGGAAACGAACTGCAAGCATTGTCCGCCCTCCAACCACAACCAGAGAGGCGTCAACAGTTATTTGAAAGAGACCATGCGGCTATTAAGGCCTACGTGACAAGTCCACAACAATTATGGGTGAACGTGCACTTCCTGCCATGTCCACGAAGATCCAAATGGGCGGAATGCGGCACCCCTCTGGACAAGATCACACTTCAGAACTTCAATTGGCCGGTCATACAATCTGAGTATGGGTGGACTACGGATGTAGACACCAGAAGGGCTCTCACCGCATTCGCCAACCAATACATCAATTGCTCTGATCCCACAGTCCGCGTGGCAGCCACTTATGCCCGAGATTTAGAACATCTTTTTAAACTTAGAGATTACTTTTTAGAGTTGGGTCCAAATTGGGACTCACATGAATCTTGTGGTTTCTAATGTACTTTTTGTGGACCCTTGGATCAAGTTGGGTCCAAGATGAATATATAGGATCATTGTGAATATTAGCCAATAGGATTGAGGGGCAAGGGCCTTCCCCATTTTATAAAAAGGCACCATTTGTACACTATTTGGATGCTTAATGAGAAGGAGGAAACTCTACCAATTTTGGAAGAGAAGCATTCTCATTTGCAATTCAATGCTTGCTATTGCTCTTGTTGTTTTCAATTGCTTTCAAGTTCATGATTTTTGGTTTCAATAGTTTATGTTTCTCCTCTAGCAAGTAAAATGTGCATTTGAGCTAACCTCCACCCTCACTCTCCCTCTCTCTCTCTTTCTCTCTTCTCTTCTCAATCTCTTCTTTTCTATCTCTTCCCTTCACCCAAATCATGATGAATGTTATTGTAGAGGAGTAGAGGGAAAGGAGAATAGTGTTAGTGGTGAGTAGAGTCAAGGAAGGAAGTAAGAAACTAACTAAAAGTAGCATCTATGCATAGTTAGGTACCTATCCAGTGAGCTAACCCTTGTTGACAGGCGGGAGGGCTATAATACGTGAGATCTTCGACCCTACAACTATATCCTTTGGGAGTTACCGTCAAGCAACCCAAAATGCAATTACACACTGCCACCGCTGAGACAAGTTCAGAAGACACGCTACGTTGGCATTATCGCCTTGGGCATCCTCATGTTCAAGTGATCAGAACAATACAAAATTACAAAATGGCAAAGGGTATTCAATGCAAGCTAACACCAATCTCGTTGTGTGAGGCTTGTCTTTATGGAAAAATGACTCGTTCTCGTTTTCCTAGATCAAAAACAAAATCAACATTACTACTTTAGTTAGTCGTTTCTGAACTATGTGGTCCATTACCAACTTTATCAATCCAAAAGTCCAAATTTGTTCTTACATTCATAGATGACTACTCAAAATTCACTATCATTTACTTTCTGAAACAGAAGTTTGAAGTCTTTAAATTCTTCAAACTCTAACTTGCCATGGTAGAAAGGCAAAAGTCTCACAAATTGAAGGTTCTAAGAACAAATAATGGTGGCGAGTATATCTTTACTGAATTTATACATTTGTGTCAACAAAAAGGCATAATACATCAATACACTACTCCCTACACGCCACAACAAAATGGCATTGCAGAACGGAAAATCTTACATTGTTCAATTGTACTCGAGCTATGTTACAAACAACTAATCTACCTCCAACCTTTTGGGAAGAAGCTGTTGCTATTGTTGGTTATCTACAAAATCGATTACCTTCCAAAACTCTTCCAAATGTCACTCCTTATGAAAGATGGCATGGGACCAAGCCTGACCTTAGTCATTTGTGTATATTTGGCTCCATATGCTACTCATTGGTCCCTGAAGAACTACGAAACAAGTTATCATCTCGAGCTCGTCAAGGTGTACTAGTTGGTTATGGTGCACGATATGGAGTAAAAGCATACCACATTTATGATCTTGCTGAACAAAAATTCTATTTTGCTCATGATGTCTTCATTGACGAAGACATTTTGATTAATGGTGCATCATCAGCTCCTCCATCGAGTATTTATTCTGAACTACAACCTCCTGTCAAACTTCTTCAACCTCAAGTGATTGTTTCTCTTGCTAAACATCCTAGTTCTGAAATTGAAGAGTGGATTGAATCCTCATTTAATTCACCAGTCATTCAAGATGATCCACCACCTGCACCTCCAAATGAAGAACATCATGTTCTGATACCACCTGATACACCTCACCAATATTCCAAATAATTTAGCAAGGCGGGTCCTTCCTATTCATGGTCATCGCACTTCTACTCGACTGCCACGTTCTAATTTACTATGCATCCAAGCAATGATGCGCCATCGCCAGACATTTCTCAAGGTGCCTAAACTCAGTCTAAAACTACACAACAACAGGGCACCAAAACAACACTTTTACACATTTTAGCTCCTTCTAGCTCAACAAGTCGCAAATTTCGATCTCTAAGTGACATCCTTGGTTCTAGCAACATGGATACAGAAAGCTCCTCTTCTTATGATCTCTTCACATACGATCCTCTTATGGATGATATTGTTGATGCAGACGAAGTCCTCGCTTCTCATGAAGCTTCTTTTTGGTGAATTGCTATGGAATCAGAAATGAAATCCATGTATGCTAATAACACGTGGAAATTTCCTCTTCCATCTGGTCGCAAAGCTATCTCTTGTAAGTGGGTTTTGCGTCGCAAATACAAACATGATGGATCTATATCACATTACAAAGCACGCTTAGTTGCCCGTGGGTTTGTGCAGAAGCAAGGTATAATGAGACCTTCTCACCTACTTTACGCATTGTTACCTTTCGTTTACTGCTCGCTCTGGGAGTTGAACTGGATTAGAAATGGACCAAATGAATTTAGAAGCAGCTTTCCTGAAGTTCGACCTTGAACTGTGACCAGAAGTCCGACCTTGAAGCTAGGTCAATTAGAGACCTTAGAATAAGGCAGCCCTACATAACTCAAAAGAGTGCCCATAAATATATCTTTTCAAACTTAAACAAAAAGCTTTAGGCCTTTTCCACAATTAAATGGTCTCCACCCATGTAATTAGCACAACGTTGAATCTTAGAATAATAGCTTGCTTTTCTCTTGACAGAGAAATTGAACTTTAATATGTTTAGAATGAGTTTGTGGGTTTAGAGATAGAGAAATGTAGCTCTGATTATCACAATAGAGTATGGTTGGACTGATTTGAAAGATCATAGGATCATGAAGCAATCTTCTGAACCAGATAATTTCTTTTACTATAGAGGTAGCTATGACATATTCTGATTATGTGGAGGACAAAGAAATGCATTTATGCGACTATTCCATGAAATGGGTCCTCCTACTAGAAAGCAAAGATAGCGAGATGTGGAATTTCTTGTATCCACATTACCAGCCCAAGAATAAGTAAGTAATGTCAAAGCGTCCTCTGTATTTCCATTATAACACAAAGCATAGTGCTTAGTGGCTTGAATGTATCTTAGTACTCTGAGTAGAGCCTTCCAATGAGGTAGGCCAGGATTTGACATAAACAGTGACAATGTGCTGACTGTAAATACTAGATCAGGTCTAGTGCAGACCATGGCATACATGATCGATTGAGTGGCTATTTGAATTCATTTAGATGATCAGTAACTGAGGTCCCTTCACTCACCTTGAGTGACAGGAACTTCTTCCTCAAGAAGAGATGAGTCGATACATCTGTCGTTTCGTATAGACCAATAAGAATGTCTCATGCCTCTTTGGAGTTGGAACAATCAGCTACATGAGCTATTTGTGAATCTTTAAGATTCAGAGATACAATGGCAAGAGCTTTGTCATCCTTAGCATCCCCAAGGGGTCAACATGTTAGATTCAGCCGGTTTGGCGATCGAACCATTGATGTATCTCTAGAGTTCTTTTTCTGTGAGTATCATCTTCATCTTGAACTTCCACATGTGGAAGCCATCACCATTGAACTTGTTGATCAAGTGGATTTATGAAGATATTCCTTCCATGATGAATGATCTAAGTATAGTAAATAGTTTCGAATATTAATAGTGTCTTGATGGAAATTTGGGAGGTTCTGGGATAGGCGTATGAGCTAAAGCGATCTCAGGAACTTCCCGAGCAGTAGTAAGGTCTCCAGGAGGTTGGATTAAAAGTGATTTTTTTTGTTTTTTCCTTCATGGTATTGCCACGAGGTTGTGGCTTCTGAGGGTGTGAGGTGTGTGGATGAGGAATTGGTGGCTCGTCATGGATGATCTCATCGTCGATTTGATAAATTGTTTCCTCCTCACATAGATCCCATGCATAATTGGGTCGTTTGACACGATAGACTTTGGTATCAGGTTTTTCAACTGTAACCTTGGTGACTGGAAAACTTCTGAAAAATTCTATATTCGTAAGACATTTTCATCATCTACGAATAAACCTTCTGATTCATCAGTAGGTAGCCATGCAACGTTTAACAATTCATCATTGTGTGGTTGAATATCAATAAAATTGATAGTAATGATAGGCGTGTCTAGATCAGGAGGTTGTTCATGATCGGTCAAGGGAGTATGGGTGCAATCATCCTAATTCTAAACACAATAATCAGCCTTCACACAATCAATCATAGCCAAACTATGACAATGTGGAAAAGAAGTGTCACGCTGGCTTGTAACATATCTCCCCAGACTTCAGTGCCTTCAAGGGTTTTATTCTCAAAAGGCGTGTGAGAGGTGAAAGAGGGTTGATCTGCATTTTGAATTTGCTGACGATATTTGTGTTGCAGCCTAATTTCTTTGGACGGTTGCGGATATACAATGGGCGTAGAACCTTCGTGTGCTTTTGGGTTTTGCTTGGTGCAATGGTAGTGGCTTGGCATTGTGTGCACGTGTCAAGGCCCATGCTGGCAAATTTTTGCTAGCAGAGTTTCTACTGGCATGGAGTAGACATGAGTAGCTGGTTTAGATCATGAAGGACAATCCTTTACATGGTATTCAATGCCACAATTTTCAAAAGCTGGTGGAAAACGAAGTTTGTCTGGGCAGCAAATACTTGGATGTTTATTTGCAAAGATAAAACATCCGCGTATTGTGAGAAATTGTTGTGTTGCAACACATCTTGGTTTGGATCGTAGATTGGGGCATTTGGGTTAATCACTTGAGCATTAGGATCATACGAATAATATGCCACCTGCTCAGAGGAGTATCCTGGTTGAGTAGTATCTTCCACATAATAAATTGCTGGATCAATGAAATTTGGATCAATAAAATGGACAACTGGTTGTGGAACGGGTTGATTAACGACAAACTATTGGCATGGTTGGAACTGATTGGGTGGAGTTGGTTGTGGTTGATACACTCCTGGCCGTGACATGGGTTGTTGTGGATTGAAAGGGCGGTATTGTCAATACATGGGTTTGGGTGCTCCTGGAAAACGAGTTTTCAGTTGGGGGCACTCATTAGCAATGTGATTCTGCGAACAAATAGAACACTGGATATGTTCTCTTACTGGAAAGGATTTGTCAGCAATATCTTTCATAGCTCTCTGAAAATCAGTAGTTAGTTTGTCCATGTGAGTTTGTTGTAGGATTTCTAAAGATTGGGCTATATTCTCAAGCTTCGGATGATTAAGACGTTCGAGATTCTTGGATTTCTTTTCATGGTTATCAAAGTCCTCATCGGACCCCTCATCTTCTTCGCAAATGACATTAGTCATTACATCCTTAAGTTGATCATAAAGGTCAACTGGTTTTACCTCTCGGCAGATACTTCTAGGGAGTTCAACCAAGAACAATTTGATGGCCATACGTTCGGTAATATTTTCATCAACACATTCTACCTTGAGACATTTGAACGCTCAATGTAGCTTTTAAAGGACTCTTCGTGATGTATCTTGATGTGTGTGATTTGTATGAATGGACTTTGAGTTAGTTTGGATGGTTTAAAATGCTTGATAAGAGCGTCTTTGAGGGTATTCCAAGAAACAAGATTAGGGGCTTCTAGGTTGAGATACCACACTCTTTGACGGTTCCATAGAGAACCATAGAAAATAATAAGAGCTTTTCATTTTCAGAAGTGTCTCAGAAGTGACATGCATTATCAAAGACTTGAAGAAATCTAACTGGGTCAGATTCTCCATTGTACTTTGGTGCATCAATATGCAAAATTCTTCGTTCCAGGCGTAGAGGATTAGGGTTGGAAAATTCAACAAAGTCTCTTGACATGATGCATGATGAGGAACAGAATAATAGTACGGATGAACAATATAGTACTGTGTTTGGCCAAAAAAGGTCAAATAGGCGGTTTTTGCAAAATAGTGAGTTTGGACAAGAATATGGACTTTTCTGGAGTAATAGAACTCGCAGACAAGACTAGAACTCGCAAACAGACTGATTAAGCATAATATAGTACTCGCGAATTCTGATAGGGAGTTTTCTCTGGCAAAATACTGATTTTTTTTTTTTGAACTTTTTTGTGAAGGAAGGAATTCGCAAAGGGTGTACGCCAAAGTTTCAGACTGTGGGCAATTTTATGGGATGGTTGATGAATTCTGAAACTGTAGTTTTGTTGACAGACAAGTTCAATAGTGAAAAAAATGCTTGTTTGACAGAAAGCAGACTAAATCTTTGGGACAGAATTTGCAGAGCTGCCAAAGGACTGATCTTTCACAAATATAGCCTCAATAGAATTGGTGAATTCTAATACAAACATTTGGTTGAAAAACAGAGCGATTTGACAGTAATACATGTTGATTTTTGAAAATCTGGGCAGGGTCAGAATTCGCAGAGGTGATAGACTGAAAGATAATGTTCTAGAAAGGGTGCAGACAGACTGACGAATTTTGATATACCTATTTGATGACAAAAAATGTCACTTGGATCACTTCTTTTAGAGAAAATGCCCAAGTTGACACTTTTGTTTTTCCCCCCCAGCTTGATAGGTTGCTCAGCAGCTCTTGTAGGACCTGGGAGAAGACTTGCGCTGTATTGTGAAGAAGAATATTAGTGTGAAAATGCAAAAATCATGCTTGATAGAGGCCAAAATCTTGTATATAGGATAAAAACACATGCGTGGAGCCTGTTCCCACGTGTGAAATTAGTGTACTTGTCATGTACCATAATCATATATGTTGTACATATGATTTAATTCAAGTTCTAGTGGCTAAAATGGCCAAAAACTAGTTTTCTAGATATAGGACACATGGCATCAATCTATTGATTGCATGAGCCAAATAACTTAGTTAGGTGTCACATCCCATGTGTAGAGGACAACTCACACGTGTGGAAAAAGCTGAAGTAGGCGAGTTTTTGCTTCTAGAAGATTTCTATGAAGATCTCCATATAGTAGAAAATTGGACCAAAAATGTCCAAAATAGAAAGTTGCATGATGATGACAGAGCATCCTCACACGTGTGAGATCTGATGCATGATCAGTACCTCTAGCTCCAAAAAGTGTATATATAGAGGCATATTTGCCACAATCAACATGAAACATCAATCTTGATTTTGGAAGCAATTTTGTGTAATTCTCTCTATTTGTCTACATTTGTTTTGATCGTTTTGAGGTTCTATCATAGTGTACTTTGTTTTCAGGTTGGAGTCCGTAGTCTGACAGGGTTTCACATGTGTGAATCCAGCAAGTACATTTACCTTCATTAATGATTGTTCTTGTTAGGTTTTTATGTCTAACATTGATCTAGTTTGATCTTAATCTTATGTAAATTGATAGATCAAGTAAATCTAACATCCAATCCCTCTTGAGGATCAAATTAGGGTCCCCTCTTGGTCCACTTTGTACTTTTTCCACATGGTATCATATCCAAGTACAAGAGGTTTTATTGAAATTGATAGGGTTGATCCAAATCAAAGCCAAAATTAGCAAGTTTTTGGAAACTAGCTAATTTTTGGGTAACAAGTTTGATTTGATAGGTATTCTCAAAATTTTTGGACCAGAACTTGTTGTGGGATGTAGGAACACTTTTCACACGTGTGAGGCCGTACAGCTCTGATTTTGGCTGAGAAAATTCAAAAATTTGTACAATCTGACTCACACACCCAATTAGAGAGATTTTTAGTGCAAAATCAAGCATTTTCAATAGAAAATCTAATCCCTTGATTAGTTCTTGGATTAGATCAGCCAGAAAATTAAGATTGAAGCTTGAATTAGGAGAATTAAATGATTTTCTCTGATTTTTTAGTGCATGTTGAAGTTGACGAGAGAAATTGCTAAAAATCATAGATAAAGGAGTGATTTTGCAAGTTTGAGACTAGAATCTAAATTTTCATCATTCTAGATTGGTTCATGATTGATAGAATTGTGTCTATAAGCTTTCTAATTGCTAGAAGACTATAGGTTCAGATCTCTTAGAGAAACCATAAGAGTTTCTAGTGCTTTTTCACATTAAAAAATGGCATTAATGGGTGGTTTTTTGCTTGAAGCTAGTGAAAGGCCTACATCCACTAATTATGCTACTTGGATAGTTCGAATGGAGTCTTTGCTTGTACTTCATGATCTTTATGACATAGTACTTGAGGTGGAAGTAGAACCTCACGGAGGAGTTGAGTTGGTACAGTACAAAAAGAGATGTAGAGTTGCATTACATTGCATAAAGATGAATGTAAGTAATGAACTTTTGAAGGAAATCTCATCTTGTACCACATCCAAAGAGGCATGGGATTCATTAAAAGCAATTTATGGATCCAAGAATACTTCAAGGATACTCATGCTTAGGAATCAAATCCTTCAAAGCATGAAAGGAAGTAGTGAAAGTGCCCAAAATTATGTCTTTAGGATCAAATCTTTGAATAAGGAGTTGTCTTCTATAGATGATAAATCAAAGATGCTGAATTAGTTCAAATCATTTTGAATGGATTAGGAGATGATTATTCCAATCTTGTTCAAACCTTTGTTGTTCAAGATTCACTTCCTAGTATTGAAAAACTTCAAAGTGTGCTTGTAAGTGAGGAGAGTAGAACGCTTCATATCAAAAGTAGGATGAGTTCTTTATCTTTTAATGATGGTGATGAAAAAGCTAACTTTTCCTTGAAAAGCAAGAAGAAAAAGTATCCATTCAAGAATACTCAAGACATGGAGATGGAGAGCAAAGATGGAGCATCAAGTTCCAAAGGCAAGAGCAAGAAGGACAAGAAGAAGCTGAAGTGTTTTTTTTGTGGAAAAAAGGGACATTTTGCATCCGAGTGCTACAAGAAGAAGAATGCCCAAGAGAAGGACAATCAAGGCAATCTTGTGCTTGAGGAGGAGGAAGAAGAAGGCAATCTATCTTTGATGGTATCCTCACCACAAACATCTAATCAAGACACTTGGTGGATTGATAGTGGGGCAAGCTCTCACATGACTCACCAAAAAGACTACTTTTCTAATCTACTTTCTTACAATAGTCCTAAGAGATTTATCTTCACTACAAGTGATCAAGAATGTGAGATTGTAGGTGTTGGATCCATTCCTTTATGTCTAGGATCATCTAAAAAAGTAGATTTAGACAATGTTCTTTATGTACCTTCAATTACAAATAACTTGTTGAGTGTAGGACAACTTATGGATAGTGGATTAGATGTACATTTCAAGCATGGAGCATGTTCTATCTTGAAAGATGAAAAATGTATTGCTAGTGGTTTCAAGCAAGGGAGGTTATTCAAATTGGATGCTAATGTGATGGTTGGAAGTGTGAACATGCAAGGGAGGAGCTCACTCAAGTGGAATTATGGCACAAAAGGTTAGGCCATCCTAACTATAAAGCTATGGAGACCATGGTGACAAAGGAGCTAGCAAGTGAACTTCCCAAAACCATATCCAACTGTGGCAAGCTTTGTGAAGCTTGTGGACTCTCCAAATCTCATAAGGTACCTTTCAAGAGATCTTTGACAAGATCTAGATCTCCTCTTTACCTTATACACTAGGTTGTTCATTCATTTTCACATGAATCAAATGGTGGAGCTCTTATGTATGTCACTTTTATTGATGATAGATCAAGAAACTCTTGGGTTTATCTCTTGTCTAAGAAAAGTGAAGTTTTTGAGTCCTTTGTAAAGTTCAAAACTCTTGTTAAAAGCAACTTAATACTAGCTTGAAAGTATTAAGAAGTGATAATGGAGGGGAGTACATCTCCAATAGGATGAAAGAGTTTTGTGAAACTAATGGCATTAGGAGAGAGTTTACTTGCACGTATACTCCACAACAAAATGGAGCAGCTGAGAGAAAGAATAGGACACTATGTGAGTGTGCTAAAGCTTTGAGATTAGATGCATCCCTTCCTACTTCATTCTAGGGAGAAGCTATTTTATGTGCAAACTTTCTATGTAATAGAATGACTAATAGTGCCATTAAAGGACTTACACCTTATGAAGTATTGTTTGACAAAAAGCCAAATCTTAGTGATTTGAAAGTTTTTGGATGTACTTGTTATGTACATATTCCTTTAGAAACAAGGAAAATGGAAGATGCCACTTCTTTCAAAGGCATTTTTGTTGGTTATAGTGAAAGTAAAAAAGCTTATATGATATTTGATCCTAATACCAAGAAAGTTGTTGTATAGAGATGTACTTTTTGATGAATATTTTCAAGCCAAAGGAAAGGTGACTTCCAACAACACTCAACTTGTCAAGGATCATGCTATGGCCGAGGAGGAGCTTCATGAAGATGAAGACCAAGTGGAATCTATTCAAAGTCCAAGGGTGCCAAGAAGATCAACAAGGACAAGGATTGAGCCATCAAGGCTCACTTATAGTGACAAAAGGGAGCAAAGGGAAGATTCTCAGCTACTCAACTCTTATACTTTCTTGACTACTATGCTTGAAGAACCAATTAGTTTTGAGGAAGCAAATAAGTCTCAATATTGGAGGAAAGCTATGCAAATAGAGTTTGATGCACCGTATGGAAAGATTGAATTCCAACAACACTCAACTTGGAAGCTTGTTGATCTACCGTATGGAAAGAAGCCTCTTACTTGTAAATGGATGTATAGATTGAATTATAATCAAGATGGTTCCATTCATAAGTATAAAGCTAGACTTGTAGAAAAAGATTTTTTGCAAGTCAAAGGCATAGATTATGATGAAACCTTTGCACCTGTTGCAAAGCTTGTGACCATTAGATTAATCATATGTCTTGCTACTTCTTTCAAATGGGAGCTCTTCCAACTTGATGTGACAAATGCTTTCTTGAATGGATTCTTGGAAGAGGAAATCTACATGTGCCAACCCGAGGGCTTCATCAAAGATGGAGAAGAAGACAAGGTGTGTTTCTTGAAGAAGAGTCTTTATGGACTCAAGCAAGCACCAAGAGCATGGTACTCTAGGTTGCATTCCTATCTTATTTCCATTAGATTTGTTGTAAGTTCTTATGAACCATCATTGTACTACAAATGTAATGATGGAAGATCACTATCTTAGTTTTATATGTTGATGACATTATACTCACAGGAAATGATCTAGATGGCATCAAAAATGTAAAACTTTTCTCGTCTAGTGAATTTAGAATGGTAGATCTAGGACTTCTTAAAGTTATACTTGGAATAGAAGTCACTAGAAGTAATGATTTTGCTTTCATATGTCAATCTAAGTCTGCTAGATCAATCTTAGCAAAATTTGGCATGATTGATTGTAAAGGAGTTGAAACTCCCATGGAACTAAGTGTAAAAGTTTCTAAGGAAAGTGATGAAGCATCATTTGAGGACATCACTACCTATAGAATGCTTATTGGTTCCTTGATATACTTAACCATCACTAGACTTGATCTTAGTTTTTGTGTTGGCAATACATGCAAAGTCCATTAATATGTCATTGGAAAGGAGCAAAAAGGGTGTTAAGGTACATCTCGACTACAAAAGACTTTGGTGGCATAGTTTATGAAAGGACTAATATTTGTTTAAGAGCATATTTGGACTCAAGTTTTGCAGGTGACAAGATGGATAGAAGATCCATAAGTGCATTTGCTATGTTCTTATGTGGAGGAGCTATATTTTGGCTTTCCAAAAAGCAAGACACCATCTCTATTTCATCAACAAAATCCGAGTATAAAGCTATGACAAAAACAACAAAGGAGGTTCTTTGGCTTACAAGGCTTTTGGAGGAGCTACATGTGATCAAGGATGAAGACATTCCATGCATATATTGTGACAATCAAGCAGCTCAACAAGTTGCAAACAATCCAGTCTTCCATGCTCGAACAAAGCACATTGAGATTTCACATCATTTCATGAGGGAGAAAGTGCAAGCAAAGGAGATCAAGCTTATTCATGTTTCATCATCAGATTGCATTGTTGATATACTCACCAAGGCATTGCTTAAATATCCATTTGTAGAATTAAGATTGGCTCTTGGAGTTATAGATAGATCTATGCTAGATTTACCAAGCTAGATTTTTGAGGAGTGTGAAAATGCAAAAATCATGCTTGGTAGAGGCCAGAATCTTGTATATAGGATAAAAACACATGTGTGGAGCCTTTTCCCACGTGTGAAATTAGTGTACTTGTCATGTACCATAATCATATATGTTGTACATATGATTTAATTCAAGTTCTAGTGGCTAAAATGACCAAAAACTAGTTTTCTAGATATATGACACATGGCATCAATCTATTGATTTCATGAGCCAAATAATCTAGTCAGGTGTCACATCCCATGTGTAGAGGATAGCTCACACATGTGGAAAAAGCTGAAGTAGGTGTGTTTTTGCTTCTAGAAGATTTTTATGAAGATCTCCATATAGTAGGAAATTGGACCAAAAATGGCCAAAATAGAAAGTTTGATCCAAGTGTCAAAATTGCATGATGATGACAGAGCATCCTCACACGTGTGAGATCTGATGCATGATCAGTACCTCGAGGTCCAAAAAGTGTATATATAGAGGCATATTTGGCCACAATCAACATGAAACATCAATCTTGATTTTGGAAGCAATTTTGTGTAATTGTCTCTATTTGTCTACATTTGTTTTGATTGTTTTGAGGTTCTATCATAGTGTACTTTGTTTTCAGGTTGGAGTCCGTACTCTAACAGGGTTTCACACGTGTGAAACCAGCAAGTAAATTTACCTTCATTAATGATTGTTCTTGTTAGGTTTTTATGTCTAGAATTAATCTAGACTGATCTTAATCTTACATAGATTGATAGATCAAGTAAATCTAGCATCGAATCCCTCTTGAGGATCAGATTAGGATTCCCTCTTTGTCCATTTTGTACTTTTTCCACAATCAGGCAATCACGCACACAAGCAAGTAGCAATAGCAAGAAAAGAAAAACAAAGTAAGCTTGTGTAAAAAACTTAAAAAGGGGCAACGACGCCAATGTTGGATCTAAATCTAATGTTACGGTGACTAGGTCTATCTATGGTTCAGGTTGTAGTGTAGTGGTAGACCAATTCATCCACCTTCTAAGTTCTACATTAAAATTACAAATAAAGTAAAGAGCATGAACAAAAAAGAGGAGCACCAAGGCTTCCTAGACAACAACTAATGAAGCTTGTTAAGGCTTCCCAGCTAACAAGCATTCTAAATAAACTAGAACTTGCTAAGACTTACCCAACTAGCAAGGCCATTAATCTTATTCCTAATTAACACCCAAAGGGAAATGAAATAGTGATTGCGGCTAACTAAGCAATAAGCAATAAAACGCTATTATGGGAAAGGGTCTTTTCACATGCAGTAGACATGCATGGGAGGTTGGCATGATTAGTTAGACTGCTTCCATGTGGATTCCGTGCATGTCTACTGCATGTGAAAAGACCCTTTTCCCATAATAGCTAGGTCCAATGCAAAAGCATTGTATGTGCACGTCCACACCCAAGACATGCATGTGGTCATGATCAGTTAGACTGCTTCCATGACGTGCATGTCTAGTACCACATGCATGTGGTTATCAGTCCACATGGTCCTATTCATCTTTTACCAATGTTAGGTCCATCCCCTGTACCCCCAGAGGTCCAATCCATTTAGGGTTATGATAGGTGTTGATAGCAAAAGTAGTATGTTTAAAGCTCATTGTTGTTAGGCGTAACTGCATGCATGCTCATATTTCTTTTGTTATTTTTCTCAAATGCTTTGAACATAGGAATATGTATAGGGTTGAGTTTGCCTTGTATGTGATGTTCAAAATGTCATGTACTTTTAGTACATTAGTGCTTATAAATGCATTATAATATCTAGTGTCAGCTTTGTTAGGCCCAAAAGTAGCGATTAGCCCTAATAATAAGGCAATTTTCTCTTTAGGCCTTCCAAAGTATTTAAAATAAGAAACCTTAAAAATCCGATCTATGAATCATTCCAATTTGATTTGTAAAATTATCGAGGATGTTTCAATTGTTGACAATGATTCAATGGAATATGAGATGTTTGACAATGATACTCTTAGCAATAAAATAATTTCATTATTCCATGAAGATCTTATCTATACTAATCTAGATTGGGAATTTTCGAGAAACTATCTTCAAGAATTTCACGAGTCCATTTTACCAGAATTCAATGTGGGTATTGTTGGAGAACCTTATCTTACTGGAATTTCAAGAGTTCAACCATCAAAATATAATTTACACAATGCATATATATTTTGTGTAAACATGAACAATGACCGAGAATATTCGTCATCGTCCATTCCCGTCACGGTTGGTGCACCGTGCTGGACGTCCACCACCCGTCGCCCACCAGGTAGAGCCCTTGTGCAACAGACCATTCGTGGCACGCATCAGCCGCACATGGACAGAGAGGCCACACAGGTCATGGCCAGTTTGATTTACGAGCTGAACCTACCTTTTGCCATCACCGATTCTGAGCCCTTCAGAAGGGCATTCCGCCTTGCACAATCTGTCAGCCCTGGCTGGAGAGTCCCTAGTTCGGAGGTTGTCCACACACACATGCTGAGAGATAGGGTTGACTCCTTGTCTAGAGAGATGGAGCCTCTACGCCGCCACTGGGCCACATATGGATGTAGCATCATGTCCGATGGCTGGACTGATGTCAGGAGGAGGCCGATCCTCAACATCTTGGTCTCCAGCTGCATGGGTACACAGTTTTTGAGAGCCGTGGTTTGCCGTATGGGGGGGAGAGTCATATCTGCAGATTCCATGTACGGTGTCATTAGGTCTTCCATACTGTCCATAGGCCCCCAGCATGTCGCTACGGTGGTGATGGACAATGCCACCAACTGTATTCAGATGGGTGTCCTACTAGAGGCCTAGTTCCCTCACATCGTCCATACCCCTTGTGCGGCGCACGACATAGACCTTCTCATGGGGGACATAGGTGCACTTCCCTGGGTTAGAGCCATCGTCCGTGAGGCCCTCTTCCTGGTGACTTTTGTCACCAAAAAGAAGCGTGTTCTTGCCATGTTCCGGGTGTTCAGCCATCTAGACCTCCGTAAGCCAGTCCCCACACGCTTTGCATTTGACTTGGTGGTCATCGACCGTCTGATCAGGTGTAGGGCGCAGCTTCTACAGATGGTTGCCAGTGATCTTTGGTGTGCCAGTACGTTTCAGCACACTGAGGATGGGAAGCACTTTTCTTCCACGGTGAGGGGAGACCAGTTCTGGAGGGATGCACAGACATTGTTAGGACTGCTTCGACCACTCTACATTGTGCTCCGCATGGCTGAAAGCGAGGGGTCAACACTTGGACTTGTATATGAGCTCATGGACCGGATTGGACAGTTCCTACAACTGCCCATCTTGCAGCCAGAGAGGTAAGCAGTATAGTAATGTAATTGGCCTTTATCTTCTTAGTAATTGCTAGTTTGTTTTTCTGTCAGTGTTAAGTTTTTTTTGTAATGCCCTAAACCACATGCCTCTCACCTGCAGGATGACAGAGCTGAAGTTCATATGGAAGACGCGGTGGAACTACTTCCACAGGAGTATCCACAGCGTTGCACACATGCTGCATCCCCTCTTCCTCTCTCCGACACAGATCACAGACAGGGAGCTTGAGGCCGATTGGCTTCAGTACATTCACAGGGTGGGTCCACACATAGGTTTGGATCCTATCAGGCTCATGGAGGAGCTCGTTGCATTTTGTTTCGGCATGGGCACGTTCGGCCACCCGGCTGCTCAGGATCCAGAGAGGAGGCAGCTTTCCATTACTTGGTGGACCACATTCGGTAGCACCTATCCATCCATACAGCGTCTTGCACTGCGTGTCCTTTCTTAGGTATGCATCTCATTTCATCCTCCATTGCTGTGTTTCGTTGACCTTCCACCCGTGCACATGTGCTAAAGCATTTCATTGCACGTACCACAGGACTGCGCTGCCTCCATGTGTGAGCGTAATTGGAGCACATGGGCACTGATTCACACGAGGAGAAGAAGCCGGTTGTCAGTGAGTCAGTTGGAGCGGTTGGTGTTCTGTAGCACCAACGCACGTCTCGCCAGGAGACTTCCGACCATTACGAGCGCATTGCAGGTGATTAGCTATTCTCTCATAGCATGTTGGTTGACTCCTAGTACGTTGGTTTCATTTCTTCATAAAGTTGTCTCTCTGACATGCAAATTTTAAACCTTGCAAACGAAGATATCTGATTTGGAGCGCCAGGTTGACTTGCCTACGGACAACACCCATCCCATGCCTGCAGATGACTTGGGCACACAGTTGATGGCAGAGAGTGAGAGGGAGCTTGCCGAGATGAGAGAGAGAGAGAGAGCTTGGGCTTGAGCATAGAGAGCCCCCATTGTATGAGGCAGATGAGCCAGTGTCAGAGGATGAGCATGATGAGGATGAGCCCATTCAGGTTGTGTTTGCCAGATCATAGAGGGATGAGGCAGATGATACAAGTGCAGGGCACACGCCACGGGCAGGGGTCACAGGTGCATCACGTGGCAGAGGTGGGACACATGGCACAGGTTATACCGGGGGCAGAGTGATTTAGATGCCGGTCTGGCAGATGTTTGGATGCGTGTAGTACAGAGTCATGGCCGTTACTACGACAACACACCAGAGGAGGCACCAGATGACTTTGATTGCACAGATTGGGAGGCCATGTAGGGTCTATAGGGTGCACATGATGAGGCACGGGATGAGGCTCGGGTTGATTCCGGGGTTGGTGCACAGGATGATTCAGAGGTTGGTGCACAGGATGATTTAGAGGTTGGTGCACATGATGAGTCCCAGAGCCCAGAGCATTTGTATTCAGATGCCCAGCTGGACGACTTGGTTGCCACATTGGATTCAGAGGCCCAGCAGATGCCGAGTGTCAGGGCGTTCCCATCATCTCTTGTCAGCATGCCATACACAGAGTCCCAGCCAGAGCAGCTGCATGAGGTGCCTACAGTTCCTCCAGCTCTTCAGAGGGTGTATGTGCGTCGCACAGCTCCTCCAGTGCCACCGATGCCATTTAGGACTGCAGCCCCTCCATCGTCGTCCACTTCTGCAGCACCAGGTCTCCATGCAGGCCACCATTTGTGCCCAGGTTTTCTCTCGCAGTGCCCACATCCACAGTGGCTCCTCCAGCTGCTCCTCTAGTGGCAGCACCCACTCCACATCCTCATCCTTTGGCAACACCCACTCCACTGGCTCCCCCTTTGGCAGCACCCAGGATGTACCAGTATCGGCCACCGCAGCGCCCCTTTCAGTACATATCGCCACTGTACTCGCCTCCTGCACAGCCAGTTCCTCCACCTGCAGCAGCCCCACGGGCACACACTCCACGAGCTCATCCTCCTCGCTTAGGTGCACATGGAGTTTCCTCTAAACATTTGAATTTTTAAGTGTGGTGGAAGGCCCCAATCGACGGCCTTTCGTGCAGCGAGGACCCTTGCCCGAGGGCGGGAACCTGAGGGCAGGGCCCCGACTTGCACAGAAGGCCCGAGGCCCTTAGGCCTTTCACGACGCAATGCCATGTATGAACTTTTTTTTTTTGGACAGAATCCCCAAAATATTGAATTGCTGAATGGTTGATGAGAACTGTGGACAGAATCTTAGAATTTCAGAATCCCTAATGACAATTCTGGACAAAAAAAGTGCTTATTTCACTCGTGACAAGTTATGCCTCTGAAGGTAGATCCAAAATAGAAAGAAAAAGTGAATACTTAGCATTAGGTACCCGATAAAAACTTGGAACTTGAGTTGATTTCATACAAAGTTAAAACCATTGGGTTTAGGGTTTAGGGTTTTAACTAGAACCTTAGGGGTTTGTGTTCGCCGAATCGTGAGCGAGAGAGAGAGAAACCAAACCATAACCGATCAGGGCAACTGACATACTCGCTCTCTCTCCATGCTGTTGCGCTGGTGAACATCTCTGGTTGAGGCAGGTGATATTTCCACAGATATGCAGATTTGCCAGGATGCGTTTTGTTTTTTGAGATTTGCTCTTTTTGATATGTTTGTCGTGATTGGCTTGGATTATAAACTAGTTTTTGTGTTTGCAGAAAGGTTTTTGGTTGGTAGCTATGGCGCCCCCTCTTGCTTACAAGAAGAATTTTCGAGTTACACCTGCATTGCAAGTTTTCTATAGTGGTGGGCCTGTAAGGCTCTTGCCGGATGGCTCTCATGTAGCATGTGCATGTGGGGAGGAAGTAAAGGTTGTTGAAGTCAGTTCAGGCACCGTTTTCAAAACCCTAGAAGGAGATTCTGAGCTGGTTACATCCCTCGCAGTGACTCCCGATGGGAAGTCAATATTTGTCGCAAGTCGAAGTAGGCAAATTAAGCATTGGGAAATACAATCCACCATCTGTCTTCGAGCATGGAAGGTCTGTTTCTTAGTGTATGGTTCAATAATGTTAGCGTTGGCCGTTCTCCTTCTGGTTCTTAACTTAGCCTTATGGTGTTAGTAGATTACATGTTACTTTGACAAAAGCATGCATTGCAAGTGATTGTTACAGACTACAATAATTGGTCAGTCGCTTTTAGTCATTGGCACGTTGGTACGAGCTCCAACTTGTTGTATCTGTCAGATTCCTAAATGGCTTACTAACTGGAGTCCACATATGTATTTAGATCTTGAAAACTTCAAATTATTTTCACAGAGCGTTGAAGAAGATAAGGATCCGAAAGCTGAAATTTTGGCATACTTTTCTCGCTCTGAAACAGCAATAAACCTCAGCGAGCAACGCCAAGAAGCCTATCTGCAATTCAAACGTCCATTATATACAGCCTCCCCAATCTCTGGAAACCAAATAAAATTGAAATGTTGTGGTGCTATAGATGAAGATCATTGGATCTCCAAAATCATGCTTATGTTCACCAAGCTTGGAATGGTCCGCGGTTTGATCAATTTGCAATCCCCGAGCAAAATCTCCCTGCTATGCCCCTCTCTTGTTTAAAGCTCTGATCCGCCTCAATATGCTTTGACCTCCTTGATACGTCAAATTTTTTGTGAATTGAATACAACTGTAACTATCACAATGTATAATTGTAGGACCCACTTTGGATGAGTTGAACAATATCAAGTACTTTTAACCAAATAGCTGCGTAGGCAGCTGTCATAATTATCCTGTGGTCCGCCTGTGTGGATGACAATGCCACCCTAGATTGCTTCTTTCTACACCTAGATATGTGCCTGAACCTAGGCCAAGCATATTTCTTTATCACTAGCCCAATCAAAATCGGTGTAACCCTCCAACAGAAGGCCACCATCATCAATTCATCCAATTCCGTAACTAGATGTCTCTCTTTGACATATCTCAAAACCCTCTTGGCTTTCCAATGGAATGGGCCATAATCAGATTGCTCATAAAATTGCTTGCTGCCCCAGTTGCATTTGGAATATCTTGCCTTATTAGTGATCATGCTGCCTTCCAACTGTTGATATAAAGTCTCATCCATAGAAGGTGTGGCATCATACTTAGATGACTTGTTACTAGTGTCACTAGGAGTGTTAATGGACTAGGAGTCTCACATGTTGAATCTTTTCAAGGCTTCTTGTGCATCCTTTACTTTAAAAATGAACATATTATTGTTGCTTCTCCATACTTCTATTCCAAGGCATTAGTGTAGCAAACCCAAATCTTTCATGAATTGGTGCAAAAGATTACTTTTGACTTTAGGAATAAAAATCCTATTGCTACCTAGGACTAGAGATAAATGAAGTATCAACAAAGGGAACAATAATGACAACGTCCTCATTCTTCCTCGACATACAAATTAGTATATGACTTACTCTTGTTGAGAGAGAGAGAGAGAGAGAGAGAGAGAGAGAGAGAGAGAGAGAGAGAGAGAGAGAGAGAGTAAAAATAAATACAATAAAACTTCTAATGGTAAAATAATTCAAATACAAAACTAGCTGTCTACAAATATAAGTCTAATGGCAATGGTATAATATGCTGTCCTCAAGTCTTGGTGCTACTGAAGAAAGATGTAATGAGGGCAACACCTAGAGGTAGTCCAATAAGTGCTGCTAACGGTGTCGAGGAGGTTTTCTTTGAGTTACATGGCTCCTCATGGTATGACTTGTGTCTCGGTGAGCTACTTGAGTCTGGGTAATACGTTGTCTCTAGTCTGTCTAGAGAGGTCATTATCGTCGTCATTGTCATTTGAATTTGGATCTATCCATGATCTTCTACGAGAGAAGAAGGATGTGATTTGAAGATGCATGTCAGGGTGGCTCTATTGAACTGGTTGACATAGACCTTGTCGTAGTAAAAACGTCATCCTAACCATGAGTGCAACAGAACGTCATATGCTATAATGGATATGAGTGTGATAGGTGTGTCTCGAAAAAGGCAATGATACCGCCTTTTGATCTTATAATAGGCTGGGCATATGAATAAGAAGTGATCCTCAGACTCCACCTTTGATAAAGAACATAGTTGGCAGATTCTCAGCTCCTATGGGGTACCTTGAAAGCTTCCAATCTCAATCTCCTGCTGATGTGATGAGACTTGATAGAGCTTCGCTTCCCAAAACTTCACGCCGATGAGACACTGATGTAAAGTGGATGACAAGAGTATAAGGGTCCTTCTTAGGCCGCCAAGCAGTTTCAAAACCTGTGCAATGGTGCTGAAGATTCTCATCCAAAAACTTCTTAGCTTCTTCAACAACATTTAGGGAGTTCAAAATAACTCTAACACGAACATTAAGAGCTTTGCGCTCTCGCAGACAACTCTCAGTGAATGTGACTGAGATAAATGAAGGTGAAGACAACGAAGCTATAGACGAACCTGTAAGCACATCTGCCCATGATTGGACAGCCGTATGGTACTGTTCCACCTGACTTTCAGGCTACTGAATTTTACCTGATGTTGAGTTCTTCAATGGAAGTGTCCAGTCTTTGAAGGTGCGATTGCACAGCCAGAAGCAAAGAATCGTGAGAGGCAAGTCTTTCTCTGTGATTGTTAAGGTATTCGAATATACAGAGTTGATCTTCACGAAGAAGACCAACCAAAGTGAATGGAGAAAAAGAAATAGGTGCTTTTGGAGTGTCTGCAGTCAAGGGAATAGTTACAGTAGTTTCACTATTGGGAAGAATAGGATTTGATGGGGAGATAGGAACTGCAATAGGCATAGAAGGAGAAGGGGAAGTTGGGCCTGGCTGTGAGGAAGATGTTGAAGCAATGTTGGAAACGGAAGAAAGTTCAAGATTGGAGCACTAGCCCCTTTGCGATAGATGCTTTTTCAGATAGTCAGGACTAGTGGTGGTGCTGGCAATCATGCAGACTTCCGCCCAAGTGTAGGGCAGGTCCGTGGACTTCCGCTTAGGTGTAGGCAGGTCCACGAGCAGCATCAGCGCTAGCGATGGCTAGATCCGCAAGCAACACCATAGCGCAAGGTTGCATCGAACTGCGAACCGCAGTTCGAACCATCGAATCGTAAAAGGCCGGTTCGAACCGTTCAAATCGTTCCAACCGACTGTTGGGTTTAGGGTCCTGAATCCTGATTCTCGGGCTAGAGAGAGAATTAGAATTAGAATTATTATTATTAACGTCTTTTGGTGCCCAGGGGCACATAAGACAAAAGAGAGTACAAAATGTGAGAAGCATTGTCCGCATAAGGACTTATTTACCAATGAAAAGACAGTAAAACTAAAACTAAAATATTGATCTCTCTGTCTCTAAGAGAAAAAGTATCCAAGCTTGACCACCAGCTGGTGAGGGTACAAAGCAAGAGCTTAACCACCTGCTCCGCGGAGGAAACTAGCTACGAGCAAGCCGAAAGTAATGAGTGATGGTAGTAGTGGGTCGTGATGTAGGCTGGTGGGAGGCGTATGAAGATCTAGTAGCACTGGATCGAGCCGAAACTCTCTGTGTCTTCGATCTTCGGACGGGGACGTCAAAATCCGCAACCGAAATATCCACTCTGTCTCGCTTCTGGAAGAACTGAGTAATGTGAGCCTGACTGGAATCCATATCTGAGAGCGTAGGTAGAAGTGAAGCTCGTAAAATATACATCTCTCTCAAAAGAAGACCCACACATCTAGCGTCTGGATACTCGAGGAAGGAGCTCAACGTGAGGGGAATATCTCGGTATAAACAATGGTATCGTCCTCTAATCTCATAGTATACTGGGCAGCGAAAGATGAAATGAAACTCATCTTCCACCTCCTGAAGAGAACAGAGCTGACATATCCGCTGCAATCTGGGAGTGTCTGTGTATCTACCTGTCTCGATAGCAAGCTGATGAGAAGAGACTCGAAGCTGTCCTATACAATATCTCAGACCAAAAGATAGCGTCTGTGTAAGATAAACTGGAAGAATAGGCAAGCCCGAAACGTCCAGCCGTAAAAGATGTGTGCCATAATAATGTAGCTTGACCCTATCTGGATCAGGATGTGACCATATAGTGCGTATGTAGCTCCGGTAGATCTGCTGTCTGATATAAGCATGGGTTCCATTCGGAAGATCAAGTGCGGATAAACCCCAAGTCTGAAGAAGGGCTGAGACACTGCGATACCAAGAGTGCTTGGCTCCCTGATCCGCAATGGTACAAGATGAAGTGAGAGCAGCAACAATGTATCTGGAGGTATCTAGATCTGATACCCTGTGAAGAAAGGTGATGATCTGAAACATAGCACCAACAACTAATGGAGGAGAAGCAAACTCGGCTAGTATGATATCATGTGGTACTGAGGGCTTAGCCCGGATTATCCTACTGAGCATGAGAATCTGGATACGAGTAAGATCTCTCCATGTATCGCGTGATAAATCAGGGCACCAAGTCTCAGCCGAATATAGCACAACTGGGGAGACAGTAGCAGAAAATAGTAGGCATCTGGTAGCAGGATCCTGCACATAATAAGTAGAGCAAAATCTCTCCATATGCACAAGAGCGGAATGCCCCTTGCGGAGCCTGGCGGTGGCTGCTGGTCGAAAAGTGAGTAGCGGACCAGAGAAAAGAACTCCCAAATAGGTGTAGGAGGTCACGATCTCAATCGGTAGCCCGTCATAATAGAAAATCACATCTCTCATATGCTGTCTGTTGGTGTTAAACACCATAATCTTAGTCTTCTTAAGGTTAACCGTCAATCCCCAACGCTGGCAAAAGTGATGTAGAGCAGAAAGGTGACTCTGTAAACCAGCTGCAGAGGATGAGAGGAGAACCACATCATCAGCGTACAAGAGAATGGGGATAATAATGTCTGCTAGGGGACAGCCCTCTCCACCTTCCTCGCGAATAATCCGCTCGAGGTCATCTATATATAGTGCAAAAAGAGTGGGTGATAAGGGGCAACCCTGCTTCACACCAATGGTAGAATGTATCTGTGAGGACCAGCCACTACCATCTCTGAAACGTGCCAAGACTCGCTCATATAAAGTAATGATCGCAGCAATAGTATCCTCTGAAAAGCCAAGTGAAGACAGTCTCTGGAAAAGAAGATGTCGTGGAACAGAGTCAAAAGCTTTGCGAAAATCCACAAAGCAACAGTAAATTCTCTGTTTCCGATGTCGAGCCTCCTCAATAATGCATCTCAAAATGAAGATCTGGTCTGAAGTAGAATATCCCGGTCTGAAACCAGCTTGACCCATAGCGTGTAAACCCTCAGTTTCAGCAAAAGATCCAGTAACTGTCTGTAGTATAGAGCCATATATCTTAGCCAGAGTGTGGCCAATCATAATGGTGCGGTAGTTTCCTACATTCATGGGATCACCTGCCTTGAGGATGGGGTGAAGGATATTAGTACACCAAGCCGTAGGAAAACCAGAAGTAACAGCTGTGTTAAAAACATGAGCAATGTAAGGGGAGATGAGATGTGCTACGGGCTTTAGGAAGTCTACACTTAAGGAGTCATAGTCAGTGGCTTTATTTAGTTTGGCATGTTTAATGGCGTTTTCAACCATGTCAGGGGTGAAAAGTGAGCAGTGGTCAGGTCTCGGTGAGAGTGAGGTAGGAGGAGAGTCCGTGGTATATAACTCCGTGGCATACTCGATCCAGGATTCGATGGCTATGGGGGCCAATGTTGAAGAGTGTCTGGTGAAATGTTTCCAGAAAAAAGAGGAGGAGGGTGAATCTAAAGAGTTGATCATTTTTTGGCAGAGTGATTGTAGGTACTTGATCTTCTTTGTTCTGGTGGTTCTATGATATTCTTTCTGGCATTGTTTGAGTGTGGCAGGGGAGTGTGACCTGGCATATGTCACATGATTGTGAAGAGAGCGGCATTCTGCATCATACCATCTGTTGTGAACACTTCTGTGAGATGATGTCGTTTTGGTGGGGAAGGATGAGGAAGCAGCAGCTAAGAGGGATGTAGAGAGAAAAGTGGCTTGCTGGTCAATTGGTGCCATGAACGGGAAGTTAGCGAGTAGTTGGGATAAGATTGTGGTGTAATTGGTGAATCCAGATTGGGTGAAAGGAATACGTTTATGAGTGGGAAGAGAGCAAGAAACTTGCAAAGAAGAGGTTATGTGACCAAGTGAGATGTGTAAGAGTGAGTGATCGGAAATGGTAGGGGGTGTAATGGAGAAATCAGAAATGTGAGAGATCAAAGCAGGTGATCCAATGAAGTAGTCGACCACACTATGTCCTCCACCATGAGGATAGCATGTATATGCTGATGAGGAAGGCCACTGTGTGAGGCCATTCAAAATGGCAAGAGCGTGTGTCTCTGCTAGAGTGATCAACTGCTCCCCGAAAGATGTAGCTGGAGTGTCTGCATCCTGTGATACCCGGTCTAGCCCCATATCCAAAGGGTAAAGCCTGAGAAGATCCGTAGCTGCATGAAATTCGGTTTGTCTAGAGCTTGTGCGGGCGTTGAAATCACCTGCTAGTAAAATGGAACCCTGCTGAGAAAAGATAGCAATATCATCTGAGAGAGAGAGAGAGAGAGAGAGAGAGAGAGAGAGAGAGAGAGAGAGAGAGAGAGAGAGAGAGAGGGTGTGCAATTGTGTGTGTGAGTGTGTGTGTGTGTGTGTGTGTGTGAGTGAGTGAGTGAGAGAGAGAGAGTGGTTGTGTGTGTGTGTGTGCTGTGTGTGTGAGTGTGACTCGTGAGTGTGGTAGAACCGTAGAATCTAGATGTTGGTTGATGGGGTTTAGGGTACTTAGTACTTACCACTTAGTTAGGAATCAGGAGTTAGAAGTTAGCGGTTAGGGTTAGAAACTAGATTAGGACATAGATTTTAGAATCTAGATATTAGAGACTCATCATGAGAAGAAAGAAGAAGAAGAAAGCTTTATTAATGTCTTTTCCATTCCAAAAGGCATATAAGACTAATGAAGTACATGTCAAGTATGTCGTAACTGTGGGAGCGTAAAAAACGTCTCCAAAACTGTAATAAAACATCTAGTGCAATCAAAAAGCTAAAATAGACACGTATGCGAGAGTGTGTGTGTGCATAATAATCATCTGTATCTATGTCAAGATGTCAAGGCTATGATGCGGCTGCTGCTGCTGCTGTAAAAGGATGTAATGCAAGTCACCGCATGAGAAGGCACTGGAGCATGCCGGCATCGTCTGTGAGCATGAGCATGAGCATGTGTAGTAGTATGTCTCTACGTAAGATGTCTGATGATCCTGGTAGTAACGTGATGGTAGGAGGTACACTGTCTCTGATCTCTATGAGCATATTAGCGGCTATCATTCTCGTCGTCCTCACAATCCTCATCCTCAGGTACTAAATCACGCGACCTCCGCCTAGTGAAGAATGAAGTAATTAGTGGCTGTGCGGTAAAATGCTGGGGTGTCCAGTGTAAATCTCTCAGTAGTATGAACATCTCGAGCGTAGAGTGGTAGGCATGTCTCGAAACAGGCAATGATATCGCCCTCTGATCTCATATCTAAAGATAAAGTGCTCCTCAGACTCCACCTCACCTAGAGAGCATAGTTGGCAAATCCGCTCCTCTCTAGGAATACCATGGAACCTCTCCGTCTCAATAGCTAGCTGATGAGAAGACACCCTCAGCTGTCCCAGTGTGAATCTGAGGCAATGTGATAGTCCCAACTCCAAGTAACGTGGCATGACTGGGGTCCCTGATGCATCCAGCTCCAAGAAGTGTGTCCTGTAAAAAGTTGGCTTAATCCCTAACTGGTATGCACGATAGAGGAATCGTCTGATATACTGATGGGTGCCCGAGGGAAGCTCTGTGATGGAGATACCAAATGACTCAAGTAGGAGGTGGGATGCCTGAGAGAACCATGATAATCTGTAGCCCTGATCATGAAGATGCTGTGAGGAGGATAGTGCAGTCTGTCTATATCGTCTGTCCATCTCTGGTAACGCCTGTGTCCTCTGTGTATAGGTAATGAGCTGGAGAGCTGCCTCGATCTGGATAGGTTGAACTGCAAACTCGGCCAGGAGAATCTCATGTGGAACAAAAGGCTTCGCACGGATCAACCGAGCTAGCATAGTGGTCTGTAGTCGTGAAAGACTGGCCCAGTGTGAAGAGGGAAGACCTGCACACCATGCCTCTGCTGCATATAGAGCCGTGGGGGTGACAATGGTATCAAAGAGGCGACACTTATTGCGAGCATCTTGGATGGACTTCCGGAAACAAAATCTCTCTAGCTGAACAAGGGAGGCGTGTCCCTTCCCCAGTTGAGTGGTAGCGGCATGTCTCATGCTAAAAGTAGGACCTGAAAATAGAATTCCCAGGTATGTGTAGGAGGCGACCACCTCTAGAACCTGTCCTCCCAAAGTAAGCTTCTGTCGTTGCATGAATGCTCGGGAGGTGTTGAAGACCATAACCTTAATCTTCCCAATGTTCACCCCTACGTCCCATTTGGTGCAGAACTCATGTAAGCAATCCAACTGTCGCTGTAGACCTCTCTGGTCGGTGAGACCAATACCACATCATCAGCATAAAGGAAGATAGCAATCAAGATGTCCCCAAGTCTGCAACCGGCACCACCACATTGTGTAATGACTCTCTCCAACTCATCAATATATAAAGCCAAAGAGGACTGGTGAGAGGGAGCAACCCTGCTTCACCCCAATAGTGCTCCAAATGTGATCGGATATGCCACTACTATGCCGGAAACATCCCATGACTTGCTCATAAAGTGCCATATGTCGGTGGAGAAGCCGAGGTCGCGGAGTCTCTGAATGAGCTTTGAGCGAGGAACAAAATCAAAGGCTTTCCCAAAGTCCACAAAACAACAGTAAACCCTCTCTCTCCTGTGCTTCGCCTCCTCAATCAGGGCCCGTAATGTGAAGATGTGATCCGTGGTAGAATAATGGGCTCGAAAACCTGCTTGACCCATAGCATGTAGTCTCCTAGTCTCCGCCTCTGAGCTCACAACAGACTGAAGAATAGTAGCATATAGTTTCGCCAGGACATGCCCAATCATGATGGTGCGGTAGTTACTCGGAATCATGGGGTCACCATTCTTATGGATGGGGTGGATAATGTTAGTGGACCAGGATGATGGGAAACCGGAAACAACTGCGGAATTAAGAAGGGTGGCTATAGTAGGAGCGAGTAAGTCTGAGGCAAGGGAAAGGAGTTCAGACTCAAGGTCTTCAATATCTCTGGCCTTGTGGGACTTCATCTTCTTAATGGCTGCAAGTACCATGTCAGGTGTGAAGAAGGAGAACTTTGATGGTCGTGGAGATATAGAGATAGGTGAGTCGGTCTACAGGCTAGTAGCATAATTAGTCCAGATGCGGAGGTCCTCTAGGAGGGGTGGTGGAGAGCGAGGAATGAACTCACGCCAAAAAGCGCCCGAAGACGAACTGAAAAGGAGGTCAATAAGACGTTTCCCTTCAGAATCATCATAGGAACGCTTCTTACGGCGGAGAACACGATGGTAGGAGTGCCAGACTCACGGGCTGCCTGAAAGGCCTTACGCTTGGATATACGTGGGGTCATCATCCATGTATATATTGGTACCACGTAGCTTAGCCCTGCATCGCAAAGCATCTCAACGACTCTCAAGGGAAGTGAAGCGGACGATGAGTGTGGCTGCATCTCTAGTGGTCCTCCATGCGGTATCTACCCATCTGTCTTGTGCCCGAGAGTGGTGTCGAGAAAGTGTTTGGCTTCAGCCAAGGCATCCTGTGTATCCGGGATCCGGCGAACTCTAATGTTGTGCGCTTTTTGAGATTACTCTTCGGAGATGGTGGCTGAGATAACCGAGGAGATGGGAGCGCTTGGTTTGATGCCTTTTTTCAGAACTGACGCCCAGGAAAGGGCCTCTTCTTGTTGCTTTTCAATCGTTGTCTCTAGTTCCCGTATCAAATTGGAGGTGTACGCTGAAGCCGCAGCCTGCTTGGTCCCGATGGATTGTTCGAGTGATGCAACTTTGGACTGCAACATGTCCTTCTCGTGAATCAAGGACGTAACCGTTTCTTTCAACTGCGAGATTTCTTGCCGCAAGATCTGGAAATCTGCCTTGATTTGATCGATTTGCCAAGAAGAGAACAATTCGGTTGATTTAGAGGGCGTATACGGGATACTGGTTGTAGGTTGAGAGCTAACAATGGTCGGGGTAGGAAGAATGGGATCGGAAGCAGATCGGGCATCAATGCCAACACCGAGGATGATGCCATCATCATGGTTAGCGAGGGGGTCAACAGGGGTAGCAAAAGGGGGCAGCACACCAACGACGAGGGGGTGGGATGTAGGGGGGTAGCAGCAGGGGGCAGCAGACTTAACTTTATGCACTCTAAACTTTAAAGACTCCATGATCATTGATATGTAGTATGATAATGTAGTATGTACATTGTACTATTAGTTTTCAAAATACATTGTATGATTGTGGTGGCATTTCATACTTGTTACAATTTACTTATTAATAACTATTAACTATTTATGTAATATGTTTAATCATGAATCATTATTGTCAATTTTCAAATGATCATTCATCATTGAGGGCTCAAGGTTGCAACTTGCCATAAAAATTGAAATTTGAATTACAATTTACAATCTCGGATCTTGTCTTGTGCAACACTGCAATGTGACTTGTGACTTGTCACCTGTGAACTAGGTATGGTTGCACCATCATATCTGATGGTTGGAGCGATACGAGGAGGCGCCACATATTGAATATCTTGGTGTCTTCATGCATGGGGACGATGTTTCTCAGATCCATCGACACCTCTGGGGAGGCAATCACGGGCAAGTACATGTTCACACAAATTCGAGCTGCCATTGAGGAGGTGGGACCACAACACATTGTACAAGTATATAATATATATATTATACTATATAGTATAATGGTAATTTGTAAATGTTAATGTTCAATGGATTATGGCGATTGATTAACAATGCATTATGGTTCACTTGAATTCGGAATTCCAATGCCATGCACATTCAACATTGCATTGTATGGTTGTACAGGTCATCACAGACAATGTGTCACACTGCTTCTCCATGGGTAGGCTCGTTAATGAGACCTACCCCCACATCTTTTGGACACCTTGTGCTGCACATTGCTTGGACTTGTTGATCGAGGATGTGGCCAAGATACCATGGATTGCGGAGGTGCTCAGCACAGCACGGTCCTTTCATGATTCATGATTAAACATAAATAGCTATTAACAAGTAATAAGTATGCAATGCCACCACAATGTATGAAAACTGAATGTACAAATTACAATGTACATACTACATATCAATGATCAATCATCATAGAGTCTTGAAAGTTTACAGTGCATAAATTTAAAAGGATAGTAGTACGTACTGGGCCCATGCCTTCCTGAGAGGCTCTAGCTTCTGGTCAACAGAAGCCCACTCATCAAGAAGTCCCTTCGTCCTCAGGTGCTCAGAAGATGGCCCCGACCACACCTGCCCAATCGCACTCATCGCCCTCCTCTATGCCGCACTCACTGCTCTCTCTCTCTCTCTCTCTCTCTCTCTCTCTCTCTCTCTAGTGACGAGTCTCTAATATCTATGTAGTATACCCTAAATTCTAAATTCTAAATTCTAATCTAGTTTCTAAGTTCTAAGTTCTAACCCTAACTGCTAACTACCCAGGTCCCACACCCCTCTCACAATGCCCATGCCCCACACTGAACCCCATCAAGATTCAAGTTTCAACACACACACGTCACACGCACACAAAATATCACACACACACACACACGACACAATCACTCACTCGCACACACACAAATACATACACACACATACAATCTCTCACACACACACACACTCACACTCACACACACTTGTCACTAACACACAATCACTCACACACACAAAATCTCAACTTTCAAGACACACACACACACACTCTCTCACACAATCACTCACACGCACAAGAAATCTCAAGACACACACACACACACACACAATATCACACAATCACTCACACACAAACAACATCTCAAGACTCACTCTCTCTCTCCTCGGGCGCGAACAAAAGTTCAGAACCATTTTCGGGCTTTTTTGCTAATAGTCGGTTAGAATGATTCGAACCGTTCGAATCGGGTCCTTTCGATTCAGTGGTCCGAACCACGGTTTGATGCAACCGTGGATCCTTGTACCCAGGATATGGTTACAACTTACTGCAGTTCTCTTAAACTTGGGTCATTATGTTTTGATAAGACAGGTCACAAGAGATATGATTATCCTGATATTTGTAAATTTAGAGGAAATTGTTTAGCTATTAAGTATCTGTACGATGAATATATGACTTGTACATCAGAGAAAATTATTTTTTTTTGAAAAATGAAAAAAATAGGTTCGAACCGTTTTCCGATTCGAACCTGGCCTGCCGGTTCGAACCTCAAAGAATCGGTTCGAACCAGCCGGTTCGAATCGACCTGTTTGAATCGGGGTGTAACCTTGCCATAGCGATGGAGAAAAGGGCGCTCAGACCTGTAAGCAGTAGAGTGCCAGCGATGGAGGGAGTCTGAGAGAGAGAGAGAGAGAGAGAGAGAGAGAGAGAGAGAGAGAGAGAGAGAGAGAGAGAGAGAGAGAGAGAGAGAGAGAGAGAGTACATCTCAGTGTGTCATAACATCAGGACCATAATAGATGTTTTCACGCAACAACAAAGAAAAGACAACTAAGCTAAGACAAAGTAAATCAACACAAGGTTGTAATAAGCCCTCTCCAGTAGAGCATTACTAAAGTACAGTAATAATAGAGATAGACTCATGTCTCTATTTGTCACTCCTCTTGAAAAAGGATGTGATAGATCTGGTGGTGGTGTCTTGATCTTTGAATCTTTGTTGCCGAGCTTCGTGTATGGAACAAGGTGGAGATGAGTTTTGTGCTATCTTAACTACTGTTGTTTTTATTCTTTGGTGCAATTTGTCGGTTCCTATTTCTAGATGAAAGTGGAATTTCTAAATCCTCCTTTGAGTCATCTCTTGATAATTTGATGCTGCTGTCTCCTCCTAGAGATGAACTCGTTATGGTAGGTGGCCAAATCTCATGTGCACTTTGTATGCAAGCGGCTTTTGCTTATTTCTCTCTTGCGTGTGGTTATCTGTCATATGAATGCAACACATAGCAAATCCTCATATGATATCGAGAAACGAAGGGTTACTGTTGAATTTCCATATAAACAATGATACCTCCCTCTAATCTCATACTTTATTGGGCACTTGAATTTAAAATGCTTCTCATCCTCAATCTCCTCTAGTGTGTTCATCTAGAAAATCAAACTTCCTATACTTTGGAAGCGACCAGTCTCAAGGTATGATTGGTGAGAAGAGACACAAAACTACCCCAATTCAAGTCTGTGCCCATGTGTATGTCTTGAGTCTGGATATCGAGGTAAGACTGGGTATCTTACTACGTCCATCTGCAAGAACCGAGACACGTAGAAATCTGGCTTCACTATCAGCTGTGTCGACATTTGTTGTCGTACCAAGGCTGACCTGGATGTTTGGGGGTGGTTTTTGTTTTGGGTTTTGTGATGGAAAAGAAAGAGAGGCTGCAGTATGAAGGGCATTGTTTAGGAAAGCAAATTGGTGTTCAATGGTGGAGTTGTGAGGAATGTGGTGTAAAAGGGAGGTTAGGGAAGCTCGATAAGCGGGAATATAGGGATTCTTGAAGCAATATCTTAAGGCATGAGGAATGGAGGGGTGGAAGTGGAGATTACAGTGGATTTTGTTCCCAAATGGACGGAGAGAAAAGAATGGTCAAAGAGAGTGGTATGAGTAACGATAGGAAGTGAGATGAGGCAAGATGGAAGGTGATCCCATGAGGTAGTCAACTACACTGTGGCCACCACTATGGGGATGGCAAGTAAAATCACTAGAGGAAGGCCAATGAAAATGGCAAGCTCGTGGGCTTCTCCCAATTGTAGAAAGTACTTTCCATACTTTGTAATAGGCCCGCCTCCGTCAACAGAATGTCTCAATAGCCCAAGCTCATCACTGTCTAATGCCTTGATGCGAAGAGGATCCTGATCAACAGAATGGAATGGCGTCTGGCATGATCCAGTCCTAGCATTAAAATCCCCAACTAAAAAAATATGACCTCTATCAAAAAACCTGATAATATCACTAGACAAGTCCATATATGGAGAGCCATCTCTCTCCAAAGAGGAAGATGTATCTGGTGGGAAGTAACACACTGATATAAGTATCCCTGTCAAGACCTATAGGCTCCCCTCGAAGTCTGATCCATATGTACTTGGACTGATATCTCTATGAACCACCTCCAAATATCCTTGACAAGCCTCTCTATATAAACATGCTATACCCCCCATATCCACGTCCACCTGCTGATATTTGGTCTCTGCTCAAAAAACCGATTCCCAATGAAAACTAGGAAATAATGGTAAGCCTTGCTCTGCACTCTCATGTGTCTCTGTGAAAAAGAGTATGTCACCGCTGTCTATAAAGTCGATCAAATCCCTGTTGGAATATCAATCCACACTCTAGAGAGAACTATCAAACAGGGCGGATAGCTCAGTGGTAGAGCATCCCATCCGGTATGGAGGGAGGTCCTGGGTTCGAATCCTAGTCTGTCCATCCATATTATGATTTATGGATTTCTAACATGGTATTAGAGCCAAGTTAGACCTAACAGTTCATGGTGTCAAAGCCATGGTTAGGTGGCCCAAGTTGTGGGGCAGGTGACAGCTAGGACCCCAACCAAGTGTGGCTTGAGGGGGGGTGTTGGAATATCAATTCACACTCTAGAGAGAACTATCAAACAGGGCGGATCGCTCAGTGGTAGAGCATCCCATCCGGTATTGAGGGAGGTCCTGGGTTAATCCTAGTCTGTCCATCCATATTATGATTTATGGATTTCTAACAATCCCCTGTCGATGATGAGGTATGTATCCCATTACAATTCCACAAACCAAAGCGCAAAGATAATGGAAGGGTCTTCGGGCTGCTTGCACGCCCGAGAGACCCAAATCCCTATTTTTTGTCTCCAATATACTTCACCTGTCCCTGTCTGTAAATCACATGCCTTCCGGATGTTTTAGCTTCCTCAAATGCCTTTTTCCTTTCCGTCACTTGCATGAATGTGAGATCATCGTCCAAAAATATATGTGTGCCTTTTAGCTTTCCGTTAAGTCTCAGAACTGAGCGTCTTTCTTCAATAGATTTAAACCAAATGATTAATACAGTATTGTCCTTTTTGGTTCGCCAAGCTCTTTCAATCCCTTGTTTAGTGTGACCTAGGGTGGTTTCCACAAATCTATTTGCTTCCTGTATGGCATCTTGTGTGTCTACGATTCCCCTAACTCCCACATTGAGGGCCTTTTGTTCCCTCAATTTCTCTTCAGAAATAGTAGCTGAAATGAACGTTGACATTTGTGGCTTGCCATTCGTATTCTTGAAGAGAGAAGCCCACGTTTTCGTAGTTTCCTTATGCTGGACCAGTTCTTGTTCCAATGCTTGAATTGTCATAACCGTAGCAGATGGCTCCCCATTACCCTGGACACCCTCTTTAAATGCTGCAAATTCCATTTTCAATTGTTCAGTTTCTTCCCGAAGCAGCTGGATCTCATCTTTCATGTCTTCACCTCCTGAACCTTCACCTTGGAATCAGCATTGTCTTTGAAGAGAATCGACACTGTCATCTTGAAGTTTTCCACCACGAGTCGTAATGCATCCAGCTCCGTCTTGAGATAGCCCTCATAGGCTTGGCGTGGTGTATAGTCAAGTCAACCTATGTAGTGGTGGCTGTTGTATAAGCATTGGCTTCAGTGGGCATGCTAGCTGGGACAGACAATGACAAAACCGGCGATGGAGGTTCCACAAGCTGCTGCTGCGCTGCAGCTACCACAGCTGCCTGCGCAGCTACTTGTACTGCGGCAGGAGCCTGCTGCTGCGCAGCAGAGGCAGCGGCCTCCTGCTGTGCAACAGAGGCAGCAGGAGGCGGTGTGAGGAGGTGTAGCGAGAGGGAGGCGGGGAAAGGGGAAAGGATTGGAAGGGAGGAGATGAAGTGGAAGTGGATGGAGATTTTTTTTAAGGGTGCATCTAGGGCACAACCATGGGGGGAGAGAGAGAGAGAGAGAGAGAGAGAGAGAGAGAGAGAGAGAGAGAGAGAGAGAGAGAGAGAAGAACGAAAGAAAGAAAGAAAGAAAGAAAGCTTTATTAATGTCTTTTCCATGCCAAAAGGCATATAAAACAAAAAGTACATGTCAAGTATGTGGTAACCATGAGAACGTCTAAAGCATCTCCAAAGCTGTAATAAAGAAAACGTCTAGTACAAACTAAGCTAAGTACATAAATGAAAAAACCTTGTGCATGAAAGTCAAGTGTGTCCATGTCAAGATGTCAGGTCCATGTCGGTGCTGTAGAAGGATGTAATGCGAGCTGTAACATCGGGAAGCACTGGGGCTCGCTGGCGTCGTCTATGAGCATGAACATGTGTAGGAACCACGAACTCTGTCAGTATAATCTGATGTGGGACAAACGGCTTAGCTCGTATCATCCGAGATAGCATGAGAACCTGCAGTCGTGAAATACTGGTCCAATCAAATGATGTAAGACCCGTACACCATACCTCTGCTGCATATAGGGTTGTGGGGGTGACGAGAGTATCAAAAAACTGACATTTACTTGGGGCATCCCGAATAGCTTGCAAAAAGTACGCCAAGGTAAGTGTAAGAAGATACAACCTCCAAGGGCTGCCTATCAAAGATGAGTGTCTGGCGCTGCATAAAAGCTCTCGATGTGTTGAAAACCATAACACCACGTCAACAGTGTATAAAAGTATGGCAATCAAGATACTCCCAAGTCTGCAACCTGTACCACCACATCCCTCAATGACTCTCTCAAGCTCAGCGATATATAGCCCAAACAGGGTTGGAGATAGATAACAACTTTGTTTCACGCCAATGGTACTCCAAATATGATCTGAGTTGCCGGTGTCACTCCGAAAACAGTCAAGATCATGTCAGTAGAAAAACCAAGATCACGTAGCCGCTGGATGGAAAGGGATTGTGGAACAGAGTCGAAGGCTTTCTTGAAAGCCTCGATCTGTGAATCTGACAATGTCTGCTGAGAGATCAGGTAAGGGGAGCTTGATCCGTCCGCGAAGGAGGAGGACTCTGGAGGGAAGTAACATGCGGCAATAAAGAGATCGCTATCCAAACCAATATCTCGTCCGGTGATATGAACCCATATGTATCGTGCATGTGCATCATGTCTGATAAATTCTATAACTGGCTGTAGTGACTCTTGATAAAGACATGCAACTCCACCTAAACCTCTGCCGCTCGCTGATCGGGTCGAGGTCCTGTAAACTGAATCCCATCTGTAACCTACAAATGTCTGTCTGTGATGAAATCGGAAAGATCTCCGGCCGTAGATGATGAGTGTATGCCATTACAATTCTATACTCCGAGATGTAGGTGGTGTGGAAGTGGTCCTGAGATGCGCCCATGCCCGGGTACCCCAATTTCCTATAGGCTGTTTCCGGATGCAGTACCATCGAGGTACCGAACAGCTCCGTCTCGATAGATCACCCGTCTTCCGGTAGCTTTGGCGGTTTGGAATGCTTGACGTCTTTTTCAACTTGGATATAGGTAAGGTCATCATCCATGAAGATTTTGGTGCCACTAAAGGAAATTAACCTCAACTAGCTATCAAAAGCTAAAGTATAAAACTCTGGTGCAACATAAATAATGCTGCCAAGCAAGTCTCATGCTAGAGAATCATGTACAATAGTTAGGTTCTATTGAAAATTGTCAGTATAGAAGTAATAGGTATAGATGCAGATGAGGATGAAGCTGAGGTTGATGTCATCTTAGTAGATAATTGTCTATGCGGTCATTTTGGTTGAAACCTCCAAGGCTGGATGATGGATCCTTCTATGTCCAGGTGTCTATGTCATAGATGTGCGTTGTCATTGATCTCGGTGACTTGCACGAGATGGGATGCTGGTCTTGTCCACCAAATTTATGCCTGATCTGGATCTTCATGTAGAAAAAAGGGAAGTAATTCGAGGTTGAGAATCCTAGTGTTGGAACTGTTCTCTTTGACAAATCTCTCCCTGTAACAAAACCATTTGTCGAATCATCAATGCCACACAACATGAGTCCATGAAGTGAGTGATTGTAAGTAACCAGAGGATCCCCAAAAAGACGATGGTATTACCCCCTGCTCTCGTAATAAATGGGACATCAAAATATGAAGTGGGAGTCCCCTTTTTATATCTGATGGAATTATGTCTAATTGCTAGATCGAAGTTGACTATTACATAATAGAATTGCCACATACAACAAACATCAATGATAAGACAAGTAGACAAAGAAACTTGCTTATATTAAGGAGAAGAAGAATGATAGAAAGAGGATAAAGAGGAGGAGGGTGCCCTACCCATACTTATAGGCAATAATCTATGCCTTTGATGCAAAAGCAACTTAAAAGAAATCACCAAATATAAGTGTCTAAATATGGTAAAACCATCTTAGGCTTATAAATAGGAAAATTGGTGCTTCATAATTAGCACATGAATCACTAACTTGACTTTAACTCAAGTTCTACTAAACTTTGCCAAATATAGAAAAGGGCCCTTTGTACTAGCTTGCAGGCTGGCCCATACATTTCTAAATAGCAATATATGAACAGTCAATCAATTATTAATTCTAACTCTCCCCCTAAATCTTTAATTGATTATCAATGTTGCCCAAAAGTTTTCTAAACTTCTCAAATTTCTGTCAACCAACCAACATATTGAACTTCTTCAACAAACCATGAGCATATTAGCCTGTGATATAAAGAGATTATTCCGTGATCTCCAAACCTCTATATCCAAACAATTTTGAAGTCTTTTGAAGTCTTTCATATCAAACTCCTTAGATAGATCGTTCTTGATTCTATCAATTAATGACTTATTAGATTCTTGTGATGATAATATCATCAACATACAGTACTACAACCGCACTGTCATCTGACTCTCTCAATACATAAAGTGGAGACTCAGACATGCTCCTAGAAAAGTTTAATTTCTCAAAGTAGGCATTGATTTGAGCATGTTCGAGTTTACCATGTCCTAAGCGCTTGCACTAAACCATATAAAGGTTTCTTCTACTTGCAAACCATATGCTCCTTGCCCTTTATCTCATAACCCCTTGGCTGCTCCAAGTAAACCTCTTCTTCAAGGTACCCATACAAGAACGCACTTTTAACATCCATCTGCTGAATGTCCCATCCAAAGTGAGCCACTAAAGCCCAAACCGTCCTCAATGCGTTCATCTTTGCCATTGGTGCGAAAGTCTCATCATAGTGAATTCCTTCCTCTTGTGCATAACCCTTGGCCACTAACCTTGCCTTGTACTTGTCAATCGAACCATCTGATTTAAACTTAGTTTTGTCAACCCACTTGCATCCAATAGGTTTCTTATCTAATGGTACCTCCACAAGATCCCATGTCTCTTCATAATTGCCTCATGCTCCTCATCCATAGTTGTTTTCCAAACCTGCTCCTTTGAAGCATCTTCAAATCAAGTAGGATCACTTGTATCCAAAACTGAAGCCATGAAAGGATGATGTGTCTCCTCATGATGTACATCACCTCTTGTCAAACACTTTGCTCTTTGTTGACTTGACTTTGCTTCATCTAGCATTTGTCCATCTTTGATTGTTTCATAGTACCATCTCGGTAACTTCTTAGTAGGTGATGTAGAAGGTGAATAGGTATTAAAACACTTGACCTTTCCATCCTCTTGCCATGATCCATACGAGTATGAGCTTATAAACCTGTCGATTTTCTTTCCTGTATTAATTCTTGCTCATTTACTTCTAGTTCTTTCTCTTCACTACTATGATCAATGATAGGAGTTTTAGACATTTCGAAAAATATTCCTTCTTTGCTTTCTTCAAAAACTTGTTCACTGTCTTCCTCAAAGATTACATCCCTGCTCAATATGACCTTTTGTATTCAATTTTATAAAGACGATAAGCCTTTTCTTCCTCATCATAACCAAGAAACAACCACCTGATCGCTTTTGAATCTAACGTTGATCTTTCTTCCTTTAACAAATGAGCATAAGCAATGCTCCCAAAAACTTGTAAATGATCAACCCGTGGCTTTATACCTATGAATGCCTCTTCTAGTGTTCGATTCAAAACAGCCTTAGTAGGGCTTCTATTGAGCAAATAAATCGCTGTACTTACCGCTTTTCCCCATAGATGATTAGGTAGATTCTTACACTTTAGCATACTTGTTAGGCTCTCTTTGAACTACACTCATACACAAACCACAATAAAGCATGTAGAGATAGATCTCAAACTCAAACTTTATTGAATTCATAATAAGTACATAGCATCAACAAGCATGAAACATATACGAGCTGGCTGCCTTGTCTCCTCCCGACCTTTGCTGCATAGATTATGATTAGGAATGCCTCTCTCTCTAGGTTAACTTAGGCACAATCCTCAAGCACCCCTTAACCCTGACCCTTCCCAACGTCAACACATGGCCAATTCCATGCACAGTTGACACTTGCCACTTGGCAGTACCCTAACACATATAGGCAAGCAAGTAGGCTGCTTGATATACTGGTGAGTATTTGAAGGGAGATCTGGGATAGAAATATCAGATGCCTTGAGGAGGTGGGATGCTCAAGAAAACATGACAACCGATAACCCTATTCATGAAGATGTTGGGAGGAGGTGAGTGTTGCCTATGTGTATCTTTTGTAAAATACTGGAAACAATTGGACTCATTGGATGTAGGTGATAAGTTGAAAGATGTCGCCAAGTTGTATAGGTAAAATTGCAAACTCATCCAGAATAATTAGGTGTGGAATAGAAAGCTTAGCTTGTATCATGCGTGATAACATAGTGGTCTATAATCGTGAGATACTAACTTGGTTCGATGAGGTGAGGCCTAAACACCATCTTTGTTGTGTACAAAGCTGTGGGGTGACAATGATATCGAAAATCTTGCACTTATTTGGAGTGAACTTTTAGAAGTAGAATCTCTCTAATTGGACAAGGGAAGCATGGCCTTTTTAAGTTGAGCAGTACTTGCATGCTGGCCTCATATTGAACATAGGATCATAAAAAGTACTCCTAAGTAATTGTAAGATGAAAGCACCTTCAATGGCTGGTGGTCAAAGATAAGTGCCTATCGTTTCATGAAAGCTTTGGATGTGTTGAAGACCATACTAGTCTTTGCAAGGTTCACCCCCAAAAGCATGGAGACTATGCAATTGTCTGTTTAACCCCTCTATAGTCGAAGAGATGAGAACCACATCATTTGCATAAAGAAGAATGACAATCCGTGTTATTGCCCACCTGTACCACCACACTGCTTGATAATCCTCTCTAGCTCGTCAATGTATAGTCCAAAAAGTGTAGGTGAAAGAGAGCAACCTTGCTTTACTCCAATGGTGCTCCAAATATACTCAAAATACGACTATCGTTCTGGAAACAGCCCAGAACTTTCTCCTAAAGTGCCATCACAACCAAGGTAGTGTCAGCGTAATCAAGACGTCGTAATCTTTGGATGAGCAAGGAGCTTGGGACAAAATCAAAAGCTTTTATGAATTGCACAAAACAACAGTAAACTTGCTTCCTTCTATGCCTAGCCTCCTCAATAAGAGCTTGAAGAGTGAAGATATGATTAGTAGTAGAGTAATGGGCCCTAAATCTTTGTCCTTAGTACTCAAAATTGACTGCAAACTAGTACCGTACAGCTTTGCAATAACATGCCTACCATGATAGTATGGTAATTACCAGGATTCATGGGGTCAATAGACACGAAGAGTATGTTACGACCATGCTACCCAAGTAACAAAAGTTTTGGACTTAAGAGCAGTCTATGGTAGAGAAGTGCTTCATGTTTTGTTGGGGAGGCTTGTAACAACCAAGTTCTGTGAAGTCAAAGTAGGAAAAATGCTAGTTTTGGCATTTCAAGCCATGACGTTATGGTTGATTAAGAAAAAGAAAGTTTAGGTTTCTATGCTTGATTTTTCTTTATATCTTGTTTGAAAGATGGATCATAGTAACCAATGTTTCACTAAAACACATGTCATTCAATGAAACTTCGTTTCGAAAAGTCAGTTTTAAATGGACTGTTCGAAACAAATTTTAGCATTAAAAAAGAAAAGACCTAACGATCGTGTGTGTGTGTGCGCGCGTGTGCGTGTGTGTGCGCGTGCGTGTGTGTTTGTGAAAGTTTAGCATATAAACTTGTTAGAACTCAGTAGGGAATAGTAGGATTATGATTACTTTGTGCATGTGCAAAGCTGATTGTTTCCCATTTCGAATGTGTTGCAAAAAGGCTTTTCAAAAAGGTCCATGAAACATTGATACTAAATTACAATTTGAACCTCTCCAAATCGATTTGTGATATAAATCTTTGTTTTAAGAATCCCTTTTTAAATTTTGTTTTTGTTTGAGTTTTTCTGTCCTTTTTTTTCAAAATGGTTTGTAAAAATCAAGGGTTTTAGAACGATCGAACTTCCAACTATTATTATCTTGAATTAATACGAACTAGTTTGAGTTGCGAGTGACTATGAGATAGATTGGTTCTAGCTAGAGAAGTGGAATCCATTTGAAGAGAGTTGTGAAGGATTTAATGACAAATATGGGGAGACACTTGTTGCCTAGAAAGAATAAGCAGCTCAAAGTTGACCGCATCAGAGTCATGAGTATGACATAAGTTGAAAACACAATTGCAAATGACTAGTAGAAAGCATTCACATGCAAAGCTTGAAAGCTGCAAATTGAGGTGGTCATTTGTTCTTGGAAGATATGTTTTATGCACATCTTCGTTTAGTGTAGACAATATGAATAAAGTTTTTAGTTTACCAAGTGTTGCATATGAGGATAAGAAACGTGTCTATTGAAAGCGTTGAGTTAAGTTGAACTCTTGATTTAGGCTGAGCTCATCATGAACTCTACCCTAGTAAAAAAAAACATTGCCCGCAATGTGGGCTACTATTTGAAATTGTCAATCATTGGAGCTACTTTTGTTCTACTTTTCCTGGTTTTCTTTCTTGGTCATACAGTTTGTGTTAGTGGTGTTTGTATAAAAGCTGAGTCCCTATAGTCGCGAAAATTCGCTTTTAGTACCATGAAGCTTGCGCTTTTGGACAGAGTATTTGAGAAAGCTATTTTTTCATGCTTTGAACATATGCAATTTGAGACGTCCTCTTGATAAAACAATATCTGAAACAAGTATATCATCAGGAGGTACAGGTCAGTTGGCATGAAACATCACATTGGACATTGGGCCAAAGATATTGCACTTACAAATAGTGATTCACATAATATTTCTTACCTTAAACCTTCCAGCTTATTGTTCCTCGATCATTTCCTTTCCTCCATCATTGCCCGATACACACTCTTTTGATTCATCGCTGTCCTACCCATTTTTCGTTTGCTCCGTCTTATGTTATTTTGTTTCCCTGTTGTCAAATTCTTCCTTTTCTGCCAGTTCCTACTTGTGATTCTATCATACCTTCCACATAAGGTTCCTCAACTGATGACATCAGTTTCAGCCCAAATAATCGGCGTTCACAACACCATTAACCAACATGCCTCTACACTGCAAGAAATCTAGGATCAAACGATCACTGTGGGAAAATGATGACTTCCATTTCTCTTTGCCTACCTTTACCCACTGCAGATCAGACTTACAAATTTGTTTGCAAACACATGTTTAAGGTTACAAACTAGTGCCAGCAACTATGGTGCTCTCTTTGAGTAAGTTGAATGTTGCTCGGGTACATTGGCTTCTTTGGATCTGCTTTGAAATTGGTTGGTGCAGGCACATGAAAGTCCAATTGCAGACATGAGTGTTGATCCATCTGGTGGGCTACTTGCGACTGCTAGTGCAGATAGGAGTATTTTCATTTGGGATGTGGAGGGAGGTTATTGCACTCATGCGTTTCGTGGTCATAAGGGTGTTGTTACTAGCATCTTGTTTCACCCTGATGTACATCGTTCTCTGGTGAGTCACTTGCATCAAGTCGGAGCAAAGAAAACAGTAAATTTTATCACAAATGTGAGTTTAAATGGATCTATTCACAACTCTGAGGATTGCCTATTGTATCTTACAGCTGTTTTCAGGAAGCGATGATGCAACTGTTCGCGTTTGGGATTTGGTTATGAAAAAATGTGTTGCTGTACTTGACAAACACTTTTCCACAATAACAAGCTTGGCAGTGTCAACAAACCATTTGAGCTTACTCACTGCTGGAAGGGATAAGGTACTGGCTCTTTACTAATTTGTATGTTTGTAAAATCATTTTGTCTTGATTGGACCTTTGTTTGTTTACCTGTAATTTGTCAGACTGCACTTTGCCGCTCATCATTCCTTTTATCACATTCTTTGTCATACAATCTATTATCTTAGCATGAAGCAGCTTCATCATTTTCTCTCTTAGTATATGTGTTTGTATTCCTTTGCTGTAAAACTGTATTATCTGTTCGATTATACTGCTCTGAGCTATCATCTATAGCCTTTGAATCGCTGCCTTTGAGGCATTCAAAATTAAGTTTAGCATTATGTCTTCTGATGAGGCAAAATGTCTTGATTCTATAATTTCTATGCATCTTATCTTACCTTCTCTTTCTTTGCTGTGCAAGTCAATTTCTCAAATTTGTGTATCATGAATCTTGTTATGTAGGTGGTGAATGTGTGGAGTGTACATGATTACAGCTTGAAAGCCACAGTTCCTGTCTTTGAAGCAGTTGAGGCAGTGTGCATTGTTCCTGATGGATGGCTTGCACCTGGGAGTCAGAATTTCAATGAAGAAAAATTCCTGAGTAAGAAACAGAAGAAAACTAGTGGATCTTCACTACGCTTTTTCACAGTAGGAGAACGTGGTCTGATTAGAGCGTGGCTTGCAGATGGGTGAGCCTCTATTACATTTGTGTGAACTTTGTATAGTATCTCGTTTTCTTTCTTGTGAGCGCAGATATATTTAATTTTCAACTCTTTTCAATTTTCATTTTCTTTTGTGTAATCGTGTCATATGCATTTGTGAGTATTCTTCATCTTCATGTTCTGACTGATTGTCACGATTCAGTGCTGTTTGTGTGTACGAACAGAAAACCTCAGACGCCATGATTGGGTTTGATAAAGAAGAAACAAAAGGAGGTCTTGTGGCAGCAAGTTTGACTCATTCTCCTGAAGGGCTGATGTGTGTCACTGCCGATCAACGACTCTTGTTCTATGAGCTTACCCAACCCCATTCACAGGATATTGACTTCACTCTTAATAAGCGCCTGATTGGTTATAATGATGAAGTCACGGATCTCAAGTTTTTGGGAGGAGACTCTCTCCTTGCAGTTTCCACCAATTCAGAGCAGGTATCCATTTTTTGTGACTGAAATTTGGTGAGTGTTTCATGCCATACATGAGTTGCATGATGCATCAAGTCTTAATCTACATACATTGCTGCGGTGCTCTTTCACGTGATGCTGGCCCTTTGAAAATGTGAATTCTAATTACAAAATATCTTCAGTTGTTTATTCTGATGAATCAATCCCATTAAATGATTTGGTAAAAATAGGAATATAAAGGGCCTTAGCACACTTGATGTAAAGATGTTGTAGGATAGTCCATGCTATGCTTAATAAACTTGACAGTTGAATTCTTGGGAGTGCATTCACGGAGTATTGCAGTTCAATTTGTTATATTAAAAAATTATCGACATAACATCAATATATATGTGAAGTTCGAGACCTTAAAAGCCTAGATATTCTTTCAGATCATTAAATCCATCTTCAACAATTATTTCAATCCTTGTCCTCCAAGAAGTGACATGCTGGTGAAAGCTTTTTTTTCTGCACTTGAGGTTATGAGTTCGACTCCAATAAGTCACACAAATGAGGACATACAAGAGAAAAAAAACATGTCAACCCTTGTAGGAGGATGTACATTTGGTCATCTGAGGGTTACGGAAAGCCTAAGAATCAGGACATTGAATGAATGGGGAAAATAGCTACTTATGCCTTGGTGCTGATAAACAATAAGTGATTCTTGCTTGCTAGATTCTACCTCTGGTTGCTTGGAGACGACTTTTTGTATATGTTTTAGTGTATACATTGTGAACTCAAGTTAAGCTGACGGCTCTTGTTCTTCTAGCTTTATTTTGTATTATGGTATTGTGCTTTAGGGTTTCAAAATCAGCTTATAAAAACCTTCATTTGAAGCTGTGTAGCTTATTGTAATTGTCTTGAACATGATTTGAAGTTGCCCCCATCTATTCATTATTCAAGAGAAAAAAAAAACATTCACTTCCTAAAGAGAGAGGATATGGTTTTTGTGATATTATGTTTTCTAGACTATGTAGATTTTGTAATTGAAATGAAGCGAAGTCCAAGTCAGTAAGAGGGAACTTGGTTAGGAGCAAAGTACACCTTGGGGCTTGAGGAATGCATTCAAGAGAGGCCGCCTGTGGTGGAAGAGACCCCATTCAAAAGATGGAGTGGTCGAGAAGACCAGTCAGATGACTGTCAGAAACATGGGGATCCCATTAGTCAACTACACTACGCCTGCCACATGAGTGGGGGAGGTGATAATTTTCCAACCATGTTTTCAGCCGATTCTCTGATTTAACAGATTTTGAATTGGTCCAAAATTGTTCAATTCGGAGAATTGGAATAAAATTAAATGGTAAAAAATTCGGTTTTGCATGTACGGAGGGCAAAAAACCAGCCGCCTCGTGCCTATAATCTATCTTTACAATTGGATTCAGACTACATTTTCATAATGCTGGATAAGATAAAAGTCAAAACCCAATAGTAAACTCAGATAAATCGTCATGCATGATGTAAATTGTTATCCTTATTTGGCTTCATCACTTAGTGTTTTTGCTACAGGCTGATTTGATCCTATTGAAGTTGATCATGTGTCATTGGATTCTGCGATTCAATGAAACGTTACCTCAAACTAGGACGCCTAGGAGCTCATAAATTTTTTGTCTTGGATCTTCTAGAAAGCACTGGCAAAATGTTTATCAACCTGTTCATTGATGTGGCTCTCAAATTTCTCTTTTACTGCTAGTGAATTAGTTCTATGGAAAGCTTTTTTCTTTCAAGTGAAGAGCTCCTTTTGTACAAGGGTTTTTTTTGCTTATTTTGTCTGATATAATTGTCTCAGCCTCCTAGGAATTCAATTGCTTGTAATGCTAATTTTTTGCTATCTATATTCAAGTGAATGAATGATCATGTGGCAATTTGTTGGATGGGTTTAGGTTCGCCTTTATGATCTGACATCAATGGCTTGCACAAAGGAGCTGAGCGGGCACACTGACACAGTTCTATGTCTTGATTCATCTATGTCTTCATCAGGGAAACTGCTTTTAGCCTCAGGCGGCAAAGACCACATGGTAAATGCAAAGAAGAGTTCATAATAAATGCAATCTCCTTTTTGTTCATTTTATAGTTAAACTTCAATCATGTGCTTGATGTTTCCTTGCACGAGGTTTCAGACTTTATCTTTGGTTGCAATCATCTAAGGAAGTTGAGGAGACGATGAGGTTGTTTGTATGTATGATCGAAGGTTGGACAAAGCTAAGAATGCTGAACTAGGTTTTGCCAAACTGTTGTCATTTTCACAACATTACTTTTGGATGGATCTCTCAATCGACCTCCCAAGGTTTTTACTTTGCTTGATTCCATTCTTTCAATGAATGACAACTGATTTTCAAGAGGTGTTCTGTTGCACACAAGCTCACAAAACCCTAAGTAAGTACACGGAAATAGCCAGCAAGCTCATCGCTTTATTAATCTCAAGCAAATGTACATAGATCAACAAGCAAACATGAGAGCCCTGTTGCAAGTCTTCTCCTGACCGTATCTGCATAGGAATAAGCAATGTTTTATCGAAATGCGTTTCGAATGATGGAACATGTTCGAAACTGTCATGCCCACGATTGGACTGATCTCGGAATATTGCCCCGTAAGGAGGTTAGTAGGCTTACCTTGACCCGTAATGAATTATGATTATGAGGGGTCAGGGCCCTCATGGAATTAAGGCCATAATTAATGGGTGGAGGCCTATATCTCAAGATGGTGGATTTGTATGGGTCTAGCAGTGACTCATAGGAGAAGTGGATGAGGTGGCTCAGTTAGGCTGCTGATGTGTCCAGTGAGGTTTCACAGTGCACTACTAGTGATGCATGGGCCTTGGAGGGTATAAAGTATACTCATAGGGCTCTCACTAGCGTATGCCTGATTTTGGTGATTGTAGCAGAATGCTGTTGGAGTGACATCTCTCTCCTTTTGTGCATTGGTTGGTCTATAGCTTGGGGGCTAGATCCGATCGATCTAGATTTGGTTGGGTAGGTTTGTCCACCATCCAATTCCCTTTGCTACTATGGGTTGTAGCATCCTAGTCTTGGATCCCTGGTGGGGGTTTTGAAAGAAACACTACGTACGAAACGACCTTGTTTCAAAACGCCAAATGGACATTCGAAATGACTGTACCAAAAAATGAAATGTTTTTGCATTTCAAGTATGTACTATGGATTGTCTTTTATGTACTCTTATGATGAATCATGATTCATGTAAATTGTAAATTGTAGTATGTATTTCAATTTTCTGGTCACTGGTAAGTCGTAATTGGTCATGTCACTACGTGTGAACTTTGAAGCACTCAGCACTGTGAACTTTCAACTTAGTCTTGTATGGAGTACGGTAGTATGCACACTGGAGATAGAAATTGGATGTATCTACTTAGTACTAGTCTTTCTATGACATGTCTAAACCCGAAAAACCCACGAAAACACATTTTAGAAAAAGAAAAAACCCTGAAAAAGTTTCTTGTTTCTCTCGTTTCAAATGCATTTCAAAACGACATACTAAAAGAGTTGAAAAAACATTGGAACTAAGATAGTTAAGGCTCACCCTATGCACCCCTTAACCCTGACACAATCTAACGTCAACATATGGCGAACTCCATGCATAGTCGACACTTGCCACTTGGTAGTACCCTGACACATAGGCAAGCAAGCTAGTAGGTAGACTGTTTGACATGTGTCACTCATACATTGGACCAAGTGTCCCGATGAGCATATGACACGCGTCTTGTTGACCCATGCATCAAGGGCCACTCCTGCATTGGACCAAATGTCCCAGTGAGCATATGACACGTCACACGTGTCATGTTGACTGGTCAACCCTCCCTACTTTTTACGAGTTCAATTCAGCAGACTCTCATGGGACCCAATATCCCCTTAGCCATCTCAGAAATAGTCACTAGAGCTGATATTTTACATTGCAATTTACAATTGTCTCCACAAGCTGTTGGCTTAAGCCATTTACGATTTAATAATTACAATTTATAATTTACATTAGGCAAAGGGATTCAAAGTACATGTAACATTTTAACAATCTAAGAGTTTTGCTGCCTAATACTAGGGGATTTTGTGGTGAATTTTTGAAGATTCTCAGCTTATTTTTAGTGGTATTATAAAATATTGGATGTTCAATGCTTACAGCCAATTTTCAGCTCTTTAAGAGTGTAAGAATCTGTATCAACACTGGTGTCTTCTAGAAAGAGCTATGTGTGAATCATTTCTAGTAAAATAACCTGTATGTACCTTGTTATCTCTTACAATCTTTAGGCAAGTGTACATGCTATTAGCTGTGCATAAATGCCGGACATGTTTTGTCTCAGCATGTATCCTGGGAAATGCCGGACATGTTTTGTCTCAGCATGTATCCTGGGAATATTAGCTTCTCTCATATTACTTTTTGTTTGAAAGTATATGGATGATGGTACATGTGACAAATCAAACTCAGTTTCTTTATGTTACCACTGTGATTGCCTCTTATTGATTTGGCCAAATCTATCTATGTCCTTTTTACTTGAAAAGTTTACAGCTGTCAAGGTTATGTTTACTTGCATTTTGGAAGTTGCTTGTTCCTTTTCAAACTCCAAACATATATTAAAAGCTGATCAGTTGGTTTGATCTGATGTGTCTTTGTCAGTTAAGGTTGTGGGATGTTGAAACTGGTTCGTGCTTAGCAATTGCAGCAGGACACATGGCTGCTATTGGAGCGATTACTTTCTCTAAAAAGGATTGCACCTTTATAATCACTGGAAGCAAGTAAGTGAAATTTGGGGTTCCATGTATCCTTATTTGCAACAGTTGCTGTATATGACTGCTGGTCTCTTTGTCAGTACAGGTGCCTTATTTGCTTTGCTGCTAATTTCTTCTTCAAAAAACCAGTGATAGGACTATCAAACTTTGGAATTTGGAAGGTGCCTTGGAAGGTATCTTTTCTGAAATGCCAATGAAGCTTTCTTCTCAAGCTGTTATAGCTGCACATGACAAAGACATCAATGCTGTGGCAGTGGCTCCAAATAATAGCCTTGTTTGTAGTGGGTCACAGGTTGTATTCCATTCTCGTCTTGTTGCACTAGACTTCTCTCTTAGTACGGGATTTTGATTTCTCTTTAAGAACCCATGAATTCTCACCTCTTAGAAAGATTTATCATGATTTAGGTTGTTTGTTAGGTTAAATGCTTAAATTCTAATCGTCCTGCTTATCAGTGAACTTATCATCGTATTCTGCCCAGGATAGGACTGCACGGGTCTTTAAGCTGCCGGAGTTGATTCCAACGGTGACGTTAAGAGGGCATAAACGTGGAATCTGGTCTGTTGAGTTTTCACCAGTGGACCAATGTGTAGTAACTGCTTCAGGAGACAAGACAGTCCGCATATGGGCCCTCACTGACGGTTCCTGCTTGAAAACGTTTGAGGGACATGTTGCGAGTGTTCTCAAGGTTATCTTCCTATCACGGGGGACACAGCTAGTGTCTGCTGGTACTGTATCTAACCATAATGATGACGTTTTCTCGTAGTACTTTGTTATGAAACAAGTATGTGTTGGTTTACTGTGGTCATTATTGTGTTTGTGACCATTTTGCGGGCCAAGATAAACTAAGTACTATTTGCATTGCAGGAGCTGATGGTCTCGTGAAGTTGTGGTCCATAAGAACGACTGAGTGCATCAACACATTTGATGAACATAATGACAAGGTTGGATTTTATCAAGATTTTCTCTCCCGTCTATCAGTAGTTCATCGTTATCAATATAGCTAAGAACATTGGTTCACTCTTCTTCTTGAGTAATCTCCTCTGCCTGAATTATTGACAAGCACTGTTTTCCTGTTTAGTTGTTTTCCCAAACAAAAGCATGATGAAGATCTCTGTGTGAAAGTGTACAAACATGTTTATATGGTGAGCAAGGGATGAGTGAAAAGAGGTAATTCCATATGACGGGCCAATAAACAAGTCATGATGTTCAAGTTTAAGTTGCTTGTTCCAAAACTAGAACATGTAATCTGTTCAACTTCTAACTATTCTAGACTAAAACTCAGCTGTGATGCATCCTCTGATCAAAATTTGAACAAGAGTTCTAAATATACCAGATGATTTTTAGACTTTTAGATGTTAAAGAAAGCAGTAACCCACATCAGCTGCCAGCAATATTAGAATCTTCAAACAAAAGGGCTTTTGCAGTGAAAATTTTGTAGCTCATGATGAAGATTTAAGTTTGAAAAGGGTGGTTTGCATATTAAGTTTTGTTGGCTTAAGAACAAAAATGAACATGTCAATTCAAAGAAGAAAAGATTCACTAAAATTGTTGATGTTGATGATGTTTGTTCTTTGCTGCACTTTCTGTTGGATAATTTGCATGTTTCTCTTGGCGATTCTCTTTTCCAACACAAGATAGGTATTCCCATGGATGCTAATTGTGGTATTCATCTAGCAAACTTTTATCTTTTCTCTTAAGAATTTGAATCTATGTAAAGGTCAGTTTCTTGTGGTACTTTTCACATCTTATTGCATAAGTTAACTCATGCTCGAAGATAGTCCAATGTCTTATTTGTTTGTAATCTTCCTGATTTTGGTAGTTTTCTATATAAAGGCCTGATGTTTTTGGTGGAGGAATCTATCCTAAAGACTCATGTGAACTTCATTGTACAACTAGCGGTCATGAGTGCTATTTGTTTTACCATTTTATAAGCCAGACTAGATCAGGTTTATTGGTTGATATTTTTGATAAAAGTTTGCAGCCAGAATCCAGTAACTTATAACATAATTCACATTCTTTTCCATGTGTAGGACTTGCTCTGATTAACTCAGAACAGCTAGAGGCATGTTGGTCTATCTCTCACATTATTAATATTGATTACATTGACCAAGCACTTAGTATGGGCAACAAAGGTGGCGTTACACATTATCATTTCTAACACTTACTGCATGGCGATAGGCTGTTTCCTAATTTACAAGGCCGCCGGGGTTCATAAAAATTCTAGGGCTCATATTTTAGGCAGTTCCAGCTATTTGTAGACGTTATGCATATGACAAGTCGAGAGTTCTATTCCATTTCTGTGACTAATTTCTCTCGTATTCAAGTAGATTTGGGCATTGGCGGTTAGTCAGAACGAGGTACTTGCAACAGGCGGAGGTGATTCTGTAGTTAATGTTTGGGTAGACTGTACAGAAGCTGATGAAGAAGCGGCCGTCAAGCAAGAGGTAAAGCTATTTTATATCAAATGTGGGCAAAAGTTTTGTTGTGTCAAGATGTACCTTCTTTGGTTAAATAAGAAGTAGCGTCTGAGAAAATTGTTAAATCTTAATGGACACCGGATGACTTTGTTCGACATGACCTTTTCCTTGATCAGGAGGAGGAAGCATTGAAAGATCAAGATCTGGCAAATGCTCTTGCTGACACTGATTTTGTGAAAGCCATCAATTTAGCTTTTGAATTGAGGAGACCATTCAAGCTTCTCAACGTTTTTACTGAGCTGTCGAGGTTTGTCTTTTGAGGATTGTAAAACTACAAATCATTTTCAGTTCAGATTGAGCTGAGACTATTTATTACCAATAGAATTTCTAGTTTTTAAAATGAAGGATGTGTTTTTTACAAGCATAAGTAATAGTAGTTCAGACTGACGTACATGTACACATGAAATTGATGGTTCATAAGAGATTTGATAAAATTCTGCCAAAATCTTGTTTTTTCAAAGGACGTTGAGGCATTGTGATGCTGATGGGCTTGCAGGCAGGATAGAGAAGATCAACTAATGCAGAAGATTCTAAAGAACTTGGAAAAAGAGCACGTGCACTTATTGTTAAAATACATCCGTGATTGGAATTCAAAGTCAAAGTTCTGTCATACCGCACAGCGTATTTTGATGTCCCTTTTCCTTGTTCTTCCTCCTAAAGAAATTGTGAAGGTCAGGAAAAACTTTTTTAGTCATCTATTTGAAAGAGTATCAAGTTTTTCCTTGCGACTCATTCACCCTTTCTTGTAGTTGGAATTTCAAGTGATTATTGTGTGTCAATGCACCAGCCATTGATGTTCTATCTGGAAGCTGTATGATTTGTGGTTCATGTTTCAAATGTAGGTCCCTGGCATCCGAGAGCTCTTGGAAGGGATTATCCCATACTCACACCGGCATTTCACTAGAATAGATCGACTTGCAAGAAGCACATATTTGCTAGACTACACTCTTGCATGTATGTCTGTGCTCTTGCCCCCACAGGAAGTTTTAGTTGATCAAGGAAACAGATATCAAGAAAGCCAGATAGAAACATCCTGTGTGACAAAATCTGAAGAGCAGCATTATGCCAGCGGACAAGAGGAAATTTTTCTCAAAGACAATGGACTGCAATTGGAGTCTAAAATAGCTGAGATCAGAAATTCAACTGAGGATGTTCTTTCTAAGAGTATCAAACGTCAAATCAGGGCTAAGAAAAGAAAGCGTGATAACAGAACACAGTTTCAACAGCTAGTTTGACCTAAAGCGATGAGCTTTTACTTGAAGAGCTTGCTAGATCCAAAAAGAGATAAGTTATGAATCCAAAGCATTCAATGGGTTCTTGGCTACTGCATAGCTCATATCAGGTGGAGTACCTCTTCTTGGTTCCTAACAGCTTGTGGGCTACATTAAGATGGAGCTGATGTTGAGTGTTCTCATGTGAAAGGCATCACAGTGTGCGTCATGTTGGGCTTACTTGGCCATTGAGGCTTCTATGTAGTTTTGCAGTTGGGTTGTAAAATCAATTTACTTTATGATCTCATTTGAGTATTTGGAGTAACAGCACTTCTCCAAATAATGGGTTGCCCATTGATTTATTCTACTTGTACACCGACAAACATAATTGATTCCAAAGGTTGTTTTGGATTTTGCAGGAAACATGGCTCTTCTATTTGCAACTAGGTTGTAAAATCAGTTCACTTTATGATTTGTTGACACAGCCCTTCTCTATATAATGGGTGCCGATTGATCCATTCTGCTTGTACACTAACAAACATAATCAATTTCAAAGGTTGTCGTGGATCGTACAAGAAATGTCATCTCTCTCTCTCTCTCTCTCTCTCTCTCTCTCTCTCTCTCTCTCTCTCTCTCTCTCTCTCTCTCATTCATGATCATGGATATGCAATTTTTCTCAGGTGAACTGTTGAAGTCTGTTGGGTATGTTGAATCCTTTATGCATTTGCACTCGTTGGATTTTGCATAGTGAGACTCTGAAGATGAGAAAATCTCTTGATGCACAATTTCACTTTTGAATGTTTCTAAAGTCAAAACACTTATAGTAAATCTCAAGCTAACCTTCCTGGAATTTTTATCAACATCATTCGAACTTTTACAGATGTATAAAAAGTTTATAGCAAGTTGTTATATATATCAATAATTGCCTGCAATTGCTTCTCCATTGTGAAAGCGGGAGTTATCTGTGCATGCACTGGAAAGCCAGGTCAGTTTAGTTCAACTGGCTATCATGCAGATATTCTCCTTGTTCATTCTATAGGGAGGCTTGAATTCTATGGCCTCAACTGGGTGGGATTGGAAAAAATATTTCCTTGTAGAATATAAGCTCTATGTAGAAAAGTTTAGTCCTACCCCATGGAACTTAATATACTTATGATGGGAATCCTAGAGAGACAATAGCTTTTATGGAGGAAGACAAAATGAAAATATAATAGGATTTGGAAAATCTTACATTGCAGACTAGCGTTCATAATCTCAAAATTTCAGGAGTCTTTGGCATGTAGTTTGGTGCTTGACAACCACTTTACTCTCACTAAGGCTTGAGGTTTGTTTCATGTGCACATGTTAACAAAGATTTTTTTGCAATTTGAAAGATATATACTAGAAAATTGAATGCTTACAGCCCATGTATATATACTAAGCAGCCGTGTACATTTCTTAAGAAACAATGATTTCTTATATCAAGCGGAAATGTGTTGGACCTCTAGAAGTTTACATTCTTCAAGAATTCCAGGAACTGGTGGACAAAAGATGATTAGTTCCATTCTCAATTAACACATGGTTTCTTGACAAGCCCATGCCCATCCTATAAAGCTCATCATCTACAAACTTTTCATGGCCATCAGATTTTAAGTTCCAACAACAAATAGGAAACATTACCATACTTACAAGCTTGAATGAAAGCCAAACAATAACCAGCAATACTATTTTGGAAACACTACTACATTGAATGAGTCAAAAGATCCATATTACATAGATTTCAACCCTACATGTTCAACTCAATCAACATCAGAGTAAGTTAAATGTGTACCAACTTGTGTTTGATGACTAGTTCAAAAGCTCCTATCATATCAACTTCCAAGAATTCAAGCAAATTATTTCATATACGCATTTAATGTTAGAAAAATATAAAGACTCTAATTATTAAGGTGTATTGATAGCAGCTTCATTTCCTTTAATAGAGCGCAAAGTTCAATTCCATTCAATAGCACAAATGAGGACATAAAAAAAACACTTATTAGGGTTCATTAACAAACCCTGATGCTTCTAATGTGAGTATCTAAAACCATGAATAATGCGACATCTTTTACCCGAAGTAGATGCACAAATGAGGTATGAAGAAAACCACATCACGAGAGGGGTAACTTGATGTTTCAAATATGTATATCCAATGCCAATTTTCTGTATGTTTGTCTAATTTCAATATATCTATGTGACCATAGAAGAGTTGTGAAGAGAGAGATAAGATCATTCCAAGGTTCATTTTTGAGGATTAGTTAATACTTGATTGCTATTGGAGGCTCCTTGGTCAACTTCTTCTTCCATATCTCACAGCTTATAGGACGGGGCTGGCTTAGTTGGTTAGCTTGGCATCCAAAGTTTATTTGGTCCCAACCTCCTTGGAAACCTATCTCATAACTTATAACTAATTTAGTCAAAACGTGACATATTATGTAAATGAATTGAAATTGGTCATTTTTGAAAGTGGATGTGCAATCCCTCCAATTGCTTTCTTCAAGATCCTTTAATTTCAATAATATTATTGCATGACCATATCAATTGTTTTTTCTAGAAAAGTTCAATTACGATTTGTGTAGTTATATAATTTTCTATGTAAATTGCAAGTTTGGAGCATCCATGCTTCCAAGGCATCCCTTTTATGCAACAGTCGAGATTCAAGCTTTTGGCTTTGGTTTGACACGATACTACATCTTACCAACTTGGCAATTGAGGGGACTAAGCAAAAAAAGCAACCTTTGTTTTTTAATTTTTAATGATTTAAGATATTTTGACAATCTGTTAAAAGATGGTGGTTACTTCTAGATGAATTTGAGCATTAAAATGAGTTTTTCTCATTTTTAAATATTTACATAATGCAATGTTTGTTTTTATTTTTTTAACAATTTAAATTGCCACCCTACATAAGGCAAAGGTTCTTGTTATATATCACTTTGTTTTTTGGTGTATTTGAAATTTCAATATTAATGGATCTCTTGCATTTGCGGAGAATTTCAAATTTGCCCTCACCACCTTAAGCTCAATTTTAATGGATTTCTTGTATTTGTAGAATGAATTTCAAATTTGACCCTCATGACCACCTTACACGATTGTCTCTATCCTTGGCATGATGAGAATGTGCATGGCTTAATGAGCTAGTGCATTGTTTATAAATTCAGTGTTAAAATTTGATGTTTATAGTTGCCCTTTACACATATTTTACATGACCTCTTTGGTAAAGTTGATGCCACTCTTGTGTTATTTAATTCTCAAAATCGCATTGCAAATTATTTTCTCAAAATCTCCAACATAGAAGTATGAAACAAATCTATATGATTCTAATCCTACAATGTATTAATGCATAGATCAACCTACCATTTTACTATAGTGAACACCAGAAGCCATTGAAGCTTTTCATAAATGTCAACTCCCATTTTGAAATTCCCAAACTAGACCATCGAATTTCACATCCATACAAATGCTTCCAAATTTGCCATTGGTAGTGTCTTAATCCAACCAAATAAATTTAAGAAGAATTACACAGAAGAGTACTTCGCTAGTTAAGAATTGATTCAAGTGAAGATTAATTATACCATTATTGAATTACAAGTTCTAGCCATGGTATGATCACACAGGTAGTTACTTTATCTCTAACAATTTTGTGAGAATGAATTCTAATAAACTATTGGTTAAAATTTTGATATTGGCAATGGTTGTTTTTATTTGTCTAGCAGGAAGCAAGCTTTTGATATCAAGTATTGGTTATGCTTTTGATATTTGCAACGGCTGTTTCTCTTGGTCTAGCAAGAAGCAAGACACTATATCACTTTCTATTATAGAAGCTAAGTATAAAGCATTCATTAGGGAAAATCTCAACTCAAAAAGGGCCCTACAAGAAACCCAAACTTAGTGAGAGAATGATTAGAGAGAAAAAGTATAAACGACAAGATTCGTTGCCATTTTTCTAGTTTCCGTTGCTGCCCGTCGTCTAATTAGTGTGGTTAACTGATTTTTAACTCAAACGAAATAAACACGCCGACTAAGCACGCAATATTCATACGTTTATGAAGGAGTTTGGTTGTGCCATATCACCAACAAGAGGAGGAGAAAAGGATAAATTTTGGTTGAGCATATTGTTCCTTCCAAAATCTTTGAAACATTCAAAAGGTAGATTATATAACATCCATTGCTTAATGATCTACATGCTTATTGAAGTTTCATGTGAATCGTTTTTCTCATTACATGATTTACTTTGCTTGATTTTGAAATAATGGAAAAGTTTGATCTTCATATTGTACTCCCATTTGATTGTGCTCTAATTTATAAGAAAAACACCAAAGTTGGTGAGAGTAATGAGACCTATAAGAAAGAACTTAGAGAAGATAATTGTAGAAATATTGATTTGTGGATAGTTGGATCAATTTATCTCAATGATCCAAGTACATGATGTTTTCTAGACTTTCAAACTACTAGCCAATTATTGGAATTTGTGTGTAATGGACATAGTAGATTGTTGGGGTATTGTCTTTAGTACGGGATGTATGAGGCAATGAAGCGAACACAATTTTTGGAGTATTTGTTGATTCAAACAAATAATGAGAAGACAATACTTCAAGAGAATTTGCAGAAACAAATATGTAAAAATATGACGTTGAGCTTCAATATATTAGAATTGTGAACCATTGTTACAGATCTTCAAATATCCAATCAAGTTATATAGAGAGCTTTTGAGAATTTTAGAAAAGAAAGCATGAGTGCTATTGCTAAAGTTGAAGTCCTCAAGAGAAAATTAAATGTAAGAAAACACAAACGACTTCCAAAAAAAGACATAGACGATCTGTTCTCAAGAAGTGGAAACAAGGAGAAAAGGATTCAAGCATTCAAGTAAGTATAAATTAAAAGACCCATGACATGCTTGCTATGTTTTTTATGTGCTTGCTATATTTTTTACGATCAAGTTTATTATGTCTTGTAGATCATCTTTGGTGGCCAAAGATCATTTTAATATTCTACAAGTATTGGAAAATCTTTGAGTTCCATATTGTCATCAAAATCTACAAAAGAATTGTTGAAAATTCTCGTTATGAAAGGATAAAAAATGATATTGATATAGTGATATAAAAAGCATTCAAGATGCCTTGGATGCAAGAGTTATCTAGGGAGCATGTGATGATTCAGGAATTAGTCGTAAATGTTAAAATATCACTTCCAATTTGTTGTATCTTGTAGATCTCAAGTTATTTGAGCTTGATAGGATCTCACACATGTGGAGTATGTTCCCATGTGTGAAAGAATGTACATAAGTCATTTTTATTAAGTTAGATTGGTTTTAGCTTGATCTACACTAGTGTGAAATTGACCTTTGAGTAGAATCTTGAAAATGATTGGTCAAACTTTTTGTAAATAGATTGGACTTCCATGTGAATGAGTTATTACTCACACATGTCAAGATACCATTCACATGTGTGGATAAGCTTCTAGAAGATAAGATAGAAAGATTCCATTAGATCCTATTTTATAAGGAATATTCCTATAAATGTGGAAGACCAGCTTTTTGTTTTCTAGCCAAAGAGAATAGTCAACTTTGGGAGATGAGCACATATGGCTCCGATTGGTGGATCTGGATGACTAGGCACTCTTCACACGTGTGAAGGCCTGCTGGACAGTACATAGCTCGTGGATGTACTTGATCTATAAAGAGATCAACCAAATCAATAACAAGTTGATGTGACATTGGCAAATTCTAGTTTTGTTGAGATTTCCACATTTGTCTTGAGTTTTGATGAATAAAATGCATTTGTAAGTTTATGTACTTTACTCTCTGTAAACAGGCTGTACAGGTACTCTCCTGCACACGTGTGAGGCCGCCCATCCATGTGTTTGATCATTTGATCCATTGTTCTTGCTTAAATCATAGTGTAAAGCATCTAGATCAAGATCTAACATCTAGAACTTGATAGATCTTTGGATTAAGCAATCAATAAGTCTTAATGATTGATAGTGCAATCAATATTTGTCCTTTTTTTTCTAAAAATTGACATGGTATCAGAGCCAAGTCTAAGAGTGATCTAAATGATTAATAGTACTTGAGAAATCATTGACAATGTTGTTTTTGAGTTCTAATTGAGAGGTCGAGTTCAAAGAGAGAAGTAACATCATTGTTTTTGGTCAAGATCGATTTGTGGGCTGCTGAAGTAGTGTCCACACATGTGAAACCGTACAACAACCTTAAATTAACTTCCATAAGTGTTTTTGATCCAAAAAAAGTGCATACTAGTCCAAAATTCAAGGTTTTTAGGGCATTGTCTAGATCTAGGTTCAATCTATTGAATGCTAATGATCAAATAGTGATTTGAGTCATTGAAGTAATTCGTTTTGAAGCATTAGATCAGATCTTTAAGGCTAATTTGTTCAGATCTTAAGTGTGTGTGGAATATCAAACCAATTTGAACTAGAATCAATTTCTTTGAGGAGTGAATTGCTAGGATATTTGTAGTTGATCTATTATACCATCATCCAAGTTGAACTAGGATTGATTGGGCCAAGATTAGAAGCTTCTTGAAAGCTAGAAATCTATCTTAGATCACACCTTATCAAGAGAACTTCGTGTATCTCATAGGCTTTCATTCAAAATGACATCCATGGGTGGATATATGTTAGAATCCAGTGAGAAACTAACTTCCACAAACTATTCCATTTGGAAAGTAAGAATGGAATCACTACTAGTGGTTCATGATCTCTTTGATATTGTCTTAGGAGTTGAGGAAGAGCCTCAAGCTCCCCAAGAACAACTAAAATACAAGAAGAGAGTTAGATTAGCCCTACATTGCTTGAAGTTAAATGTAAGCAATGACCTCTTGAAGGAGGTGGCTTCTTGTACCACATCAAAAGAGGCTTGGGATTCACTAGAGAACATTTATGAATCCAATAACACTTCAAGAGTGCTTATGCTAAGAAACTTGATCTTGCAAAGCATGAGGGGAAGTGGAGAAAATGGACAAGAGCATGTCCTAAGGATAAAATCCTTGAACAAAGAATTGGGATCTATAGGAGAGAAGATCCAAGATAATGAACTAGTACAAGTAATCTTGAATGGATTAGGAGATGAGTTCTCTAATCTGGTTCAATCTTTTGCTATTCAAGACCAGCTTCCATCAATTGAAAAATTGCATAATGTTCTTGTGGATGAGGAGAGTAGGATTCTACACCTCAAAACAAGAATGGGGTCCTTATCACTACATAATGGTGATGAGAAAGCAAACTTCACATCTAAAGGCAAGAAGAAGTCTCATCCTTTCAAGAAGATCCAAGGCAAGGAGGCCGATGCAAAGATCATCTACCTCCAAAGGGAAGCAAAATAACAAAGCAAAGTTGAAGTGTTTCTTTTGTGGGAAGAAAGGACACTTTGCTTCCGAATGCTATAAGAAGAAAAATGCACAAGGGAATGACGATCAAGGCAAACTTGCACAAGAGGAGGAGGAAGATGATGGCTTCAACACATCCTTGATGGTAGCACCTACACCAACATCAAGCCAAGAGACATGGTGGATTGATAGTGGGGCTAGTTCCCACATGTCATTCAACAAGCATTATTTCTCTTATCTACTTTCTTGCAATGATTCTAAGAAATCAATCTACACAGCTAGTGATCAAGAATGCAAGATAGATGGCACATGATCTATTCCATTATGCTTAGGATCATCTAAAAGGATAGATCTTGATAATGTTTTGTATGTTCCATCCATTACAAAAAACTTGCTTTGTGTTGGTCAAATAATGGACAATGGACTAGATGTACATTTCAAGAATGGAGTGTGTTCCATCTTGAAAAATAATAAGTGCATAGCTAGTGGCATTAAACAAGGAAGGCTTTTCAAGTTGGATGCTAATGTGGCTATTGAAAGTGTGAATATGGTTAGGGAGGAGTTGACTCAAGTGGAGCTTTGGCACAAAAGATTGGGCCATCCTAATCTTCAATCCGTGGAATCCATGGGATCAAAGGAGCTAGCTCTCGACCTACCAAAAGCTTTCAAGAAGTGTGGCAAAGTGTGTGAGGCATGTGGCCTTGCAAAGTCACACAAGACTTCCTACAAGAAATCTTTAACAAGATCTACCTCACCTTTAGATCTTATCCATTCGGATGTACATACTTTTTCTCATGAAAGTAATGGAGGAGCTTTAATGTATGTAACTTTTATTGATGATTGTACTAGATACACTTGGATTGAATTATTGCCTAAGAAAAGCCTTGTATATGAAGCTTTTGTAAAGTTTACGTCTCTAGTGGAAAAGCAACTTAGTTCTTGCATTAAAGTTCTAAGATGTGATAATGGAGGAGAGTATTACTCCAACAAGATGAGAGACTTTTGTGAGATCAATGGCATTAAGAGAGAACTCACTTGTCCTTACACCCCCCAAGAAAATGGGGTGGCTGAGAGGAAAAGTAGGAGTCTTTGTGAGTGTGCAAAGTCTTTAAGACTTGATGCATCTCTACCCATCACCTTTTTGGGGGGAGGCCATAACTTGTGCTAATTACTTATGTAATAGGCTTCCTAGTAGTGCTATTGGTGGGATCTCACCATTTCAAGCTTTGTTTGGCAATAAGCCCAATGTAAAAGATTTTAAAGTGTTTGGATGTATATGTTATGTCCACGTTCCTTTGGAAACAAGAAGGAAAGAAGATGCAACTTCCTTCAAAGGAATATTTGTAGGCTATAGTGAAAATAGCAAAGGATATAGGATATTTGAACCTATTTCAAAGAAAGTAAAAGTTAGCAAGGATGTCTTGTTTGATGAATCTCAAAGTTACAAGTTGTCTCCAAATTCATCTAATCTCTTAGGTGATGAAGATCTTGCAACACCCGAGGAGGAGCCTCTTGAAAGTGATCTTTTGGAAGATCAAAATCATGTGCCAAAGGAGCCGAGAAGATCCACAAGGAGCAAGGCCGAGCCTTCAAGGCTCACATACTTTGAGAAAGGAAAGCAAAGGGAAGACACATCTCCTTCTACCTCTTACTCTTTTCTAACCACAATGCTTGAAGAGCCATCATGTTATGAAGATGCAAGTAGATCACAAGTTTGGAGAGATGCAATGCAAGTAGAGTTTGATGCTTTGATAGATAATCAAACTTGGAATCTTGTACACCTTCCGTATGGAAAGAAGCCACTTGCATGTAAGTGGATCTATAGATTAAAGTACAATCAAGATGGATCTATAAGTAAGTACAAAGCTATATTGGTTGCTAAGGGGTTTCTTCAAACTAAAGGCATAGATTATAAAGATACATTTGCTCTTGTAGCAAAACTTGTAACCATTAGATTGATCATTTGTATTGCTACTTTATTCAAGTGGAATCTCTATCAAATGGATGTGACAAATGCTTTTTTGAATGGCTACTTGGAGGAGGAAATATACATGTTGCAACCCGAGGGTTTCATCAAGGATGGTGAGGAGGACAAGGTTTGCCACTTAAGGAAGAGCCTATATGGCTTGAAGCAAGCACCTAGAGCTTGGTACTCTAGGTTGCATGATTTTCTTTACTCTCTTGGATTTGTGATTAGCTCTTATGAGCCTTCTTTGTACATCAAATGTAATGATGGAAAGATCATCATTTTAGTACTTTATGTTGATGATATCATATTGATAGGAAATGATGGTGAAGGCATAAGAAATGTTAAAGTTTCCTTGTCTAGTGAATTCAAGATGGTAGATCTAGGACTTCTTAAGTTCATACTTGGAATAGAAGTTACTAGAGGTAGTGATTTTACTTTTATAAGTCAATCAAAGTATGCTACTTCCATTCTTGAGAGGTTTGGCATGAAAGATTGTAAAGGGATTGACACCCCTATGGAGCAAACTTGTAAAGTTACTAATGATTGTGATGAAGCATCCTTTGAGGACATCACACTCTTTAGGAAGCTAATAGGCTCCTTAATCTATTTGACAATCACTAGACCAGATTTGAGTTATAGTGTAAGCAAGTTAAGTCAATATATGCAAGGTCCCTTGATGCATCATTGGAAAAGTGCCAAGAGAGTGCTTAGATATGTCTCTTCTACTAGGTTTTTTGGCATTCTCTATCAAGGATCTAACTTGTACTTGAGAGCATTTTCGGATTCAGATTTTGCAGGAGATAAGATGGATAGAAGATCCATAAGTGCATTTTTCACTTTTCTTTGTGGAGGAGTGATATCTTGGCGTTCCAAAAAGCAAGATACAATTTCTCTTTCCTCTTGTGAAGCCGAGTACAAGGCATTGACTTCAACAACCAAAGAACTCCTATGACTAAGAAGACTTTTGGTGGAGCTTCAAGTGCTAAAGGCCGAGGAGGTCAATTGCATCTATTGTGACAATCAAGCTTCTCAACAAATTGCTACCAATCCGATCTTCCATGCTAGAACAAAGCATATTGAGATAGCTCATCGGGGTTTTTCCATCCAATACCACACTCGGCCATCTATTGCATAGAAAATTGGCACACAACAAAGTGTGATCCCAAAAGAAGATTTGCATCTAACTTCATGGCTTTGGCTCCTTCACATAAGGTTCTATTCTTTCTCTCAGCCACTACATTTTGTTGTGGTGTCCTTAGGCTTGTGTACTCCCTCTTGATCCCATTTGCATCACAAAATGCTTTGAACTTGGTAGAAATGTACTCACCACCATTGCCACTCCTCAAGCACCTGATCTTTGTAGAAAATTGGACCTCCCTTGCAATCTTGAACTTGACAAAGACATCAACAACCTCATCGTTGTTCTTTAGTAGATACACCCAACAAAATCTACTAAAATCATCAATAAAAGTCACGTACATCTTAGCACCTCCATTGCTAATTGCAGTAAAACCATGAATATCTACGAGTTGCATATAGAGGTGCGTTTAACGAACTAGGTTCTTGCCATAAATTCCTTGCAATTTTTTGCTATTTATGAGTTGCATATAGAGGTGCATTTAACGAACTAAGTTCTTGCAATAAATTCCTTAGCATCAAAGTGGCAAAGCTTTTTATGAGCACATACCCCTATCATTTAAGACATTGACTTTAAGTTACTGACTTTTGTATAAATTCCATCAACCATCTTGAGCACATGATATTGCCTTTATGCTTTATGCTTAGTTTTTTTGGTAGAAAGTGATATAGTGTCTTGCTTCTTGCTAAATCAAGAGAAACAACCATTGCCAATATCAAAAGCATAACCAATAGCTGATATCAAAATCATAACCAATAGTCTTGCTTCTTGCTAGACCAATAAAAGAAACCCTTGCCAATATCAAAAGCATAACCAATAGCTGATTAGAATTCATCCTCACGAAATTGGTAGAGATAAAGTAAATGTGACCATATCATGGCTATAGCTTGTAATTCAATAATGGTATAATTAATCTTCACTTGGATCAATTCTTGACTAGCAAAGTACTCTGTGTAATTCTTTTTAAATTTCTTTGGTTGGGTTAAGACACTACCAATGGCATATTTGGAAGCATTTGTATGGATGTAAAATTCGATGGTCTAGTTTGGGGGTCTCAGAAAGGGAGTTGACACTTATGAAAAGCTTCAATGGCTTCTAGTGTTCACTATAGTAAAATCATAGGTTGATCTATGCATTAATAAATTAATTGTAGGATTAGAATCACATAGATTTGTTTCGTACTTCTAGGTTGGAGTTTATAAACAATGCACTAGCTCATTAAGCCATGCACATTCTCATCATGTAGATGATAGAGCCAATCATATAAGGTGGTGAGGGTCAAATTTGAAATTCATTCTGCAAATACAAGAAATCCATTCAAATTGAAATTTCAAATACACCAAAAAACAAGGTGATATATAACAAGAAGCTTTGCCTTATGTAGGGCAATTCAAATTGTTAAAAAATAAAAACATATATTGCATTATGTAAAAATTTAAAAGTGAAAAAAACTCATTTTAAAGCTCAAACTCATCTAGGTGTAACCACCATCTTTTAACAGATCATCATAAGAGCTTAAATCATTAAAATATAGGACATTCAAATCATTAAAAAATAAAAAACAAAGGTTGCTCTTTATAAAAAACAAAAAACAAAACAAAAACAAGAACGTTGTGGTATGCCACATAGGCATTGTGGCAAAATTCTATTGAATAGCTTATGTGATTGTTTAAGATTCCTAGTTGTATTGGGACTCTGGCATAATCATAAGCATTTCCACTTATTACCTCAAGGATTGATCTCTAACTCAAAAGTGTGCATGAGTAGAGATACAACAACAATAAAATAATATATATGAAATAATTTTGTGAATGCAAATATATAATCTTTATTTGATTATTGTTGTTGGTAATGATGAAAGAGACATGAAATTTGTTGTTGTTTAAAAGTTGCATATAGAGGTGCATTTAAAGGACTAAGTTCTTGCAATAAACTCCTTAGCATCAGGCAAGGCTTTGTATGGGCACATACCCCTATCATTTAAGACATTGACTTTAAGTTAACTACTTTTGTATAAATTCCATCAACCACCAAACATGATATTGCCTTTTGCAAGGCAATGCCAAAAATTTGGGAGAAAGGCAATGAGTACTACTCCCAAGCTCAAGAGAATCTAATGATCCCTTGTTTCATTTTCTCATGTAATGATTTCCCACCCTGTAATGCTGTGTGCTCGGGTTCTCTTTGTATAAGGCCCGAGGGCAGGGGCCTTCCCCCACGCAAAGCATGTAACAGAATTTAGTTTTTACAAATAATCTTCTAGAATTTTCAGTTTTTACGTTAGATATTTTACAGCTATTTTTGCAAAATCAACTGATTTTTTACAATAGATTTTTTTTTTCCAGTAAGTAAAATTTTCTTACATAAGGTAGTAATTTTTTGGTTATGGTAAGTGAAATTTTTATACATTAGTAAGTAAAATTTTCTTACATAAGGTAGCAATTTTTCGGTTATGGTAAGTGAAATTTTTATACATTAGGTAATAAGTTTTTACTGTTGGTAAAAACATCCGTCATTTTTACCTCTGGCAAAACAATCTTTTAAGAGTAAGGTTCCTCTGATGTGTGAAATTGCTACAGCTGTCGTATTCTTCCAATTAAGGTTACCTCAAAATCTTCCAAGTAAGGTTACCTCAAAATACATAGAAATTTTTTTGAGTATTTTGGAGGCATCTCCACTAGCACAATTTTTAAAACGGATTGTATGATTCAGGCTTCATTCAGCATTTCACTTGGAACTAGAGCCAAGATTTCAAACGAAAGATGAATATCGAGTGATGCAACAAAGGAGATTTGATATTAAGCATTTGAATGAAGTGAACTCGGGCGCAATGAAGTACATAAAAGAGATCAGCATTTCTAAAAAACTCATCATCACCCATATGAAGATAGATGATGCATTTTAGTGTTGTTGATTCTTAATTCACTCATCGGCCGCTTTCTTGGCGGTCTTCTTCGCGTGATGTTCATGGACACCAAATAGTGCAGCTCCAGCGGCAGTGGCTGCTACAATCTCCTCCTCGAGTTTATGTCTCCCTGCGTTATCGGAATCCGTTTTGGCTCGGTGGCTTTCATACTGCAGCAAACAACATTTGCACCAAGCTTTGATTAGTACACCCGGATCAAATTCTGAGGCAAGGTGACACATTTTCATGACTCAGGTACAACAAGATCCAGGCATGACGTGGTTTTACATTCTTATGACTCGGGTACAACAACATTCAGGCATAACGTAAACTATACCAGATTAAAATATCCCTTTTTTTTTGCAGAACAACATTTTTTGAGGGCGTGAGAATCGTATTGAACTAATTTTTGTTTTGACAGTCAAAGCTTTACAGTATCCAGATCTGTCTTTATCACCCCTCCATGAGATTGGAACCATTCCTACAAGATCTCTCAAATGTAGATCTGAGGCATCTGACCGAGTCGCCTAGTTTATAATGCCACAGATCTATGCATTTAAAAAATCGACATCCCTCCGATCATTTCAGTTGCACCTACTGGCAGATCAAAGTCCGTGACAGATTTGTAACATTCCCACTTCAAATACAGAAACCAAATAAACAAAAAACAGTGAAGAGATTGATTGATTAGGCTCATCATGCATAATCTTGGTAGAGCTTAGAAGAGCAGGCTCTCACCAATGCATAACCTCCAGCGACCAGAGCTGCTGCCTCGGAGATATGCTCTTTTGTGCTGTGACCTTTCACTGCATCCTGACCATGGACCTCGACTGTTGCAGTCTCGACGATAAGAGTACCATCTTCTGCATACTTAGGGGCTTCGTCTTCCTTTTTGTGATGGAAAAAGTTCAGACCTCTATCTGCCATGACGAAAAGCCCACAAGAGAAGCCAAATTCTAAAACATTTGATGAAGATGGTTCTTCAATGGATTCCCCCATAATATACTAAAAATTCTATGGACTGCATTTAAGTTATGTTTCAGTTCCGAGAAACTAAATACAAGTCAAGCCAATAGAAAAGAACTGGCACGGGGTGATAAGAGGGCCAGTGCATTTGACACACGTGTCAGGGGGATCAGGATGTGCCCGGGGCAGCGCTGGCCAACCAGGAGCTAGGCGCAAGACGGGGGCACTGAATTTCTGAAGGGGAAAACGAAGGGCACCGTGCTCCGCTCATTTCAGCTGAAGGGGGCGGCTGGAGTAGGCTGTGCTTCGTTGAACTTGTCATGGATGCGCATGGAGTAGGCGTGCATTGTTGTCATGGATGCACAGAAACTGCCACACTGTGCACATGAAGCCCTCAGAAGTGGCCTGTTTATGTTGCTTTTTCATGCTGAGAGAGAGAGAGAGATGGAAGCACCAATTTGCTGTTTTTGTGGACTGTTTATTTTGGTGTTTGCTGAGTGAGATGCGTGGAAGGCGAGTTTGCTTCTTTGTGGGCTGCTTTCTATGTTGTTTCTACTGGGTTAGAGAAGGTGGGAGGAGAGCATTGCTGGATTTTGTGGAAGTGCAGGTCATAAAGGGGAGAAAAGAGAAGCTCATCTTTTTTACAGATATGGATTTGTTTTGAATCCAAGTATGTGGCCAGCGCTGGTTGCTCATGTTGCTCAAGTTCTTGCTAATCTTCTCATGCACTCCTATGATGGCTCCTCTATTTCCTGGTTGGTTGCTCCAATATGCTGGGGAATTTGCTCCTGTTCTTGCACTTATTGTGTTACTATGATCTACAGCTCATATTTACTATGGCCTCTTCTCTACTTTGCTGGTTTTTATTTGGTTTGTTGGCGGTTTGGGACTCGCAAATTTTTTATTGATGAGTGAGAATGAGGATTAGGTAGTTTGAAGCTCCCATCCTAAAAAGCAGAAAGAAAAATAAAGGTCATAATGTAACTGTAATTGTTAAGCAGTCTTGCCTCCAAAAATGAAGAGATGAATTTTTTTATTGCCAAAGTAGTTAATCTTGTTTGAATAAACTTGCATATTCACCTAATGAATTGTAAATCCACGCATCAAAATCTCTAAAAGATGTCCATTTAAGAGAATGATGATGTGCAATTATATTTAAGTGCCCAAATTCGTGAGGGTTACCAAAATGTAGCAAAACAATACAAATTTTCAAGTGTCATGATTTGATGCAAATTCTACCTCCTCCTTTACTTCTTATCTTTTGCAACTATCAAGACTAGACAAAAAGCAACTGTTGCCCCCTCACTTGTATCACACGTTTTCACTCTTTCCTTTTTCCACAACCACTTTTAAGCATTGTCTTTGTGAAACTTCTTTCTTTCCATCATTTGCAACCATAAAGGCTATACAAAGGGCAAAAACAATGTGAATCATGTCCTCAGGCTTCAAGAATTACAATAGAACTCAATGCCTCCATTCTAGCCTTAACCAACACATCTAACACTACTCTATTAACACTAACCACACATTAACACTACCTGTTAACTATTTCATTAGCTCCACTCCATTGACACTAATTCTAACACTATTCTCGACACTACAAACATGAATATGGAATGGCACTCACAAAGCTTGGAAGAACAAGCTGCCCAAAAATTCTTTGGAAGAGAGACATGGGCTAGCATGCTCTTGGCACTTTCGATGAGTGTCTGATTCTTCCTCTCAGCTATACCATTGGACTGAGGTGACTAGCTGGTTGTGTATTGTTGATGTATTCCATTGGTCTTGCAGAAGTCCTTGAATTCGGTGGAGATGAATTCTCCCCCTCAGTACGTAGAGCCTTGATCTTTCTCTGAGTATGATTTTCAGCAGATGTCTTGAACTGTTTGAAAAACTTGCAAGCTTCAGATTTGTTCTTCACGAAATAGGTGACAGTTCATTGAGAGAAATCATCAATGAAAGTTAGAAAATAAATGGCTCCCCCCATCGAAGTGGTCTACATTGGGCCACAAATGTCGCTATGTACAAGATCAAGCAAACCTTTGGAAGTATGAACTGAATCAGAAATAAAAGGACTTCTAGCATGCTTGCTGATAATACAGCTTCCACATGGAGAAGTTGGTTTGCTAACAGAAGGAAGATCTTGCACTAGATTCTGAGTTGACATTTGTTGAATACTATTGAAGTTTAGATGGCCGAATTTGAAATGCCAAAGCATATCAGTCGATTCAGAAGTCGATGTTTGAAGAGCTTGGATGTTTGTCAAATAGCAGTGACTGAGCTTCTAGAGATAGCCACATCATCTACCGAAAGCTAAAACTTTCCTAGACTTGTCGAGTATGGTGTAGCCCTCTGCATCAAATTCAACCCTTCGACCAGAATCAATGATTCTGCTAATCAAAAGCAGATTCTTGGTAAGATTAGGAACATGAAGAACGTTGGACAACAACTTTACATCACCTTTCTGGAACTCGACTTTGACTATTCTTTCACCTTCGGTAGAGTGAGATGAGTTGTCTCCAAGTTGCACAACTCTTGAATTGGTGAATGGCTTGTAGTTCTGGAACCATTCTCGATAGTGAGTCATGTGTTGAGTTGCTCCAAAGTCCAAATACCAAGAGTCGATATCCTACTGCTCTCCAACCTTGGTCATGAAGGCTGCTTCATCTTCCTCTTGTTCCTGGATTGAGTGACTGGTTGTAGCAGCATTGGCTTGCTGTTGGAACTACTTCTTCTTCTCGTTGTTGTATTTCAAAGTTTGACAGTCCTTGATGAGATGGCCAGTTCTCTTACAATATTTGTAGAATGTCTCTGGATTGGCTGGAATGATGAAGATCCTGAAGTTGATGGTGTGTTTGATACAGGCTGTTACATATGGCTCTTCATGTCAGTGTAGTCAGTCTTTGTAGATTTCTTGGATCTAAACTTCTGATATTTCTTTGTGTATAGAGCTTGTGGATCCGATCTTGAGCCGGAGGAGGAAGCATTCCTTCTGATCTCATCTTGTAGTAGCATCGAGATGACTTTTGATAGAGTGAGATTCTGTTGGGTTGAAATAGCCATAACCCAAGTTTCATAGGCATTAGGGAGCCTCGATAATAGAGTCATTACTACATCTGAATCTTCAATGACTGATCCTATTGCAGTCATCTACTCCATAAGGTTTTTGAAAGTGTTGAAATGGCTCGAAACACTATCTGCATCAAACATTATGAGAGTGAAAAATTTCTTTCTCAATGGAGTTTGGAAGTGACATCTCTGATGTCGTAGAGAGTTGCTAAAATGTCCCATGCATTCTTAGCAGTTATCATTCAACAAGAATGCAAAGGTGTAGAACAATAGTGAATCTGTATATTGAAGTTGTAGTTAAGTTAGTACAAGATTTCTTAGCTAATATATATACATGTAATTGAGCGATTGTAAACAAATGATTGTGATACGTAAGGTCAAATAGCGAAGAATGCCTTTTATCAGTAGCTGACTCCTCAAAGTTAGTGAATATATATATATATATATATATATATATAGAGAGAGAGAGAGAGAGAGAGAGAGAGAGAGAGAGAGAGAGAGAGAGAGAGAGAGAGAGAGAGAGAGAGAGAGAGAGAGAGAGAGAGAGAGAGAGAGAGAGAGAGAGAGAGAGAGAGAGAGAGAGAGAGAGAGAGAGAGAGAGAGAGAGAGAGAGAGAGAGAGAGAGAGAGAGAGAGAGAGAGAGAGAGAGAGAGAGAGAGAGAGAGAGAGAGAGAAATATTTAGAACCTTAACAATTGTCTTGAATCTGTTAGTAGGATCACACGCTTATCAACGTAATTGTATTGTGGTCTGATTGTCGCAAGATTGATAATAGCTGTTAAACTGATTAGTGGATCAATTCGTTGATGGAGTGTGAAGGCTTCCCGGTCTGATAGCGAAAAAATGTGTATTTCTGCAGACTAGAAATGCAACACTCCTTGTTCTTATTTGGCCATTGCCTTTACCTAAGGGCAGCCTTCGGGATTTGTAAGACACCTTCGGCGTTTGGAAGACATCGCCTTTACCTGTAAGACAACTTCGGCCTATTGTAGGGCAAGTGTCGCCTTTTTCCCTTGTTGAAAACTCCATGCAAATATGTAGTGTTGGGTTTTTTGCAATTTAGGTTTTTTGGCCTTTTTTGCCTGTTGAAAACTGCATGCAAATATGTAGTGTCGTCTATCATAAAACTTCGTGTAAAAACAGAGTGTCGGGTGTTTTGCATTTTTGGGCTGTGAAAAAATGCGAGTAAACACCAGACTATAGCGACAATTAGTTCAAAAAGGTAGAATGTTTTAAAATAGTTCATTTTCTGCAGGTTACATTTGAGAGAGTAAAATTTAGAGAAGGAAGGAGGGCTTTTGGGATGAGTAGGAGTTAGATTAAACTCCAACACTCCCCCTTAAGCCAACTGCTATGAATCTGATCTGCAATTGAGATTTAACATACTTATATCCTCCATACTAGCAACTTCACCATATCCATGATAAGATTTCTTTGGTAGAAATCACTTGCCAACTCTTTTGAAGATCATTCCACCAATTTGCCACCATATCTTTGTGCTTCCTCCATGCTTGTTGATGATGATATTTGACTTGAAATCTCTACTTGCATGAATATGGCTGCACCATAAAGAGTGAAATCCGAGGCTTTCATGCCTCATAAAGATCATAAAGATCCAGATCATAAGATGGGCAAATGTGATGATTATAGAGATTTTCAATTCTAGCTTGACTAGTCCACATACTATGGACTTTTTCCATGATGAATCTAATCCTGAAATCAAACACTATCTTCATCTTCTTGAGGCTAAATACTTGCTCAAGGATGTAAGTGTCCTTCACGGATGATTGACTTAATCTCAATAGAAGTTTACAAAATGCCTCACAAATTGGAAAAACATGATTTTTCAAACTATGAGTAACAAACTCATTCTTGCTCTTACTAGATCCAAGAGCATACATTTGATGACACAACAACTTGCTTTCAAAATGATTTGGAAACATATCCAATCCATCAATGACAAGAAATATGTCCATACAATAGCCATCATACAAGACTACGCCTTACTTGAACTTTGAGATGTAGAAATCTTAATAAAGCAAGATGGTACATCAAATAACGGAAGAGAAGCATAAGTGAGAATGTTGGAGTAGATACCACCTGAAAATTGCCCCTCTTTGCCATGAAAAGTGATCCACATAGACTCAGCCTTGCCTCTTGAAGATCCCCTTGAAACCATGTGTTGAGAAGACTCCCCCTCAAGCCTTTGCAAATCTCCATCTTATATGAAAAGGAATATTGACAAAGCATATGGATATAAACATCCCCAAAGTATCAACTATTGCAATCTTCATATCAAGCACCATTGATAAGAGATACCTCCAATTAAAGTCTTCAAATAAGAAGTCACATGAAATGGAACCATATTTGCTTCTACACGATGAAATAAGATCATCCAAATGAACAAGATAAGATAATTGATGAGAAGTAGACGAAAGAACTCTCCATGTGATTTTGCCAAAGCACCATCTCATGAGCCTTACCATCTTGGAACATATATTGAGGTAGATCACTTGCCTTCTCCTCATTGAGATGATCCAAGCTCCTCTTGGCCACACTTCCAAAGGATTAGCATAAATCTTGAAAAGATTACCACATCTAGTCCCACTATATACCACATCACCATCTATCTTGTTGATGTTTCTAATGACTCCTCATGACTCTCCTCCTCCTTTGATTTGTCCGTCTTGAAATGTTGATGATGCTCTTTTTCCCTTCCTCTTGGCTTGTCCTTTGTGAAATATTATTTCACCTCTCCATCATTCACCTCATAGATGGATTTCAATGTGTCCCAAGCCTCCTTGGATGTGGTATATGTGCCAATCTCCCTCAACAATTCATTGGAAACATTCATCTTTATGATATGTAGGGCTATCCTAGACCTCTTTTTGTACTTTTGGGCCTCTTGGAGGACTTGAGGCTCCTCCTCAAGTCCTAGTACAATCTCCATCACATCTTGGAGCACCAAGATGGACTCCATCCTCACCTTCCAAATAGCATAATTGGAGGTGTTCAATCTCTCACCATGCTCCAACAAAATGGAACCTAAGGAAGTCATTTTCCTTTGAGAAATTCACTTGTAATGGATCAAAAGTGCTGTTTCTCTCTCAATAATGGATCCTTAAAAGGTGTACTACCAACTTCCATATGAGATCTTGCAACTTGGTGTGGGACCTATCTCACTAGCTCTACCAATCTCTCTCAAACTAGATCAAACTCTCATCCCAAGATGGAGCAAGGACAAAGTTTGAGTCAAATTGACTCAAGTACACAAAAGTACTCAAAAACATCCACAAATGACTCAAACACAATTGGATTTCATGAAACTATGTGGCTATGACCTCAAAAAATTGTCTAGATCTCAATTAGACAAGATTGGCAAGCTTTTTTCTAAGTTTTTGGATCCAACAAGCAAAATATGGATCAAACCAAAAGTGTCCATATAGGTCTATTTGCCCTAACTACCATCATTCAAAAGGTTATAGCTTTTTATTGGCACATCCAATTGGTTTGAAACAAATTGCTTAAAAAACTAGACTTTTCTACCTTTCTAGCAAGCTATCTAGCATAGATTTTGGATCTAACTTGGAGGATAACCAAACCATCAAATTTGGTTGTACCTCACACGTGTATGAGCACTTAATTCTATACACTACCAGATCAGGTCCATTCATAATGATTATGACCCTTCTTGATCCTAAAATCACAAAGATAGACAAGGAGATGCATCTACGCTCACAAAATCTTGATTTGAAGGCAAATTTTCACATCAAAATTGACATATGCATGGATATCTTAGGCTAGCTCTGATACCATTGAATTTCACACGTGTGGGAATGCCACAAAGTGTGATTTTGATCTCCTAAGATGTGGTGATTGCACATAGATCACACAGATTAAAAACCAAGATCTATTCCATTAGTCTAAGGCAAGAGCACTTTTATGCATAAATCAATCGTACAAGTACATTCACACGTGTGGAGGCCTGAGTATGAAAAGTAAGTATGAAAATGACTTCCTCTATGTAGAGAGATAATCCACAATCAAGAACTTGAGTAGAGAGAGAAACCAATTTTGACTCAAAATGTGTAGAAATCTCATAACTCCATAAAACTTGATTGCAAATGAACTAAGTCACATATAAGTATTAATCTAGGATGAAGGGGAGTGAAACATGATTGTACCCCTTATTTCCCTCCTCTAAATCCTATTGCTTAAGTGACATATGAGCCTTCAATCTTGATTGGACCATTTTGATATATTCTAGCATTTTGATTGGTTACTAACTCTCATGCCAACACATAGGGATGAGTCACTCACCAAATCTCAACTTGAAAAATGTATGTAGCCTAACCTAGCTTGAGCTACATTTACTTTCTACTTTTGGCCAAATCAATCGTTTACATGTGTACTTGTCTATTTTGCCTCTTATGCCAAAAAGTGCCTAATCAAATCAAACACTTGGCTAGATCTCTACTAAAAACTTGAGTACCCCTAACTCAATATGACTAAGATTATTTTGACTATTTTCCACATGTGGGAACATGCTCCACACGTGTGAGATTTTCTCACAAACAAGAATTGTAAAATAACCAAACTAGGTTTTGCCAATTTTTCATAGGTAGGTCCTGAGTTTGTGAGTGTTTTTGGCCTATTCTAGGTCTAGTTAATTAAGTAGGTGCTAGTTTAGTAAGCTAACACTTGTCTAGCCCATGCAGTGTGAGGCTTTTGCTATATGTATAGTGTTCCTTAGTAATTGACCAACTTTTGTTGTGCCATCTTTGAGAGGTTGAGGTGCTTAAGCTATGGTGATTTTGGTATGATTTGCACACAACAATAGGTCCTCAAATATGTAACTCTAGCACCTTGATCAACTAGTTATAGCCAAATGCGAAGGCAGTCAAATGTCTCTTTGACAACAAAGTAACATAATCACACATGGACTTAAATTGAATGCAAGTATCAAAGATGTTAGTGTTATAAATAATGCTGAGAAGGAGAGAATAACAAGTCTTAACTTTGATAGTGTTATAATAAGAATGCAGTACAAGATTACATGCACTTGCATGGATTTTTAGAAGACTATTTGTGATGGAAAATATATTCCTTGCAAACATATGTACAATGTCTCTTTCACACTCAAGGACCTAGCCATGTGTCAAAACATGTTTATTATATCAACCGATATAGACTTGCCAATAATTGCTGCATGTCACACTAGGATAAACATTGGTGGTTAATTAGCATAATTGGTAGGAGTTTAGATTTTGTTTGGAAAAACTTGCAATTTAAGTTTTTTCTTGATGACTATAGGTGCAACAATCCTCTGCATTGGACATTGACATTTAGGTTTATGCATGTAGTTTTGCAAAAAATGAGAGTTATTCTTCATTGATCAAAGATGTTTATTTTTGGTGTTTTTTACCTAAGAATGACATAATAGCTTTTCAAAATATTTTGAGAAATCAACTTTATTGTAGTAATTGGACATTTATTCATCAATACTATTGTCGTTTAATATTGGTTGCTGCTTATCATCTAGTTCAATAACCACGAGTTATTCTCATTCATTCTCACCTTTAATGGCAAGAATAAATATGCATAGTAGCATTTTATAGTTGTAATGTAGTGAAGATGTGGCGGTGTATGATATCCCTTTAAAAGATATGACATTGCTTGAAAACTCTCTTTAGAGACATGACATTGTTTGAAAACAATTCAAATCAATACAATATTGTAGACTATGCAAAATATGAGTAAGCAAATACTTGTTGCCACAATCAATATCATTTGTCATAAAAAACCTTGCTAAACCTTTGAATGTGAACAATCTAACTGGTTCTTAAAGAAAAATGTATGTGAGATAGGTAGACTATACAAACCTTTGAAAGTTGATTTTCTTGCAAAATGAGGTACATTTTCTATGAGGTAATTTTGAAAATTTCAAAGGACTTATGTTCAAACACTGAAATAAAACAAAATGCTTGTGCATGCACACATGAGCACGAGCGTGCGCGCGCGCGCGCGCGCGCGCACACACACACACACACACACACACACACACACACACACACACACACACACACACACACACACACACACACACACAGTTTATACTCATCAACCATGGCATGCATGTACATTTGACATTTATAAAACTAATAATCGAATAGTTACTTTATTTATCTCCAATTTCTATAGAGTTAATTGTTTTTTTTTGCTTTGACAATAAATATTCCAAAAGTACATCTACAAATAACTTATTTTATGCTATTCATGCATGTTAGTGGTGAACATGATAAACCTTGCTCGCATTTATTATATTGATATCAATAGAAATCTTCAATCAAGAAAAATTGAGTATTGTGCACTCGATTAAAGTCAACTACAATTCCAATTAGATGTAACTTTAAGTTTTACAATGATATTCACATGCTACATGCATTTTTCAATTATTTGCGGTATAACTTAATGTGCAAAATAACCTAAAATTAAGTCATGGTGAGACTAAATCAATGGATTTATTCCTTCCAACTTTGATTGACCTAATATAACTTTTTTTACATGGTGATGAGTACAATTTATGAACAAAAAGATAAATTCTAAAAGTAATAAAAGAAAAACCAACATTTTGATCTTCAAGTTTTGTATGCACCCAAGTTAGCTAGCATTAGCCATTATAAGTGGTCAAACTTTTCTAGTGCCAATTTCTAAATTATACATTTGCCAAGTGATAAAAGCATAGAATAAAATATAAAAATAAGCATATTGAAAAACATATAAAATGGTAAATAATAAATATAGGCAAACTCTTATCAAGAAAGATTACAAAACAACTCTAACTAAATAAAACACAAATCCTCAAAGTCTTCAATTCTATATGTCAAGAGTAGTAAATACTTTATAATTTCCAAATCTGACCAAAAATCTGCTTTCAATAAGCTAAATCACAAATCTTGGTCATAGGGTCGAATTTGATATAGAGTGCTACACCATTCTTGACAAGTCTAGGAAAGCTTTAGCTTTTGGTAGAAGATGTGGCTATCTTTATAAACTTAGTCACTATTATTCTACAAATAGTCAAGCTCTTCACACTTCTACTTCTGAATCTTCTGATATGTTGTGACATTTCAGATTAGTGCATTTAAATTTCAATAGTGTTCAACAAATTTCAAATCAGAATCTAGCGCAAGATCTTCCATCTATTAGCAAATCAAATTCTCCTTGTGAAAGCTGTATCATATCAGCAAACATGCTAGAAGTCCATTCATTTCCGAGTCAATTCATACTTCTAGAGATTTGCTAGATCTTGTGCATATAGTAACATTTGTGGCCCGATGTAGACTGCTTCCACAAGGGGAGCCCTCTATTTTCTAACATTCACTGATGATTTTTTTCGAAGAACTGTCACCTACTTTCTGAAGACCAAATTGGAGGCATCCAAGTTTTTCAAACAGTTCAAAGCATCTGTTGAAAATCAGACCCAAAGGAAAATCAAGAATCTTAACGGATCGAATCACATCAAAGGATCCAAGTTTAGCTCAGAAGATCGAACCGATCCAGACAATCTCCATCCCAATTTATGGATGATCCAGCCTGCTATTTTGTGCAAGAACCAAGCATTGTATCAGATGCAATGTCAACTCCTGATGTTGATAAGTGGAAAGCTACAATGGACACAAAAGTGGACTGTAACTGAACTGCCAAAGGATCAAAATTTGATTCCATGCAAATGGATATTCAAAACGAAGTATTGATGCTGAAGGAAGATTAAATTGATACAAGTCTAGGCTTCTCCTAGATTTTAGATTTGGATAATTTCGAGACCTTTAGCCCTATTGTTAGGCATGCTTCAATTCGATTACTTCTTTCTTATGCAGCTGCATCAGATCTTGAAGTCCACCAAATGGATGTCCATACCGCTTTTCTCAACAGGACTATCGAAGAGGAAATTTATATGTCGCAGCCAGAGGGATATGAACTGAGGGGTAAGGAGCACCTAGTGTGGAAAATCCACAACGATCTATATGGTTTGAAACAGTCACCAAAACCAATCAAATCACTCCAAACTAGCCAAAATGTAACCTTATTCCACCAAAAGTGCAAATTGAACTCTATCATGCCAAAACCAAAATGCCTAAATGCATGGTAACCATCACGTTAACATAAAAAGAATGCTATAAAACTAGAAATAATGTCAATTAATTAATGGCAATTGTGCCAAAAGTTGTAGTTGTTTTTTCTCGAGTAACTTCAAATCTCATATCTAGTTCAAACAAAAATAGGATAAAATGACAATGTCTCCTTCCTACCATTTGGTAGGTTGCTTCCATGGGAGTGATGCCTATTCTTTTGTTGTTATGCAAGCTTTCTATGGATTCTTAACCACAACCCTCACAACAATAAAGATCACGATGGGGATAAATCATTGCAATTACTAATTTTCAACAAGCAATTCCTAGTAAGCACAAGTCATGAGCTCATGTTGACTACATTTGTGCCCTTTGTACACACCAATCGTCACTCCTACCAACTGAATGGTCTGATAAAGTTCTAAAATTGTTGTGATGTTGATGATTTGCATTTGGTGATGTTGTGAGAATTTCATTAGTCCTTATGATTTAGATGAAGGAGTAGTCATAACAAGGTTTATGTAGGTGAACCTGTGGAAGGATCATCGACACACCGATTGAGTAGACCCAAGAAACTATGGATGTTGTCCAATGATGAGCCGCATCTAGAGGTGTGACTATTGGAGCAATCCCCACATTGTTGGGGGCTCTTAGTAGATGTGTCTTGACGGTGTGTGCCCATCTAGTCTGGGGCTGTCCGACCACATGAGATGCACCCGTCCTCCAACCTCGCACCAAAATTCAGTACAAATATCAATCTATTGCTAGTAGCATGAAACAAATGACTAAGTTGATATTTTATGAATGTGAGTCTTATTAACATTTCATATCACACATTGTAGACTCATAGAGAATAACCTAGGCCACTAGCCGAGTTGGTTATAAAACTTGGTTCTAGAAGCTAGCATAGAGAATAACATATACTATGAATGGGGAATCTTGTAATGCTTGGTTTGAATCTAATATTGTTAACTTAGCTAGAGTTTGAGAATATTGCACTTTAAATATTGACTATGATAATACTATTTTGTAGATTTTGAAACTGATTAGTTTAATTCACTTTCAGCTTGATTTTGGCTCTCACATTTTATCTTGCTTTGTAAGTAGCACTGTGGACTTTGTAACTACCGTCACTTATTAATGTGCATGCTTTGTGACATTTTGCTCTCTATTCCGATAATGTATTTTTGGTTGATATACTGCACCCTTTTCTATCACAAAAAAGATGTCAACAAACATAAAATGATTATTGATGCAGTTATAGATTTTGTTATTAATAAAACTTTTACATCTTGTGTGTAGATGTGTAAAAGTGATGAAAACTTGATGTAATGCTAGTTAGAAGGTGATTCTAGTTTCACACACACACACACACGCACACGCGCGCGCACACACACACACACACACACACACACACACACACACACACACACACACACACACACACACACACACACACACACACACACACACACACACACACACACATCTAATTAATAATGCTCTCATGATTTACTTGCTTGTTTCGGTCACTATGATCACAATGAACGAACTGTCTTGAGTTCTTTTGACAGACTTCATATAACACTATAAATGTTAACAATGAAAAAATTCATGTGAACAGTCTTCTAATCCCCTCAACATGGTTGTTGCTACTAACGGGTATGAAGAGTTGAAGTGCCATGAAATAATCATGAATTTACTACTCGTTGATGCTTAACTTCATTAACGAGGTCTCTTTTGAAGTGTATTGCTTTTTGTTTAAACTTTTGGTTACACTTCGACTATTTCTAATATGAATGCTATGATGGGTTTAGTTAGATGACTTGGATTAGACCTGTCTGCTAAAGTTTATATATACTTATTTGTGGATGGTAATGCTCTGACAATTTGAAATCGACAGTGCAATAAACATTTTTCGAATAGAAAAAAAGGGATGGTGTTTCGATAAGTATTTTGAAAAGGGTAATGGCATATAGGTTTGAACTCTACTATAAAACTAGTCTGGATGTAATTATCTACTTTAGTCGTACTTTTGTAATTGTTGACTTGCAAGCACTGATTATACACTATTAACCTTATAATTTTGTAACTCTGAGTAAAGCTGAAACAATGTCCGACTTTTTACTCATGATATGGACAAAATTACTGTCACCTAACTTGGCAATGACTACTAGTTGCGACATGGATAACAACTGAGAGTATGTGTAGACACCTATAGTTCCCACAATAATGTCCCACCTATATGTTCTAACATGGTTGTTGTTGTGGATGGATGCAGGTGAGCACATTCTCCTCAACTCGGAGCTTTTGCTGGTTGTTAGGTTTGGTCAATATGATATGTTTGACTGTGATGACTCTATACGAATTTGATTTACTTTAATATTCATATCCAACCATACTTGGGTAGATTTGCCTAGTAACATTTTACTGGTTTGCCAATGTGTCAAATTTCATGATGTTACTATCCTACACTGGTATGCACTTTATCTTTTTTTGTCTTGTCCCTTACTACTTGAGGCATTATAACCGGTATTGGACAAATTAAGCTCATTGACAAGTTTCAATTACTTGGTTTTATAACCATACGACTTGCTTACATTATTATTATAAGACGTTTCCTTCTCATGCAGTTATGTTACTTCTACACTGGTGTAAAATTTGGCATGTATTGTGGACTAGCGGACTAGTTCAAAAGTAAGCTTGGATAAACTATTTTCATATCCTGATTGTTTATCTCAATTCTAGGACGTTGTTTAGAAATCTCAAGATATACTTGACATTATGGTCTTGAGAAAATGTAAGTATCTATTGACATTCCTGAATGGGAATACTTGTCATCAAAAAAATCTTCCATAGGGAGACTTATATTTGAAACTTATTCCCTGGGATGATTGTCTTCACTTAGTTCTTATTTCAGCATCCTATGTGATTTCAGGTGTGCAGCAGGTATAACCACACTAGGTATACCTGTTGCATCACTAGTGTGGTTATTTTGTTTCGTCGGATGGTTGGCGGGATAACACACACACATACACACTCATCTAATTAAGAAAAGCTCTCATGATTTACTTGCTTGTTTCGGTCACTATGATCACAATTAACGAACTGTCTTGAGTTATTTTGATCAGACTTCGTACAACACTCTAAATGTTAACAATGAAAAAATTCGTGTGAACAGTTTTCTAATCCCCTCAATATGGTTGTTGCTACTAACGGTTATGAAGAGTTGAAGTGCCATGAAATGATCATGAATTTACTACTCGTTGATGCTTAACTTTCATTAACGAGGTCTCCTTTGAAGTGTACTGCTTTTTGTTTAAACCTTTGGTTACACTTCGACTATTTCTGATATAAATGCTATGATGGGTTTAGTTATATGACTTGGATTAGACCTACCTATTAAAGTCTATATATACTTATTTGTGGACGATAATGCTCTGACAATTTGAAATTGACAGTGCAATATAGATTTTTCTAATAGAAAAAAAGGGATGGTGTTCTGATAAGCATTTTGAAAAGGGTAATGGTAGATAGTTTTGAACTCTACTATTAAACTAGTCTGGATGTAATTGTCTACTTTAGTCATACTTTTGTAATTGTTGACTTTCAAGCACTGATTATACACTGTTAGCCCTATAATTTTGTAACTTTGAGTAAAGCTGAAACAATGTCTTACTGTTTACTCATGATATGGACAAAATTAGAGTCATTTAACTTGGCAATGACTACTTGTTTCGACATGGATAACAACTGAGAGTATGTGTAGAAACCTATAGTTCCCACAATAATGTCCCTGTTCTAACACAGTTATTGTTGTGGATGGATGCAGGTGAGCATATTCTCCTCAACTCAGAGCTTTTGCTGGTTGTTAGGTTTGGTCAATATGATATGTTTGACTGTGATGACTCTATACGAATTTGATTTACTTTAATATTCATATCCAACCATACTTGGGTAGATTTGCCTAGTAACATTTCACTGGTTTGCCAATGTGTCAAATTTCATGACGTTACTATCCTACACTAGTATGCACTTTATCTTTTATTGTCTTGTCCCTTACTACATGGGGCATTATAACCGGTATTGGACAAATTAAGCTCATTGACAAGTTTCAATTACTTGGTTTTATAACCATACGACTTGCTTACATTATTATTATAAGACTTTTCCTTCTCATGCAATTATGTTACTTCTAGACTGGTGTAAAATTTGGCATGTATCGCGGACTAGCGGACTAGTTTGAAAGTAACCTTGGATAAACTATTTTCATATCTTGATTGTCTATGTCAATTCTAGGACGCTGTTTAGAAATCTCAAGATATACTTGACATTATGGTCTTGAGAAAATGTATTGACATTCTTGAATGGGAATACTTGTCATTGAAAAAATCTTCCATAGGGAGACTTATATTTGAAACTTATTCCCTAGGATGATTGTCTTCACTTGGTTCTTATTTCAGCATCCTATGTGGTTTCAGGTGTGCAGCAGGTATAACCACACTAGGTATACCTGTTGCATCACCTAGTGTGGTTATTTTGTTTCGTGGGATGGTTGGCGGGATAACACACACACATACACACACACATTACATGGGTTTGTAGTTTGTCTTTCATTATCGTCCTTAGTACACTATTGTGTGTATTGGACAAGGGAATTTCATTGACAAGTTTCAAATATGTGATTTTCTAACCATACAGCCTCCTACATTATGGTTGTATGACTTGAGAAATGCTTCTCAGACAGTTATGTCACTGCTAGACTGGTGGTAAAGTTTGGTTAGTCTTATGAACTAGTTCAGAATTTGGCTGGGAAAAACTATTATTATATCTTGAGTGTTTATCTCGGTTCTAGAATGCTATTAAAAAATCTTAAGACATATTTGATGGCATTATCTTTGAGAAAATATGGTTGTCTTTTGACTATGATGACATGATACTATACGAATTTGATTGACTTTAAGATTCATATGTGTTGTATTGTGGCGATTATGTTCAGTTTTGTTTAGATTTGTTAGGTACAAACACACACACACCACTCTTGTGTTGGAGAGGATTCCTCTTGAATATCCAACCATACTTGGCCTAGTAACATTTTACTGGTTTGTCAATGTGTCAAATTTCATGACGTTACTATCCTACATTGGTATGCACTTTATCTTTCATTGTCTTGTCCCTTACTACATGAGGCATTATAACCGGTATTGGAAAAATCAAGCTCATTGAAAAGTTTCAATTACTTGGTTTTATAACCGTACGACTTGCTTACATTATGATTATAAGACTTTTCCTTCTCATGCAGTTATGTTGCTTCTAGATTGGTGTAAAATTTGGCATGTATTGCGGACTAGTTCGAAAGTAGGCTTGGATAAACTATTTTCATATCCTGATTGTTTATCTCAATTCTAGGATGCTGTTTAGAAATCTCAAGATATACTTGACATTATGGTCTTGAGAAAATGCAAGTATCTGTTGACATTCCTGAATGGGAATATTTGTCATCAAAAAAATCTTTCATAGGGAAACTTATATTTGAAACTTATTCCCTGGGATGATTGTCTTCACTTGGTTCTTATTTCAGCATCCTATGTGGTTTCAGGAGTGCAGCATGTATAACCACACTAGGTATACCTGTTGCATCACCTAGTGTGATTATCATGTTCCGTGGGACGGTTGGCGGGATAACACACACACACACACACACACACACACACACACACACACACACACACACACACACACACACACACACACACACACACACACACACACACACACATCTAATTAAGAAATGCTCTCATGATTTACTTGCTTGTTTTGGTCACTATGAACACAATGAACGAACTGTCTTGAGTTCTTTTAATCAGACTTCGTACAACACTCTAAATGTTAACAATGAAAAAATTCGTGTGAACAGTCTTCTAATCCCCTCAATATGGTTGTTGCTACTAACGATTATGAAGAGTTGAAGTGCCATGAAATGATCATGAATTTACTACTCGTTGATGCTTAACTTTCATTAACAAGATCTCCTTTGAAGTGTACTATTTTTTATTTAAACCTTTGGTTACACTTCGACTATTTCTGATATAAATGGTATGATGGGTTTAGTTATATGACTTGGATTAGACCTACCTGTTAAAGTCTATATATACTTATTTGTGGACGATAATGCTCTAACAATTTGAAATTGACAATGCAATAAAGATTTTTCTAATAGAAAAAAAGAGATGGTGTTCCGATAAGCATTTTGAAAAGGGTAATGGCAAATAGTTTTGAACTCTACTATAAAACTAGTCTGGATGTAATTGTCTACTTTAGTCATACTTTTGTAATTGTTGACTTTCAAGCATTGATTATACACTGTTAACCTTATAATTTTGTAACTTTGAGTAAAGTTGAAACAATGTCTGACTTTGTACTCATGATATGGAAAAAATTAGAGTCGCCTAACTTGGCAATGACTACTTGTTGCAACATGGATAATAATTGAGAGCTTATGATTTAGCTCAGATCTTTGTGAAAAGATTATTTAGGCTTTATGGATTTTCAAGTGATATTGTTAGTGATAGAGATCCTAAGTTTTGGTCAGTTGTATTCCGTAAGAACCTCTTAGTTTTAGTTCTACTGATCATCTTGAATCAGGATGGTAAGATGGAAATGACTAATTAGACTATGGAGGATATGTTGAGGACTTATGTGTCCCACAGGTAGTCTCAGTGGGAGGATTACATTTATTCAATTCAGTTTGCTTATAATTGTAGAAAACATTCTTCTACAGGCTATAGTATGTTTATGTTGATGTACGGTTTTCAACCTAGATCTTTGATAAACGTGGAGATGAAATCTGTTAAGATCCAACAAGTTGCGGATTTCCTTCATGATATGCAATAAATGTTGCAATTGGCATGTGATAGTATCTGAAGTGCTCAAGATAGAGCTAAGTACTATGTCGATCTTCAGAGGTCTCCCAGAGATTTTAAAGCTGATGATTGGGTATATCTTAGAATTTCAAAAGATTCTAAGACTATGCGTACGAGAAAGCATTATAAGTCATCTACCAGATATTGTGGACCATTTTGGATTATAAAGAAAATTGGTTTATTAGCTTACGAACTTGATCTTTAGGATAACTACTCACCCAGTGTTTCATGTCAGCTGATTAAAATTAAGTTTACATGGAGATATAGTTGGATCTGATGATGATCTTACCCACTTAAAGAAATTTATCACTTAGTGTACCTTTGGAACCTGAAAGAGTGCTCAGAACCAGAAATAAACAATTGAGAAATTGTTCTATCTTTGAGTGCTTGATGAGGTGGAAGCCTTCGGACTAAGGATGATGATTCATGGGAAAGGGTTGAAAGCATAAAAAAGCACTTTCCTAGATTCCACTTCTGAGGATGAAGAAAAAGGATATTAAGTGCTTCTTTTGTGGCAAGAAAGGTCATTATGCCACTAATTGTTTCAAGACAAAGAGCTAGCATGCAATCATTAGAATCAATAATAATGACTGTAAATCAGTAAATACAATTCTGAAAAACGTTCAAGATCAGTAGCTTTGATGAATTTCAAGCAAAACTATGAATACTAGTTGAAAAATCACAAAAAACCATAAAAAATCCATTGATTTCCAACATTTTCTATGGAAACAGTCCATAATCATGACCAATAGGCTGAAAGTACATCAAAATCAAAAGAGCCACCTACTTAGAGTTCACTTCCACCACTTGGAAGCAAAAACAAAAGAGATCCACCAAAAAGAAAAGCAAGAATCTCGACTGCATCTTCTGATTGATGTAATCCTTAGCTCTGATCGCCAAGTGGAGATCTCCTTAGATTCTATTACCTGCAACCAAAAGGACACCTGTGGAGAAAAAGCACCCAACCCATTTCACCCCCAAGCCAAGGTGATTGAATGTAAGAGGGGAGGTGATCCTGACTTCTGAAATTAGAAAAAACAATGAGGAGATGGGCGACTTCCTATAGGATATATAATTTCCAAAAGTTAAAGAATATTCCCTTTAGTATCACTCCAATCCTATCAAAAGCATTTGACCTCTTATTCTTGCACAAAAGCTGTCAATCACCATGCAAAAGCTCCACAGGTCCAATTAGAGGCCTTGGGCCCTCATAAGATTATTAATTACATTATTGGCCAAGCTTGGAATGATGTGGCATTACTAATAATCTTATACACTGGAATACTGGATATCCATGGCAGGAACTATTTTGAATCCCACATACAGGACATGGGTGTAACAAAAACAATCTATTGCTCCAAACCAGCAAATTTCAATTTCAATGAGAACATCACCTCATGTTAGCCGATACGTGCCCTCATAAGTAATGATAAGATCTTTAACGTTGATTTTATATGGTTGCAGGCTCAAACCCACATGTTATGCCTAGACATGAGCCTTTACTTTTGGATCAAGTTTGAATTAAAAATTAAAAAGTGCACATTTGTGCAACGGTTGCTAGTTGTTCTAACCGCCACACTATGCTCCTTTAAAACTAAAAAATCTCAAATGATTTCTTCTAATGGATTATATATTTTTGTTCACTTGAACAAACATATACTAGCTTAATATATAACTTGAAATCAAGCATGTTGTATCAAATAAGAGTGTTATTACACCTATTGTGGAGCAAACCCAAGGTTCACCTACTATGTAGCATTGATATAAAAGGAGCTGCAAGAGCAAAACTAACATAAGCATTTTCACATCAAATTCAACCACGACTTTCTAGTTTTTTTGTTGTCAAGCCTAGTGGGTTGAGTTGCATAAAATGAGCATTGCAATTCTTGTGAGTAGGCTTGAACCTTGTGTGATATGTCATATTGACACTACTGGCCATGGAGCCCTGAGCTCATGTTTAGTCTAGGCCAACAATCAATCTATAATTTGTAAGTGTACAAAGCAAAACTAGTGCAATCAACTAGGTGTTAAAAAAAAAGGTTTTTTTTTTCTACTATGCATACAAGCTGAAAAAAAAAAATTCCAATGTGTATTTAACTGTTCGAGTAAATGATTATCTCAAAATTTGAAACTAAAATAAGATTTTTTTCAGCTTTGGAAATGTGATCTCCAAAGATTTACATGTTGGTAGGCGGTAGAAGTTCATACGAAAAAAATCTATGCACCCTTAAATATTTTCAACTAGTGAAACATATTTGGAATATGGTTTTACATCCCGTCTTGCAATCTTTATGGATTAGAACAAAGTAAATATTTTGCTCATCCTTACATAATAGGATAGAGATCGATATTGTGGGCCATTAGGCAAATTTAACATTGAAATTTTCTTACAAGCTTGTGGAGTCTCGAGAGTAGCTAATAGCTCACCACTTAGGACAACAATCAACAATTGTAAATAATCAACTAATAGCTCACCACTTACGACAATAATCTTTCTGGGTTAGAACATAGTAAATATTTTACTCATCCTTACATAATAGGATAGAGCTCGATATTATGGATCGTTAGGCAAATCCAAACATTGAAATTTTCTTACAAGCTTCTGGAGTCTCCAATCAACAATTGTAAACAATCAGTTAACAGCTCACCACTTAACGACAACAATGTTTCCAAGTTAGAACAAAGTAAATATTTTGCTCATAGGATAGAGCTCTGTATTATGGGACGTTAGGCAAATTTAAACATTGAAATTTTCTTACAAGCTTGTGGAGTCTCGAGAGCAACTAATAGCTCACCACTTAGGACATTGTGGAACAACAATTATGCAGTGTGCAACAAGAAATTTAGTGATTTATTTAGTAGTTTTAGTGTGAAGCGTGTGTAATTTTTGTGCACAATAAGTGTTGGCCAATTTTTTTTTAACATTTTTTGCCCTTCATAGTTTTTCAAATATCAATATCTATAAATGCTTTTTTTTAGGACCGTAATGATAATTTTATATACACCAGACTATGTTTTCTATTTTTTAGTGTAATAACTGATAGAATAAGAACCACCAATATTTATTTTATAAGATATTATTGAGAATCCCGAAGTAGAAAGATTTTGAATGTAATTGAATACCCTGAACCATGCTTTTTGATTCTATTAAAAAAGACAATACCTAGAACTGGAGGATATCTTAAACCTGCCAACATTGGTATGCACCTCAAGTTTGAAGGTGGGCCACCCCTAAAAGCTAGAAAGACTATTTTCCATTATGCTAGAAATATTTTTTATGAAAGGTCGCTTGGTTGTTCACAAGAGGAGGATAACAAAAAGGCATTAGGGATGTAGACTTGGAACCCATCTCTTAAATTGAGAAGCCTTTGGTTATTTTAAACTTTTCTATGACATGTATGTTTCAAGGGTGCCTTTCAACTTTAAACCCTAAAAAAAGCCTTTCTTATCATAATTTTGTTTTCTTTTATGATATAAGAAAATTTATAATTCTGAGAATAGATTTAACATTCAAAAAGAAGGGTAGTGCTTTAAGTTCACCTTTCAGTTCACAATTTGATTGATTATTTTCTCCTTTCCTTGAAAGGCAATAGCTCTTTTGAAATGCATTGAAACATGCACCCTCTCCTGCAAACTAAGGGTCACCGACGCTGACCATGGTTAGCAACTCGTTTTCTATCCTTAAACTCAGCCGCGTTAACGTCAGCAGACACACCACACCTCCTTTTCATATCTGAATGCGGACTTCAAATCTTACCATTTTCTGCTTTAATTCAGTATTCCTGTTGTATCTCTCCCTCACACACACACACACACACACATATATATTGTGGTGCCTACGAGCACCAACGCACTGGTTTTCGTTCATCTGCTGTGTTTTTCTGATCAGAATAGACTAGGTTCGAGTGATCAGCTGCAGCTACAGGATTGAGTGACAATGTCTGGAGAGCATGAACGTGGCCTTAACTTATTCCACCACCACAAGAAGGAAGAGGAACCTCAGTATGCTGAAGATGGATCTGTGCTTGTTGAGACCACTGAGGTTGATTATACTGCGGTGACCCAAGATGGTGTTACCGACTCTCGCACTGAGATTAAGGAACACAAACGCCATGAGCATATCGGTGAGGCTGCTGCCTTGGCAGCTGGAGCTTACGCTTTGGTGAGTTGTACGTTGTCAAGATATGTCAAGGGGATGTTACAAGTTGATCAGATCTTAGTTTAAGCTTGTTGGAAGTCCTCCTTCATGCGTATGTAACATATTTGGTTTCTTCAGGTGTAGAATGACGGGAATATCTTTGCTAGATTGTCCTAGCTTGTTGAAGTAATTACTGATAATGTGCTGTATGTGTTTTCGTCACAAATAGAATGGTATTGGGTATTCTAACGTTTTGGGTAGATCGTGGGTTGAACTTGTTTCTAAGTCCTTCCTCCACATGTGATTTGCTGAGCAAAGTCCTTCGTGATTTGTGTGTTATTCTTCACGGATAGAATGTTGGGTATAGTAATGTGTCTTGAGTATTTCGCAGATCTGTGATGTGCAATGTAGGAAGAACTTTATGAAACAGATTTCCATCGAATCTAGTGTGTTAATCCTAAATACTGTTAGATGTGATGTGTTTTGATGTTACACTTGGCAGATTCTAGTCCTAAAAGTGACTGCGTTTGTGTGATAGTTGCGAGAAATGCCTGGATTTTTGTTGTCCTCGTTGATCTATTGCTATGCTCACAAAATCTATTCCTTGAAATAAGGATCTTGGCTATATTGTTTTCGGTCACGTAACCTTCGTTCTGATATGTTGAATTTGATTCAGTATGAAAAACATGAAGCCAAAAAAGATCCGGAGCATGCTCATAGGCACAAACTCGAGGAAGAGCTTGCAGCAACAGCAGCCGTCGGAGCTGGCGGTTATGTCTTCCACGAGCATCACGAGAAAAAGGAGGCCAAGAATGAGGCTGAGGGTGAAAAGAAGCACCATTTTTTCTAGGAGACTTGCACTCTATTGAAGGCATAGTACTTAGGAAATAAGAAAAAAGTCCACTTGGGAGACTCTCCTAGAATCGAAGTGCACCAACAGTGTTTCTTTGTATTACCGTTTGGCTGTCTATGAGAGATTTAGTCGATTGCTGTTTACCCTGTTTTTCATGATCTCCAAGTAATGAAAAAGATTGTGATCTGAAATATTAAAAAATGCGCAACTAATTTTTGTCTATTTCGAAGTTGTATGCTATCTGTTGTGGGATCTAACTAAAACTAAGAGGACTAGACTGCACATTGGTGCGCAAAAAACTCCAGGTATCTTCGAAGTCAATAACCTTCAAAGAAGATATTCAGTTTCATTCTTTAACATTGCGATTTTTCCTAGTATTGGCCAGGTGAATTTTTTATGTGCGGCAATTTAACCTGATCCATTAATTTAGTTTATGGCCAACTTTGGCAAAATTGGGCTAGTTTGGAAAGTTCAGAAGAAGCCTTTTAAGCTAACTTCCAGCAATCCTCCAACCTCTGAAAGCTTAGTAAATGCTGTGGCCTAATTTTACACTTCTGATATGAGTTATCATCGTTAAATGCGCATTGTTACTAGATTGCATATTCCGTAATTCCTTTCACCTGTTTCTAATTACCCTTTGTCGGTTTGCGGTAGGTAACGACTCAGGAGCCTTTCTTTGAAAGGCTAGTTGAAGAACCAACTCTAGGACAAGTGACGTCTGGACCACGTTTAGACCTCAGGAGCCTTTCTTTGAAAGGCTGGTTGAAGAACCAACTCTAGGACAAGTGAGGTCTGGACCACATGTTTAGACCTTTCTACTTAACAAGATTATCGACAATTCACGTGGGAGGTTTCCACGGAGAATTCTGTTCCCGATACATGGGAAAATATTGATAGCATGAATATTTAAAGGATTTGAACATTTTTAAAGGTATGCACGGGGCAGTTTGATTAAAGGTATGCTGGTTAAATTTAGCCTTAAAACATTTGAAAAACGCACAACCACCACAAAAAAACTGGATCTTGTAGTATCCCACACGTAGGTTTTTCGAGGACTGATATTGTAGTTACAGAAACTCTCATCTGCCAACATATGCACTCGGAGAACAATTTGGAGATTGCCTCTGTAATCTTGCATTCTTTGTGTTAACAATTGTTCCTTTCGATGTCCTTCAACTCGAAACTCTTGCTGTCTAAATCCTTGGACAAAGCAAGCCTGGGGAGGGCATCATCTTCATAATGGCCAGAGAAAAGCATTAGTCCCATAGAAATCAACGCAAAGACACGAAATCAAATGACCTTGACTATAATCGGTAAATGTAAATTTTGAACTGACATTTTCAAAATATCTAACATCGATTTATGGTTGGAACCTACACATTTTCAAAAGAGCTAACATCGATTTATAGTTCGAGCCTATACCCTACTTTATGTCAGTTTCTACATAACAGTATTAAAACTTGCTAGGAACCTATTCCTACATAACAGTATTAATATTTGCTAGAATTTTATGAATTATTCTGTTGGGATTGATATATCCTGCATACTAGAAGACTTGTGGAAGATTTCCTACGATTTTGTAAATCAACATGCTTCACAATTTTCGTAAACCAGTTTTTTGGAGAGATTCTTGTTCCATTCTGGAAGTGTGTCAGTTTCCTTGAGCATTGCTTGCAGCATGTGAGTTCTCAATGCAAACCAATTCTCTCAACGCAAACCATCCCATCCATTGTTGGAAATTTGCGAACTTCGGAAACCTTCGGCATTTTCTCTCACTTTGCCATCTTCTTTCGCTTGCAGCATGTGAGCTCTCAATGCAAACCAATTCTCAACGCAAACCATCCCATCCATTGTTGGAAATTTGTGAACTTCGGAAACCTTCGGCATTTTCTCTCACTTCGCCATCTTCTTTCACTTCGGGATTTTCGCTTTCTTCGCTTCGGGATTTTCTCTCTTCAAGATTTCCACGTAAACCAATTTTGTGAGACAGACATTTTGGGCACTTGTGGCACTTTTCGCATATTTCACACTTTCGCAAATATGGAAGCAGAGAGTGAATAGACAATGCGAATACCGGAATGCAAGAAAAGCTAAAGTGGACAATGGCAGCCAACTATAAGTAGTTAGAGTTAAGATGTTCTTTTATTTACTAGAGATTAGATCAATTGTCTCTCCATATCCTTAGAAGAGAGTAACTCTCTTGCGGTGATGTGCTGTTTGAGATCCAAACAGCGCACAAGTTTTGTTAAAAATCTGTAATTCAGATGATATAAATGCAGGAGCGCATTAGACGCAGTAATCTGCCAATAATCTGCAAGTGTTTCATGATTGATTGATTTTCTCTTCCGCCCATTATGTCCATTGTCATGCAGTAAATCTGTAATTGGTATTTGCTACGTATTGCAGAAGTAGACACTAGATAATTTTTGTCTCTACGTTTTTGTTTCCACATTTGTTCAATTTTTATCAGTGGTATCAGAGCAGGTTCTTGGAGTGGAACTCCAAGATGGGCCAAAATGGCTTCCAACATTTCACAAAAGATCACTGTGATTCTTGATGGATCAAACTACGGGCACTGGAAAAGGAGGACCATGATTCTCCTAAAAGGAGAAGGTTTATGGGGCGTCGTGGATGGCACAGAAGCAAAATGAAGACAATGAATGGAGAAGAAAGGATGATAAAGCAGTTGCTCTTATCACTTTGTCATTGACAACAGAAATTCTGATGAATGTTGACTATCTTGACCACAATTGGTAGATCTGTCAGAGCCTGCAAGAAAAGTATGAAGCAAATACCAAGACAAAGGTCTTGCATCTGACAAATCAATTGTTCAGCTTAAACTAGGATGGTGCCAATCTTGATTCACACGTGAACAAGATGAAAGCCATCTTTGCACAACTAGCGGCTGCAGGAGTGGAGCACAAAATACTGCCTGCACAACAGTTTATGTTTCTGATCAGATCACTTCCACAGGCCTACCAGTCATTAAAAACAATCTTAATGTGATCTCTTGATACTACCTCTGACAAATGCAGCAAAGGCTGTCACAGAGGAAAAGTTGATACGAGGAGATTTCTCCAGAAGCAAGAACCAGCCATAAGCAAAGAATACAGGCAGTTTTAAGAAGCAGACAAGAAGGTTGTGACCTGCTATCACTGTCAAAAGATAGGACACTATGCAAATGAGTGTTGGCACAATACTAAATCAAAGGCTTTCAAGGGAAAGAATCCTAGGAAGTGAAAAAACAAAATGTTTCTAATTACAAAGCCTTGCTAGCTTTCACTGACGAAGATGTTCGCGAACATGAAAGTCAGGAGACACGAAGCACGAAAAGTTTTGCGAACACAAAAGTCAAAGGAAACGATAAAGAACGGTTCGCGAACTCGAAGTCAAAGAAAATGAAGACGAACGGTTTGCGAACACGAAAGATTCACGAATGAGAATCTTTTGCGGTCCAGTACGAGAGAAGGCAAACGACCAAAACAAAACCAACGACGGAAACAAAACCTTCTCCTGCCCTCCACGCTCCAAAGAGTGCCAGCGAGATCATGCAAGTACCCAGAAGTACAGATATCTGATCTGATGGCATGACATCAGTAGATACATTTTAGGTCGTGGCTAATCTGCCACTCTTGTATTTCCCTGATTAGTTGTAGATGCATAGTCACTCTAATCTTAGATTTACATAGAGCGACTATACTTACTGGATGATACTTGACATATAGATCAACAGGGTACACATACAGTGTAATGTAGTAGTATGATGCAAGTAAGCAATCAAGACAAAAATTACAGAATACATGTCCGTCTGCGTGCGAAGACAATTCTGTCTAGGATCTGTAGATCCAACTGTCCGCTAGTAAAGAGAGACGATTGCTCGTGAGAGAACTATATTTCTCCCATGCCAACGCACTGCGTGGATGTGCATGTAGTGTTTGAAGAAATTAGAGAAAGATCAATATAGATGATTTTCTTGTTGTGTCTGATCTCGAATGCAAATGCGTCTGTTGTTTATTCATGTGTCTAAGTTTCCTTGTTCATTTGAATTCCGCACCTTGGTTGAAACTATGTTGAATGCTGCAGTAATTTTATAAACGTAGGTCAACGGTGCCTGACTACACTCTGGAGGACTGTAGGAGTGATTCAACTGGCAGTGTCCAGTGATCACATCTGAACTCCATCCGAGGGCAAGAGAGTCGTGGTTCCTTCGCAAAAGCTTCACGACTGCGATCCTGATTTATTCATTCTCTTCCTGGTATCAGAGCATATCACATTATCATTCTTTTCAGTGGTATCAGAGCCAATCATCTTGTCATATTCTAACATAGCCAAGAAGCTAGCAGATCCAGGAGGCCAAGCATTCAAACAAACAACCATCAACAAGGGAACAGACTCCAAGAAGCAATGGCTTCAATCACCAGCATGCAAAGCAAGATCTGCACAATACTTGATTCTTATCTAACTTTCTAGTCTGGAAAGTTAAGACATCACTGATACTCAAGGGCGAAGGACTATTCCCCTGGGTGGATGGCACAGAAGAAATGCCTACGACAACAGGCAAGGAGCTATGCGAATGGAGAGAGAAAAATGACAAGGCAGTAGCCTTGCTATCATCTTCCATCGAAGATAGTCTCACACTTGACCTGGCTACACTCTCCAAAGCTAAGGAGATGTGGGATGTATTACTCACCAGATTTTAAACGAAATCAAGAACTCAAATCATGATGTTGGAAGATCAACTGACGAATTTGCAGTGGGATGGAAAAGACCTCACTTCTTTCGTAAGAAAGATGAAGGATCTATTTCTGTCACTACACAACTCTGGAGCAGAGAACGCTGTGTCAACTGAGAAGCAACTCACATACCTGTTGAGAGCCTTACCCAGATCGTTCCAGACGACAAGAACCCTGCTCGCAAAAGATCCTACAATGAACCTCGAAAAGGCGATTGTCAAGATTCGAGAGGAAGTTGAGGCCAGAGAACATCTTGATCACAAAGATGGTTCTGACCAAGCCCTCTACGACAACAAAGAAAAATCCAAGAAGCAGTTTAAGCCTAAGAGGCAGTCGAATTAGACCCAAGATCGTGACCAACAAGCAGAGGGGTCCAGCAAGAGCAACTGAAAGAGCAAAGGAAGGTCGGAACAACAAGGTGCGGACAAGAAGACTTGCATGAGATGTAGAAGAGACGGGCATACAGTAGATACATACTAGCTCAATCCCAAAATTGAGTGTATCCATTGTCATAAAAAGGGTCACGCAACCATGGATTGCCGCCAAAACCCGAGAAACAAATCAGCACAGAACAGACAGGAGAACAACAATAGTTCATCCTATGTCGAGGATCTCAAGAGCTCGAAAATGGGCGAAGAAAGAATGAACAGAAACTGTTCGACCGCCTATATCTGTGAAGACGTGTGTGCAGCATCAACATCTGACACACATGAGGTGATTCTAGACTTAGGAGCCACCCCACACTTCATGACATCAAGACAAATAATGTCTAATTTCAGAAGTGTAGGTCCCTCAAGATTCATAGTTCTTGGAGATGGATCTAGACATCAAGTGAACAGTATTGGTTCACTATGGCTCAACACCAATGGCAGAGACAGACGACTCGAAGATGTTCTGTTCGTGCCTACTCTGCAACAAGACTTGCTCTCTGTAGCAAGAATAGCAGATGCAGAGATGCATGTGACATTTTCTGACGAAGCATGCAATGTGATTGATGCCAGTACCAGTACTTTGATCGCTCAAGGCAGAAGGAAAGGAAACCTATATCATCTGAAGGTACGCCTACACTCAATGGCACTTTACCAAGCAAGCCATCATGGAGCAATAATAGGGGTCAGCATCTCGAATGCAACCAGTTCGACCACCTATATGCATGTTTGAAGGGCAAGATGTCACACACACCATTCGTCAAAGACTCCTACAGAACGACTAAGATTCTGGAGCTAGTGCATTCTAACATTTGTGGACCATTTAACGTGATCTTAGTACGAGGTCCAAAATATTATATAGCCTTCATTGATGATTATAGCAAATTTGTCAGAGTGTATTTTATTCAAAATAAATCTGAAGCACTTCATAAATTCACAGAATATGTGAATTGGGCTGAAAGATGTACAGGCAGCAAAGTGAAATAGATCAGAACAGATCAAGGTGGCAAATAGATCTCGAATCACTTCACTGACTTCAGTAATTATCGTGGCATCATTCACAGAAGAACTGAAGCCTACACACCGTAGCACAATGGTGTTGCTGAACGAAAGCACAGGACCCTAATGGAAGCAGCCAGATGCATGATGGCCTATTGGAAAGCTCCAAGGGCACTGTGGACTGAAGCAGTAGCTATAGACGCATACATCCAGAATAGAACAGTCAAGTCTGGTATCCCTCACACGACACCACATGAGCTATGGTGGGGTAGAAAGCCCAATCTGTCTCACGTCAGAATATTTGGCTGTGCAGCTTATGCACATATTCCTGATAAGCTTTGAAAGAAGCTTGTGTCGGACCGAGCAGAGCAGACAAAGGCAAAGACATAGCTGTCCCAGGATGATCTTCTAGAAGGTCGACAAGACCACGAAGAGTGCCAACAAGATATGTGCCAGGCAGCTCAACTTCCACATCAGAAGAGTTTTGCGGATTCAGTGGTGAACCACAGACTTTCGAGGAAGCGATTGACAGTCCAGAGAAGGACAGATGAATCCAAGCCATGAACGAAGAGATGGAGTCCATGAGGAAGAACCAGGTATGGACGTTGGAGCCATTACCACATAAGCGCAAGACTGTCAAATGCAAATGGGTTTTCAAGCTCAAATACGGACCAAATGGGAACATCATGAAATACAAGGCAAGACTAGTAGCGAAAGGTTTCTCTCAGAGATATGATATTGACTACTTTGAAACCTTCTCTCCTGTCGTCAACATTCATCCCTAAGTCTGTTATTTGCATATGCAGCAACTTATGACTGCAGGATCCGCATTGTGGACAACAAGACAGCCTTCTTGCATGGCGAATTAGTCGAAGAGGTCTACATGGATCAACCCCTAGGATACATCTCGAATTCATTTCTTGACTATGCATGCAGAATGCACAGAAGTATCTACGGTCTGAAACAATCAGCCAGACAATGGTACAAGAAGAAAGATCAAGCCCTAAAATCATTAGGATTCAAGCCTCTATTGGCTGATTCTAATGTATATGTCAGAGTTATAGATGGACAGATCATCATAGTGGCTGTATATGTGGACGACACTCTGATACTCTGCAGGAGTGAGCAGCTAATTGTTGAAGTAAAGGCAGACATCTTGAAACATTTCGAGATAGTGGATCTGGGAGAAGCCAGATGTTACCTAGGCTTACAAATTGAAAGGGACTATGAGGGAGGTAAGTTATACCTTCACCAGTCTAGATACACCCAAAAGATCCTAGAGGACTTTGGGATGTTGAACTGCAAAGGAGTGAACACTTCAATGCTCGTAGGGATGGTGCTGACAAGTGACGACTGTCCAAGGACTAAGGAAGAGAGAGAACAAATGCAGCTCACACCTTACAAGAAGCTGATAGGATCACTGATGTACCTTGTAGACAACACACCCCCTGATATTGCTTATGCAGTGTTCATGATGAGCCAATTCTGCACGAATCCAGACTTGACACATTGGAAGATTGCAAAATGCATTTTGCAATATCTTCAATTAACGAGGGATTATGGCTTGTGTTATTGTCGTGATGCAGGTTTCAGGATATTTTCCTACAACGATGCTAGCTAGGCATCTCTCAAGGATGACTGTAAAAGCGTCTCAGGAGGATGCACCATCGCATCAGGAGCAGCAGTTTTTTGAGTCAACAAGAAGTAGACCGTTGTAGCCCAGTCATCCTGCGAAGCAAAATATGTTGCAGCATCAAAGATGACCAATGAAATAATCTGGCTAAGGCAGTTCTTGGATGAATTGGGCGAAACAAGGAACGGGCCCCTGGTCTTGCAGCATCTCTGCAATACACTTGACAAAAGATCTCGTGTTCCATTCCAGAATGAAACACATTGCGATCAAGTACCACTTGATCAGGGATCTAATTGAAAAGAAGATGCTGCAGACCACTTTCATCAAAACAAAAGACATGGTTGTTGACATCTTCACTAAAGCCCTGGACAAAGGACTCTTTGAGAGACAGAGGGGCAGTCTCGAGATCGTAAAGCTATCATGCTTTGAGAGGGACCTAAAGAAATGAAATGTTTCTAACTACAAAGCCTTGCTAGCTTTCAACCCTCAGCCTGATAAAGATGTCCGCGAACATGAAAGTCAGGAGACACGAAACATGAAAAGTTTTGCGAACACGAAAGTCAAAGGAAACAAAGACGAACAGTTCACGAACTCGAAAGTCAAAGGAAACGAAGACGAACGGTACGCGAACTCAAAAGTCAAAACAGACAAAGACAAACGGTTCGCGAACACGAAAGATTCACGAACGAGAATCTTTTGCGGTCCAGTACGAGAGAAGACAAACGACCAAAATGAAACCAATGACGGAAACAAAACCTTCTCCTGCCCTCCATGCTCCAAAGAGTGCTAGCGAGATCATGCAAGTACCCAGAAGTACAAATATATGATCTGATGGCATGATGTAACAGATACATTTTAGGTCGTGGCTAATCTGCCACTCTTGTATTTTCCTGATTAGTTGTAGATGCTTAATCACTCTAATTTTAGATTTACATATAACGACTATACTTACTAGATGATACTTGACATATAGATCAACATAGTACACATACAGTGTAACGTAGTAGTCTGATGCAAGTAAGCAATCAAGACAAAAATTATAGAATACATGTCCGGCTGCGTGCGAAGACAATTCTGTCTAGGATCTGGAAAAAGATTGGAAAGACACTAGAGAGGACAACTATTTTGGAGGAGGATATACTCAAACGTATTCAAGGTACGTCCGCTAGTAAAGTGAGACGATTGCTCATGAGAGAACTATGTTTTTTCCACGCCAACGCACTGCGTGAATTTGCATGCAGTGTTTGAAAAAATTAGAGAAAGATCAATATAGATGATTTTCTTGTTGTGTCTGATCTCGAATGCAAATGCGTCTGCTGTATATTCGTGTCTCTAAGTTTTCTTGCTCATTTGAATTCCGCACCTTGGTTGAAACTATGTTGAAACGTAGATCAGCAGTTCTTGACTAAACTCTGGAGGACTGTAGGAGTGATTCAGCTAGCAGTGTCCAGCGATCGCATCTAAACTCCATCCGAGGGCAAGAGAGTTGTGGTTTCTTCGTGAAAGCTTTGCGACTGCGATCCTGGTTCATTCATTTTCTTCGTGGTATCAGAGCATATCACATTCTCATTCTTTTCAGGAAGGACAATGTACATGCAACAAAATTCTCCCCACAACAAGAGGAAGACGCCAACACATTTTTGTTGACAGAGGGAAAAGGAAACACTGCGTATCTCACACAAGAGAATTGTTCCAGTATAATAATAGAATCCGGAGCTACTGTCCATGTTACGTGCAGGAAGGAACTCCTGCAAGAGTTTTAACCAAGCTGCACATCTAGACTAGTCACACTTGGTGATGATAGCCAACATAGAGTGGAAGGAACTGGAATAATTCAGATGATGACGCCTAATGGACGCATAGATCTAGAGGGGGCACTATATGTGCCATCATTGAAGAAGAACTTGTTATCTGTCGCAAGAATGGCAGATCTAGACATGAGGATCTATTTTGATCAAAACAAATGTAGAGTGCATGACGGATGCTCTAACAAGGTCATTGTAACTGCACCCAGAAGGAGCAATTTGTACCAGGTCATAGTTTCAGAGGGCGTGGATAAGTCTTAGCATATGGTCATCACAAGGAATGGAAAAATCTCATTGGCAAGCAAGAGCGACATTTCATAAAAGTACACAGTGGGACTAGCACAAAAAACAGCTATATACTGCAACTTTTTCAATGGTTTTACAGAGGAATCCAAATTTGTCATAATACAAAATCGACGGATTATAAAAAATTTCAAAAAGCATGCAAATTTATATAAGCCAGTAGGCTATAGACACACAATAAAATTTTGCATATTAACATTTATTGATGACTACAATCATATGACTGTGACTTATTTTTTGAAATTAAAATCAGAAGTTTTGCAAAGTTCAAGTGTTTTCAGGCCTATGCAGAAAGGAGCACTACAGAAAGAATAGACACTTACAAGCACAGACCTGTAAAGTTGACATGCATGAGTGACTGAGGCTCAATCTGATGAACTCTCACTGCCACCATAAGACTATACCCTCACCGAATAAACAACTAGTAGACATAATGACAAGTCTATATCCCATATAGGCTCAACTTCCCATTCTTGACGTTGCCAACTCTGATTTGACCAGTATATAGGCCTCCCACCAAGGAGCCTATCTCACCAACACACCCATCATGTCAATCCAAACCAAAGCAAATGCAAACTAGATCCACTATCGTGATGAACAACTCACCCATGATCCATAGCATATTAGGTAGGATAGCTCCAGAACCCTGTACCTTGTACCATTTGATCACCAAGTATCCATTACTTGTTGATAGCTCTCCAAGAATCTGTCCATCTATAGTGCAACTAGACTCCAACTGGATCTAACAAAAAATTGCATCCTGCTTACCAAATAATGATGGATAGAAACAACATGTGACGCCAACTTGGAGACCACCATGCATATAACCATGCAACTCACCTGATTACTTGCCAAAGTATCAGCTGTCACTCCCTGAGCAACCATCTCCATCGCTGCTGGCTCACAACCATGGGCATGCTGGATTTACATCACCCTGCAATGCACTCCATGCCCTCAAGATATGTACCACCCTAGGTACACTCCATGCCACCTACCTCCAAGTAGGCTTCACCCGTCCCTAGGTCATCACACATGATGCACCAGCTGAAGAACATCGTCCATACATCAAATAACATATCATACCTGAGCAACTGTAATATCTCCTTGAGTGCCACCCCAATGGACTCGTCATCCACATACTATGCTCACCTGATGTCTCCAATCCTGGTCACCATCTTGCTAGACAAGCCGAACTCCAAAGCATCACCTGCTCCACCTGGCTCATAGCATCTGCTCGCTCTCCTTGGCTATGTGCCACCCGACACCATGTCAACGCAAGCATATCCCTGAGTCACCGCTCATGGGAACCCGAGACCACTGTCTCCCTGATCGTACTAAGGTATATGGCTCTGAGTGACTTCCTCTAGGCTTATCCCTGATCTCACCACTTGAGAATCTGCACCATGGAAATTCCAACAACTGTGCCAAGCCTGGACTCCTGCAAATACATCCAACTGCATAAAAGCTATAGATAGCTTATCCATGCCCATGATGGTAGATGTCTCCCCATCGATGCCAATGTCCAAAACTGGCCCCCTGCTGTAATGCCAATATGTATTCCCAAATGAGCACACCATGAAGTCCTCACCATCAGTGTCTTCTGCAGTAGATCGCTAGCAAAACACTCACCACAGTGTTTGCCCTTCAATCACACCCCGTGCGATCTCCATCAGCTCTCCAACCTAGAGCTAGCTCTCAAAGCTTCACGCTTTGCCCATTTGCATTTGCAGCGTCCTGATTCCATCATGAATCCCACTTGTAACTCCTGTCCATGCCAATGACTCAAGTCAAATATGAAATAGTTGTCCCCTGATGACCATCCCATGTCATCCTGTAGTGCCTGTCCTTACCAAATATCCCAATGCCATCCCTGATCACAAAGATCTGAGCATCTACCCTGTAGTGCCCACATGTATTCCCCCAAGCTAGCTCCAAGCTGCCGCTTGTGAATGGTTCCAAACCACTCCTTGAGAATACATTGAGATGTGAACTCCAAAGCCACTATCAAGTCCCTCACATGACTGCGCATGCCAATATCCCTCGAAGTGAACCTGTGAGACCTTCCATGGCCCAAACCAAATGATCTGCACCCTGTCATCACTAGAATTTGCATCCCTGGTGCAATATTGATATTGACTTGACATACCCAGAATAGACAGTTGAAGTGTATCTCCTCGATGACAAACTTGATACACTGCTCCACAACTAAAATGGCTTGATCAAAATTGACTTACCGATTGCAAAACTGCAAAATCATCACACTGACCACTCACCAAGAGCCTCCAAAGTGTGATTATTGACCCGTTCTTCATCCTCTACGTGTCCCACACATAACTCATCCAATGCAAGTCCGCTATCTTGCCCAATGGCTTCCAACTGGCACCACCTCACACTTTCATCACCCGTGATCGCCAAAATGTGTGTACCTCCAAGATAGCCCATATTTCCCTCCGAACGAGAAATTTCCAGGCTACAGATGCATGTGTCAATGCAGCTATCACCTGATTCGACAATGCCACTGTCGATTATGCCTGTGAGAGCATTCCTCCAAAATGTCACTTGATGTTGGTTGGTTCTAACCCCAAGAGTTGAACCTGATTTTCACCCGTAATCAGCATACCATGCCTACCTCTCACCATTGATTGCTTGCCCTCTCAAAATTGTCACCAATGATGAGTAGTCACGCCGCCAAATTGCACTTCCATCGCCAATACTAGCTTTCTCCACACAATTCCACTACCATTCACCCCCATACTGCATTTACCACTTCCAAACACCCTGTTATCCTATCAGGAATAAGTAATAATGATTTTGAAGTGATAATGCCTCATGTAGCCCATCACTAGGTCACCCACACTCTGCTCGATGGAATGGTAATGAAAACTCCTCAAAACACCTTTCTCCCTGCTCTGTGACATTGCTCTGTCCACTGGCTCTGAGTAGCCAGTTTCAAGGGTCATTTTGGCCCAAGGATGGCCAAAACAGGTGCCCTCTAGCTATAGTTAGCCTCAAAACCATTTTTACCTTGCAAAATGAACTGGAACTTCATCCTGAAGTTTCTTAGTAAAGAACTAGTAACTTTAAAAATCGGGTCCCTATCAGTATTTCAAAATAAAAATTATTAATGACATTGAAGGCCAAAATGCTTTTCAATTCCCTATGATTTTTTTTTCTTAGTTGTTTCTGATTATCTAAAATTGTCTATCACACTCACGCATATATCTCCTAAATCTGCATGCTTTATTCAATCAAAGTAGAAACTACTCTATTAGTACATAGACCAGAATCAGACACGATTGAAGACACTGATATTATTTTGATTTATTCAAACTTTCATCGTGTTCTCTGAAGGAGAATTCTTAGTATTTTTTTTTACAGAGTGCTTACTCTTAGAAGGCAAATCTTTCAAAGTTTGCAAAAGAAGGAAGAAAGTACTCATGCTTTTGTTTTGAGGGTTAAAGCATTCAATGATGAGTTAGCATGTATTGATGAAAGCATTAAGGAGGTAGAATTTGTTCAAGGTATACTTAATGGCTTGTTGGATGATCATGCTAATCTTGTTCAAAGTTTTGCTATTCAAAAGACTTTGCCAAATATTGTGGATTTGCAAGAGATCTTGGTGAATGAAGAGTTTAGGCTTCAAGCAAGAGGTGGATCTACATCGACATCTCATTATGAAGCGGATGCTATGTTCATTAAAGACAAGTTCAAGGGCAAAGGCAAAGGCAAGTGGTCTAAAGAGCAAGGTCAAGGTGAGACTTCCTCTTTTGGCAAAAAGAAAGATAAGTCTAAGTTGAAATGCTTTTATTGTGGAATCAAAGGGCATTTTGCTAATGAATGTTTGAAGAAGCAAAGAGATGAAGGTAGAAAGCAAATCGATTTTACTACTAATGACGAGGATCTAGGTGGTGGTGATTCTCTTTTGATGTGTTCTTCAAGTCCCATATCAAGTGAAGGTGACAAAGATTCATGGTGGATTGATAGTGGAGCTAGTTCACACATGACTAGTCACAAGGAGTTCTTTACTTCTTTGGTCACTTATGATGGAGCCAAGAAAGCAATTCACATGGCCAATGGTGGTGAGTGTGTGATTGAAGGTATTGGTTCAATTCCTACTTGTCTCTCTACTAATAGGAAAGCAAGACTTGATGGTGTTTTTTGCATTCCTTCACTTTCAAAGAATTTGTTAAGTGTTGGTCAAATGATAGAGAAAGGATACATGGTAAGTTTGGTGGTGATGCTTGTTTCATTACAAAGGAAGAAATCTTGGTTGCTAGGGGCAATAGACAAGGTAGACTTTTCAAGCTTAATGCTTTTGTTATGGCTAACAAAAAGGATGGAATGGAAAAGGATATTGGTCTCAACTTTCCAAAGTTTCCTTTGAGCATCAATAAGATTGGTGGATCTTATGCAAAGTCTAAAAAGCTTCCTTATGCTAGATATAGGTCAAGATCTAATATCCTTCTTGGAGATGTTCATCTTTGTGCTAACTTTGATAGTTATGAGAATAATGATGGTGCTTCAATGGTTCTTCATGGCAAGTGCAAGCATGCAAAAGGTAATCATGAGACTTGCTGAAGGAGATAGTCACAAGTCAAGAAGAAGAAAAGCATGTCAGGAGTTCAAAGTAGGATGTACTTTGAATGATGTCATTGTGAATGATAGTGAGGAAGAATCATTATCATATGAGTCATTACATAAAAAATTGAGTAGAAGTTCTTGTTTGAAAAAAGAGAGTACTTCAATAATCCTTATGTTGAAGGTACTAATCATTTTTTTCATGGCTTCTAATGTCTCTTATGATGCAATCATTAACAAGGAGTCTTATGAAGGAAAGAGCAATGGAAGATTGGTTCATGGATCTCACATCTCTTCATCAACTCAAAGGATTCTATGATTATGGATTGATCACTCATGATCAAGATGGCAAAAGGTTGATTGGAGAAGACTACATGGAACAAATTGAGAGGCAGTTTCTTCAAGGCAAGGGAGATCTCATTGGTGAGCTTATTGAGGCTTGTTATGGACTCAAGAAGGCTGGATTTATTAGGTTTGATACTCATCTTCACCTACTCTACTTCATGCTGGATGGAAAATTTAGAATCTATCTTTTGATTTATGATGGTGCCAACAATGACATTATTTTCACTAACCTTTGTGAAGATTCGAGATCAAGAATTGATGAGATCTTGTTGGATCTAGATCATATGTTTGAGGAGGAGTATATCCAAAGGGTCATGTCTGCAGACATTCATATCTTTGATATCTTTGATGATCAAGAGAAAGGTAAGCAAGTGGAAGCGACTCACTTTGCTTTACTCACATGTTTTGGAGAATCTTCTTGTGTAGATGATGCTATGCAAGTGCATATTGATTCTCATGGATTTCATGCTGGAAAATCAAGTAGTGGATCTGGAAAACAAAGTCTGTTCAATGACTTTGATGGTCAAGCTGATGATCAAGAGGTTGATCTCAAAGGGCTTCAACAACACAAAATGAAAGGCGGCAATTTTGAACTAGTCAAAAGCATCAAAGGAGAGGTAATTGGAAAAGATGTTATGGATATGTTTTTGCAGCTTATTGAAGACTCAATTAAGGTCAAAGGAGCAGCAAGGAAGTGCTGTTCAAGTTTACTTTACTTGTTCTATCTCATGTTTGAGCTATTTCATGTGGATGTGTGCAAATTGTCAAGATATGGACAAACTAGCTACATTCTCTTGCAATATCTTATTGTTGGAGTTGTACTAGCATTCTTGGCTGGTTTTGCTGATGGAAAATCATCTATTGGAGGTTCATTATGTCAGTCATTCATGGCCAAGTCATCAAGTGTTGATGATATCTTGTGGCAAGATGGAGATGGAGGCTCATTCATGGAGTTTTATGGTGGAGACATATCAAGAAAGGACAAAGTTGGAGGAGATAAGCAAGCAAATGGTCATCAATCACATTTATTGTTTGGTTGCTATAATTTTTCAGAAAGTTCAAAGTTTGAGACATGGAGGAATCATTTCATTCACATTCATTAGAGAAAGTTTGAGTTCAAAAAGGGCTACATATGAATTCATGCCAATATCTCGTTTGCATTTTGTCACTATTTTCAACCATTATCTTTGAATCATTATAACTATTTAGTAGTAGCTCAAAAGTATGAGATGTAATATATCATTGGTGCTCTCGTCAGCACTTTTCAGTGCACCAATTCTCGTTGCATTCTGATATGCCAATCAAAAGTTATGCCGTTTTTAGTGTAGACTCAAAATGTGACTCAAAGAAGTAACGTTAAGTTAAAGCCACTATGTCAAGAAACTATTGGGCCACATGTACAAAAGAAGTGAATAAAAGTGAATAAAAAATGAAAAAGGAATCTTGACAAAAGGCCCTTTTTGTGTTTAAACTTCCTCTAATGCTATTTGGTTCTTCATGTTCTAGTTATATCTTGATGTGTAAAATTGATGTAAGAAATAGTGAGGCATCCAATTTGGACACTATTATCTATATCAATTATAAAAGATACTTTAGAACCTTAGAAAGTATATCTATACTTAGTATGAAGATCATTCTAAGATTGGATCAAAGTAGTATGGTTAAAACTATGCCAAAACTAGTTGAAGAGAGAGTGTGAGAGATTTCAACTAGTTTAGTCTAGTTTAGTCATATTTTGTTAAATTGTCAATATGAGGCCAACACTCATTTTAGAGTTAGAAATAAACTTTTTGAAGTTATGTTACTTTAAAATACATTTAATAAACACTTTTTGAAAGTGTGGGAAAGTTGGTAGTCGAGTTTGAGAGAGATTCAAATTTGAATGTTGGGTACTTTAAATCTAGACCCAAAAATAGTAGGGTTTACATTTTGGAGGGAAAGACAAGTAGCCAAATAGGGTTTGGACCTACTATATATTGTTGTAACTCGTGGAGAGATATATCTTCTCTCTTCTCTCTCTCATTTCATCATTATACATGGTCCTTTAGGGTTCTATTACTCATTGGTGCACTCTCATGATATTATCTTGCAATTCTTGTGTGTAGAATCCAAATGTATGTCAAGACAACATTTCTTAAGGACAATGTTGAAGAGGAGTTCTACACCTTCCAATTGGAAGGATTCGAAGTCAAAGGCCAAGAGCACAAAGTGTGCAAGCTGCACAAAAAAATCCACGGTTTGAAACAGGCAGCAAGAACATGGTTCGATAGAATCAACTCTTATCTCATTCAATTGGGATTTGCAACCAATTCAGCTGAATGTAACGTTTATTCAAAGCATATAGACACCAATTCAGTTCACATAGCTCTTTACGTAGATGATGCGTTTATCTTGTCTAACGACACTTCTCTTCTACACACTGCTAAGAGTGATTTGTCAAAAAAATTTGACATGACTAATTTAGGAGATGTCCATTCTTTGCTAGAAATTTACATTACTAAAAATAGACTTCAAAAGAAGATCTATCTTAGTCAGCAGGCATATCTAAAAGGCATTTCAGAAAAAATTCATATGCTTGATTGCAAACCAATTGATACCCCAATGAATCCAAGTATAGTATTGACTAAACCTACTTGGGTTGGTTTTGATAGTGAAGTACTCGACATAACAAAGTATCCTTATCATTTACTAATAGGATCTTTGATGTATGCAATGCTATGTACTAGATCAGATTTAGCATATACTATTAGCACGTTAAGTCAATTCATGTCTAATCCTAGGATCTCTCATTGGAAAGCATTAAAGAGAGTGATGAGATATATTCAAGAAAGTTTAGATTACATTTTATGTTATGATGGAAATGCTATCGACCCACTCATCCTGCGAGACTACTCTGACTCAGATTGGGGAGGAACAGTCTCTACCAAAAAATCTACCTTTGGGTTCTGTTTCTATTTGGCCGGAGGACCTATTTTGTGGAACTCAAGAAAGCAAAAATTAGTTGCGCTTTCTTCGACAGAGGCAGAGTACATCATAGCATGTCAAGCTTCAAAAGAAGCTGTATGGATCAGGTTATTACTTCACGACCTACATTACACTCAGTTCAATGCTACCACCATTATGTGTGACAACTTGAGCTGTATTTCACTGTCACTGAACTCGGCTTATGAGTGACAAGCATCTTTGTCAATGATCTGATAAGCACTATCAATCATTCATAATAAGCAATCACCATCAGAAGGAGGAAGAACACACAATCACTATATGTCACACTTACTGAAAGAGAGTACAATAAACCCTGAATATATATAGAGAGAAAACTAGTAGTTGACTATAGACAAAGGCTCCATCAAGTATTTTCTCTTGAACAGATTGATAATGTATTTTGATGTGCTTAGTTCGAGCATGTAGAACTGGATTTTTGGCAAGGTGAATGCAGCTTTGGTTGTCGCAAGAAATAATAGTCGCATCCATCTATGGTTGACCTAAATCAACAAGAAATCTTTGTAGCCATACTACTTCTTGTGTAGCATTGCTGAGTGCACAATATTTTGCTTCCGTTGAAGATAAGACTACTGTAGGTTTCTTTTTGTGGCTCCATGAAGCTGCAGCTGTACCATAAATAAATGTATGACTACTGGTAGATCTTCTATCATCAATATTACCTGCCCAATTAGCATCTGTGTAACTGTTACAACTCCCTAGGTTCATCGACTGCCTTGAAGGTTCTGCACACCCCATACCAGTGACGACGCACCATAACCACCCATCCGTAGGGTCACAACTGACCCACCTCCATGCACTGGAGCAATCGACATAATCATGCTCAGTCAAGCCTCCTATGATAACTAGTGTCCCATACCACCAGCCATCGCACTCGACTCTCCCTAGCACACATCTCCTGGCATGGAGATACATCCTGGCTCATGCACGTGCTCTCCATCCACCAACTCCCGGGTAGACTGAGTGAATGGAAAGAGAGAAACCCCACCACAATATAGGCATAGCATAGTGGGTCCCTTCAAGCACGGTCTTGTCGGCGACACGTGACCACCTAGGATGGTGACGGGTGGCACCCAAACATGTCAAAAACTCCAGTTCTATGTCATGCCCCTTGTGAGGCCATCATTGAAGGGTGTACCGTTATGGTACATAACATCCCCCCCCCCCCCCCCCCCCCCCCCCCCAATAAAAACTTCCTTCTATGGGAAAAAACTAGAGAATCTAAGTCTTAAATAATCCTCCTTCTCATAGGTGTCCTCGTCATCTGACTCATCTTTCTAACGAATCAGATGTTCAGAAATCAAACAATTTCTCAACTGATGTCGTCAAGTATCCATGATCCTTTCCGGTTCACGGGGTACAAAAGCAGTCAAATTCTCCAATAGAACTAGATCGTCTGTGGGAATCAGATCATCTTTCCCACCAAGTCATTCCTTTAAATGACTAACATGGAATACAAGATGAACCTTAGTTTCAACAAGGAGTTCTAGTCTATAAGTAGCCCTACCAATCTTGTTAAGAACTTTGAAAGAATCGCTAAAACGTGGAGATAACTTCAGACATTTCTCCGTTCAAAGAAACTCTTAAGGAATGCAACTTTGGTTGACATAGAACTGGGCTCTATCTTGAGCTTATCTAATGCTTTCCCTAGCCACCTACAACATTTCTTGCAAATCATGCAAGAAATCCGCTGCAGCTTGAACCTTGAGACCTTTGAGTCCAACGGAGATAGGGGAACAAGGCTGAAAGCCATACAAGAGCATAAAAGGACTAAAACCAGTGGCAAAATGCTTCATACTATTGTATGCAAACTAAACCATTGGGAGATACTTTTTCCAATCTGATTGTCGCCTAGAAACATATTCGCAAAGCATATCTTCCATTGACTGGTTGACACGTTGGGCCTGACCATCGATTTCTGGGTGATTCGTAGACGATAGACTTAAAGTAGTTTCCAGTCCTTCAAAGATTGCCTGCCAGAACTTGCTAGTGAACTTGGAATCACGATCACTAACGATATCGTTCGGCAAACCATACAACTTGTTACAACTCTCTAGGATCATATACTGCCTTGAAAGTTCCGCACACCCTATACCAGTGACGACGCACCATAACCGCCCATTTGTAGGGTCACAACCGATCCACCCCCATGCACTAGAGCAATCGACATAATCATGTCCGGTCAAGCCTCCTATGATAACTAGCGTCCCATACCACATGCCACACCTTGTGCTCATTTGCTTTTTGTCCATCTTTGATAATGGAAGCATAAGCTCAACATTTGTTTTTCAATTTGATAACAGAAGCACATGAAAGACATTTTAATTCTGCATTCTATTTCCCCATCTGATCTTTTGTCCAAGCCTTCATCCATAAGTTCAGATAATAAACTATCTGATAAATTTTTGCAAACAAACATCGTTGGGATTTTGTATACATTGACACTTGAAAAGAAATCCACAAATATATTCAAGAAAATAAACCAACTCAATCTGACTGTTTTTGATCCCGTGCTCATTTTTAATGAATTTGTTACATCATTATATATCTTGGAACAAAATTATTATGAAACTGTAGCATCTGGTGCAATCCATTCATCACTTTCAAAGCTAGGTAATGGAATTGGTACTATTTGTCCAAAATTTCCTTTTGTATCAGGAATGTACATTGATTCATAAAAAAAAAATTCCACCATCAGCTAGATCTTTTGCAATTCTACCTCGATATTGCAGCTGTCCAATATTGAATAACATCTAACACACTTGCTAAAGATCCACTCGGCTCCCATTCATTTATGTTGGATGGATATAAATCTGCAAGAGAAAAATGATCAGATTGGCAAGTTTACTATTAGATATTTATGAATGACAAAAATCAAAGTATCAAAAATATCAATACTCACAGTTGCTTTTTTTGTGATCCCGACGGTTGAATCCTTGCACGTTTATCTCTGAATGCATATATACATGTTGGACTATAGATTTTCCTCCTGATGATGTTCTGAAATCCAAAATTCTGGCCTTCCAATAAGATCAAAATGATAGTTTTGACCTTTTCCTTTTTCGAAATGCTCCTCTTGATGATGGATGCATCAAAACCCAAGAGTTTTGAATATTTTCTTGGCACCCATAATCCATTATCATTTGTCTCCTTGAATAGAAGCACAGAGTCGATTGAGGAGCACAGATTACTTGATAACACCATTCGTAATTTGCATGCAAAAATCTGAAACAATGAACTATGAATCTGAAAATTTGCGTAGACAAAAAGCCATGAATCTGAGAAAAAGTGTTGGCAAAAAATTGAAACAGTGATCTATTTGGCGCCACAAATAATTCATTTTCAATATTTTTGGGTCTCTTCGGGCAGTGATGGGCTGGAAGGGCAGGCCTCATCAACCAATAGCATTCCACATGCTGCCCGACGAAACATCAATATATTTAAAAAGTTTTTATTTTATTTATATTTGGAAAATTCTACGTTACGTAGAACCCCGAAGCTAAGGTTTCAATTGGTCCACATGGCAACGAAAATAAGAAAAAAAAATAAAAAAAACATCTTTTTCAAAGGCCCTCGTTGGGCTCTAAGTTTCTCTAATGCCAATCTTATTGATGCTAGGAATTGACTTTTGAAAGTTGAGAGAACCACCAACATCCATTTCATTCCTCTTCTTTGACATAAAAAATGCATCAAGCTTGTAAAGTCTACCTTGTCTATTGCCCCTAGCAATCAAGACGTCTCCCTTAGTAATGAAGCAAACATCCCCAACAAACTTTGTCTTGTACCCTTTCTTTAACATTTGACCAACACTTAGCGAATTCCTTGAAAGAGAAGGAATGTAAAGAACATCGTCAAGCCTTGCATTTCTATTAGTAGAAAGAAAAATAGGAATTGAGCCAATACCTTTGATCATACACTCACCACCATTTGGAATGTGAACCACTTTCTTGGTTCCAACATAAGAGATCAAAGAAGTAAAGAACTCCTTGTGACTAGTCATGTGAACTAGATTCACTATCTATCCACCATGAATCCTTGTCACTTCCACTTGACATTAGACTTGAAGAACACATCATGAGAGAATCACAAGAATCTAGATCCTCATTAGAAGTACAAAAGTTGTTTTGCTTGCTACCTTCATTACTTTGCTTCTTATGACATTCATTTGCAAAATGACCTTTTATCCCACAATAAAAGCACTTGAACTTTGACTTATCTTTCTTTCTAGAAGTAGAAGAGGAGGAGGAAGAGTGATCATCATGATCCGAGTTACCACCTTTGGACCATTTCCCTTTGCCTTTACCTTTGCCATTGACTTTGCCTTTTGTGAAGAAAGCCTCTTCACCTCCACCTTGCAAGGATGCACCATCAAGCTTTGATTGCAACCTATGTTCTTCAGCTAATAAGATTTCTTGCAAGTCACCCACACTTGGCAAGACTCTTTGAATGGCAAAACTTTGCGCAATGTTAGTATGTTCATCTAGCAAACCATTCAACATAACCTGGACTATTTCACCATCTTTTATGCTTTCATCAATGCATGCTAGATCATCACTTAGGGGCTTAACCCTCAAGACAAATGCATGAGAACTTTCTCCCTCTCTTTGTCTACTAGAAAATATTTGCCTCCTTATGGTCGATACCCTAGATGTGGACTTTGATTCAAAGAGCTTCTTCAAGGCATTCCATGCCTCACTTGCACTTTGACTTTTACCAACTTCCTTGAAAAGTTCATTGGTAACATTCATTTTAATGATATGAAGAGCCCTTTTAGCCTTCTTATCAAGACTTTGTTTCTCTTGAGCTATGGGTGGCCTCTCTTCAGTTCCTGCAACCATGTCCATGAGTTCATTCAACTCAAGTAAGGACTCCATAATCACTTTCCAAGTAGAGTACTTTGATGAACTCAACCTATCATTAGTTTCTAACATGATCCCACCATTGGAAGCCATGAATATAATGTTTCTTCAACTTTTAGGCTCTGTCCTAATGCACCTAGCACTCACTTTTCTCTCAACAAATGATGGATAAGGAGATCTCAGAAGATCTCGGACCCTAAAACACTTCTATCTTGAATATGGCTGGTTTTCAAGTATAGAAAGGAAGATTGAAACACATGCAACACTTTGCACACACTAAGAATGGATTACAAACTCAAACCAACTTGAACACACTCTTGCTTAAGCTCTCAAACTTTCCAACAAGTGACCAAATCAAGTTATGATGTGAAAAGTTCTTAGGCAATACAAAAAGACTAGGCTGCCAAGAATACCTAGATTCGAACAAACTTGATCAACATATGATCAACACACTAAGACATTGATTCAACCTGTAAAACTACATGTAAACCACACTTCTAAGAGTTTATAAACTCCAGCAAATGATAAATACAAGCTTTAGAGGTGAAATAGGTGAGAGAGATGACTCTCTCTCCTCTCTCTAGAACTTAGGACCCAATTTTAGGGCACCAGTAGCCTAAAATAGCCAATTTTGGCCTATATGTCCAAATAACATGATTTTGGTGTCATTTCAAAGGTCCTGAAGTTTGAGACTTCTTCAACATGAAATATATACTAAAATAAAAGTATCTAGGCCTCTTTCACACGTGTGAAAGGTTAGATCCAAAACTATGTACAAAGATTGCCAATTTAGGCCTCAAACTAGCTAGGAAATGTTGACAATTTTCACAGTTTTTATTTTCTTCTTTGTATTGAAGCAGTGATTGCTTCGACAAGTCTAAGACGCATTTGCTTGTTAGTAAAATGTAGACTTGTTTGCCCTCAACGAATTTATTTTGATCGTCATTGTTTCTAGTGAAACGAGCTTTGTTATTTCTCAATCAAAATGTACCTTAAACTGTATTATAATATTATTTGCAATTTTGTGGTACACAATCGCCACTTAGATGAATGACAAGAATTTTGTCACGTTATTTGTTATTGAATGCGCCACAATATTATGGATGATGCCTAATGTTTGATTTAAGGTGGCTATGTTGATAGTATAACCATTTGGGCTGCCTTGACATACCTATTGTTTGGACTTATGTTATCTTTCTAATTTGAAAAGATGCACAATCCTTGTATCATTAATGCATTAGAAAAAGTGATTGACATAAGAGGATCAATTTTCAAAAATAGTATATATACCAATACATGATGTTACAGTTTCAGGCTTTAACAAGTCTATCATGAGAGAAAGTAGCAGGACAAAGGCGACTCTTGGAGTGTAAAAGAAAGCTAATGTTAAGTGAGACATATTATATATGTCGTGCCCGTTTGACCTTCAACTATGTAACGTAATGTAAACTTACAGAGTGTTGGAACCAAACAATTGGTTAAAACAGAAATGTTTTCGAATGGTGAAATTGATTCTACGAGAAACATGAATTAACATTAAGTCATCACACTATCAAGCAGTGATGCAAATAAGGGTAAGCCTTTTGTTATTGATTAAAGAATAAAAAAAGGACAAGCCAAAAAAGAGCAGAAAGCAAAGAAAGATTCTAGTCAGTCAAAGAGACCACCATCAACGTTCTTTGTCTCCATGTACACACATTTTTGCTTACCGCTAGGCTTCACAAGTCAAATTTAGTATAGAAGTCATACCATACTATTGTCTTACGATTTAGTATTGTGACTGCTCTCTGATCGATTTTGTAAGGTACAACTTATCAATGTACACTTTCAGATCAAGAAAGTTGAGGGCAATAAGTGGAAGCACAATGAGACATTTTTTTACCAACTTATATAACCACATTGGCATTGTATCAGACTAAAATTACCTTTGATTATTTGTCTACAAAATACCTGTTTTTTATTCATGTAGGGCTAAAGGTAATATGTTTGAAACAATCTTTTCATTGATAGCTAACATTGAATTTCCAAAGTAGGAAAAGAAATCTTATCTTACTATAGCTCTATAGAGAAAGGCGAATATGAAAAGTCATTGGCAGCTTACAAGTTAAAAAAGGTGATCATAAGCAAGAATAATTGGTCTTGTCATGTCAGGTCCTATTATTTTGTCATGGAAAAATTATGTTTAAATTCTATGAATCGTATGCAGAACGACAAAGATGCTTCTCTTGGTGAATATGAAAGGTCCAAGTTTGATATGCTTAAGGATGATGAAAAAAACAGAGAGGTTATCAAATTTTAGATAAATGGGCTATTTTTTTTCATTTTTTCTTACAGATGTGCTTGTTGAACCGGATTCAGTATATACTTGAACCTATGCATCATAGTGCCACATGCATCTGACAACAAAGGCTATGGAAAAATATTTACTTTAGGAAAAATGCAATCAAATTGGATCGCTAATATCATCAATCTACTAATTTTGCTCAATGAAAAGCAATTCCCAAAGTTTCACGAGCTAGAAAACAACGATTGTGTGTAGCTAAAGCAAACATAGATGAAGAAATCTCGCAGTAAATTAAGTTATCAGAAGAGAATCACCAGCGAAAGATGTCAAAGAAGAAGGCGCAAATCACAAAATACTTACAGAATTGAAGTGATGCTTTACGGGATTGTAGGTGGCATGATCATGGAAGTGATGAGCATCACTAAGGTCATTTCCCTAAATCGGGGGATGGAAGCTTGCGAGCAAAACGATTGACCAAAAACAAACGCAAAATAGAATGCAAAAGACAAAGCAAATCTCTTACATAATAAAAATAGAGAGAGAGAGAGAGAGAGAGAGAGAGAGAGAGAGAGAGAGAGAGAGAGAGAGAGAGAGAGAGAGAGGTGCGACATAGGTCAAACAAAGTCATTGAGACACCCTAACGTGAACGAATGGACATAACGAGCGAGAGAGAGAGAGAGAGAGAGAGAGAGAGAGAGAGAGAGAGAGAGAGATTCCATGTCATCATCATAAAAAGTTTGATTATGTGGATTTAAAAAAAAATTATTTTTCTAATGATGACGCAAAATTTCGTCACTCAAAGAACTTTAAAATGGGTATTAGTTGGCCTTATAAAAAAACTAGTCATGATAACTTTTACCACAATTTTAATAAATTAACAAGTGCATCTTACATTGACTTAATATATATGTGACATTGAGTTGATATAAATATGAACATTCATTTATACCATTGGCATGCGTATAAAAATAGAGCTTTCTATAGCTTGTGCATGCAAAATATGCAACATTGATGTACATGCCTACAAATGTTAAGTTGCATGCATAGAATTAGGATTGCAAATATACTAGAATCGTGATGATTGGTGTAGATGGAAGGGCAAAGGAGGTGGATGATCCCCAACGGGAAATCACTTTTTGTTTTTACGTTTTTATTTCTTTTGTTCCGCCATAGAATGGTTTTTACACGTACCTTCTATTGTTGGAAAGGTCAGCCTCTGAGGCCTTTCCCTTGGGAAGGGCCTTCGGCCAAGGGCGGCCCAGGGCAAGGAGGCATACCTTCCCTGTCATGAAAACACATTTTAGTTTTGTCTTTTTCTTTGTTTTTTGCCATAGATCTTTACATGCATGTCGGAAGGTGCATGAACAGATTTTTCTGTAAAAAGAAAAACCATGCACATATTTTATCCAAGAAGGTGGAAGCGTTTCCTTTAAAAAAAAAAGTGATTAATATAGGTAGTACGTAGTGGCCATTTGAAGGGTCATTAGCACATAAAATTCAAGACCACAACACCATTATCACCTGGCTTCTTACATCAAATTACTAGTAGTATTATGCTCTATATGTTAGCGTGGAATCTCGGCGCATTCCCTTTTCTTTTTTCACTAATTTTTCCATGCACCTTTTGGCATGTAAAAAAAGTATTCTTTTTTTGGTGCACTTTCTGTTTGGAAGGTGCATATAAAAAGGAATTTAGGACAAAAAAAAAGATAAAAAATTTATAAGGAGGGTGCTAACCCATCCTAAATTTTCAGTATTATATTTTTCGTACATTTACGCAGCGATGCGTTTGCAATACTGATATTATAGTACAATGCTTTACAGTGTCCTAAAATGTCATTTTAATCCCAAATTTTAAACAAAATATCAAAGATTTCTCCAGCACCGAAGTACAAAAAGATACTCTCGGACTTTGATTCTTTGACGATTCAGATATCGCAACAATCCTTTTAGCAACGATCTTGCATGGCATACATAGATATGATATACACAGTATTAATACTAAATGACTGTGATATATTGATCTTCCTCAATTAATTACTAGCAGTCCTATCACTGCTGACCCACTACATCTCCAAACGCGGCAATACTAAGAAACATACTGTAGGTGCCTCTACGTGCAAGTCCTAGAAGAAATGGTGCTTCTTGTCACCCTCAGCCATCTGCACGGCGTGCTTTTTCTCATGATGCTCATGAAAGACAAAACCACCAGCTCCAACGGCTGCTGTTGCTGCAATCTCTTCTTCGAGTTTGTGTCGGTGAGCATTTCCGGGGTCCTTTTTGGCTTCATGTTTTTCATACTGGATCGTACGCAGTGTATTAGAACTTGTACGTCAAAGTCTTTGTCCAAGAGTATTAGCAACAAGTTTCGTAAAATTACAGAAAAGCGTACACAAGGAGATTAAGCTCTCAACTTCTATCTACCAAAGCAAAAAGTTTTGAATGGAGAATTTGCCGAGTACGTAATCGTTCACCTAGAATAATATGCCAGATTCATTAAAACAAATTCCCAAAAGATCCGTCTGACGATATGAAAACATGCTGAAGCATAAATGTTTGTACATGTCAGCCACAGATCCCAGAAATCTCTATGACATTACCGCATCCAATTTATGTCAAGAACTCCATAAATAACTTGTGCAAGAAAGATTTCAATGAGACTAATTAACCAAGATCTATGAACGTCAAATCAACTTGGAATCCTGGGAATAAGCTCAACATCTCAACTCACCAAAGCGTAAGCCCCAGCAGCCAAGGCCGCAGCCTCACCAATATGCTCATGGCGTTTGTGCTTGTCCACCTCACGGCGAGTCGTGGTGACGCCGTCTTGGGTCTGTTCAGTGTAATCAACTTCAGTGGTCTGAACACTCACAGATCTATCCTCAGCATACTGAGGCTGCTCCTCCTTCTTGTTATGATGGAACAAATGCAGGCCACGTTCATGCTCTCCAGGCATTGTTTTCAGAAACACAAAAAATCTGACTAGTTTGCAAAGCAGAACGACGACGAATGAACGAGAAGCTGCAGATGGATCAGAGGAGAAGTAGTAGTGCGTCATTTAGTATATGCATTGCTATATATATCACGCAAGGATGGATCCCGAAGAAAAGCAAAAATCGATAAGATTTCAAGTCCGCGTTAGAAGTAAAAAGAGATGAGCAGATGGGACCGCAGCTGGGTTAAAGCAGGCATTGGAGGAGACGTCGAATTCCTAACCATGGTGAGTGATCGGTGACCTTGAATACGCATGGATTCCCACTATGTCCTACTTTTCCTTTAAAAATGACATTTTCTAAAGGGACGGGTGAAATTCCTCTCAAAGGTCTGCATTGGTTTCACTTGACACTTTTAAAAGAGATCTTTCTAATGCATTGCATTCAATGCATTTATTTGCATTGCTCAGCTTTTCTTTGTAATCAGGAGGCACCTCCAAAAGCAGAATTTTCATGTAAATTTTAGAACTATATTTTTTTGTGAGCCACTTTAACACAATTCTCAAAGTGACATCCCAATGACACATGAAAAGTTTGATGAAATGTGCAAGTTAAATTCCAATGACTAGGCACATGCACATTTCGACACATTTTGGCAATATGTGCATTTACCATGTGGCATCCTATCATTGGTTGTTCACATTCACATTATCAAAAAATTGAAAAAAAAGTGTAAATATAAAAAACAAAGCCAAAATGTTTTTGCACCAAGTGCGAAAACTATAATAATGCCAAAAAACAAAAACCTCGCACATGACATTATGCAAGAGAAGGCCATGTCTCCCTCAGTCTCCCTCGAGCTCTTTCACAAGATAATAATTTTATTTACTTATTCTTTTGCTAGACCACCAAGCTTCTCCTTATTTTTAAGTTATAAACAAACAAGGCCATGGCTTCTGAAGTTCCAAATTAGCAAGATTATGGGGATATAATCCTAATGTCAATATGTTTTTTGCAACTTCTAACTATTGTCAAAACTATCCTTTTTGTACTAAAATTGAACTCTTAAAAGCACATCTCCTAGGTGGGTTTTTTCACATCCTACTTAAAAAAAATTGAGAATTGTTAAAAGCAAATTACTAGCTAGCTACAACAACTTAGGGTAAGCCAAGTTGGTGGTTGGTTATAGTTGGTGGACCCTCTGAACAAGTGATGTCATATTTGACACTTGCTGATTTGGTATGACGAGCACTAATTTGATCATGCCAATGTTTATCCAATGTGTGATCAGTTTTATGCAGATCCAGCTTTCAATGTGCCAAGTATATTATAAATATAAATTAAATCAATAAACACATATACGTATGTGCTAGAATGACTATCCATAGTGGAGAGTGAGCATTTGGCCCTCTTGGCGATTGGAGAATTTCTACCTCCCTATACATTTGAATTTAAAAATTGAAAAAAAATAACTTTTATTCATCTAATTTGACTTTTAGGTCTCTAATTCATTTAATCTTTGCAATGGCTTAAAAATCACTTTTATTTCTAACCAACCAATAAATTATTGATGGGCTCATTGGATTGGACTTGCACAAAGGGTGCCAAGCCCTCGCACTTCTATCTTCTATCTAATCTGATCTATTTACATGGTGTACCACAACAATATATTCCACCAGAATTGATGATGGTCCCACAACACCAGGCTCGACATTTGAATGTTGTGAAATGTTGTATGGTGATGAAGTTGGAGAAAGCTTATTGGTCTTAGTTGTGAAACAAAATTATATCTGCTCTAAGATAAGTGTAGATAAGAATTCAGTTACATAAGACCTATTGTTTTATTTATGGATGAATATAAAACGAAAATGTGACTTCATTAAAACACAACCTTTGCCACCACTAGTCTTATCTCCAGCTTGGACTAGTATGATCATGAAAGTTACCTCGACCTCAAATTTTCTCACATTTTCATGTGTTATATGTTGGATCTTTTGTATAATAGTCTCTTTGAATGATCTTATAGTGCTTATGCATGGCATAGCTTTTTATAACGGATTGTTGAGAATTGTGCATTCACTATATACTAGTAATTGGCCTGATAAACCTTGTTTTTGTGAAGATTTTGCAAAATCTAGCTTGATTAATTTATACTTTCATGTACATATGTAAATCTTACATGTGTGGAGCATGTTCCCACGTGTGAAGAGTAGGTTTTACGTCCATATTCAGCAAATGACATGGAAAAGTCCTAATATGGTAGACCGGCCCTCCAGTGTTCGCGATTATTGGTCACGCCTAGATTTTATTACACATCGAGCCTGTTGGGGACTAATGACCTTGAGAGGACCCAAACACTCTAATTGAGACATTTGGAGTAGTGCATGTACGTGTGACTGATATAGGCAAGAAGAATGCATGAAGAGATGTGACCTATTTATAGTTGACATGCATGGGGATTGCATGGGTTCATGCCCTACTCTCTATATATTGAGGTAGTGATTATTCTGTCAACGACTTTGGTTTAGGTTACCAGCTGAGCTCTTCTCCTCTTGTTATCACATGGCATGGCTTGGGGGCTAGATCTAGGAGGATTTTCCAGAAGGGATCTAGGTTTGGTTGGGTGATTTCGCTCCATGGTCTCTCTTGTTGTGTTTTCCTATCCTCATCTAAGGGTTTTCGCTAGTGGTCTTTACATTGGTATCAGAGCCCAGCTAAGATGCGGTCTTGGATGGGAGTAAAATTTCACTCTGGTTTCTATTGAATTCTATGGATCTCACAGGCAATTCTTATTTGGTAAACTATTTTTTTGCTTATGATCATATTTGCTTACTTGATTCAAGTTCTAGTAGCTAAAAGTCCAAAATCTAGTTTTCTAGTCATATGACACATGGCATTAATCTATTGATTGCATGAGCCACATCATTAGATTAGGTGTCACGTCCCATGTGGAGATCTAATCACACGTGTGGAAAAGGCTGAAGTAGGCAAGTTTTGACTTCTAGAAGATTTCTTAGTAGTTCTCCATATAGTAGGAAAATGGACCAAAAGTGCTCAAAATAGAAAGTTTGATCCAAGTGTCAATTTTGCATGATGATTCATCATATGACAAAGCATCCTCACACGTGTGAGATTTGACACATGATCAGTACCACGAGCTCCAAGAAATGTATATATAGAGGCATATTTGGCCATAATCAATATGAAACACCAATCTTGATTTTGGAAGCAATTTTGTGTCAATCTCTCCATTTGTCTTCAATTGTTTTGATTGATTTGAGTTTCTATCATAGTGTAACTTGTTTTCAGGCTGGAGTCCATACTCTGACAAGTTTTCACACGTGTGAATCCAGCAAGTACATTTACCTTCATTAATCATTGTTCTTCTTAAATTTTCATGTCTAGAATTGATCTAGATTGATCTAAATCTTGCGTAGATTGATAGATCAATTGTATCTAACATCCAATCCCTCTTGTGGATCATTTTAGGATCCATTATTGGTCCAATTTTGCAGATTTCCACACTAGTCCGAATGTCGTAGACTCTTCCAATTCGTAATGTGGATACGATGTGCTTGTTTGACTACTTTGTCTATCTAGGTATTCGTGGTATGCTTGAACCTGAATACTCTCCACAGTCAATCTTACAAATTGAGAACAAGGTCTTGTCATGGTAGATGTTCTTGTAATACAATTGCTTGGATTCCTGGATTTGGCCTTTGAAGTATTATTACACCCAGATTTGGCATTGGTGTGGTGGTCTATTGCATTGTAGAACAAATAGACTTTGGCTGAATCTTGCTTGTTGAAGGACAGTCATCAACTTTAGTCCTTCCCTTGTCAATGCACTTCCCATCTAAAGGCTGCGTGATTGTGCTTTTCTTTGAATCTTGTGCTAAACTGCCTTCAAGTTGCTCCATTGCCACAGGTTCGCTTTGTAATCCATCACTAATAAATTTGTGTATTGATTGCGCGAAAAGTCCTAATAGAACCTTCCAGACTTCATCGGTTGCCAATTTCTTGACTTCCTCAGCTATCAGTGGCTTGATAGCTTCTACCGGCTCTGTTTTCGTGATGCCATGGTCCTTGTACCCATGGGTGTGTCTATGAACCTTGGAACTTTTGTTGAATTATCTTCATCCTCACTCATTTCATAACCTGGTGGCATTAGGATTTTTTGTTTATAGTGCATTTGATTGATAGATAAAGTGGTCAACATAGCTGCAGTCAGTCTACATAAGCCAAATCCCTCCTAGCAATTTGTGGATTGTATAACGAAGAATCTCAACATTGATGATTAGCTCTACATTGTAAACACAAGAGATCAAATGTTGATGGATCCCCTCGATGTTTTTCTCTGCATCCATAGCACCTTACTGAGTGCAGTATGCCATCGCCCCTGAGTTGATAAGCATACACCGATAACAATTGCCCCTTAGGATCTTCCACAAAAAATACTGGTAGGCTATTGTGGTCTTCATTAGAGTTTGGAGACAAGCAAGATGATATGACCAATACCTCTACCTTGCCATTGTTTGTTGAAGAAACTCGTGATTTAGATGGATTAATTTGACATCCATCCTTCGGTAGAACTCCTTGTCGACTTGATTCTCCTTGTTGAATTGTTGGATCTTGTCGTCGAACTTGCTGCTCTGCATTTTGTCATTGTAAGAAGCGCGGATTCTTGATTGGACATCTTGTACTTGGATAATCTCCAAGGTACATTCGTCTTTTTCAAGAAACTTGACTATGCAAGCATAAGCTTGTTGACAACCTAAGCTTGTAGTGCAAGGTTCTTGGTCTTCTATTGCACGTGATCTGTTTGAGTCTGTTGCACTCCTTGATGATTCATAGACTTCTTCCCTTGTTTGCTCGTCTAGTACTACCCTTTCAGACTTTCTCGATTTTCCATCCGATATTTCTGCATTTGGATAGGAGTGATCTATTCTCTTCTTCAAGATAAAATTCTCCATAATGACAACATCTTGACAGATTTGTGGCAATGTAGTGTAGGATGCGAACTTCTTCATACCTGACTTGAGGTTGTCTAGTAATCCAAAATAGAAGTTCTATATTATGGTCTCTGGACTCAGTAGATCAACATCTTTTACCAGATCGAACATTCATAGCTACTCTCACAAACTCGGTAGTCATGGCTAAAATGTAGTACCAATTGCTTCAAGGGTTGTACAATTGTGGTATCTCACTTGTTTTTGTTTTTGTTTTTTTTTTTGGTTTTTTTTTTTTTTTGGAGAGTAGAGAAAAGAGTAAGTAAAAGACTGATCAGTAAGGATGGAAAAATAAAACAGAATTGGATTTATCTAACAGATGAACATGATGAGTGTTACATTGTCAAGAGGAGATAGAGATGGAACAGAAGAGTGATGGATGGTCGGTAACTGATATGGATGGTATAGATGATAACTGATATGGAGATCACTCACCAAAGAGGCTTGGGCTAAAATTATTATTATTATTTTTGTCGTTCTTTTTAACGATCTTTTTTTTTTCAGGGAATAGAACCATCAAAGTCGTGGGAGGACGCTATCTGAAAGATAGAGAAATCTCACCACGTTGAGGTTAATTTTTTTCAATTTTTAGTTTTTACTTTTAAGGAAATAGCATCGTCAAAGTCGTGGGAGGACGCAATCTGAAAGATAGAGAAAGCTCACCATGCTGAGGTTCTTCTCCAATTTTTAGGTTTTTTCTTAAAGGGAATAGAACCGGCGAAATTGTGGGAGGACGCTATCTGAAACATAAAGAGAGCTCACTACGCTAAGGTTCTTTTCCAATTTTTTTAGTTTTTGTTTTTCGTACGAGCAAAAAAAATGACAAAAAAATAGTAAATCTAGCTCCTAATCCATACAAAGCTAACAAAACAAAACAAAACAAGCCTAAACTACTCTCAAATCTGATTTTTTTGTGGTGAAAAAAGAGATGGAGAGAGAGAAGAAGAGAGTGATAGAAAAAAAGAGCATCAACTCCACCCTTACCTCCATAGCACAAAGAGAGAGAAGAGAGGGAGAGAATGCCTATGTTGAGAGAGGCTTTGGGGGCTCAAGCACCTTCCCAAAACTATTTACATCCCAATCTAGAGAGAGAGAGAGAGTGTGTGTGTGTTGGGGGGGGGGGGGGAGGCTTGGTTAAGAAAGGTTTGGGAGGCCCGAGCACCTTTCCCAAACTATTCGGTCCTAACCAGAGAGAGAGAGAGAGAGAGAGAGAGAGAGAGAGAGAGAGAGAGAGAGAGAGAGAGAGAGAGAGAGAGAGAGAGAGAGAGAGAGAGAGTTTGAGGGAAATCAGCAGAGTTGTATTAGAATGGAAATAGAGATACAATACAAAGAAAATGGCTCTCTTTTATAGATTCCAAAGGTGAGCCTCCTTCACTTTGATTGGCCACTTTATTGGGGCAGAGATTCTAATCCAAGCCCTTCAAACAAACACAACTTAAATCTAATGGTTCTAAGAAAGCAGAAAGCAAGTCACATGAATCATGTGAGTCTTACTTTATACAAATTGGATTCATTTTTTTAACTTGACTTTGTGAACTTGGGCCTTTAACTTATTTATTTACACCTAGGGCCCAAGTCTCTATGGAACAACTTGAAACAACTAGCAATGTGCTCATTGGGTTGGGCTTACATGCGCAGGGGACGCCAGTGCCCTCACACTTATTATTCTAATTGTACAGTGTGGCGAGGCCCACTAGGTAAGGCTTGGCCAATAGTATTTTTAGTGGCAGGACCCACCTATTTATTTGTGTACACGAAATACCCACAACACTTGGAGGTGTCAAAAGTCTAGAATATTTAATTAAGGTTTTTGAATGAAGACATAAAGATCTTTCTAGCGATAATGATTAGAGTCTTTCTTTTTTATACAATTGAGTTGTATTAATTTTGCTAATGAGAACAATATTATGAAAAGGAAGGTTCTCACATATTCATATTCTATCATCAAAATTACCCTACTTTAGGTGTTATTGGATATCTAATTTATAACATTTGTAAATGACCAAAAAATTCTATTGTACCACTCATCGAAAATCACCAAAAGAATGTGCATTGAAGGTTTTCTCTCTCTTGTAGGAATACCATCTCATTATATTACACAAAACTTTCACATTTGTAGTTTTTTTTTCTCCTGAATAAAATTGACCATAGATTATAAAATATAGAGAATCAACAAAACTTAAAGAAGCATAAGCTTATCATTCTCTTTAGAGGAGATGTAGAAATCACCATTCCCAAGTTCTCTACTATTTCTAACTAACCAAATGTGCCACAAGGTTGTGATCCTAATACATTGCTAGAAGGAATTGGCCTTTCCATCATCAAACATAATATCATTCAACAATAAATCTGAGTGGTTGAATCTCTTAAACTTGGCATGAAAACGAGCAATAAAAAGGTTAGTCACAATCTTCCAAAGCGGAGTGTAACAATGGAAGAACATGTGAGTCACATCTTAATCAAATATTTTGCATTTAGAGCAGGCATGTGACACATACCCTCTGTAGTTCGCACGAACAGGAAGAGGCTGAAGGATTCTCAAAGAAAAAACTCTTAGCTTGCCAGAATAAATTTTGTGGGCTCTACGAAATTTAGGTTTCCACAAATGGGAGGAATAAGAAACATTCCATTTTGAATTGTACTAGGTTTTGATGGGTGCAAGTGTAGGGGCTTGGCGTTGGGTTTGTGCTCGAGTCAAGACCCAAGCAGGATGAGTTTCAATGGGTAAAGTTTCTACTTGCACTGAACAGACAGGAGCAACAGGTTTAAATCAGGAAGGGTAGTCCTTCACGTGATGTTCAATACCACAGTTTTCACAAGCTAGCGGAAAACGGAGTTTATCTAGGCAGCAAATACTAGGATGCTTACCTGCACAGATAAAACATTCTTGTATTGTGGGCAGTTGATGTGCGGCAAAGACAGCTTGGTTTGGATTGTAAGCTTGGGCATTGGGATTAAGCACTAGAATCATAGGTATAATAAACAACGTTTCAGTATAGTATTGTGGTTGAGTATTGTCTTCCACATAGAAGGTTGTCAGATCGATGGTATTCGGAACAAGATAATGAACAGCGTGTTGTGGACATGTTGATTAACGACAAATTGTTGATGTGGTAATGGGTATTGACTTGGTGCAGTTGGTTGTGGTTGGTAGACCCCTGGTCGTGGCACAAGCTATTGTGGAGGGTAAGGGCGGTATGCTCGATAGATGGTGGGTCTTGTGGCTGCTGGAAAATGGTTTCACAATGGGCATTCATTAGCAGTGTGATGATGTGAACAAATTGGACACCAGATATTTTCTCTTGCTGGAAAGGATTTCTCAGCAATATGTTTCATGGCAGTTTAGAAATTGGCAGTGAGTTTATCCATATGAGATTGTTGAGCTTTTTGCTAGGTTTTCATTTGATGCAGAAGTTCAGAAGATTGACCAATATTGTCAGACTTTGGGTGATTAGGACGGTCCAGATTCTTAGATTTCTTTTCACGATAGTCAAAGTCATCGTTGGAAGCTTCGTCTTCCTCACGAATAAGATCAGTCCTCACATCTTTAAGTTGATCATAAAAGTCAACTAGTTTAAGTTCACGGCGGATGTTTTTAGGCAATCCAACCAAGAATAGTTTTATGGCCATACGTTTGGTGATATTTTCATCAACACATTCTACTTTGAGACGTTTAAAATGCTCAATGTAGTTTGGAACAGAATCTTCGCGACGCATCTTGATATGGTAATTTGAATGAATGGGCTCTGAATTAGTTTAGCTAGTTTGAAACGTTTGACGAGAGCGTCCTTGAGGGTGGTCCAAGAAGCAAGATCAGGGGCTTCGAGATTCAAATACCACTCCTTGGCTATTCCATAGAGTACCGTGGGAAATAGGCAAAGCTTTTCAGTTTCAGAGGTATCGTGAGAACTTTTTCAAAAGACTTCAACAATCCTTTTAGCGCAGCTCACCTCCTTTTACCACTTATCAAGAAGCCGAAGTTTATTTCAATAACTTACTCGATAAACCCGAAATAGAACTTGAACCCGAACTTCTTGAGACTGTTGGTAATCTTGATCCTGATTCTAAATCAGATCTTGATCCAAATCCAAATCCAGATCTTGATCCAGATCCTGAACCAGAAATGGACCCACCTCAATCACGATTCAATTCCAGTTCAAAAATCAAGTATGATTAATTCAAGGGAACTTCTTCAGATGACGCTGATAGTTACATCTCCCAGTTTGAATCTGTTATTGTTTCCAATAGTGAGCTAGCGAGGATAAGCGTCGACACAACACTACAGTGCTATTCAGATGGAAGCACAATAAAAGTTGATGCAGCCAAATGGAAGTAGGTGCAATCCACACTGTAGGACACCTTCAAGAGTGACTTCCTTCAACCTACTCAAATGTGGAAGTCCATGAGGAGTTTCGCAACGCGGTAGCTGAGAATGACAGACTGAAGAGAGAACTCAAGTCACTGCAGACCCAGGTCAAAGATGCCATCTATGCGAAGGAGCTTTAAGCAAAGGCAGATAATGTTGATATCCAAAAGGCCAAACGAACCCTTACGATCAAGTCCAAGAAGACGGATAAGGTTCAATGGGTTATACATGGGCCGAATGAGAAGCCCCCCAAGAGAAATCAGACTTTTTAGGTCTATGGAATAGGCTTAGCATGGAACAAAAAGGATGCCTTTGTTTTTGTAGTTCTTTTTGGTAGTGTAGAATTATATGTAGGTTGTACATTATTATATGCATTAGATTATTTAAAATAGAAGGAAATGGAATTTTACGAGTATTATCAAGGACAAATTGATTATTGGAGAAGACACTGTCAATTTGACCTGTATCGTTTGAAGGAAAAATCAGATTTTGCAAGGTTTGACACAGAGAACCTATTGCAAGGTATTGATGTCTCTTATCTAGAGTTGTGGGAGCTATATGCCAATTGGAAAGTTGGATATCATGTTCACTTTGAGAATATTTCCTGCTGCATCAAAGAAAGAAGAGCTCATAAAGACCATGCGAAGTCTGTCACTTATTTAATGACACACTTTGGCACTCTTATCGGCCATGTCCTTACAACAATGCAGAGTCTTTATTTGGATGGCTCCTCCATCCGGATAAATGCTGAGCTGCTGAAAAATGTTATACCAAGGAAAGACATGTCTGAGGATTTTGTTGTTGCAGCATCTATTTATAACAAAACCTTCTTGAGGACATGTTTTGCTGATCTAGGCAATCATGTTGCTGGTCAATTCCATGAGGCCAAAAGAAGGAAAATTGAAAGACAAATTCACCTTGATGAAAAGCTATTTCTAAGATTACAAAATGCTGCAGAGTGATGTATACAATTTGTACATATATTCAAGTAAAGACTTTTTATCTTTTAAGATTATTCGAGATCCATTATGGAATGTGTTGAATAATTATCTTTTGTTTGATGTGTTGTTGATTTCGATTGTTCACGAGGACGCTTCACATTTTTTTTTTTTTTTGGGGGGGGGTTATGTAATACCCTATTACATGCATATTTTTCTTGAATTACTATTTTGTGATGCAAAACCCCAATGAACCTACTCAATTGATGAAGATAACCATCGAATATGAAGAAATATCTAATGGATGCGACAATGACAAGTTATTCAAAGATATATTAAAGATAAAGTGGCCTAAAGAAGAAGGACTATATCCCGAAGGACAGTTGCGAAACGGCGTGAACCTTAATAAGAAGGTATCGCATGACAAGGATGCCACCTAGGAAATGTACACTTGTAATCAAATCAAATAAGAAGCGGCATATCGGTTAATAAAGAGCTACGTACTTTTGCGCTTGTTCCCTACATGTACGTGATTTACGTTTCAATACAACCATTGAGTTTTTCAAGAGATCACAAAGAGAGTTTGAGTCTTCAAATTTTTTTTTCTCTCTACTTTCATAAGCCTTCTGCATGCTGAGTACTTCTATTTTTGACAATTGGTAAGCCTCACCTTGTCGGATGTGCTTGTGATTGTAACTTTGGTCAGACACTTCCCTTAGTCTTGATATTGTTGTATGCGAGCAACTTACAATAATGTCATAAATTTATTGCTAAAATTGTCTTAAAACTCATTGGTTATTTGATTGTTTGTGTGATTGAATAATCGATTGCTTGGAACTTAATTGTGATGTTTTCGGAATCACTGTTACATTACATTGACGTAAATCCAGACTTACACATCCTAAAGCTTGCTCTGTGTTATTGTGAATCAATACTCTAAATTTTGCATATGGATACTCGTGCAATTTAAGTTAGTAGTCAGTCATTCTTTTGAATGAGCGCTTTCTGTTGTTGAGGACAGATTGTCGAACTACATATGGATTGTGCTGAGACATTTGTATGTTTCTGTGGCTTGGTTTATCGGATGCAATATACCTTGCTTGTTTGACAAACTTTATTAGGTGCACAGACCGATAGATCGGTTTGGTTGATAAGTCGAATACACTAATCGATAATGCAATATGTTCGATATGAGATTGGTCAGCATCAATATCTTTCACTTTTGTATGTTTGAAATCACATCCTAATCGGTGATACTGGTCATCGATACTTCTAAATGTTTGTTGACAACCAACTTTTAATCCAAGAACAATAAATATTAAGGTAAAAACATCTAAAATCACAATATAAAGCAGTCTCTTTGGGGAACAACAATCTTTTATACTACATATCCTTACAATTAAGATAAGTATAACACGACATAAATCTTTAAAAGTAATAGAGTAAGGAGAAAGAGCACCAAAGAAGATAGCCACTGAGGTATCGAAGAGAGGCTTGCGAAGCAGCAAGGGCTTCAAGATCAAGCCTGGGGTTTGATGGAATCCAAGGAGACATTAACTTTTTTTAGAGCTGACCATTTTTCCATAGAGATAAGGGAAGGAGGTGCAGCAGGTTTGTCTTAAGAATCTCTGCAAAGCTTAAAGAAGAGTTGACCGGAGAAGGAAAGAGGCCTCTAGAGAGGAGAACGACTTGCATTATCATGACTACGAGATGAAACATGATTGGCCATCGAAAAAAAATAGGCATGTTGCTTAAAAAAAATAGAACCACAACAAGAAGCACAGAGAGCGAGGATCTTAGAGAGGAAACATGAGATAGCCGAAAGGGAGAGACAAGCCGCAGAAGAAGAAGAGCAGCAAAACTGCCGCTATTTTTGAAAAACACTAGCGAGGAGAGGGCCAAAAACAGCCATACAACAAAGACGTTGTTTCAGCCGGCTAAAACCAACCCATAGGAGCCTTGGTAAAAGACAGGAGAGTCATGTTTTCTGGCAAAATGAACCAGAGAACACGCTAGCAAAGCACTGGAGAACATAGCAAAAGAAAAGAGCTAGATGTAGAATTCCTTGTTAAACCTGAAAATTTGTCCAAACAGAGCTTCAGAGAAAAGATGAATGGGGCATGAAGACTACCCTGGCAAATGCAAAATCCTCCTCTCTGGATCACTGCAACTTCCGAAAAATAGCCCTCACCCCGCTACCCATGTGCTTCCTCCATAGCTCCTTGCTCCTCGCTCCTCGCTCCTCGACTCATAACTCATTTTTTTGAAAGCCCCACATTTATAGTTTAGTAAGGTGCAACAACTCACTCTCTCTCTCTCTCTCTCTCTCTCTCTCTCTCTCTCTCTCTCTCTCTCTCTCTCTCTCTCTCTCTCTCTCTCTCACACACACACACACACACACACACACACACACACACACACACACACACACACACACACATAACAATTATACATGGCACATATAGACATGATAGAGATACTAAGGCAAATAAATCAAACGTCAAGACTTGACACTCTGGAGTGGGCCATGGGCTATCCATAGAGCTTGGCCCAAAGTTTGAAGTTTGAAAAATGGTGAAGTTGCCAACTTCCAACTTAGAATAATCCATTTTATTTAGATGTCACAATTTAATGCTACTTTTCAAGTTCCAAACTCTCAAAGCTTCAAATTTTAGCTTGTTGTAGACTGTAGTCAAATTTCATGGTAGTTGAAGAAAATTGTAGGCCACGGGACATGATTGATCTATCTAGATTATGAACTAAGCCTCCAATATTCTTTGCTAAATTCTTTGCCATAAATCTAATATGAGAAATGTATAGCTACAATCTATAAATTCTTTAATTGGAATTCAATATAAAATATTTTAAAAAAACAAATTTGGACGATATTTGTATATTTCATAATAACAAAGATAGAAGGGCAAGTTTTATTTAAAAATGTCGTATGAAGGGTATCAAGATTGTGAATATGTCATGGAAATAAAGCACAAAAGGCAACCTTGAACATTAAATTTTAACACTACTTTTATTATCCTTAAGACCATAGAGTTGGAGGTAGTTTTTAGTTGTAGCTTTCGTTTAATCTTCAACTCTTTATTCACATAAAAGAAAATAAAAGGCATGTAGGCAGCCCTTGGAAAAATCGGCAAACTATAAGAATGAAACTGGCAAGTTTCTCAAAAATTGGTATTAGTGGTGTGTATGGGTAGAGTTGTTGACTGCCACCAAAAAGGTGCAGGCTCGAATCCCAACCACTATGTAGTGGCATCTAAGGAGCTTACCTCCGTAAATGGCATTGCCAAGTTGTATATGTTGTATATAACGACCACTAGTTGCTTAACATGTATGCAAAAAAAAAAATACAGCATTATAAAATGTCTAACTATTTTTCTTTAAAACATATATACTTTTTTATATGAAAAAGTCTTCAAATATTGAGAAGTTCCATAAAATGCAAGTTTCTCGAGGATAAGTATAAAATGCAAAGTTTTAAGGATAACTGAACTGAAGAGACATTTCCCCCAGCGCTGCAGGTAGGTGTTCACTGTTGACGCTTATCCTTAAATTCTTCCAAGATGACCTGATGCACTGTACCTATTCATGACATGCTGTGTCGGTGATGTAATGTGCTGCGCACTTGTTCCATTATCCTCGCTGACGCACCACTAACTTCATCAAAGAATGAGGCATATGCTGGAAGATCTGCTTGATTCTTTAGCAATCAGCTGTCGTTGATTCGTTGTGCATAGCAACTATGAGCTTGACTTAATAACATGCTTATCCGTCAGTGTTTCACAAAAGCGCGTCTGGACTCCGACAGTAGAAGAGCAGCAGAATTAGCAGGACTCAGGATCACCAAGCAGAAGTCGCAACTTGCTTCCTGGGCTACTGGACTCTAGAGTGTAGACCTTGGCGCTTAGAATGGGTGGTGAAATAGGCAACTAGAATGCGCGTTGCTGGGGTGGGTGCGAGAGAATTGAGACTGGAGCATGTTGGATCTGGAATTCTGGATTCTACATTCAGATTAGGCTTAATAACTGGCAACAACCGGCTCGACGTGTTCCCAAATTTTGTCTGATCTACATTCATTCTTGCAAACAAAAGCGGGTCGTTTCCGATTTCACATGTATCACGTTTGAACTTTGGTGGCGAAGGACTAGAGTTTTTAGTATTTCAGGATGTACAAGCTGACATAGATTTCACTTGTATCACATTTAGTTACAAGCACTAAATTTTGAGATTTGCAAATTTTTGGGGGAGGGAAGGGCTGAGGATGTTTTATGTGCACCTTCCGGACGCCGGAAGATGCCTGTAAAAAAAATTTGTCATAAAAAAAGATCAGCTGTTTCGTTATGAGTATGGCCGAAGGTGGAACATTAGAACGTTGGAGTTTGAAGCAAATAGTTTGTCGATTGAAACTAATATTGATCTCCTAACTTATATTCATCATAATAAAATATTTTCATAAATTTCAAAGATCTTTGGCATCCAACTGTTTTTCTTGGGCATCAACCTAACTCGGTCCAACAATTATTTTCATGGTACAATGTGTTAAATTAGACACGTATCAATAGGTTTACAAATGTAACTTGTATAAAAAATTGTGCAGAATATCAAGCACATGCAAGGTAGAACTTCCCCATTTCAAAACTTTACTTTGTTTTTTCCTAGAGTATTAAAATAATGTACTTGCATCCTATATATTTAAAAGCTAGCAGTTTATAATCCTACATATGTTTTACTAAACATAAAATTTTCAATAAAGTAAAATTTTTATCGGTTTTTAAGAAGTCAACATCCTACATTATATCTTTGAAGCCGATTTTTGAGAAAAGTTGCCGGTTCCATTCCTATATTATGCCGATTTTCCCTTGCACTTCCACAAAGGCCTTGCCATTATTGTGGTGTTTTGAGATTTGTATGTTTTTGACATGAGAAATGACCATTTAATAACAATGGATGCAAACTATTTAGTCATTTTCTAACTTAAAAATTATTTTTATATTTGAGTATTATGTCACAAAATTAGAATCCGTAGTCACATAATTATACATAATTTTTAAAATAGTAGATTCACAGTGTTGCAATTAGTTTTCAAAATTAACAACAAATCTTATTATTGAGTATTTGTAGTTTTATAGCTTAATATAAAAATTTCAAAATTAATTAGTATTTAGAGTTTCATGATCAATATTCAAAGTTTCACGATAAAAAAGAAAACAACCATCTATACCTTATGATTTCAAAGTTAGGATCAAGTAGAATTCAGAAATATAGCGAGTTCAAATATGATAGGCACAATACATTGCACATAGAAAATGGATCATTCTTTGACCTTCGGCTTTTCCCAACAATGCACATTAAGATAAAAGATAAATGAAGCATTACCCTGAGAAGAGCAATCTAGTGTAGAAGCCATTTTTGTGAAGAACGATGCTACAAGCTAATTACCTTCCAAAGAAGAGTCTAGTCAAGTAGTTATTGGATTCAAATCTGCGAGGCTTTCCCAATATCCAAAGCTCATGTTGGCTTTTCTCACATGTTTATGCTTGCCTTTTGGTCATGACTGGATTTTCTTGAGGTAACCTCAAATGCTCAATCCACAAGTGCTCTGTATCTTATTATAGCATAAGTGTTTGTTGTCAAAGGGCTGACTCTTTTTTCACTTAAATTCTGCTCTAGATTCCAAATCAAATCCCTGTCAAATTTTGGATCAAATCTGATAAAGTCTGATTCTGATTCTGAGAATCTTTCATTTTTGAGAAGTATCGATTTGTTGAATTTCGGAATCTTTTTCAATGAGTGTTCTCAATTAAAAAAGCGAATGGAAATCAGTATATGCCATTTGTGTAATTCGCCTAATCATAAGACTGCTTTTTGCAACTTCAATCCTTGGATAATTCAGCAACGGTATGCCCAAATGGGATATCGAGAACCACATTATGGAGGAAATCCGGCAACTAGATCTCAACAATCTGCTCTTGGATACCCGGAACGGTTAGCCTTACCTGCCCCACCAAAGCAACCCGCTCTTCCAGCCAATTTGATGGAACCAGAACCTTACAGAAGTCCCGAGCAATGGAACTATGGTAATGATCAAGAAGGTGGATCTTCAGACCAATATGTTATTTATGTTGCCGCACAACAACAACCATTTAGAAACTGGACCAGAGCACCACCTGGATGCTTTGCATGTGGAGAAAATCATAGAGTTGCAGAATGTCCAAATAAAAAAAAATTGTACCATTATGTTGTGACTATGGTTATGGGCATTGCTATAAGGAGTGTCCAGCAAAACTGAAGCCACCACCGGCTACAGCTCCTGTAAATTTGATAACAATCAAGCAAAGATCAGTAGTTCAGAATAAACCAAGTGTACCCTTGATGGTGGTCACCAGAGCATAGAATAAACCAAGTGTACCCTTGATGGTGGTCACTAGGGCATAGAAGCAGAAAGAACCGATAGCAAATCCAGTACTTGCTAATTCGATACCATTAACAGATATACCAACAACATTTGGAGTCTATCCAAATCTTCATGTAGAAAAAAAAAAAGATATCAGGATATGAGGCAATGGATTAAACATCTGCAAGAAGAAGAGGAGCTTGAAGTTGCTAGAGCAACAGCCGAAGTTCGTTCTTCACCATTGCAGCCACCAAGAAATTCACATATAGATATGAATGATCAGTTGCATCATCATGAAGAATCCTTCAAGATGACTGAACCGAAAGCACCGCAAACAGAATTGCTCGTGAATATTTTGTCTAGTGAGATCAATATTTCATTGGGAGATTCCTGAAGTTGTTGCCAAAAGCAAAAGAAGTCTTAAGCGCAAAAGTTAGCTCAAGCAGAACCAGAAGTCCATCAGGAGCCTCTTTTTTGTGTAGAATTTGAAGAATCTAATGAAGTACTCCATGTCGGAGCAGCTTGGGAAAGTGAACAAAGAATATCACTCTGCCGATACAGCATAGGCAATTTCCTAATGAAGCAGCTATGATAGATGGTGGTTCAGGAGTTAACCTGATTTCTACAAAGCTATGTGCAAAATGGGGCCTTACAAAGATCAAGCCTGCGAATTTTGCCATTAAGCTAGCTGATCAAACTATAGTTCGTCCGCAAGAACGGTTGAAGATATACTTGTCAGAATTGCGGGAGTATAGTTCGTCATTACTTTCATAGTAATGGACTTACCAGAAGCACCAAATGTCTACCGAGTCCTATTGGGACATCCATGGTTACGAGTTGTGCAAATAATTTATAACTAGGGTACTGGGAAAATCACTTTTGAAAATCGTGAACGTGCAGTCAAAGTTGATCCTGCAACTTGAACTATCAAACCAGTGGTTCAAAAAGAGGATGATGATTCATCAACAACGAACCATACTTGTGACTGGCCAAAGAAAAATTTGGGAGTTCATTACGATTCTCAAACCGATATTGTCAACTGGAATGAAGCTCTTGCAACGATTGACTGTACAGCATGATATATGTGTCAACAAGATAATCAGTCAGATTTGAGCGAGATCTCATTATTGGATCGAACTTTGGATACACCGATCACTTTTCCAATGAATGTGTTGAGTGTAGCTTGGATATCAACGGAACCTATCCCAGATCCGATTGAAGATGAACTCGTTCTTGTGAGTCATGCCTTGACTTATGATGACAATAATGCAAAACTTATTGATGAGCAAATTCTAAATCATATGGATCCGACAAGATTTGGAGTGTGTAATATTCCTGATGAACCAACAATAAAACCACCAAAAGCAGTTATATTGAAGGAAGACATGATCACACGGTCAATGATGAAGAAACAAGCCAAGCAACATTATAATACGGTCCTGAAATGAGAAAATTCTCCTCAAAAGATTGATTCAAAGAATGTGCCACCTTTACTAGATAAAGGAAAAAGAAAAGTCAAGGATGATTCTACAAATCAAAGTTCTAGCAAGACATCATCATCTAGGAAGTCTTCACCTTTGAAGAAGAGTTTATCTTCTCAAAACTCATCACCTCCATGATCAATCCCTGCTAAGAAGGCTAAGCAAGGATCCAAGACAAGTCCTTTTGATAAAGAATAAGCAAATGTAGTCCAGCATGATATGCCTAAACATTTTAAAAATTATACACTGGATGATGTGGTTATTATGTTACCCAAAGCACATTGTGAACCTGAAGAATAGGTGTCAGAATTGAAAGATGTTTATGATGGCCCAGCTAGAACATAGCCTATGAATCTTGCTGAACCAGAAATACAAGAAAAGATTGTACAAGTTGGATCACAACTTAATCCTGAACAGTATCAAGCACTTCGAACGTTACTGATTAAGTATCAAGATTGCTTTGCATGGACTTATCAAGATCTGAAGGGTATTCCGATGTCAGTTATTAAACATACCATACCTTTAGTACCTGATGCAGTTCGAAAGGTTACAAAATTCTATCGATGTAATCCTAATGTTGCAGATTTGATAAAGAAAGAGCTTTAGAGACTGCTTGACGCCGATTTCATTTATGAGATCGAGCATACCGAATGGGTTTCACCGATTGTCATTGTTCCTAAGAAGAATGAGAATTTGAGAATTTGTGTGAATCTCTAGGCTTTCAATAAAGTGATGCGGAAAGATCACTTTTCGTTGTCTTTTACTAAAAGCATTGTGGACCGCCTTGCTGGAGCGGAAGCTTATAGTTTTCTGGATGGATTTAATTGTTACAACCATATCAAGATTGCACCTACAGATCGTCACAAAATAGCTTTTGCAACATAATGGGGCACCTATGCTTACAAAGTAATGCCGTTTGGACTCTATAATACACCAAGTTCGTTCCAAAGAGTAATGCAATTGGCTTTTAAAGATTATCCATAGAAATTTCTTGAAATTTACTATGGATGACCTGGGAGTCCATAGTACAGATATAGACCACCTCGATCGATTGGAGAAAGTATTTGAAAGATGTCGCAAAGTATCAAATTTCTCTGAATCCAGAAAAATGCCAGATATGCGTTTCACATGGAGTTGTGCTTGGGCATGTGATATCGAGATATGGCATTGCCACAGATTATTATAAAATCAAGGTTATTGTGGAATTGCCACCGCCAACAACAATTCGTGGAGTTGATGTGTTTATGGGTCATGCAAACTACTATCAAATTTTTATTATCTTATTTGCGGATTTAACAAGACCTATATACAAACTGACTATTGTTCCTATTTGGACAGTAGAGGTGCTAGAAGCCTTTGAAGAATTAAAAAAAACATTAATTTCAGCACCAATACTGCATTCTCCAGATTGGACAGTTGAGTTTCATGTTTACACTGATGCCTCAAATATGCAATTGGATCAGTTCTGGCGCAGCTAGGTGACTATAAGAAGGACTATCCAATACAATTTGCAAGTAGACAGCTTACAAATCTGGAGAAGCACTATTCAACAACAGAACATGAAGCATTAGCCATGATTTTTTCTGTTCAAAAATCTCATCATTATCTCATGGAAACGCACTTTGCATTTTATACGAATCACCAACCGTTACTTTACTTGGTAAACAAGAGGACATGCAATACTAGATGTATTGCAAGATGGTTACTATTATTGACTGAATTTTACTTTCGAATTGTGGTTCGAAAGGGGAAGCAACATAGAATCCGCATAGAATCCGCACCAATTAATACTGAAGTGGATGATGAATTACCAGATGTTGCATTATTCTATGTAGAAGCAGTACCTGAGTGGGCAGCGGATATTGTTGAGTACCTGATGCTAGGACAACCGAATGACTCTTTGACAAAAGTACAGAAGAGGCAATTGATTCATAAGGCTCAATCTTATCAATTGATTGTAGAACAATTGTATCGTCGTGGATCAAATAATATTCTATGTAGATGTGTTTTACCGCATGAAATACCATATTCACATTTTCACATGATGGCATGGGCGGAGGACACTTCTCTATAGATACTACTGTTTGCAAACTTTTGCAATTAGGTTGTTGGTGGCCTACACTTCATAAGGACACAGAAAATTATATTCAGACATTTGATGTTTGCCAGCGAGCATGACGGCCTACTAGACAGAACTATGAACCCTTGCATCCGGTTTTATCGCAAGCACCATTTTTGAAAAATGGAGACTGGATTATGTTGGTCCTATTCATCCTGTCGCGCGAGTATCTCAGGCCCGATACATTATCATAGCAACTAATTATATGACCAAGTGGGTTGAAGCCAAAGTTGTCAAAGTTGCTGATGCGAAATCTATGACCAAGTTTCTCTACGAAAATATCATTATCAGATTTGGATGTCCGATCGAGATTGTCAATAACCGAGGTACACACTTTATTAATCAAACAATAAAGTGTTTATTGGAAGAATTTTTTGTTATACACAGATTTAGTACTCCTTGTTATCCAGATTCTCTGCACTATTATGATGAAAATAGTTGAAGCGAGTCGATCCGATTGGGAACATAAACTGCATGCAACATTATGGGCATTCAGAACCGCTTACAAAAGTAGTACAAATCAAACACCCTTTCAATTGGTTTATGGTCAAGATGCTGTCATGCCAATTGAATTTTTAATACCATTCTTTACGCATAGCAGCAACAGAATGACTAAATGATGATAAGTCTTTTCAGCTACGTCATGAAGCTTTGCACAAATTGTGTGAAACAAGATTGATGGCAGTTCATGCATTAGCAGTAGAGAAAGCCTGCCGTAAGGCATGGCACGATCGTCGATTACACAAAAAGGATCTAAAAGCAGGAGATCTTGCACTGATGTACAAAAGTAAGCTGATCAAGGAAAAATTGAAGTTTACTGGTGAAGGCCCATATAAAGTAAAGGAATTCCTGAACTCTGGAACAGTGATTCTTGAGCACTTGAATGGAAAACGGTTTGATACTCCTATGAATGGCAGCCGATTATGCAAGTTTTGGCAGCCTGCTCCACCAGTTTAACAAGCATGATCCAAATGATTTTTATTTTTATTTGTTTCCAATTTTTTATTTTCACTACTTAATTGTTAACTTTGCTTGGAAAAGACAGTTAAAAAAACAAAAACAAGAGAAGAGAAAAAATGAGGAAAGACTGACTGTAATCTGATATACTCTCATGTCTATTACTTTCCGTTTCTTCCATCATGTCTTCCACCGATACGTCTCAGTCGCTGCATTATACTATCCATCGTGATGTCCCATCTACAACGGATATCATGATCCTTCCTAGCACAAGCATGGTCACTCAGTGGATGACCCTTATTTATGAGAGAGCCTTCTCAGGGAGAATAAACATGGATTTTATCACTCTTTCCTTCAATACTTGGAAGGAGGAAAAATCCAAATTCTATACTACTTTCCAGGGAGCCACACACAAGGTACACGTAACTGAGGCCACCCTTGCTGCCATAGGAAAAGCATCTGGTACACAAGCCTCACCAAACCATAAGCAAGCCAAACAGGCTATTAAGCCTTATATTGACATTACGAATGATCTACACTAGACTAATGATGGCTACCTTCTAGAAGCCATAACTGATCCTGCCATTCACGCCACTACTCAGCTCCTGAACAATTTCCTAATGGTTGGCAACCTCAGGAAAGAACGTATTACTTCCCAGATTTTGCATAGGATAGTTGATTCTCATGCCAAGATAGCCAAGGTGCTTCTGGAAACATAAAACTGGTTTAAGACTGTTTTTGGAGAGCTCAAACGAGCCATCAAGAGCAATACCAAGCAACAATTTGCTGTTGGCCCTTTGTCAACTCCTAGCAGCCTCCCACCTTGAAAATAAAATCCATCAGTTTTGTATGGATTTCGTGCTTTCTATTTATGAAGAAGCACCAACTGAGTCATCTCAACATGCATCCAGCTCACATAGTTGACGTCGTCCACGCAGCAAGATCATCATTCTTGACTCGCCTTTCGCATCACGACGTCATACTAGGAAAACATCTTCAGTTGCGCTTCCACCCCCTACTGCTATTCGCAGTGAACTACCTATCCCCCCCGCAGAGGTACGAGGACGAGGCAACAGTAGTAGATGGAGGAACATGTGTCAACTTGATCTCCACTACTTTATATGAAAAGTGGAGTTTACAAGGGTTGAAGCCAACAAGATTCGCCATCAAGCTAGCAGACCAATCCTGTGTAAAACCAAGGGGTGTGGTTGTCGATATCCCTGTAAAAATAGCAGGCATGCAGTTTGTGTTCACTTTTGTAGTCATGGACATACCTGAATCTCCAACTGCATATCGTGTTTTACTGGGAAGACCATGAGTGAGGACTGCGCAAGTAGTACACAATTGGGGTATGGGAAAACTCACCTTTGAGAACAAAGAGGGGGCTGTAAAGGTTGATCCAACTACGTGGGCGGTGAAACCTATTGCACCCAAGGCTGATGACGGATCATCCATGACAGATCACACGATTGATCGCCCAAGGCCAGCCAAGGGTGGTCACTATGATTCAGAGATGGATGTCGTGAGATGGACAGATGCATTAGCAACTATTGACTACCGAACATGTCAATATGAATCAGATCCTGAACCCAACACATCTTCACCCAAGTGTTATACTATTGTTACACCATTTGGAGTGAATATGATAAACGTAGCATGGTTGTCAGCGGAACCTATTGAAAACCCAATGGACGATGATTTAGTTCCTTGGCAACATGCTCTAACTTATAATAAGGAGATTGAACTGACTGATGAGCAGGTTCTACAACACATGGACCCAGATCGTTATGGAATCAAGAAAGTACCAGCTCAACCGCCGCAAAAGTCTAGTCTCAAGGATCGATCCACCAAGGGCACCTGCGAACAAGAAGAATTAGTTGAAGCAACGCTACAACCAGGTGATCTGATGGAGTGATCTACCCGAAGAGGCTATAACTATAGTGGATGTTGATATTCGCAATGAGGCGAATGTCTGAAGGAATAGAAAATGACCCCCAAATCGGCTACCAGGGGAATTCTAATGGAAGTCGGTCTATACCACATTTACAGCTCAAACACAAACACCACATGGAGTCGAAAATAAGGCATGCAACACCACCCCGTATGAATTCAATTTGGGGCAAATGGCACTATGTGTTATTATTCATTTATAAGCTAACTCTTCAAGCATTAGTTAGTGAGTACAAGTGCTAGCATAATCATGTCAAAATTCTCCGTTACTAATAGTAGACTCCCTTCAAATCGATGCCAGATTGATTAGAGTAATATAACTTTGCAAGATAATGGTAGGGCAGAGGTATGCCGTAGGCAGGAATTTGCCAATTGAAACCCTGCGATCCTCAAAGCTGGTAAAGTTTCTCAAAGATTAGCAATGGAAGCACAAGAGGAGCATGTCATAACCATCACTGAGAAAAGAGTATCCTGGTATATGTTTCCAAAATCCAAACTAGCACCATTTGCTTTAGAAGCATGTCCCCAAGATCACGAGCCAAACCTCCACGTTGATATTATTCAAGAAGAATATAAGGCCATACTAGTAGGCAAGGATCGAGGTAGAAAAGGAAGTCGCAGGTCAGCGTTAGGCACATAATTGTTTTCCTTAGCACGCAGGGCAGGGAAGAAGGGTGATGACCGCAGACAGAGGTTGGGCGCAAATAGGATGATGTGCTGGTCACAGGTTAGAGAAGACAAACCCATAGGCAAATAGGTGAGGGATATGAGCAGATCAGGTATTTGGCCGCAGGCAGGGCCGTGGATAGGGAGTGAGGGAAAGTGAGGCAGATCTGTCTCAACGAGTTGCAGGGCACGTTAGCAGATCCGTAAGTAGGTGAGCACGCGTGGAAAAAAGCGTAGACAGGACACGCTGGTAGGGAAGGAAGAGCAGCCGCTAACAGAGGGGTCACTGGCTGGTCAAGTAGATGAGCAAACCCACAAGCTTGGTTCACACACAAACAATCCTCAAGCAACACGAAAACACTGTTCCAACATCAAATAAGACACCCATGCTATGGCTTTTCTCTGAGTAGGGAGCAATTTTGACCAATTCTTAGATTCTACAGATTCAAACATCAACAAATTTTAGACAAGAATGACTGAATTATAGACTCCTATACCACAGACCCAAGAAACCTACACATTCTATCCCTGCAAAAAGGAAATGACGGCAAAGCTTTCCACAATTCCACAATCTGCAACCACAAGATTAGAGACTACAAAAGCAAATGGCACCAAATTAAAATCTTAATGAAATGAAATGGCAATCAGTTAAGAGTGGGCAGCAAATGGCTTTCAGAGCTTCACAGCCTGCAACCACAATGTTAGAAGCCACAAGCGTAAGGACAGAATCCAGTCCACGCTGCTGAGTCAGATACCATCACAAGACTTTTAGTTAGTAGTTGGGAATACTTCATGATGGTGACAGTAGCATCATAGCGTCTTTCATGTTGAGTTGACCATTGAATGATGCCTTGAACCACCACCTACACTCTCTATCATGATTGATAATATGAGATTCCATGCTTATCAAGATGCTATTAAGATCTTCTAGATCAATAACACAATAGATAAGACTGTCCATTTTTTGGTAAGTAAATTGTCAATAATTTTTATGTATAAGTGTATTCCTAATCTTGACTCATATTGCATGTTTGTGTTGGAGAAGCTTCTTCTTCTCAATGGTGACCAAAATTGCATATTTGTTGGTGAGGTTTATTCTTGAAGGTGACTCATAGTAGATTTATATCGGATAAATGAATTTAAATTTTGACTAATTTTAGAACCAAGGCCTCACTTTCATTCAATGATTAAGCATCTTTCATGCATTTTAGAGAGTTAAATGAGGGTAGGGTAACCTCACACCTTAGTTGTGATTAACAATATGATGTTCCATCTTTATCAAGTGCTCAAATCTATTCTTAGAAATGTCTACATGACACAATATTCAATGCTCGAGCTTTCACATTCATCAATGTCGTTAATATCTCATCCAACTCAACCAAGGACCATTTAGCCAATTTATTTGAAAGGTTGACCATTTTGGCTTGCCATGATTTGTTTCATCATCTGAAATACATTTTGTTTTCATTCCCTAGTATTCAGCATGTTTGAAAAGAGTTTCTTCTAACTTCTTGGTGTTTCAACATTAAATTTCATTCGCGTACTCAAGTTCGCACCAACAACCCATTTTTAATCAACAAATCTACTTGAGAAAATTTAGACTTTCAAAGATTTTTGAGTAGTTTTTTCTCCCTTTGATCCTTACCCATTTACCCCTTTCCTTAGCTAGAAGACAATGTTATATTAAAGTTTGGCCAAGCTTTTGTCAACATGAATATTAGAATGTGATTGTTTGCATTATGCTAAATTGAGCTCCATGAGCTAGAATTGATGCATGCCAATGTCACACTATCAAATGCCATTGCTGATATATTTTTTGCTTTGAATTCTTTGAATGATTGAAAGCAAACTGATCAAAGACAACCGATTGAACTCAAGAGCGAGAATACAAGAGAATTTAAGAGTGTAAAAAGTAAAATGTGGAAGCAAAACAAAGTTAATGACAGTTTGCGATGGAAAAGATTTTTAGAATGACATGTATCAGTCATAAGATACACCTCCATCATGCACTACATGCGGTGTGGTAAAATAACTCCTAGCCAACTTTCCATAAATAAATAAAATAAAAATATACTTTCAGTTAAAGATAAGACCTTAAATAGGTAGACTTAAAAATGTATACATGTCATATACTTTTGATAGTTCGAATGGTCAATGAATAATGTTTCATAGATTATCGAATCTAAGGTTTGTCAAACAAAGGTGGAAAAAACTGAGTAAAAGTCAATAATTTGAAAATAAAATATTTTTTGAACAAAATAAAAAGATAAAATAACAAAAATAACGTAATAAATAATATTATTCAATCTGGAGTCATTTACCCTCGATAACAAATTTCCTTCAATGATAACTTTGTATGGACCCATCCAATGTGTATGTAATTCTTTTGAAAATTTGATATGTCTATTGTCATATAATAGGGAAAAGTCTCCTTCTTTTAGAGCTACCGGTTGTGAAAGTACTGTACTTTAGGACCATAAATGGATCTACAAAAGATCCACAAGAGTGATTGGATGCTTGCTTAACAATCTATCAAAAAACTAGACACAAAAAAGTTGATGTAGATTGGCAAATTGACAAACAACAAGCATTAACAATCAAAAGCATTAATCAACATTGAAAACCGATCCCACACGTGTGTACTATAGTTTGTAGTACGGCCTTCAGCCTAAGAAACAATTAGAAATTGATTTGGTTTCATTTGGATCACAAAAACTCAATGTATATAGTGAACTAGCTTGAGATTGCCAATGATTTCCAAAAATATTCTATCTTCTCACTATGAGATCTTGGAATACATAGCAAATTCGACTTCCTTCTTGAAGTTAGGTGGATTTCAAGCATGTAATAAGGAAGTTAACTCACTCTTCTTGCCCTAAAATGAAACCCTAGACTAGATCCTAGACTTATGCTTGGTAGGTAGCTAGTTGGTCAAATTTTCACCTTAAACTAAGGTGTAGGTCCTATCAAGTAGGGATGACCACCAAATAGACATGACCAACTCTCTTGAATTGACCTAACCTACATTAGGAGTGGGCTGCCACGTGGCATCTTGGTCTTCTATGTGTGGAACCCAATTATACACAATATTTACAAAGTTCGACATGGCTAGATTTGCCAAAATAGGCTATTTTTCACACTCCTCCTCAAATCTAGCCTTGGAAACAATAATGTATCTATATACAATTCTAAGACCTGATCTTAACATCGGAAATGAATCATATTCAGGTTTAGAAGATGACTATTAAGCCCCTAAAGATGATGACATGATCTATCACCATATCCAAGATAGAGCTTCTTTGATCTTGATCTCCTCCAAGATGAATTGAAGAGTCTTGATTCTTCCTTGCACCTTTGCACTTGATTTCTTCCATGTTGAGTGAGATGCATGAACTTGAAACTTGCTCCTCCTTGATCTTGATGCTTCTCTTTGAAGGAAATCTGATGTCTCCATGTCTTGTGAAAATCACATTGATCAAGATCACAAAACATTTACTTGCTACTATTACCAAGATTTATCATGCTAAAATGACTAGTCCACAAACCATCAAAAGTAAGCATGATTTTCCTAATCTTGTAATTACAAGTGATCTTGAACTTGATGAGGCTACATACTTGCTTATGGATATAAGTGTCCTTCAAGGATGTTTCACTTATTTTCATAAGAAGCTTACAATTTGCCTCTCCAAAAGAAAAAACACATAGTTCAAAACAATGAGTGATTTACTCATTCTTGCTCTTCCAAAATCCGAGAGCACTCATTTGATCAAACAACCAATTTACTCTTAATTGTCTCATAACAATCTTTAGATCATTAAGACATAAAAACTTGTTCTCAAATGAGTCACTACACATCTTATCTTCAACTTCCTTCTTGATGAAGCCCTCAAGTTGCCTCATGTAGTTCTCATAGCATACCTCGGTTTACCTCATGTAGTTCTCATAGCAAAATGGTTCATCAAGCATTGAAGTAAGAAAAGTGTTGAAAGTGAATGGTTGAGAATCTTCTCCTTAAATACCTTTGCCAAGATAAGTGAGCCTTGAAGGTTCGGCCCTTGCCTTTGTGGATCTTTTTGGAGCACTTGATCTTTGAGGTGGATCCTCAAGATCTCCATCACTTTGTTGCTCCTCCTCAATCCTTGCAAGATCATTGACACCAAGGTTGTTGATTTCACTTTCATTCACACAAGATACTAGATGGATCCAAGCATCTCTTGTATAAACATCTAAGAATGTTTCTTGCATCTTATCATCATTACTTGGTACATGAGAAAAAGAGTGTACATTTGAATGAATGATTTCCTCTTTTTCCATAGCAATTTTAGCATCCAACTTAAACAAACTACCTTGTTTAACACCATTTGCTATGCAATTATCATTCTTCATGATGGAACAAACTCCATGCTTGAAGTGAACATCTAAACCATCATCCATTAGTTGTCCAACACTAAGCAACCTCTTGGTAATTGATGGTACAAAAAGGACATTGTCTAGATCCATCCTTCTGCTAGATCCTAGACTTAATGAAATGGTACCAATACCATCTATCTTACATTCTTGATCATTTGATAAAGAAACAAATTTACTAGCACCATTGAAAGAGTGTAAGGTTGAGAATGTGTCCTTTTGAAAATTCATGTTCGTCGCCTGGTCGTCGGGCCGAATTTTGAATACTTTTCTTTCGGTCTTCGGGGTATCTTTGCCCTTTTTTTTTTTTTTTGCTTCATCACCTTCCCGACAAAGTTGCAGGAGTTCACAATTTCTGATAGATGTCATACATTCGGATATCGGTATTCTACAATATATATTTTACAATATAAATGTCATTCTCCAAAATCACTTTTAGAGTCGGGAGCTTTTTATTATGATTACACCTATATTCCTAATAAAAATGGTTTAGTGGGTAGATTAGAGCCATATTCTCTACAAGGAATGGATTTCTCCTGATGCAGCAATTTCAGAAAGTTTTCAATCTAGACTTTATATTGATATTCATAGTATATTAAGATGTCGCACTGGTTCAAAGAATAATAGATTAAGTTGGTATCTATGTTTTACTATTTTTGTTGATTTTTTTTTCAAATGCAATGTTCCGAAAACGAAAACAATGTTTATTTGTAAGGACTTGAGTGCTGAAATAATCACCGAGTTATTGGATGATGGTTGGGATATGAAACAAAATCAACAAGTCGAGTGCAGAGTATGTAACTCATCAATGACATTTAGATATTACATTGAAAAACAAATGCTCACTTTGCTGCTATATTATAGAAGATGGATAAAATGCAAAAATGAGTGGAAGCCACTTGATCAAGATTTTGAAATAAACCCTCAAGAGCAACTTCAAATAATAGTGAAAGAAATGACAACATTCTTGTGATGGTTGAGGTTGAGGAAGATTGGTGTCTCAATCACATTCGATCAGAACTAGACATGTTGCAATTCGATCTACCTCAATACTATCAATTTTGATTGAATGGTGTGAAGGTACGTTATGCCATATGAAAAATTTCATTTTTCTATTTCTTAGTGAATTGGTTTAAAAAAATTTGCACCTTTCGATATCGATAAGCTAGTATATATGAATCATTATAATTTATTTTCTCTTCTTGATAATTTTTCTTAGATTATTAGTACTTCTGTTCAGGATATTGATTGTTTTTGTTTCATTCATTTTCAGGACCTTTTACATTCCCACCATCCTCTAAGCATAAACATGATAGAAAGTACGCTAACCTGCATGAACATTTCAAAAGAAATATATATATTGTGGTATCCACAAAAGAAAATGTCGCCTTCTATTCAAAGGTATGGTATTTTTCTTTTACATATTTGTTGAAATTACAGATGATGAGTTTGTTGGATCTTCTACTCTTCCCATGATTGAAGGGTTGAAGCTGAAGCATCTACGGTTTCAGATTATCATAAAACTCTCCCTCGTTCTATAATCCTCTCTGACTCTCTTCCATCTACATCTCCTATTAATCCATTAACTCTACTTGATGTTTCCGTATATTCTATAAATAATGACAATTATATTTCTTATAATGATATAGAAGATGTTTTGAATTTGAGAGAGGATGAAATCTTCTCATTATCTTTATCCAGTTCCGTTTGACATTGTTACTGATCACCAGCCTTTACGTTATCTCTTTTCTCAGCGTGATCTTAGTGATCGTCAGTTTCATTGGTTGCAGTTTTTACAGTCTTTTAATTTTTCTATATTGTTTCGTCCTGGTCGTGCTAGCACTGCTACTGATGCATTGTCTCGCTTCTAGCTTTGTTGAATACACTTGTTGCTACTGTTCCTACATGGTTTGATGATCTACCTGCCGCATACCTTAAATTTATCAGATTTTTTTGACATTGTTGATTACACATATAATGACCTTGAAAGTGATAATTAATAAAATTGTTAATAATTTGAATGTCGGGAGATCGCAAGGCGGCGGATTAATAAATTCTGTTGAATCAGGTTGTTCTGATTCTAGTTCTTTAGAACAAACCTCTTCCACATTTGAAAAGTGATTAGCAGGAGGAGAATCTTCAAAGGTAAATGCTGGAATCTTTATCTACGTCAAACAACATTATCACCCATCTTCGGATTACATGACCACCTCTTACTACGCCACGATCAACCATTCTGAGAGATATAGAGGAATGAGCACAGTAAGTGGAAAGATGAACTATAATACCCCGTGGATTAATTGATGGATTTATAAAAGAAGAATCACTGATTCAGGATAATCCTAGAAGATTTGAATTCATGCGACCCTATATTTTTTTGACCCTTTGAATGTTGAGATTATAAAATCGATTCTCTTGTACTTTTATGTCCGAAGACCAATATTGGGGAGAAAGATGAGAAAGGCAGAGAAAGCAATTTAGAGAAATTGGCTATTCAACATGAATTTTAGCCCAGTTGAATTCAATAAGACAGAAAGAGAAAGAATCTTTGAGAAAGTATACTCAAAAAGTCAAGAAATTAATTGGTCAATTGACTGCAGCATACCCAGTGGCCATGAAAATTGAATGGTTCTTAAGGGGATTACCCAAAGGAATAGATCGGAGGACCTACTGACAGTCTATAGCATGTCATAGCTACTATAGAGAATTATGAGACTTCTGGGATATTTAGAAGTCGAAGGTCATAGAAGGAACATCTATTCTTCAGATGACCAAGTATCAAACATTGAATCGGAAACCAGTTCATCATCAAGTTCTAGTTCAGATTCAGATAGCTCAAGTGAAGATGATTCTCCAAGGAAAACTTTAAAACGTCATAAAATACGTTCATGGACCAAAGAAGATCGATCGAAAACAACAAAACTTATATAAGAAGGAAGTATCAGAACTTGGAAAGAAATTCGATGATTTCAAAGTTCACATTCTTCAACCGAAGAATAGGAAAAAATCTACTAACACAGTAGGCAAATCGAATGTATGCTGGTGTACAAATTGTAATAAAGAAGGTCACCATCATTTTGAATGCAAAGGTAAAATGCAGGTTTCTTATGCTGAAAAACGTGATGAGGAAGAGAATTTCTATAAGGAAGTTGTGTATTTGATGGAGGTAGATTCTGGTGAAAGTGTATATGAAGTACAAACTACTAATGTGAAAACTAATACTACACCAGCTTCTACTTCATATAAACCTCCTGCAAGGAAGTTTATTCTAGTACAAAAACATGTGCCCAATCAACAGAAGAGTGGTGTTCAAAGAACAACTATACCTACATATTATGATTGTGGAACACCTAGACATTATTCTAAGGACTGTCCTAAACCCAAGAAGCAGATTGGATACGTGCCTTTGTGCAAAAATTGTAAAGCAGAAGGACATGTGACTTCAGAATGTCCTAAACCACCAGTCAAAAAGTTGCTGGTAAAATATGTAAAACCTAAAGCCACTGAAGATGATGAGGTTAAAGAAGAAGTGGTACTGCAGGTTGAACTTTTTCAAGAAGAAAGAAATTGGCCGAGTGTTGGCCGAAATTTTGACACCAAAAATCGAGCTAAATTAGGGACTAATTTTGCTATGATATGTAAATCGGCATGTAAAAGCTGCACAATTTCAATGTAAAAATGGCTGAAAATCGCCAATAGTTAGGGGTCCCAGCCCGCCCGTAATGTGGCTAGAGAAGAAGTTATGGCCTTAGAATTGGCCTTTAAAATTTTTGACGGCCTTTAAAAAATAGGCCTATAAGTATAGTTTCGGCTACTATGCCAAAATCTTGCAATGTACTATGATTTTCAATACTAATACAAAAACCGAAGTACTGTGTTTTCAGGTTGTTGCTCAGTGGAAAGTGGGAAAAAAAGAGGACCAATGTCAAAGAAAAGGGAAAAGAAGAGCATGACTTCATGACCAAGGACCAAAGGCTAGAGAAATTAGCCATGGGGCCTAATATCCACATGGGGAAAAGCAAATGGATCTTAAATGCCAAAGGGAGGTCAATATCAAAGTTGAGGCTTCATTAAGAGGCTTAAGAGGGAAAAAAATCAGGTGGCACTAGTTATAAGGCAAACTCTATTATCCACATGCCAAAAAAGCCAAATCAAGTTTAATGCAAAAGCAAGGTTGAAGGCCCTTAATGGTGGATTTTTGTGATTCAAGCATTTAAAGACCCCATATGCCAAATGCCAAAACACTAATAGGCATAAGGGATTCTTTTCTACCCACATGATGAAAGGTTAAATCAACATTCAATGCCATAGTTGCAGGGTTGAGAAAAGTGAAGAGATGAGCACAATGGCAAAATGAAGAAGATGAAGAAGAGGGATGGGCTCCAGGGTTATAAAATGGGGAGACGTTTTGCTGAAACATGGCCTTTTAGTTCTGTTATAAGGTTCAGGTTCAGGTTCTGCTGTGTACAATGAGGTTTAGACACCCTATTCCATTTCACTGTCTACTCCAGGTTGTGAGGATCCTAACGCTCCTGAGTATACTTTGAGACATGCTATGGCCATAATCTGTCACTATCATGCTACTCTCTGTTGATATGGTTGTGGTATTAAAGTCCCTTTGATCTTGAAAATGCCATCCCTTGGTAGAATGTTGCATCTTCCTCTAGATTCTGAGAATGTTAGTCTCTGCTAACTGTTTCTGTTTTGGGTTAAGAGTGATGGTGCTTAACTCTCTTCTGTGGATTCATGGATACTGCATCTAGATTGTTTTGCTAGCTCTTGTGTATGCTGATATACTGAGAATCTCTGTTATTTTCAAGAAGATACTGAGAATGTTTTGAAGAACAGATAAAATATTGAGTTTTCTGAGGATTGTTTCTCCTATGCACTCTTGTTAAGTCAAAACCATGTGTAGTTCTTTACAAATGCCGCTTCCTCATCACTAAGCCATGATCTACCTCACTTCTCATCATTTGGAAAAAGTTTTATCATGTCATAACGAGAGGATAGCTTGATTGTTAAAATAGGAGCATACTGGTTATTGAAATTTGCAGACCTCTCTTTCCCAGTTCTCAGAATGTGAGGAACCAATCACGAATCAAAATCATCTTCTCTTCTGAACCAACTTGAGGAATGGAATCATCGTTCAATCAGTGATTTGCAGTTATGTCTTCTGCTATAAAGATGCACATAACAATGCCTTATTTCGAAAATCTACTCAGAATTTAATAGAACTTTTAGATGGTTGAATCCCCTCTGGCACATTATTTACTCATCATTCTGCATTTTTGAAGAGATTCCACAAATCCAGAGTTCTAAGTCCTTACCCTGGTGACCTCAGCTCCACAATGGCCGCCCTCATCTGGCTGTCTACGGATTGGTTTGCATAACTACTATTCAGATGTCCGTACCTATTTTCTGCCAGCGACTCACTATAAGAGTGTGATAGCGAAAAGAAATTGGAATGCATTAGTTCAACGGCCCCAGACCTGCAGATCGCCTGTTCCAGCGCGGACCAGCAATGGAATGAGTGAAGTGCGCCCTCCTTGCAAGAAGGAGATGTTCTGGCCATGAACCCGCACCAGTATATTCCCAACAAGATGAAAGAAGTGACCTCTCTGCCTATACTATGCAGCGGCTTCTCTCTGTCAACGGGCCAGATGCAGATTATGGGCTCCTTGCCTTCTCTCTGTCAACGGGCCAATGAAACACTTGCTTTCATCCCACGGACCATTGGTGGTTTGAAAAGATACACAAATATGTTTATGTAGTAGGTAATGGCCATTACCATAAATAATCCTGGACCTGGCATCGAGTGGCGGATGCCACGGGCTGTCCGGGACCGGATTATTTGTGGTAATGGTCCGACCAATGGACCATTACCTCACGTAATTACCTTTGGCCTGATTTTTTTACCCTCGTGATTTTTCTTTGCCCCTCCCCTCGGTGCTCTATCCTCTCTCCGTTCTCTCCTCTTTCCTCTATCTCACGCTCTGCTCTCTCTCTCTCTCTCTCTCTCCCTCCCTGCCTCCGTTGGCACGCTCTCTCTTGTTATCCTCCCTCCCTTCGCGCACTCTCCTCTCTCTCTCTCTCTCTCTCTCTCTCTCTCTCACCTCTCGAAGCTCTCCTTTCTCACGCTCTGCTCTCTCTCTCTCTCTCTCTCTCTCTCTCTCTCTCTCTCTCTCTCTCTCTCTCCCTGCCTCCGTCGGCACGCTCTCTCCGCTCTCTCTCTATCCTCTCTTCTCTCCCAACTCTCTCTCTCTCCTCTATTCGCTCTCGCTCTCTCCCCTATCTCTCTCTTTATCCTCTATCCTCTCTCCTCTCTCCGCTCTCTCTCCCTGCCTCCGGACGCTCTCCTCTCTTTGCGCTCTCTCTGGCTCATCTCTCTCTGTCCACGGGCTGTTGCACCCAGGCAGGCCGTAGCACTCTCTCACGCGATGTCACACTCAGGGAATATTATCAATCTAAAAATAAAAAAAGATGACCGGGCCTAAAAGGGCATTAAAATCAGGCCAACAACAATTACATAGGTAATGGCCATTGGGAGGGCCATTACCATGAATAATCCGGGACCAAGCAACGAGTGGCGGAGGCCACGAGCTGTCCAGGGACCGAATTATTTGTGGTAATGGTCCGACCAATGGACCATTACCTCACGTAATTGTAGTTTGGCTAATTTTTTTACCTCTCTCTCATGCAGTGTCTCTCCCTCTCTGTCTCCGTCCCTCCTGCTGCGCTCTCTCCCTCTTTCTCTCCCCCTGCTGCCCTCTCTCCTCTCTCTCCCTCCCCCTCCTCCCTGCTACGTTCTCTCTCTCTCTCTCTCTCTCTCTCTCTCTCTCTCTCTCTCTCTCTCTCTCTTCCGCTCTCTCTTCCTCCCCCTGCTCTCTCTCTCTCTCTCTCTCTCTCTCTCTTGTTGCGCTCTCTCTCTTCCATTCTCTCCCCCTCCCTCTCGTGCTTTCTCTCCTGCGTTCTCTCTCTCTCTCTCTCTCTCTCTCTCTCTCTCTATATATATATATATATATATATATATATATATATATATATATTTCTCTCTCTCTCCCCACTCTCTCTTCTGTGTTCGTTGTATCTCTCTCATATCTATAAAAGCCTCAAAAAAACCAGGAAAAAAATATGGGCCCTATATTATGCAAAATCAAAATAGCCCAAAAATTAGCCCGTCAACCACATTTGTGGAAGAAACAAGGACCAAACCAATTGACGTCATAGCGAGCCCCTCACACCCCACTGAGCGCGACCTGGGAACTATACCTTTCGTAAATACCTACAGATTTTTTTCAAATGTATTTGAAAGTTGCCTTAAATGGCATGATTTCGTACTTTTGAAAAGTATGAGCAATAAATACCTTACAGAGGTACTACTTTTGCTATTTTCAAAAAGTCTGAGAAGCAGTATTACATTTTTGTAAAAATTTAGTTGCTATTTTTAGAAAGTTAGATGAAATCTGAATTTGCTATTTTCGGAAGTAAACTATTTAAAAATAGAAAAAAAAATTAAAAAAAAAAAAATCTGCTGGCATTTATGGAGGGGAAGGCCCATGGGCGGGGGGGCCTTCCGCGTTGTGAGGCACCCTCGAGCTGCCGCCCTCGGGCGCCTCACAACGCGGAAGGCCCCCGCCCTGGGGCCTTCCTCCTTACTTTATAACTTGGGTCATTTTGTTTCAATGTATTGTAGTATATTTTACGAATGGTCAAGTGAGAATGCTTTCATCATAATATTTGGAGCTTGAATATGTAACAAATGCTTAATAAACCATCATGCGAATAAGAATCTGCTAGTGTTGAGTCAGTATGAGTTATCAACAATAAGTCATCTCTTGTTGCCTAAAGTAGCTTCGGAAAGATTGGTCTATTCAATATATGTAAACTTTTTCGATTATTAGTTATGTGGTAATGCCTTAAACACGAATGGTTATGCAATTATTTTGGGTTAGAAGTTGATTGTCAAGTATGGCTGCCTTAATGAAAGCGTTTTCTTATGAGATGTTTTGGTGATGTTGACCACCCTACCTATTGGAATATAGAGGGAGGGCTAATTGAGACCGAAAGAGGTGGAATATCCTCTTGGGCCTAGGAATTAATGCTAAATCATTTTTTTTCCTCATTTAGAACACGATCCTTAGTGTGCCGTTGGAATATACGAGCACTATAGGACTCACGGGCCCCTGGAACCCGGGTCCACGCATTAGCACAAGCACATTAGCCCTCGGAAAACGATTTGAAAAAAACTCGTAAAACAAAAAGGAAAAAAAGGGGAATCTTCACAGTTCCACTCAACAACACCAAACTTTCTTAGCCTGCACTCAAAAAACTGGAAGGCATTGAGAAAAAAAGGATAAAACCGTGAAATGATCACTAAATCACAACTTATGCGTGTGATAATGAATTCTGATGGGAGGAATGTTTATAAGGTCCCTTACTTGGAAGGGGCTCCACCAAGCGTGGTGTGTCGCTATTGCCAAGGCAATTCATCTTAACCGAAATTGCCCCAACACAATATGTCGATATTGTCAGAAAACAGGCCATTTGGAGGACATATGTTGGACTAGAAGAGAAGCCTTAAACAATGGGAATCATATACCAGGACCAATTAACCATAGAATTTTCGAGCTTGGTAATGAGGGTCCATCAAGGCAAGCACAGTTTTTACAAAAGGACCATAAATTTACTGCGGTTGAAAAAGGAAAGTTCAAGGTACGTGAGGACAATCACCAGTTAATCTTATCGAAATAGAATCCCTAGGAACATAAAAACCTAGAGAAGAAGTATTTATAGTCATCCGAAGTGGGTTGAAAACTCAACCAAAAGAAAAACAGCTAGAAAAATCTGAAGAGCCCAAAGAAATGATTGCACCATGACCAGTCACTTCGCCATCATTAGAAAAAGAGAAAGAAGATACACGCATAGAAAAAGAAGAAGGAGAAGTTTCAAAAATAGAAGAGAAGAAGATATCTCATCCATATAGTCGACAACCAGTGAGACCATCACTTGCACCACGAAATCTCAAACTGAAGCCAAAACTAAAGACTACGAGGAGAATGAAACATAAGAAAATGTGAATTGATGAACTACAGAAAGGGTTAGAAAATATGAAAATGAAAATGGAATTATGGCAACCGCGGTTAGCTCTGAGGAAGAAGGTGAAACAGATGATAAGAATTTCAGCATCCAGAAACCCCTACCAACCTTTTGAAGAAATGATGGAGATTGGAGCAGTAGATAAATGTTGGCAGATTTCGAGGAATCTCCAAGATGTCGAGCCAAGCGTCTTATGGTTGATTCCCCTCATTGAGAATCTAAGGAGCGATTGGTTTATGGTTTCTTAACTCTGGTTACAGGAAGTTTCTGCCCGTTACCAGGGGGTTAGGCAATCTTGATGGGTTCTTCTTAATAAATTGCCAGATTAGGCGGAAGATTCGGTTTCTGTTGTAGTATATTTAATCCAACCTGTCAGTGGATTACTCAGTTCACATTCACTCTAGAAGCACTCACAAAATCAAGAACTATGCAAGCCTAGAACGTCCATCCAAAGATAAGCATGGATTGCAGGTGAACTCCATTTAATTTTTACTTCTAACTATTGTAAAACGAATATAGCAATCATACTATCAAGCTTTTTCCATACATCAACTTTTAGTACTCTGGTTTTGCCGTCTTTCTCGTTGGAAAAAATCAAGATTCTCAGATTAAATCAATGGATCAACAAAAATGTAAGACACAAGAACAAGAAATATCTAACAAGCCACCAAAGTGCAAGGATCAAGAAATAACCATTTCTTGATTCTTGGGCTTCTCAAGAACATCAAGAACTGGACTGTTAGAGGATATGCAAGATCTACACCACAAAATCCAGCCTTTTAGTTTACTTGAAGCTTGTTTAAAATCAAGAACAAGAAAGCAAGAATCTAATCCACTCTACTTCCACAAACATAATGAAAAAACAAGAAATCTATTCTAATTCCACAACTACATTAAGGAAGGAAAGCAAGATCATGAAAGCTTCACTCAAAAACTCATGGAGGACCTTTCTTATTAAAACAAGAGCATTACAATCCAAAGTTCCCTCACAAGAGAGGGGGGCTCTTAAATAAGCCAAGAGGCTGCTCATGTGGCTAAGTGGCAATTCCACAAATTACAATTTACAAGTGGAATTAGCTCCTTCACTAGAGGTCACCATCGAAAGGTGGCTCACTCTATTTTATTTGAGAGGGGTCTACCACATTAATTACAAATGCCTACACATACTAGCTCCTACATGGTCATTCCTTCTCTTGGAATTCACCATGAGGCTTACATGATTTTAAACTGTTATCCTAGCCAGTATTTTTCGGCTCTCATTCTCATCCTTCTCTTCCTCCTCAAGGACCTCCTCGGTCTAAGGTGAGAGATGCTCTGTAAAATACCTTGGATCGGCATCTTGCATTAGGGGAGATTAGAACTCAAGGTTCGAGATCCATATATGCCAGTCGAGCTTTTTGTCGACCAAAGTTCATGGAGGATAAGATAAACGAATTCTTAGGCAAACATCCCCACAAGTCCTCGCGAGGCGGCTGGCAGATATCTTTTTCCACCCAAAGCATCAAGGGCAATGAGCTGAAAGTTCTTCCAGCGCTGCAACCACAACCAGAGTGGTGCCAACAACTCTTCGAGCGGGACCCTGCGGCCATCAGGGCATATGTGACGAGTCCACGACAATTGAGGGTTTGTGTAACACCATAGATTCAATTGTGTTTCTTGTGGATGGTGTAGATTACAATCCCATCTTTTGCAAGTAGCTGATAGGAAGCAAGGGGCAAGGGCCACCCCAAAGATCAAAAGGCACCATTTGTAACCCATTTCCATGCTTAATAAAGAGGAAAAGACTTTACTAATTTGAGAGCTCAAGCATCTTCATTTGCTAATCAATCTTGCTTATGCTCTTGTTATGTTTTGCTTGTTGTTTCTAGTTTCCATGTTTTTGCTTTGTGCTAGTTAAGGTTTCTCCATAAGCAATGACATTGAGCATTTGAGCTAACCTCCATCTCATCTCTCTCTCTCTCTCTCTCTCTCTCTCTCTCTCTCTCTCTCTCTCTCTCTCTCTCTCTCTCTCTCTCTCTCTCTCTCTCTCTCTCTCTCGTCCTCTATTCACCATCTATCAAAATGAATGCGTGTGGTTAGAGTTAGGGGAAGTAGTGTTAAAGTGGAGTAGAGTTAGAAAAAAGAGTAGAATGCATCTAAATATAGCAACTTGATATAGTTAGGTACCTATCTAGTGTTCTAACCCTCTTTGATAGGCGGAAGGGCTGCTCACCAATTGCACACCCTACATGTTCCTATCATGGTGGAAGGACACTATAAGCACTCAACCGATATCATCAATTGGGGTCAAGCATTAGCCATAGTGGACTGTGTTGATTCCAACAGATGCCTCATAGAGACCAACGAAGAACACACCTATATACTCTCGTCTTCTACTGATATTGAGACCCCCATCATTCCGTTGATGATGATAGATCCTATTCCCATATCCTAGTGTCCCGGACAAACTATTATTTCTGCAGCCCAAGTATTTGAAGACGGAATTCTTTCGGAGAATGGTGAGGAGATTAGTGACGAGCAAGTCCTCAATTATCTTGATAATAAATGTTTCGCATCTCAATTGATCCCAAAGGAGATCAAGTCGCCAGCCCAATGGCTCATTGCAACTTACCTCCAAGTGTTGGCTGATTCTAACGAATCCCCAAGATACTCGGGCAGAGCAGTTAAGAGCACCTCTCATCTTAGACCGAGGAGGTCTCTGAGAAGACGAGACTAATGAAAATTGAGAGCCGAGAAATACTAGCTAGGAAAGACAAGTAAGAACTGTGTAAGCCTCATGGTGAATCTCGGAAGATGGAATGGCCATGTAGGAACTAGTATTTCTAAGCAAATGCAATAAATGCAAGTAGCCTGTAGTATGATGAATGAATGCCATATTCTACAAGGTATCCAGTCTCGACTTTCTCATCAAGCTTTTTGCGGATCTTGTCTGGAATGTGTCCATATGCTACACATATGAAGATTCGAACATGAGCCAGATTCGGCTTGTTTCTCCACCATACCTCATGTGGGGTAGTATGATTGATTTTCTCGTCCTATTTTGCAGGTAGGCGACTGTAGCTATAGCTACTGCTTCAGCCCATAGTGATATTGATGCCTTTGAATAGGCCATCATGCATCTTGCTACTTCCATGAGAGTTCTGTTCTTCCTCTCAGCTACACCATTATGTTGTGGTGTGTAGGCTACAGTCCTCCTGTGACGGATGTCTCTATTGTTGCAAAAATCAGCAAATCGGTTGGAGATGTTATATTCTCCTTCTCTGTCGGTTTTGATCTACTACTCTCTTCTCTGTCCACTTCTTAGCCCAGTTTACGTACTCTGTAACCTTGTCAAGAGCTTCAGACTTGTTGTGGATGAAGTAGACGACATCAAACTTATTGAAATCATCGATGAGGGTGATGTAAAATCTCGATCCTCCTACAGATAACACATCGCAAGGTCCACAGATGTCAGAATGTATCAATTCCAAGAGTTCTATCACTCTGAAAGAATCCCTGGTGAAGGGTGTATTCTTGCCTTTGTTGCATGCAACACATGATGTTAGATTTGCATCTTTGATGCTTACTCTTGTGAAGGCACATGATGGCTTGCTTTGTATAGCGCCATTGGGTTCATGTGTCATGGTCTCCTATGCCATAGAACGTCCATCGACTCATGGACTTGATGAGCTGGCTCTATCAGTAGGCATACCTTCAGGTGATACAAGTTGCCTTTACGTCTTCCTTGAGTGATGAGTGTATTGGTGCTAGCATAAACTACGTTGCATGCTTCATTGGTGAATACCACCCGCATGTCTGCATCTGCTATCCTTGCAACTGATTGTAGATCCTTCTGCAATGTAGACACATACAAGACATCATCAATTCTTCTGTCTCTTCCATTAGTGTTGAGCCACAACACTCCAGTTCCATTCACTTCGTTTCTTGATCCATCTCCCAGGATTATATACCTGGAGGAATCAGTCTGTCGAAAGTCAGCTATAATCTACCTTGTCGTCACAAAATGTAACGTAGCTCTTGAGTCAAGAATGACTTCTTGAACATCGGTTGTCGATGTAACACAAACATCTAGACACAGATAAGCAGTTGAGTTTCTGTTAGCTCTCTCTTCGACCATCTTCGAGAATTTTCTGTCTTCTGTCTTGTGAATTTTGATGGCAATCCATGGCTGCATGACCCTTATTGTGAAATGTATACACTCAATCTTTGGATTCAACCAACTGATGCAAAGCTCAGATGGAGTTGATCTGTCCAGTTGAAGCTACTGTTTCATTCCGCGATCGGACATCCTCTGCTAATCTGAGGTTGATTTATGAACAGTAGATAATGTCTAATGACAACAGAAATATATCTACTACTAGCAAGCAAGCATCATCAAACATTCAGAGATTGCACACAATAGAGCAGAGTGCAGCAACTTGTCTATATTATCAAAGTCAAGTATACAACCACAATTCTCTAACCGGGTGAGTTGTCGTATAGCACGAGCTTCAATCCAATGGGGATGTTAGAAGATTCTGATAAAGATTCTTTTAACGGATGATTCTGATAAAGATTCTTCTAACAATGTTATCATGTCGCCGAACTACGCCAAGGAATGTTGACGAACAACCAAAAGGAGTTCCAGAATCCAGATTCACCGAGAAAGCCAATATCATAAGGCCAACAAGATTGCAGACCGGCCGATGAGCGAAAACAAAGCCCAGCGTCTCTCCAACAGACTCTACAACAACGGGAATAAAAACATTGGCTTACAAGTACAATGCACCTTCTAAGGGTGTTTGACGCTATATTACAAATAGATCTTAGTCTTTATGCCGACTCGACCATGCTTTTGTTCTCGTCGCCATAAGATATGTTGGGGAGGCGTTGGGCTTTGATTTCGCTCGTTGGTCGGTCCGCGACTTGTTGACCTTCTGATATTGGGATTTCCGATAAATCTGGATTCTGGAACTCCGTCTCGGTTACTTGTCGACGCTCCTTAATGTAGTTTGGCAGCACGATTCCTTTATTTAATATCCATTAGGCTCTTTTGGCATCTGGAATCCGTTCGAAGAATCTTCACCAAAATCTTCTAACAATTCTCTATAGTAATTATTTTTTTTTATAAAACTTTGGATGGCCCAAAAAACTACTCAATTGATAAGCATTTGAGAAGAGTCAATTATGCCCAACAACTAGCAATCTATATTAAATTTTGTTAAACCACAAATGTGCACTTAGTTATGTCATGTTTGCATACTCTAAAGTGGAAGGATAGACTGTATCGCAAAAAGAGTCTCTTTCGCGAATCTTTCGTGTTTGTGTCTTCTCGTCAAGATGTTCGCGAACATTTTTGTTTCGTGTTTTTTGACTTTCACGTTCGCGAACATTTTCCTCAGGCAGAGGGTTGAAAGCTAGCAAAGCAATGTTTTGTTTCTTGAATGCCTTCTAATACAATCAGCACACTCAGCTACAAAAAGTCATAACGAAGTCGACATTCACTTTGAAAGTGAGTGGTTTCTCTGCATACAAAACATCGCTTCTGAAGTGCTGAAGGGAGGGCATTTGACCTTCCTTTGCATAATAGCACTATTACAATGTGAATTTTCTTTTACACTGATTGATATATAAGATGGATAAATACAGGTTATCTGGTAGTGAAGGTCATTGTGCTTTGTGGCATCCATTCTTTAAATGTCTAATCAAAATGTTGGCATAAACTTTGGTGGAAGGTCCATGAGCAATGTGGCAACTACTTATTGGTTGTTTATATAAAAAGCATGGTACAATCGGATGTGCTATCTATTGGATGCCCACATCATTGTTTTTAGAGAAGGTTTGAATCTTTGCTATTGAAGAATATGGACTTGCAAAGAAAAAATGAGCCCTTGACATTATGAACGAAAGCACCTCTTTTTTACGGCCTCCCTCCCTCATGAGCCTTGACTTGTTCCATTCATGTGGAAGCACATCAAGAAAAGGCCATTCTTTCACATAATATTACTTTCAAGGGTTTTCACGATCTTTTTTTGGATGAAATCCTTGGCCATGCACCTCACGTGGGCAGAAGGGACACAATAAGCGGCTTCTTCCAAGTAAAGTCACTATTGAAGCTTTATTTTATATTTTATTTGTTTTGGGACTCAATTTTTTTCGATGAACCTTCCAAACGGATGGTTCGTCCAAAGATTTTGGTTCAAAGGTTTGTGCAGATTTTGGCTTCATATTGTGCCCAATAAGATACATGCAAAAATTCAGAGGCTATTTATGACTCATATTGAAACTTATTATGTGAAAAGAGAAAAGAAAAACTCACAAAGGGTTAGGGAAGTCTTGACCTTTCCTTGAAGGTGTCAAGTGAAAGCAATTTGAAGCTTCTTAGGCAATATTCAGGTTCCTTGTTTGTTTATTTGTTTTAAGATAATACCCTTTTTCCCAAGAGTTACAAAAGTCCTTAACTATAATAGTTAGTGCACCAGACTCAGGGGTCACCGACCAATCACCATGGTTAAGAATGCAAGTCTCGTCCATTTAGCCTTAAACCCAGGCCGCGTTTGCGTCAGCTGACGGCCCCATGGCCTCGGTGTCAGGATATATTCTATACTGTCCACTCGATGCCAGCCACGTGCAGAACTCTATGTGGCTACCTCAAAACACGTGGCAGAATCTGGACGCCTTTCAGTGGATTTAGAAATATGGGATGGGCAGGGACTGACCTGGTTTTATTTTAGTCCGGACTTGAAAGACCATTAGGTTCCGGTTTAATTCGGCCCCTCCTCGGCTGGTTTATATAGCGAGGCATTTGCTAAACAGCGCACCCGTAACAATTCTCTTCTCCATCCTTCATTTCTTCGTTGTTTTGCGATACTAGTCAGTTTTCTGTTGAATTCTTCCAAGTATTTGTGAGAATTATGTCTGATCGTGGCCTGCATTTGTTCCATCATCACAAGAAGCAAGAGGAGCCTCGCTATGCTGAAGATGGATCCGTGATTGTTGAAACCACTGATGTTGATTACACTCAACAAACCCAAGACGGTGTCACCACGTCTCGTCTTGAGGTGGACAAACACAAACGCCATGAGCATATTGGTGAGGCCGCTGCCTTGGCTGCTGGGACTTACGCTCTGGTGAGTTGAGATGTTGAGGCGCTTATTTTCAAGATTCACAGATCGAATGATTTGACGCTCATAGATCTTGGTTTAATCTTGTTGATGTCTTTCTCGCTCCTGTGATTCATGGGTATTTTGGACTTACGGAACATTGGATATCATAATGCCAGAGATTTCTAGGATCTGTGTCTCCCATTTATGAACATGGATGTTTAGCGTGTTGTCTTATGTTTAGGCAGATCTTTTAGGAGAATATTTTGATTCAATTTGGCATATTGTTTTGGAGATTGTTAAAGTGAACGATTACGAACTTGGAAAGTTCCTACATAAGTTTCTGGAAAGCTGCTATAGTAGATAGGAGACATTGTCTGGCATTGCCGCTCTCCTCTTGAGCTTTTTCTCTGATCTGAAATTATGTACTAATATACTGCATACGATGCAGTATGAAAAACATCGAGCCAAGAAGGACCCCGAAAATGCTCACAGGCACAAAGTTGAAGAAGAGATTGCTGCAGCAGCAGCCGTTGGAGCTGGCGGTTACGTCTTTCATGAGCACCATGAGAAAAAGCACGCCAAGGAGGCTGAGGGGGGAAAGAAGCACCACTAGTTCTAGGCACTTGCACGTGAAGGCGCAGCAATACTTGAAGGAAAATGTAAATTAGGAATCTAGATCTTTTAAGTGCATCTGCAGTCCGTTTTTTAGTAACACTCGTTTGCACATGTAGTGAGATGGTCAGTTGATAGGCCGTACAAGATCGTAACGAAAAGGATTGTTATGATATGATCTGAATCTTCCAAAAATCAAAGTGCGAGTGAATTTTCTCTTCAATTTCAAGCAGCTTTAAGTCTGATGCGTTTGTGGATAAGTATTCGATATTGTTATAAAATTTGTCATTACAATGAAATTTTAGTGCCGTCGTGTATAGTAATTGTATCACAGCTGCAAACTGGTACTACGCATCCCAATTACGATTTTTTCATGCTAATCACAGGTAGAACTTACAGCTTTTTATTCCATCCCGATCTGGAAATTCTTGGATCGGCTCTGAGATCTGCAATTCCGCATCCCAATTTGGGCTTATTCTGCCAAGTATTCAACGCAGAGAGCTCCGTCCCTCGAGTGTGTTTATCATGGTGCTTAAACAAAAGGTGCTTGAACAAAATATCTTGTGCTTGAAAGTGGCCCATCAAATATCCTTAACAAAGAAGCATGACCCCGAGGTGGAAGCCCCTTCCCATAGTGGAACGGCCTCGGAGGGTGGTGACCACACCCACCCTCACTCTTAAAATACTATAAAGCCTCATGTGCCTTTTTTAATGATATTCGATGGGCCACTTTCAGTAGAAGATGGCTACAAAGGGCCCTTCCCACAACGGAACGGCCTGTGAGGGTGACCTTTGTGAGGGTGACTTTCTGTGGCATGAAAAAACAAAATTCCTTCCTTTTTTTTTTTGCAATAAAATATATTTTTACATGCAAATTTTTTTGAAAAAAGGTGCAAAAATTATGTTCTGCGAGGCGTCTCCTTTTTTTTCATGAGAAAGTAAAAATGATTTTATGTATGGGGGAATGAATTTTCTAGAAGTGACATTTGCATTGCATCACTTCATAATTTATTCGCTTAGATGAATGATACTACCCAAAAAATGGCAACTAAAAAATCATGTATTACATGGGACCATCTATGACCCACTCACCCTTTCTCTTTCTAAAAGAGTTGAGATTGTATGAGTCATCTCTTTTCACTCTTCCTCCAAGTGGGGATTGTCCACTCACTCTCTCTCTCTCTCTCTCTCTCTCTCTCTCTCTCTCTCTCTCTCTCAAATGTGAAAATCACAAGGTCCTCCCCTCCCAAGTGGGGACCACCATTTTGATGGCATGTCTTATATTCATAAAATTCTGTCAATTATTTTGTGGAAATGTTATTACGTCTTCACTAGCTTCAACAATTTGAAGAAATTAACATCTAGAGATTCACCAAGATCTCAAACAAGATTGTACACTCAAATATGGAATCCTTCCTACTCTAGACACCCAGTGGGATCACAACTTGACCCTCAGACTCTCACAAAGAAAGCTTCACTAGAATCAATTTGATCTTTATACAATCGTATGCCACTTCTATGCACAAAATTTTCTTGTATGCAAAGTACACACGTCTGAAAGGACTTTAACTAGATTTGAACAAGATTCAAAGCACAAGCAAGATCTCCCAAGATCTAGATCACAGACTTTAGAATCACACCACACCAAAATCTAGTCAATTGGAAATTAGACCTTGCTTTGATCACCAAGATAAAAGCATGACAACAAATTTGAACCAAATAACACCAAAATTAGATCCAATCACTATTGGACTCAAAAAAGACTGATGACTCTATCTTTGAAGAGTTTGAATGGATTTGAAAATATTTGATTGCAAACAATGGCCTAGATTTCCTTATCACTTGACTAGCTTGAGAGAAATACACAATTTTGGTCAAATCTCTTAAGATCCAAATGAATGGATGCTACTGATCTAAAATCCACTAGGTAGGCACCTCTACGTACTCTCAAAATCAGATCCAAATTTCAAAAAGGTGCATCAACAACCTTGGAGCCTTACCCATCTCAATCTACACTTCTAGCTCTTTACAACAAGTGGTCAATTAGATTGCAAGAAATTTGATTTTTTGACTACAAACAGGGCAAGGAACCCTTGCATGACCAATCCTCGCATTGAGTAACCTTTGCAAGTATGATCACTAGGTAGATTTGCCTCAGATCTATTTGCAGTGAAAATTTCAAGCCAATTAGAGCTTGGATCAAAGAGATATCTGAAAAAACCCATAAAAATTGGGCTAAAATCATGTTATTAGCCAAGTGAAAATGATCAAATCTTGTCAAATCTAGGTTGTCATCACAATATCCATCAAGATCCAACATCTCTGAACTGAACCAAATGAATGAACCTCAGATCAAGACGATCAAGAAAAAATCAGTACCATCCATACCACACATCCATCACTTCTCTCTTTCATCTCCATTCCATCTTCCATCTCCTCTTGGCAATGTTCATCGGTAAATCCATTTCTATTTTATTTTTCCATCCCTACTGATCAATCTTTCACTTTCTCTTTTCTTTTTCTTCTCTTCCAAAAAAAAACAAGAAAAAAGAAGAAGAAGAGGTTGGGACATCATCACCATTGCACCATCACTGAAGCAATCCATCAACCAACTACTTTGCAACATTATAGTGCTGAACAATGGAGTCTGCCCTTGCAGGATTATCTAAACTACAGAAGTCCCCTGAAGAAAAAAAATGAGACTACACCCATCACATTTTCCATCTAGTGAGTCCCATCCCTGAATAGATCATCATGCAAAATACTATGCTGGACTGCCCAAAAAGATCAGATCTGGTATGGTAGAGTTTGAAGCAAACTACTCGTTCTTGCCTCAACTACAACTAGCAATTTTAAGGATGCGGAAGCATGCATTATTTCGTAATTGTCACATTTTTTGGGAAGGCAAAAAATGTGAACTATGTGAAACTACGTGAATTTTACGCACTCAAGCGCATTTTACCTTTACTAAAAAAATGCGAAAAACCTCAAAGAGAGAGAATTCAAGAAATGCGAAAAGAGCGAAAACACCAGTTAGTTTATGATACTTCGTCTTCAAATTTTGCAACTTGCGGCTATCTACTGATTGAGAAGACAATATGATTCATTCATCAAATAAAATAATACTAGTATTCATGCATACACAGTACATAGCTGATAGAAATGATCTATTGCTTTATGAAATTTCTTGGAGGAGAGTTTACAGTCCGTCGCATATCTAAGTGCAAAAACTTATTCTATTCTATTCTGTGCTATCAATTTTCCTCTCCTTCGTCTTTGTCCGTAGGCAAAATTTTTTATATTCTATCATACATTTTTCTTTTAAGTTGGTTTTGTAACTTTAAGACTACGCTTAAGTGCCGATTAGTTGCAGATGTCCGCTTCCATTTGAACGGACTGTACTTGCGGCCATCTTATCTGATTCATCCCGCGTGGAACTATCCATGGATGAAGGAAAGTGAAGTTTAGTTTCCAACACTCTCTCTTGAACTGAAGATTCCTTCAGCCGACTCCCATGTTTTTCCTGTGTTTTTCAAACCGTTGTTTTGCAAAGGGCTTGATCAGAACATCTGTTGTCATTTTTGCGGTCTTCACATACTCAATCTGAATTTCCTGTTTTCGCACAAGATCTTTGATATAATGGTACTTGAGTGGAATGTGTTTTGTTCTTGGAATGGAAGACAGGGTCTTGAGTCATGGAGATTGTGTTGGTATTATCCATATACATAATAGTAGGTTCTGCCTGTTGCTCTCCTAGATCATTCACAATTGTCTTAGCCACACGATCTCGTTTGCATTCTTTGAAGCAGCTACATATTCAGCTTCACATGAGGATCCGCCAGTGACAGATCTGCTGTCGTCCTTTGAATTTGCCCAGGTAGCATCGCTGTATGCCCTCAAAATGGATTCATTTGGCTTTGAATACACAATGCCAAAGTCTATGGTGTATTTGAGTTATCGTAAGATTCTCTTTGTCAGCTCCCAATGGTGCCTTCCTAGATTGTTAGAAAACTGTGCTAAAGCATAAACAGGAAAGGCCAAGTCTAGCCGAGTACATATAATCAGATATATTAGACCTTCGATTAGATTTCGAAAGGGTGCATTTCTCATTTCGACCACTTCCTGCTTAGTCTTTGGGCAATCTTCTTTTCATAGTTTTACTCCTAATGCCATAGGAGTGTCTTTCCCTTTGCATTCTAGCATTGCATAGTCTATCAGAGTCTTATAGGCATAACTCTAACGAGAAAGTTTTATATTGCTAGTTACTTTATTTCTAGCAATTTCTATTCCTAGGAATTTTCTAGCTTCTCCAAGGTCTGTAATTTCAAACTCTTGGCTTATCTACTGCTTGGTTTCTTGTATCATATCTAAGTTGTTACCAAACATTAGAATGTCATCAACAAAAATAGCTAAGATCAGAAGAGATATTACCCTCAGTCTTAATAAATACATCAGCATCGAAAATTAATCTTCTCAAACCAATAGAGACCAAAAAATCAAACATTCTTTTGTGCCAAGGTCTTGCGGCTTGTTTCAACCCATAAATACATTTCTTTAGTTTGCAACATAGATAAGGGAATTTTGGATCGAGAAAATCTTCTGGTTGTCTCATATAGATTTCTTCATCAAGAAAACCATCTAGAAATGCAGTTTTGATATCAATGTGATGGACTATCATGAAATTCTTAACTGCTAAAGCAAACAGGAGACAGATAGTATATTGTTTTACCATAGAAGAAAATGTTTCCTGATACTTTACTCCATATATTTGAGAATACCCTTTGGCTACCAATCTAGCCTTGTATCGCTCAGCACTCCCATCCAGTTTCAACTTTAATTTGTAGACCCATTTGCAGTCCACAATTTTTCTTCCTTCTGGTGGTTTCTCGAGTGTCCATGTATCATTCATGTGCATTGAGTCGATTCCTCTCGCATTGTCTTTTTCCATTCTTCTGACTCTTGACTTGCAATTGCTTCTAAGTAAGTTTTGGGTTCTGTTGTCATCAAACATCAATTTTCATCGCAGCTGTATGCTGCAGCTTTCTTGATGGCTTTCTGTCAGATTTTGGCAGAGCGTCTTGGCTCAGTAAGACTCTTCCGTTGTTCAACTTGTACAGGTTGTTGTGGGGTCTGCATCTCCTATCGCTCAATTGCTTGTTGATCTTCTTGATCATCCGACATTATAGATATTTGATCTCCCTCTTCAGCCCAATCATATATGTAAGGAGTTAGATCAAAGAACTGATAACCAGTCTGGTCTGCATCTTCCTAGAACATTGTTCATCAAATTTGACATCTCTACTTACTTGCACCTTATTGGTTTTGGGACCATATAACTTGTAGCCAGGTGAATTGATTGCATATCCCACGAATATCATGGGTCTTGATTTTTGATCAAGATTGGACCTCTTCTCTTGAGACACGTGCATGTAAGCCTTGCAACCAAACACTCTGACATGCGACAGATTGGGCTTTTCGCCAGCCCATGCCTCATAAGGTGTGGCACCACTTACAACAACTGTCATGCTCCTATTTTGTAGATACACGGCTGTCAGTATAGCTTCTGCCCAAAATTCTTTTGATAAGTTTGCCTGCACCATCATGCACCTTGCTGCCTCCATCAGGGTCTAGTTCTTTCTCTCTGCTACTCCGTTGTGATGTGGTGTGTAAGGACAATATATTGCCATTCAATTCCTTCATGCTGACAGAAGTTCTTGAATTCTATACTAGTGTATTCTCCACCATTATCAGATCTCAAAACCTTGATTTTTCTTCTTGTTTGTGTTTCAGCTAAACTTTTAAAATGTCTAAAAACTATAAAAACTTCAGACTCTTTCTTTAGAAAATAAAGGTCATGTGTGTGTAATTATCAATGAATGTAGTGAAGTATTGTGCTCCTGATATAGACGGAACCTTCATAGGTCCACGTAGATCGCTATGTATCAGCCCAAGAACCTCTTTCGCTCGTAATCCTTCAAATCTGAATGGTTCACGGTGCTACTTGCCTTTCAAACATGATTAACATAGACTGATCTTTCTGTTAGTCACATTCAGGCCTTCTGCCATTTTGCCTTTTGACATCCTGTAGAGTGTGCTCTGATACCACTAAAGCGAACTACTCGTTCCCGCCTCAACTGCAGCTAGCAATTTTAAGGATCATTAGAGGAGTTCTCAATATCAAAAAGACCCTTTGAGGAATGCCATGCAGGATATAGAAAAATATCAAAAAAAAAAAAAAAACAATATTGTTTATTTGCTTGCCCCCACCACTCCCGAGGCCTCCCCAACTCCCAATGATCTAACAACAGTGTTTATAGTCACAATTAAAAACTGTAAACAGTTTGCCGTATAACTTGACTAAATTCAAAAATATTCCCTCCATTGGTTACAAAAAGGGCAATATTTTCACTGGATCTAGAATATGACCGCCATCCCCGAATTCGAATCAGGAAAAATAGCAAAATGTTTGCATATGCATTCCTTCCGCGAGAATAAAAATATGGGCGCCATCTCCAATTATGAACGCCATCTTCACATTGGAATGGAAATATGAGCGCCAACTACCTATTGGAATTTTAAAAATGAGCAGCATTTCCAAATTGGAATCAAGCATAAAAGCATGGAGATTGGATTGATCGTACATAGTATATAATACAATCAAAGATGATATTTTGTTTTGCTTCATAGAATATGTTCATAGTACTTTGATGCATCTGATTACTCTATTTTTTGTTCTGATGACGATTGTATCATCTACATGTGGATATCACTTTGCAAAGAAGAGGAGGCAAAGGAATTCAAATATCTGCTGAGGATCGTTCTCGTTACAGGGCAGAAAGAAAGAAAAACTTGGATTTGTGGACAGATGGAACATTATATCCACAAGATCCAAGCACTTTGACACATCCCACATTCTCCTCAATAACTCATTTAGTTATGTGGATATGCAATGGGCATAGTGGATTACTAGAATATTGTGAAAGATTGTAGAACCATGGAAAACAACTTTATATGAATAAAGTTCACTTTTTAGAAGGTGATTTAATTCGGATATTCTCTTATTGTTAGAATAGATATTGTCATAGACGTTAGAGGAAAATGAACAACTTCAAAAAAAATCAATGAATCATTATAGAAGATAACAATCAATATCAAATCAGAACTAGAGCAAATGCAATCAATCTTACAATCTATTTGTATTGAAAAACTTACAATTATTGAAGGATGTGGAATTGGCAAAGAAGAAGGCTGGAAGGAAGAAGCGAAAGCGACAAGTATATGCAAGCGCTTTCAAAAGGAGGTTATCGAAATAGAAGGATCCATGCATTCAAGTAAGCATATTATGATTTTTGTAAGTTTTTCAGTGACATTTGGATTTAATTTCAGCTATGGTGTTATTCTGTTAACTATATGGTTTTTTTGCAGATCTGCATTAGTAGCTCCTCGGAATATTAAAGACAATGCTTCACTAGGAATGTCATTGGGCACAATATTGACAGACAAATCCACTGAGTGTATCATGATGAACAATAGGAGTTCAAATGTAAGGTGTAAAATAATAGAGTCTTTGATGGTGGACATTCAAATTTTTTTAGATAAGACTATAGTTCAGGGTGCTTGTGATTTTGTAGGTATTAGCAGGGAAGCATATGCAACAATATTTAAACTGATTAAAGAAGCTTTTAAGCAAGTTCAAATTAGAAAAGTCCCAATCCCTAGGATATATCACTTGAAAAAAGAGAGGGATACATTAAACAGCATAAGATCATTGGAACTCCATTTCATATTGAGGAGGTGTATGAAACTGATGGAAGATCGATTTTCTATAATTCATCAAACAACTTATTTGTTGATCTAAATTACTTGTTGAGATACATCGTCACATTCTATGATATAACCTTTGAAAAGTTGAATGGCAAAATAATTATAGTACTTAAGTTAGATGAGTTAAAAATTGTGAAAGGGCAAAAGATGGAGAGGGTTAGTATAACTCTCATGAATGGTACACTATCACCATTCATGAGAGTTAACAAAGGACCAAGAAGATTTCAGATTCAGTGTCCAGTCAGAGCATGATATCTGGTGGTTGGCAGCGCTTCAGGTAACTAGCCTCTTTATCACATTATATTCATTGAATAGTATTAATTCTTTGTTAACTAAGTTTGATTAATTCTTTGGACAGGTGCTGAAGGAGGATGCTAATATATTATCATGGATATTCTCAAGGACATCTTATCCTAAGATCATCAAGGACCATATGGATGGAGGACGTCTCTTGAATGTTCTAGGAGTTGGAAACTTCAATGTTGAATGGCACTTAGCAGGTGATTTGAAATCATTGAAATGTATGTATAATGTCTCTGACGGTGCTACATCAAAACTCCCACTGCATGAAAATGGCAAAAGATGTTACTAGGAGTACAGGAATTACTAGAGAATATATAGATCCAAACTGGAAGCCTGTGCTACCTATCCCCTTGAAAAATGTGCATGTTTACACTCTTCATGCAGAAGTTAGATTAATAGAAAACATCATTCATCTTCATATAATTTTGCTTGGAATAGTAAGCCAAAATCATCAGCAAAGGAAGCTATCTCTCGATTAGAAGATGTGTTATCAAAAGCAGGACTTCATAAGGGACATGTCAAAATTCAAAAAGATGAAAAGCTTTCAGGAAAGATTGGAAATATGCCAACTAAGCCAAGCATAGGAGGAGCAAAAGCACGTCAATTCCTATCAAATCATACTGGTAAGGCTGCTAATATTCAACACTCAGTCTAGACAAATATTATTGCTGCCACTTAGGACTTCAAGAAAGACGACAAAACTAGAGTACTAAAAGTTGATGTATGGAAGAAGCTTGATAGTATGATTGCTATTTTAAGAAAAGATAAATACTCTGATATTGATAAGAAAGTTGTACAAAGGACTTGTGTCGAGTTTGTTAATGCAGTATCAAAAGCATGGGGAGAAGATCACATCACTCATTACATGGTTAGTATAAATTCTTCAAGATGCTTTCAATTTTCCATATATATCTAGATCCAAACATAAGACTGACATTATGGTTTTGACATCTGCAACACATACTAAGAGATCATACAACATTTTTTGCAAACACATATGGAAGCCTGAGTGTCTAGTCATCGCAAGGGATGGAGAAGTCACATTGGCAAGCACGAGCAACATTTCATCAAAATACACAACATGGAGGAACCGATGAAAAACAAAACTACATTTGTCAATTGTTTCAATGGTTCTACCGTAGAGTTCAGATTCGACATATAACAAAGTCCACACAGTACAACAAGTTTAGAAAAGCATGCCAGTTCATACAGGAAGAGAAAATTAGATGATTGCCGAGTAGAAGAAAACAAAGACATTCATTCATCATTGTCATCAAATTATGACATGTTCAGAATTATTTGCAAATTCATGGAACAAGAGAGGAGAACTACTCAAAGTAAATGTATGACATGTTCAAAATTGCTTGCAAATTCATGGAACAAGAGAGAAGAGAAATACTTAATGTAAATGTATTGATTGTACTATGACAAAATACAAAGTGTCCACTATTCATCATTAGCTTGTGTGGAAATTCTCTGCTAGAGTATGCATCTAATAGGTGTGCATTATCCACTAAGTTCAATATAAGTAGAGTACAATGAATAATGGGAGCTCCTTACAGGAACATTACCATTAATAAAACTTAGAATATTCAAAACATAAGATGTTTTGACGAAAATGATCTTATTTGTCTTAACAAATTTATGTCCTCCTAGATAAAATGATAAAGCTTTAACTACCATTATCAGACTCTCCCCAACAAGGTTCAGTTTCAAATGAGCAATACAAATCTCATTCTTTAGAAAATGCCTAAGATAGTGGCCAAGTCCACTATCCCTCTAGAACGAGGATGCATGTTGTCTGTATACAAAGTCATCAATTATGAGAGCATCCTATAATAAGAAATAAAGATAATGCACATCTATTAGATGCATACTCTAGCAGAGAATTAGAATGTGCATTCTCCTAAAATAAGGAAGTTTAAACACTTACACATTCTTCATCATCAGCAGCAACCATATCAGGATGATCAATATTATGAAAACCTACTGAAGTAGAATCATCTATGAATTGCATTAATGATGGACGAGGGAATCCCATCTGGGATTGAAATGCCATGAATTCTTTATTGGATGGTCTGCCTCGTCCATGCTCAGCAATATTTGATAAAGTCCTAGTTAAGCACTCTTCACCAGTCATAAGTCCCTCCTCATCATCATAATCAATTCCAGCAACAAGGTCATCTGTCTCAAAATCTACAAAGTCGTCGAATTCAGAAATTGTGTCGCATAATAAGCATAGCACCTCATCTTCACGATAGTAAAAAAACTGACATAAATCAGCTATAGTAAAATATACATCGTCATTTATATAATATATTGGCAAATTGAAAAGACATTTAGACTCACATGAAGCGACTATCTAGAACTCTATGGGACATAGTGCAAGTAACTTGTTGTTCAAGAGCTTTAATTTATTATAAAAACTACTTGTGAATGCACTTCTTAAATTTGTCATTTACTAGCATGAGAATTCATCCATCATACACAGCTATGGGGATTGATTCAATTTCCTTTTTATAGAGGATAGGACTTTCATGCCATATTCATTTTAGAATTTCAATATTGAATTTAAAGTATGAAAGTGTACATAATTATATTTTTCATATGAAACTCCAAGTACAACATCTACTAAACAAGATTGGAGGCATTGACCTAGAATCTAGATGGATCATGGTCATTGGCTCTACAAGTCCTTGCAAGTTCCATGAAGCCCAATGCGCGCGCACACGTGCACACGCACACGCACACGCACACACACACACACACACACACACACACACACACACACACACACACACACACACAAAGGCTAAAATTTGGAAGTTTGAAAGTTGAAAAGTTGGAGTTAAATGAAGCATTTATGGAATTTGGAAGCTAGCAACTTGGCCCATTGTTCAAACTTGGCCCTTGCTAAAGTGAATAGTCTCTTAGAACAATATGCCATTTCGAGAAATTGGGCCAGAGCACCACTTGGATGCTTTGCATGTGGAGAAAATCACAGAGTTGCAGAATGCCCAAATAAAGAAAAATTTGTACCATTCTGTCCTGACTGTGGATATGGGCATTGCTATAAAGACTGTCCAGCAAGACCAAAGCCACCACCAGCTACAACACCTGTAAATTTGATAACAATCAAGCAAGGATCGGTAGCTCATAATAAACCAAGTGCACCCTTGATGGTGGTCACCAGAGCACAAAAACAAAAAGAACCAGTAGTGGATTCGATACCTGCTGATTCTATACCATTGAATGATACACCAACAGCATCTAAAGTCTATCCAAATCTTAATGCAGAAAAACAAAGATATCAGGATATGAGACAGTGGATTAAACATCTACAAGAAGAAGAGGAACTTGAAGTTGCTAAAGTAACAGTTGAAGTTCGGTCTTCACCATTGCAGCCTCCAAGAAATTTACGTACGGATATGAATGATCAATTACAACGACACAAAGAACCCTTCAAGATGACTGAACCTGAAGCACCGCATACATAATTATTCATGAATATTTTGTCTAGCAAGATCAATATTTCATTGGGAGAGTTCCTAAAGTTGGTGCCAAAAGCAAAAGAAGTCTTGTCGTAAAAGTTAGCTCAAGAAGAATCAGAAGACCATTAGGAGTCTCTTTTTTGTGCTAGATTTGAAAAATCTAACGATGTACTCCATGTTGGAGCCACTTGGGAAAGTGAACAAAAGAATATCACTCTGCCGATACAACATAGACAATTTTTTAAAGAAGCAGCCGTGATAGATGGTGGTTCAGGAATTAACCTGATTTCTACAAAGCTATGTACAAAATGGGGCCTTACAAAGATTAAGCCTACTACTTTTGCTATTAAGCTAGCTGATCAAATGACAGTTCGACAAGGAATGGTGGAAGATATACCTGTCAGAATTGCAGGAGTACAGTTCGTCATTACTTTCGTCGTGATGGACCTACCAGAAGCACCAAATGTCTACCAAGTTCTCTTAGGACGTCCATGGTTACGAGTTGCGCAAGTAATTCATGACTGGGGTACTGGCAAAATCACTTTTGAAAATCGTGAACGTGCAGTTGATCCTACAACTTGGACTATCAAGCCAGTGGTTCAAAAAGTGGATGACGATTCATCAACAATGGATCACACTTGTAATCGACCAGAGAAAAAATTGGGAGTTCATTACGATTCTCAAACGGATACTGTCTATTGGAACGAAGCTCTTGCAACAATTGATTGTACAGCAGGATATATGTGTCAACAAGATATTCAATCAGAGATGAGCGAGATTTCCTTGTTAGATCAAACTTTGGATACGCCAATCACGTTTCCACTAAATGTGCTGAATGTAGCCTGGATATCAACGAAACCTATACCAAATCCAATTGAGGATGATCTCATACCAATGAGCCATGCCTTAACTTATGATGGCAATGCAGATTTTATGGATGAACAGATTCTACATCATATGGATCTGACCAAATTTGGAGTGCGTAATGTTCCTGATGAACCAACAATCAAATTGCCCAAAGCAATTATATTGAGGGGAGACAGGATGACAAGTTTAATGACAAAGAAACAAGCAAAGCAACATTATAATATGGTCCTGAAATGGGAAAATCCCCCTCAAAAGATCGATTTTAAGGAAGTGCCACCTCTATTGGATAAAGGCAAAGGAAAAGTCAAGAATGATTCTTCAAGTCAGATCTCCAGCAAGACATCATCGTCTAGGAAGTCTTCACATGTGAAAAAAGATTTATCATCCTGAAAGTGAGCACCTCCACGATCAATTCCTGCTAAGAAGACTAAACGAAGAGCCAAGACGAGTCCTTTCGAAAAAGAACAAGCAAATGTAGTCCAGCATGATATGCCAGAGCATTTTAAACGTTATACACTGGATGATGTGGTTATCATGTTACCTAAAGCACATCGTGAACCTGAAGAACACATGCCAGAATCTAAAGAGGTTTATGATGGCCCAGCTAGGATGTAGCCCATGAATCTTGCAGAACCAGGAGAACCGGAAAAGATTGTACAAGTGGGATCACAACTTACTCCTGAACAGTATCAAGCACTCCGTTTGTTACTTATTAAGTTTCAAGATTTCTTTGTATGGACTTATCAAGATTTGAAGGGTATTCCGACATCAGTCATTGAACATACCAAACCTTTAGTACCTGATGCAGTACCAAAGGTTACAAAGTTCTATCGTTGTAATCCTAATGTGGCAGATCTGATAAAGAAAGAACTTCAGAGATTACTTGACACCAATTTCATTTATGAGATTGAGCATACCGAATAAATTTCACTGATTGTCATTGTTCCTAAGAAAAATGAAAAATTTTTTTGCATTTACAACAGACATGAGTAGCATCCCCCCATAATGAGCCTAAACAGGAAGAGAAAGCTGGAGAAATTCTGAGAGAGAAGACTCTAAGTTTGCCTACCCTAATCTTGTGAGTGCGACAGAGTCTAGCTTTTCAAATGTGAGGGAGTTTCCTAACACTCCATATAACTTTCACTCACTATGTACATACTAATGTCCAATGTGTTGTATCTTCTCCTTTTTTATGGAGAAGAAAAAAAAAACTATATTTTTTCTATGGAGAACCCTTTATAAGAAAAGAAATTTGATCTCTAATGTCTTTCAAATTTTATACCGAAATATATGATTTACATTTTTTATCAAATAACATGAAACTTCATTAAGAGAGTTTTAATTTCATATGTGAGAAATTGTCAAAAACTGGCAAATCTAGCTTGATTAAAACTATATAAATCTGTACATAGGTGGGTCCCATACATGTGAATCCATCTTGCCAAGAGTGTAGGCTACCCTATATAGGTTAGATATCATTCACAGGGTTACTTAGGTGTTTTTTGGTCCTAATTCCTAAATTATAGGGCCGAATTCCTTGAATCATGGAGGTGGTTGATCTATCTAGCCGTCAACTTGGCAAACTCTAGGGTCAGCCCAAAGGTTTTGACAAGTGCTCATCATAGAATGCAATTCTAGCTAATATTAGGGCAAAAATAGTCAATCATTTTCCTATTACATGATGGATTTTCACCTAAATTGAGAGGGGAAGAGCCCTATTGTACATACAATCTATCATTTCATAGTGAGGAGATGAAATTTTTGGAGCAAATTGGCAACATCGAGTATTCTACATATTTGCTTGAGTTTTTGTGAATTCTTTGGTATATAAATTTGATTACATTTAATATCTGATAATAGGCTATAATTGAGGCTGTACCACACACATGTGGGGTCATAATTCCATGTTTGATAAATGGTTTGGATTGCTCTTGATTGTGGGGTCCAATTTGCTTTTCTGATCAAGATCTTGTGACTAGGTTTGCAATAGATAGTTGTATCAATCAATCAATCATGGAGCCTTATGTAGGTCCATTTATGGTCCTTTGTACTGTACTTTCGACATGGTATCAGAGCCAAGTACAAGAGGATAATCATTGATCAAAGAACAATCCATTTTTAGCAAGTTTGTTGCTAGAAGCTAGTCTTGAGAGGGCAAGTTCAAATCGAGTCTTAGGTTGAAGATTTGGGATCAAAACTTGGTGAGGGTAAAAAGATGGACTTCCCACACATGTGGGAACCTCTATACCAATGTTTAAACTTCATTATTCACAAGATCCAAACAATTTGAGTTTACACCATCTTGATGAGTTTTTTGGTGCTCGTTCTAGAAAAAGCATCAAAGTATGTTTGCCATCAATCAGATTTGGATTAGTGTCATGTCCTTGAGTCAGTACATGACCAATCTTGGCATGATCCACTAGAAAGCTCTTTTAAGAGTTATCAGGTATGTACGAACTACTATTGACCTCTTTATCTGCTATGGTGATGACAATCGTCTGCCGATATCCATACACTCTATGGATATACAAATGCAAATTAGGCAAGCTATGTTGACACTAGAAAATCCACTTATGGATTTGTCTTCCTATCCAAAAATGGTCCAATATCTCGGAATAGTCGAAAGCAGACCTCCATTGCAATGTCATCTACAGAATCTGAGTACATTGCAGCCTCTCAAGCTACCAAAGAGAGAATTTGGTTGTGAAATTTATTGTTTGATATTGGTCTCAGACAATCTGCTCCAACAGCGATCCAGTGCGACAATCATAGTGTTGTTGCATCATCGATCAATCCTAGATTTTATTCTAGGAGCAAGCATATCAAGATTAAGTACCACTATATCAGGAGCAAAATACTCAACAAGGAGGTAAGTTTGAAATTTTGCAGGACCTAGTACATGGCAGCTGATATATTTACAACGGGGTTAAATCAGAAAACACACAAGAATTTTATGTGCTATTTTGAATTTGAAGATCAAGGCTTTCAAGGATCTAGTTTAGGGGGGGGAGGGGATGTTAGATTTCTATCCTCTCCATCCCTATCTCTTTTCTAATCTAGATCTATTCATTAGCTATTGTAAATACTTATATAGCCACATACTCTATAGAAATACCTGGATTGGTGGATCAAAATGTATTTCCAATCAAATAAAAGCGAAGATTCAATTCTGAGTCTTATCAACTATTGTAAAAAAACCATATTTCACTCATTTTATAAGCCTCATTCAACTTATGACATATCATAGAAGCTAGAGTGAATGTGAACAATACAAATCGTGTGTTATTCATTGTCCATCAACGATGGACTACATTTTTGCCAACAAGCAATGGACATTAGTTACGGAGCAGGTCCATCGCTGTTAGAATCAAGCCATAAATTTGTGTCATGCATCATTCAGATGTAGAATCATAGAGGTAGTGCATCGTTGTCCAACAAGAGGAAAGAGTATGTACAAAGGCTAAGACAAGTGTTGCAAGTTGTAGTGTGTCTACTTATCATGGGCCACCTATTGTTTCAAAAAGTGAGTTTGCAACTTTGGACAAATGTGTTGAAAAGAGAATTGAAAAAAAATTGGTGGGCCATAAGGTGTCCTAGAATGGGTATTGTACCCTACCCTCATCTAATTATCAAAATGCATTAAAGATGCTATTATACTCATTGTACCTTATGAAACATTCTCACCATTGAGTGAAAGTGGGGCCTTGCTTCTATAATTAGTCATAATTTAAATACATTTATCTGATTATATCTATTATGAGTCACCTTTAACAATAAACTTCACCAGCATATGCTATTTGGTCACCATTGAGAACCAGCTTATCTAATGTGAGCATGCAATACGAGTCAAGATTGGAAATACTTCAGCATAAAAATCATTGAAAATCTACTTACCAAAGAACAGAAAGTCTTGGTATTGTGTTATTGACCAAGAATTCTCTTAAGAGCATTTGATAAGCATGGAATATCATATTGTCAATCATGACGAAGGGTGGCCACATACCATCATTTAATGGTTGAGGTTGCATAAAAGATGATATAATGCTATTTTCACCACCATGAAGTATTTCCAACCACCAATTAAAAGCCTTGCACCATCATTCACATTGGGAATATGTGTCAACATGCAAAATAAAGGTGTAGGTGAGCCACATGATAGGGGAGATATTGAGCACATGCCAAGGGAAGTTCCTCAATGTTTTCACTTACCCCCTGATAAGCGAGTCCCTAATCCACTTGACCTTCTGTCTTGACCCTCCCCAATCCACTTAACCTAATCCACTTGACTAATGTGGGGGCTAGTTGTGGGAGATAAGTCCAATTTTTAAAATCAACTTGGACATCATGTGTTTGAAGACACTCTTAGAAAAATGTGTGTGAAAACACACTAAGCTGTCATGATAAAAATGCATACTCGATCAACATTTGAGTTGAATTTGTCAACAATGTACATGCAAGAGACCCCACAAGATTTGGTTGTACAAAGAAGAAATCCCACATCTAGGAGCCAAAGTAACATATATATATATATATATATATATATATATATATATATATATATATATATATATATATATATAGAGAGAGAGAGAGAGAGAGAGAGAGAGAGAGAGAGAGAGAGAGAGAGAGAGAGAAAGAGAGAGAGAGAGAGAGAGAGAGAGAGAGAGAGAGAGAGAGAGAGAGAGAGAGAGAGAGAGAGAGAGAGAGAGAGAGAGAGAGAGAGAGAGAGAGAGAGAGAGAGAGAGAGAGAGAGAGAGAGAGAGAGAGGTTTCATTTATAAAGTCCATCCATGTGATGGTTTAAGATCATTTTAAAATGCTTGCTTACCTATAGCATTTGCTTGATATTTAATCACAATGTACCGATTCTTGTTATTAATGCTAGTAAAGTATCAAATTAGCAGCAAAAGAATGGGAAAGATGAGGATCAGAAGTGAAGACCTTGAAAATAGCAGCAGACATTATAATGAACAAGTTAAATTGCCAAAGAAGCAGTAAAAAAACTAAGGCATCAATTTTTTAGCTGCATGCAACATTTAGATGGAGTAGGAGATGTTATGGTGATGGTTGGAGGCATATTGTAGCTTCTGAGTCTACATTGGGAATACATTATTGTTAGATTCTTCAAGGAGTAGTGTCATTTGCCTAAACATGTATAGCAGTTTTAGCAACTATTGCTTTTTGTACTTGTAAGTTGTATCCATCATTTGGTCAACAGATATTTTCATTTTTTACTAATTGACAAATAGAAAATACAAGATATTATTGTGCTCCATTTCTTTACTGGAAAATGGGCTTTGTAGTAGAGAAAGCATCAAGAAGTGACTATCTAGAACTCTTTGGACAATGTGCAAGTAGCTTGTTGTTCAAGAGCTTTACTTTGTTATGACAAATTACTTGTAAATGCACTTTTTGAAATTGCCATTTACTAGTATGTGACTTCATCCATCACACACAACTATGGAAATTAATCGTTCATGTTTTCTTTAATGTTGATTATGACACATATGTTAAGGCATTGTTCTAATCCTTCCTTGACAAATCTAAATCAGACATATGGGATATTAACAAGGCCTAAAATTTGTCTCTAGTACTCATCATTTTTTGTCCAAGTCTGGATTAAGCAGTGAGTGTTCAGTAGCGAGTGGTGACTATTGAGTAGTGTGCATACAGTGAGCAACAATGTGCCATGCATGGTTTTGCTTTGTGTGTTATTTCCATGAGATATTTCACAAAGTTGATGGATGGTCATCATGTGATGTCCTTGCATAGAACTTGTCCTTCAATTTTCATTTTACAAAGGAAGGACTTAATGCACTATTTATTTTAGCACGTGCGCATTTGAATGTTGAATTTCAAGTAAGAAATATACCTATTTATATTTGGAATTCTCATATGAAACTCCAAGTACACCACCTACTAAACAAGATTGGATGCATTGACCTAGGATCTAGATGGACCATGGCCAATGGCCCTACAAGTTCTTTCAACTTCCATGAAGCTCATTTTACAACACATGCACGCGCGTGCTCGTGCACACACACACACACACACACACACACACACACACACATGAAGGCTGAAATTTGAAACTTTGAAAGTCAAATTGTAATAGTTAGAGAATTTGGAAGCTAACAACTTGGCCCACTAGTCAAACTTCAAGCCCTAGCTGAACCTCTCTAGATGGCCCATGCTAAACTAAAGAGTCTTTAAAGTCTAAAGATTGTGAATCTCAATTTCCAATTATATCATTGTTTTGAATATCAAGCTATAAATCTTGGAATTTACAAAGAGTCAACTTTCAACATTTGAATGTATCATCTTATTATAATTTATACTTTTATGATGTCTCATGGTAGTCTTTTACAAATTTTGCACTTCAATGTTGATAGCCTTAATTGCAAAGGCCTATCAAATACGTCCAAATTGGCCTTTGAGGGCATATTTCAACACCAGTGTGAGTAGCGAGTGCACATGGTATGCATGATTTCAAATCCTTGGACTTATCTGTGCTTAGTGATAGGTCCCATATATAGGGATGACCTTCAAGAGCTGGAAATCTAAAGTCATTATTGAAAGTAATAAATATATTACTACTATAACTATGGTATATGCTCCACTGGAGGATTATTTGATCTAGTGATAGATTTAAAGTCCTTATATAAACTAATAAAGCATTCTTCCGCTATAAATCCTATACTAACAAAACATACTACCAATAAAGTTCCTAGGCTACTCGTGGCTCCTAGGCCATTTGTGGAGAGCGAAGGACATGAGTTCTGGTATTAAATTATTGAATAATAGCAGGTAACGGAATGGGTTTCCTAAAATTTAGTTAAGATCCATAAAGGTTTTTTAAAGCTTAGTCTAGTATGCAAGAAAATTTGTTGAGAATAAAGTGAAGTCATTGTTCTTAGGCAGTTCAAGTCCCCCCTTGGAACCCAAGATGCATTCTTCTTAGGCATAAAAAGTTTGCCAATTCAAAGAGCCTCTTATTTGTGCTAAATAAAAAGCCATTCAACTTGACTATAGGGGTTGATGAAGTTTTTCATCATACATGTACATTTACAAGTTGTGAATATCATTCTCTACCATGTAGAAACTCGAGCTACATGACATGCACAATGTCTAGATGGTCATATTTGGACTATAATCACTTTATTCCATTGTATATATCAAAGGTATGTGAATTCCATGACCTTGTAAGATAGGTCGAGTTTGAGTTAGGTAGATCTAGATTTGTAGACATGCACAAAATCAGATGACATGCAAAGTCAGTATACATGATCTACACATTCTAGTTCATCTAGGGAAGTCACATGCACGTAGAATTGTACATATGTAGTGAGAATTTGACATTTGGAGAAAGTAGGTAGAAGTTAGGTGAAATCTTAGCATGCAAGCTGTTAGGTGACACTTGAATAAGTGTAGAAAATGCATTGAATACTAGTAGTACCACAAGTTTATGCTCCCTCTATACATGTATTGTGGGTTTCCACACCATTATGAAGATAAATCAAGGATGAGGGTGTCCTCGATGTCTAAGAGTAAGAAGTCTTGATGTGATCTTTGCTTTAAAAATGTTCTTAAGGGTTTCCCAAGCTTGCTTGGCCGAGTGCAAGGACTTATTTCTTTCAACATCTCATCCGAGATGTTTCTCTCAATAATATGAAGAGCAATTCTTGCTCTTTTCTTGAACCTTTGAGCCTCATCATAAGCTTTAGTTTCAACTTCAATTCCTAATACTATGTCCATTACACCATAAAGTACCAACAAAGATTCTGGTCTCTCCTCCCAAATTAAATAGTTGGAGGTATTTAGTCTCTCACTAGCTTCTACGAAAAAATATCCTATAGATGCCATGAATGTGAAGACTCCTTGTAAATTGGACAACAAAATGGAATTGGATTGTTGCTTCTATTTCAATCTAGAATCTAACATGCAATGTTGATGCAACCTATTGAAATCATGCAATAGAATATGTGAGATCTAGCTCACAACAGAAAATCAATCACTTTGAATCTGGATCTAGCCTCTATCACCTGATGAAGCACTTACAAGTTAGATGTCAAATTTTCCCACGAGATTCAAATGAATGAAAATTCTATCTTTGATTGACTACGAAAATGGAAATGATGAATCATGCATGCAAGATAATCAATTCAAAAAGTGTCCACTCGGGTTTTGGGTCTCTCCCTACCCCTCTTTAAGATCTAATAGCTCCTACTAGGTTCATCATAATGAATGATGTTGACAATGTCTAGTTTGACATGCATATAGAAATTCACATGGAATTGGTCAAATATGACCTTGTAGAAACTCGAGCCACAATAAATGCATTATGTCCTAAGTTTCCATTGTGACATGCAAAGCATGCAAGCACTCTAATGGACACATGCATGTAGTTTTGTACATGGCTAGTTGAGAAACTGCCATTTGGAGAAAGTAGGTAGAAGTTAGGTGCAATCTGTGCATGCAAGAAGTTAGGTGTCAAGATAATGGTAGTTTTCACTTGAATAGGTGTAGCATATGCATTGAATGCAAGGAGTACCACCAGTTGCACTGGAACGTAGACTCTTCTAGCTTTCCAACAAGCTATAATGTCTCTACCTTTAGACCTAACATCAAGGAGATAGAATGAAATGAAGTACTCTGATTTTCATATGTGTGAACTGTCAAAATTTTGTACATCCTCCATTTAGGCCTGAAAATATCAATTCTAATCTCATTGATCCAAAAATTGTTCAAGAATAGATAGCAGAAAAGTGCTAAACAACTTTCTAGCTTGAATTGTGACAAAATTTCTCATACTACTGATCATAAAGCAATCAAAATTTGGTATGGCTCATGTGAAAATCTAGAATATTCACATGTGTGCGGAACCACCAAAAACATGTGAATGATCTTACCAAAGTTTTGTGTTAGCACCTAGATCACATGGAGAGTGAAATCCACGATCTCCCTCAAGAATCTAAGACTAAATCACAATCTAGAATGCTATTGACCAAAGCTTCATTAATTCCACACGTTTGGAGAAAATACATAAGCAATAAATGTATGAGAAATAGCTTCAACTCGGGTTAGAGAGAGAAACACAAAACAAGCTTACAAATATGAGATCCAATTTGGTGTGCATGTTCAATTGAAGGAGTTGGAATTTGTTCCTTGATCTTGCATCATCTATGAGTTTATCACTTTCCAATGTACTTTATGTTCCTAATCTCACAAAGAATGTGATTAGTGTTAGAAAGTTATTTGATGATGGTTTTGAAGTGGAATTCAATATCAATAATTGTTTCATAAAGAAAGGTGATGAGATCCTATCATGTGGATCAAGATATGGTGCCATTTTCAAGCTAGATTCACAAGAAAATGCAACTATTTGTGATGTTGCATTGATGAATTGTGTTTCCAAGGAGGAATAAAATGCAAGTATTTGTGATGTTGCATTGATGAATTGTGTTTCCAAGGAGGAAGTATGGCATAGGAAGTTGGATGATACCAATTTCAGATCTATGTCTATTATGGTCAAGGAGATCAAGCCAAAAATGGCTTGTTCTATGGCAAAATCACATGGATCCATATTTGATGTCTTTTACCAAGACAAAACGTCCTTTGGAGTTGGAACACTTGGATGTTCACCTTTCTTCATCTCTAATCAAGAGAGATGCATCTTGCTTTTCTAATCTTATTGATGGTTTCACAAGTAACCAATGGCTAAGTCTTGTTTCTTCAAGTGTTTCAAAAGAGAAGACAAAGATGCAAAAAGCCCAGGCCAACTTTGCAACCTAACAGATGACCCTGGAACTCAAAGTCCAGCAAGTAGATAAGCAAATGCATGCCATCCAAACTCCACTACTGGACTAGATGGTAGCCACGACACAAAAAGAGACACAAAAACTCCAAAAGAAGTGGGCCGAATACTACAAAGATCAATCTACCCGGGCGCTACAAATCTATAGGGATCAGCACAAACTTCATGATGCTGTGCTCACCACAAAAGACACAGAGCTGGAAACTCTACGCACGCTCCAAGAAGATGTGCAAGCCCTCAAGGCTGCTATTTTCATTATCTTATTAGATTAGTTCTCATAATGCAAACAATGACATTCACCAAAATGAAACCTGAAAAATGAAACCTGGAAAATGGAAACTGGAAAACGAAGCGTCGCGTCATCTACGATGTACCTATGTACCTCACCTACACTCTACGGTTTAAAAACCGTATACATGGCCGTGCCCCTGCTAATAACGACAGGTAACGGGCCTTCCCAGGCCCGTTCCGGCATCTTATTGGGCCCTGGGCTCGCCCAGGGCCCAATAAGATGTCGGAACGAGCCTGGGAAGGCCCGTTATCTTCTACGTGTAAACCATGCTAACAAATGCTTGGCCAATCTTCTACATAACTTTGTTTTCTAGCTAAGGGAAGGGGCAAGAGTCGAAGGGAAAAAAACTACTCAAAAGTCTTTGAAAGTCTAAATTTTCTCTAGTAGATATGTAGCCCAATACATTGAAAGTTTTATAATTTGAGTTGCCAGTTCAAACAAATTAGGGTGATTAAAAATGGGTTGTTGGTCAAACTTGAGTAATCAAATGAGATTTAATGTTGAAACACCAAGAAGTTAGAGGAAAATTTAAAAAAACAAGTTGAACATTGGGGAATGATAACAAAATGTACTTCAAATATAGAAGAATATAACAAAACAATTTTGGCTTAAACTCGCCTTGCAAAGTCGTGTGGGCTTTGAGAGAATTGTCATGCTAGCTTATCGCTATCATGACAAAGCTAAAATAGGTAACTTTCCAAATAAATTGGTTATGTCCTTGGTTGAGTTGGATGCGATATTAAACAACATCAATGAATGTGAAAGCTCAAGCATTGAATTTTGTGTCATGTAGACATTTCCAAGAATAAACTTGAGCACTTGATAAACATGGAGCATCATATTGTTAATCACGACTAAGGTGTGAGTGTGCCCTACTCGCATTTATAACTATTCAAAATGCATGAAAGATGCTTTCCCATTGAATGAAAGTGGGGCCTTGCTTCTAAAATTAGGCATAATCTAAATTCATTAATATGATATATGTATATCTAGTATGAGTCACCTTCAAGAATAAACTTCACCAACAAAAATGCAATTGTGGTCACCATTGAGAATAAGCTTACCCAACACAAACATGCAATATGAGTCAAGATTGGGAATACACATATACATAAAAATCATCAACAATTTACTTACCAAAGGATGGATAATCTTGTCTATTGTGTGACCTAGAAGATCATAAGAGCTTTCGAAACATGGAATCTCATATTGTCAATGACAATGGAGGGCGTAGGTGAGCCAGACAATCCTCCAATGGTTAAGTTTGCATGAAAGATGCTGTGATGCTATTTTTACCATCATGAAGTATTCCTCACTACTAACTGAAAGTCTTGCACCATCATTCACAATTGAGAATATGTATCAACACGAAGAATATGGGTGTTTTTAGATAGCAGGGGGGATAAGTGGGAGAGAGCCTAAATACTCTTCTTCCATTGGTTGAGGCCATCCCCGAGCTGCCCTTTTACACAAAAGGTCCCACTAGATGGAAAATATATTGCTAGGGAAGCCACATGCCAAAAGATTTACTGAGCACATGCCAGGGGAAGTTTCTCACTATGCTCACTTATCCCCTAATAAGTTGCTACATCCACGTCCTATATATAGGATTCGACATAGTCCTAGGCCTGGATACCCACAGGTAATTCTGGACATAAATAAAGAAGCCACCAAAGTAAGGCAATGGTGATGAAGGAAGCATAATGTTTTCTCACGAAACCAGCAAAGTAAGGCAATGGTGATGAAGGACTAGTACTCTAGTACCCGAAATTATTGGTTACACCTCGTCCTGTATATAGGATTTAGCATAGTCCTAGATACTGAAGTATTGAGTTTCCAAGCCTAGGACTATGCCTATATACAGGATGTGGATGTAACATAAATGGTGGAACCAAGGTCCCTAATCCACTTGAACTTCCCTCCTATGTGAAAACTACCACTAATGTGGAGGCTAGTAGTGGGAGGTAAGTCCAATTTGGAAATCAACTTGGACCCCTTGTGTTTGGAAACACCCTTAGAAAAAAAGAATGGGGACGTCCTTGACAAACATGCATCCTCGATCAACATTTGGCTAAATATGTCAACCATGTACATACAAAAAACCCCCGCAAGATTGGGTGGTACAAAGAAAAAATGCCACCTCTAGGAGCCAAATTAACATAATGAGAGAGAGAGAGAGAGAGAGAGAGAGAGAGAGAGAGAGAGAGAGAGAGAGAGAGAGAGAGAGAGAGAGAGAGAGAGAGAGAGAGAGAGAGAGAGAGAGAGAGAGAGAGAGAGAGAGAGAGAGAGAGAGAGAGAGAGAGAGAGAGAGAGAGAGATTTCATTTATAAAGTCCATCCATGTGATAGTTTGAAATCATTCTCAAATGCTTGCTTTTAGCATTCACTTGATATCTAGTCATAGTGTACCAATTCTTGTTATTAATGCTAGTAAAGTATCAAATTTCTAGCAAAAGAATGGGAAAGCTGAGGACCAAAAGTGAAGACCTTGAGGATAGCAGTGGGCAATGTGGTAAAAGGGTTAAATCGCCAAAGAGCAAAGCAAAAATGTTAAAAGCCTTGATCATCTGTGGAGTAAAAAAGCTAAGGCGTCAATTTGTCAAGTTCATGCAACATTTGTATGGAGTAGGAGATGTTATGATGATGGGTGGAGGCATATTGTAGCTTGTGAGTCTGCTTTGGGATTGTCAACAAATTCTTCAAAAGGAACAATCTCATTTGCCTGAATATATATATCAATTTTAGTAGCTATTGCTTTTTAATTTTGTATTGTGAGTTGTATATGTGATTTGGTAAAAAAAATGTCTTCATTTTTTACTAAATGATTAATCGAAAATATAAGATTGTATTGTTTTCCATTTCTTCACAAAGCATCAAATGCCTGCTGGCCACATGAAATGACTATCTAGAACTCTATGGGACAAAGTGCAAGTAACTTGTTGTTCAAGAGCTTTAATTTATTATGAAAGAGCACTTGTGAATGCACTTTTTAAATTTATCATTTACTAGCATGAGAAATGAACCATCATACACAACTTTGGAAATTGATCGTTTGTGTTTTAGATATGTTCATTACAACACAAATTGTTGGGAAAACACTAGATTTGATTGAGTGAATGTGGAATGATCTATTTCCTATGTGCAATGTATTGTGCTTATCAGATTCAAACTCTAAATATTTTCAGAGTTCTACTTGATTGTAGCTTTGAAATTTTAAGGATCTATACAATTGCTTTCGCACACACACACACACACACCCACACACACACACACACACACACATCTCTTTAATGTGCAAAAGCGAAAATGAAAGATCAAGACGCATTCAAAGTATTCAGCTTTCACATCAAACTTACATTCAATCTATAAATCATTAATATGCAAAAATAGTCATAATAGAAATGCACAATGAAGTGAGACAGTTTCTCTTGGAATAGGTCTATTGAAAATGCAAGAGTGTTTACAAGGCATTAAATCTGTTGACCTATATAGTTACGAGCGACTTCATAATGCCTCATAATAACCTTCCTTATGGGCTCATTACGGGCAACCTTGTAATGCCTCGTAATAGCCTTTCTTATGGGGATGTTATGAGCGACCTCGTAATGCCTCGCAACAACCTTTGTTATGGGCTATGAGTTACGGTTTATGGTTACAAGTTATGAGTTATGACCTATTAAGTCACTTATGACTAGATTTAATTCCAAATTAGAGGCTTTATTCAAAACTAGAATAGCCTTACGTAATCTATAAGATAAGCACAACTCAACTAAGCAAGATAATACATCAACCAAAGAAAGAAAAACATAGGTGAGTACTATAGAATGAATACCATTTTCACTTATCCTTTCTTTTCCATGAATAAAGGACCACAAGGACTTGGCCTTGTACACTGAAGATACCCTTGGATATGCATGTTGAGGATACTCCTCCTCAAGCCTCGACCCCATCATAAGTTGACCATTCACGATAGAAATAACTTGTGATGCAAAATGAGATACTAAGCTCTCGGCCTCTTCAAAGATTGAAAATAGATCTTCATGCATGATAAAATCTCCATTCTCAAACACCTTTGAGATAGAGAATGTAAAGGCTATGTAGCCCTCCTTGGTGTATAAGCATCCAACCATGATCCATAAACTTGGATCTCCATCCTTCTTTTCTTCCAAGAAAACACATGCAAAGCAATCAGCTTCAAGAACACTAAGGTACACAACCTTAGGCTTATATTTGAGCAAGACTCCATATAGTGCACTCCTTCCAATAGCTCCATAACTCCACAAAGTTTTGCATAATGGAAAATACACATGCACCAGATGTAGTCCTTGACCGCTCTCTCTTTTTCTTTTAGTAGTGTGACCTGATCAGTCAATGCCTGCAGCATTTGCCCCTCCACCAATCAGCCAAGAAATTGCTCAGTAGCTCGTTCATTGAGTATTTGGTGGAGTTGTTGCTAGAGGCCCATTAAGGTAGTCCAACAACCCAGCGCTTGAGGGTCCCAACTGGCCGAAGGTGGAAAAGTTAGGATGGGGGATGTAAGCAGAGTGGTGATGGAGATGGTGATGATGGGTGGAACCGTGGTGGTGGAGATGGCAGCAACAATAGGGGTGACAATGGAGGTGGTTAGAGTGGCGACGATGGAAATGACTATGGGGTGAATGGGAGAAGAGGTTAGTGGAACAGTGACAATGAGGGGGGGGTGACATGGTGATGGCGAGTGGGAGAAGTGATGGAAGTTACAATAGTGGAGGAAATGAGGGAAGAGGCGGCTAGACGGATGGGATTATGGATAAGAGACATTATCTGAAGTATGGGAGAGGAAAGGATAGGGCTGGTGTGTGTGTGGGTAGATGTGTAGGTGATGAGATGAAGGGAGGCGACTGTTGGTTGCACGAGTGTGTCCTAGGGAGAGGAGCTGGTTGATGGGGAAGAGCGAGTAGGCATTCGGACACCTATGTTTTTCAGATGAGTGAAGGTGACGATGGTAATCAGACCACCACAGGTAATTTGGATGGGGCGTTTGAAAGCAGCCTACAACTCGTTAGCGAGAAGCAAGGCCCAATCATAGAACACCATGTTCGGTCCCTCCATCATGGTCAGCATGACCACGACTTGTTTGGACACGCATAGACGATGGTGGGAGCTCACAAGGATGGTGGTGGACAAGAATTCATCAGAATGGATAGTAGTAGCGGAGCTAGCAACCATGGCTCTTTGGTCAGTCAATTTTGTGGTCCAGGTATCAGGATCAATCTTAACTATAGAATCACAATTTTGCAGAACGATACGATTATGTCCCCGTTCATAAAGAGCTTGTGACGTTCTGAGCCATGGTCTACCTAGTAAGACACTACAGGATTGGGGAGAATCGGGCAAGTCCAAGACTACAAAATCTAGCAGAAAATGGATTTCCGCCACGTTGGTATGTACTTTGTTGGCTATGCCTAATGGTTTCACACTAGACTGGTCAGCTAGTCAGATCGTAAAAGGAGCACTTACCATACAAGTAGACCCCCATTCGTGATAAAGCTTGGTGGAAATAATGTTCACTACAGGTCCTCCGTGGGAGGGTGCACTTCATGTTTCTCACTGCCTAGTCCATCTATATAGGTTTCCAATCCTTCCCAGAGGGCTGGATGCCATTTGAGCAAGGTGCCTAAGTGTATTTTGACATCACTTCTCAATAGATCGACTAGGATAGCGGTGTGGTCCTTTTCCACCTCCTTGCTACAAAAAGGGACTTCTAGACCGGAATGCTCATGTGTGTTCTATCCAGTTTCATGGAGGAACTGTAGTAATCTCAAACTCACTAGGGAGCGAGATCGTTCTTGACTTTGGGCTGACGTTGTGGTCGTGCTCTCGGGCTGCCTCTATGGCTTGGTCTAGGGCTTAAGCTTCCACTCCTTCATGCATCTAAAATTAGGCTTGCTCAACTGTGGGGTTCGGGTAGTCACCTACATATAAGAAACCGGATGATCCACTAGCAGGACCAGTAGTGTGGACATGGATGGCTCCTTCTTTTTTTGTTTTTGGGCTCTAGTCTAGATGAATATCAACATTAATGATGCCTTGGGTTCTCCTACTACACTCATCAAGTGTAGAGGGGAAGAGGCCTCTCCTTGCTTCTCCTTCCTCATTGGACACGTTAGATATGGGTGTCCATACCCACAATCACGGCATAGTGGTACAGAATTGCCTTGTGGCTGGTTAGGATGCTCGGCAATCCTGTGGTTCTCTCCACATCCATAACACTTGATGGGAGCTCTAAATCTTGTACCTCTAAGCTAGTTAGTGTAGATCAATATTAAGTCACCATTTGCTCCATCTATGAAATGCACTGGGACAAAGTCATGTGCTTCCTCGATAGTAGGGTTCTTCGGTCACTTTGACCATGTTCATCAACTGTTGGGTAGCTGGTTGTAGATTTTTGAATACTAAGCCTTGGGTTCTGAGAGGAATGGGTGGTAATGCCAATCTAGGTGGTGGTTGGAGTAAGGCACCTTGACGTTGTGCCAACGGGGCGGGATTTGGTGCTGGTTAGACTACTTGGTTTCAGAGGTTGTATTGACATTCAGTGATATCGTGATTGCTCATATTATAGATATGGCAATATCATGCAGGTCACTCTAACCTCTTTCTCAACTGTAGGCACTCATTTCTTGTGTGGTTGTCAGAGCAGTGTGGACACCAGGTGGATTCTCTCCTTATATAGGTGTGGGTAGGTCCTGGTTACAAGCTCTTCAGCTTCTGATCAACAACCATGGTAAGGTCAATGGTGAGCATTTTAATCTTCTCATTGCTCTATGTGTGCAACATCTCTATGGCGAATATGATGGTATCGGCACTATTAGCTATAGAGGCGGAAGCATCGTTGTGTCGCTTATCCTTAGCCTTGTCTCTTTATTCTTTTCTGCATCTTCGCCCTTGATCAAAATTATCAGAGTTTGAACTAGTGCTTTTACTATCGTTGACTCTCTTGATGGCATCGGTGCTAGCTGCTTGAAAAGACATGTATTTGTCTCTTCATTTCATTTGCTACCTTGGGTAGTCTTGCCATGAACCATGTTAGGACACTATGGTCTGGGATGCTATCAGGATTGCATCCACTCATAATGATGGCTCTGAGGCTGCTAGTCACTCTCTGCAGATGGCGAGTCAAATGGACAAGTAACAATGAAAAAAAATAGGTTGGCGAGTTAGGGTGTGAGTCAGAGATTTGACTCATCGAGATCTGAGAACAGAGCCTAACGTGCTCATTGGAAAAGTAGTGAGTCATGAAGGTATAGTAGGAAAAAAGTGAAAAAAAAAGGCCTATAGGTGAGTCAGATACCTGTTAAAATGCAACAAAAATTCAAGCAAAATGCAAACAGAAGACCCATCTAAGAGTAGCTTAGTACCATCTCCCCAAAAACGGTGCCAAACGTTTATGTGCCTCTCTAAGCGTCGCGATCAAGAGGGCAAAGACATAGTTTGGATCTCCAACCGAGTGAGTAATCGTGTAGTATGGGCTTCAATCCAATGGGGAGGGGTTAAACTATGGATCTAAGACGGGATCTAAGCCTACCAAGAGTGTCAATCTTGGTGTTGGATTTAGATGTGGAATGGCTTAGATGACGGGGTGAGGCTCTTCCTTTTCCTATCTATTTTTGGGGGTTTGGTTTTCCTTAGATCCTCTTCTTGGATCTTGGCTTTTTGGGTTATCTATGCCTCTTGGGCTCTAGATCTTCTCCTCTTTAGGCTTATCTTCTCAAGAGAGGGGAGCAATGAAAGTAAAACCTACCTAATGGATCTTAATGATTACTTCCAAGGAGATTTCTAACACCTATTTACTAATGTGTGGTTTTGTGGATTAGATGGATGAAAGCAAGAGCTAATGATCTTTCTAGAATGTGACAGCATGATTAAACAATAACATTGAAACATTCATTCATCCATAATCAATCATACAATAGCAAAAAAGGAGGGCTTCACAATGTAAGAAAGGTAGGAGGAGGCATAGCTTCTCTCTCTCAATCTCTATTCTTGACAATGAAAAGTGAATAAAAAATGGTGTCACATCCATACTTATAGACAATGCTAGGATTAGGGTTTCTGGTGCACCTAAAGCCATGTGCCATAAGAACTTGAGTTTAATAAAAGTTTTAAACCAATTTGCATTTTAAACTACTTAAGTCCTTTTTTATTTTAAGCCCATTTGAGCATAGATCTATTTCTACTTCTCATGCCATAGGCTTACTTTTAGCCATAATTGTCTAAACTTTAGTAGCTTGATTTGATCCTTATAGTATTCATTGTTTTTTCTTTAATTGGAGAGAATACACATACAACCCAACAAAAAGGAGATATCCTACTACCAAGTGGCTGCAGGCTACTTTGACCTCCATAAAACATGGTAGACATCTAGGTCTCCAAATAGCCAAAAATTTTAGAAAAATGGAGCCCAATAACTATTTTTACAATGATGAAATGAGAAAAAAGAAAAAATTTCCCCCCCTTCATTGCAATGCATCCCCAAGGGCATCCCCCAAGGGTAGTAGTGTCACATGCCTCCAATTTCTAGCCCAAGGTGAGTAGCAAGCCCTTGAGCAATCCCACTCCTTTTTATATTACTTACTTTAAAGAATGTGTTTTGTGTGTCTCTCCAAGTGAGAGAGATGACATGTGCAAACTAATTTGTAGCAGATTGTAAAAAATGTCAAAGAAAAAAAATTCTACAAAAGCAGAAAAGATTGTTTATGCCTTATCTTTATTAAAAAATAATGTCTTACTTTGGTGGCAACTATGCCTTAAGGAAGGTAAGGAAGTTGTAATTTGGAAACACTTTGAAAAAGTGTTTTACAAACAATTTATTCTAGGCAATGATGATTTTGAAGCTCATTCCAAACTTTGCAATCTTGAACAAACTAGTCTCTCAAAGCCTGCTACTCACCCTAGTAGATTTTTTTGAGTTTTTATTCATTTTATTACTCGCCACTTTTCCAAAGGCCAGAGCAGACACTGATACACCATCAGTCAACTCAGCGAGTAATGTTCTAATTACACTATGATTACTCAATGATTGCAAAATCTTGAGATTTTCTCAATATCTTTACTCGTCCTCTTTATAGAGCTCATCATTTTTTCAATCTAATTACTCGCCATTAGCATAGTGTGCTCAGAAACCTCAAATCTAGCATCCTGTAGCTCCAACAAGTAACCAGCTAATTACTCGTCTATTTTTCATCGATTTAAAATTCCTAGCATTTTTAATATTCCCTTCTTTTTCTATTACTCTTCGACAAAGATTTCTCACAATTTTTTTAGTATCATTACTCGACATTAGTAACGTAGCAAGTACAATGCTCGATCTACCATATGCCAGACTCGAGAAGTAATGCTTTGACATTTTGTTTTATTTCTCACCAACTGCTCATCTTGCTCGCCCTCTTCATAGTGTGTTTTGATCATCATTCACAATACATAGACAGTTCGCCGAATAATTAGCATTACTCGCTGATTACTTGCCTCTGTCTATTACTGGCCATCAGTGAAATTTCAGAATTTTGGAATAGATCGAGTGACTGACCATCAGAATTCATCTGCTTTTTTCTGATTTCTCCATATTACCTTTTAGTTTCACAAACACTTGTTTCCTTTCCCCCCGATTTTTTGTTTGATCTCAATCTGATCTTGATCTTATTTTAATTTCACGTCAGCTTTGATCCACATCTCAATCCATCCCCTAATCACTCTACAACAAAAAAGATCTACAAAAACATCTGAGAAGAAAGAAAACAAAAAAGACTAAAAATAATCATATCTTCCATTTCAGCGTATGCATTTCAGATCCGGTAGGAGATTATCAACTCTAGATCTCCTAGATCTTGAGGAATTCATTAACGTACCTATCAAGATAGCTCACGAAAACGCTGACATAGATCCACCTACGATGGATAATCATAGGCCTTTCGTACCTCATGTCGTTAGGAACTTCCCTTAAAATCTGCCTTCCATGGTTTGATGGAAAGGGAGATCCTCGACGATTCCTACATATCTACACCCAAGCATGTTGAGCCTATGGAGACTACAGCTTGCAAGAGTTGTTAAAAGATTTCAATCTGTGTCTAACCGATACTATAAAGGATTGGTATTTCAATCTGTAGTAGAATGAACATGACGATTGGAATATTCTACAAGCTAAATTCATCACCTGCTTCAAGACCACCCATTTTCTTTCTGATCCCTTCCTGCAATTAGGATGTATCCGCATGGACAAGAAGACCAAGTCCTTGCGCGACTATATAGAACGGATCAAGAGATTACGAGGAGGTTGCGACCGTGAGAGTGTCCCAAACCATAGCACTCTGACATGGTTCGTGGCAGGACTACCCAAGGGAATCAAACAACAAATGACTCAAAATGTCACAAGCACTTCATGACTGAGGACAGAATCGAATCATACTGCAACAATTTTGCAGTAAAGATTGATCTTGATACCTAGATTACAAAACCAACCAATCAAAGAGCCATGGTCACTAGCTCTGCCACCACCAACCATTCTCATGAGAAATCAGACGACGGACGTTGATGGACAAGAATTGTCATACATGACAATTTGCAAACTGATGTAGTAAATTGGGCCGAAGCTTAGCTACGGTGGATTGTTTACAATTTGATGTCACATCTATTGAACAATCGCCAAAGCGAAAGTCTGCCATAGACGCTTTCTCCGATGAAGACGATATTCTGCTGAAGAGACGAGTAGAAAAAACGAAGAAATTAAGTGAAGGCCATCAGGATTCCGTATCTTTTTTTTATGATGAACCTAGAGACTATACCCCGTGAGCCTCCAAGGAATCTGTAGTGAGTAGGAAATAAGGTGTTTATTTTGGAGGAAGGCTGAGAATACAAGAACAAAGATATGCTCCAATACGTTGATCCACATTGTTTCAAGCTTGTCCCAAGATCCCAAAGGACTAGTTCCATGATTGCCTTTAGTGAATGAAAATCTCATAGAAACAGTAGAACCTCTCAAGGCATTATTGTAGTAGGCCGAATGGATACAGTATCTGAAGAATCCACGACTAGTGTCTTGATAATTGTGAACAATCTCTTACAAGAATGCATAGATTGGGACCTAGCAGAGGATGAAGCTCTGTACAAGCTAGAAGTCTCGCTTTGGGACAATAGAATTAAGATGGTAAAAGACCCAACCGTCGAACATCGATCAACTCACTGAGGCGTGCCAAAGGAAAGGAGCCTATCACTTTGGATCCCCCATTTGGAGGCTCTCCAAAAGGAAAAGCACCCACTCCCATGGCACAGTTGAGTCCTAAGGCATCAAAGAGTGTCAAGAAGTTTGACAAGGTCTTGAAAAGGATGGGGATTAACAATGACAAGCCAACCACCAGTCCGCCCCGAGAATGCAAGCCTCAATACAAGGCTAAAATCGTTGAGTGAAAGGCCAAGAGTGAAAAACAAGAAATCAAGACCGAGATAATGACCTCTAACCAAATGCACGAAAAAATCCCACAACATACCGTCGAAGAATCCAAGCCTGTACATGACACAGTCTGCGTGGCCTCACAATTGGCCCGGGACTTAGAATTTTTCAGGGGAGTTGAGACCAAATGGGATGACTTCTTACCTCCCATATTTTTTTAATCCAAATATTGCCCTAGTTTCAAAAAACGACAAAGACTAGCTACCAGTGGCGCGAGTGTATTATACAGTGGATTCCTTGACAATCCATGGACTAGACGATTCCAAACTTGGATCGATCAATTTTGGTTAATCGGAGTCCATAAGTCCTTCTTCACTCCAAAGGAGTCGAAAAGTACAAAGCGCTTGATCTTCATGGAAGACGTCACCGGCTACCTCGTCCAACAAAGACGTGCTAAACGGGGGCTCTACTAAGCACCATAGTGCCGAGGGACCGACACTACTTCATGTCGGAGGCCCTGTTGAGGGTATTATAGTGAACATAAATAATTTAGTCGAAAATAGTTATGAGGGTCATAGCCTCCAGCCCATGGCCCAATGAGCACTTGTAAATAAATAATTATGGACACAAACTTGACTTTGGGCCATGTAATTAAAAATAATACTATAAGGCCAAAGTTGAGCTTAAACTTAAGTTTCTAAATCTATGGTGCATAAAGAAGCATATTCTATCTACTACTAATTTGACTTTGACTATCAAATTAAAACTTTACAACTTACACTTTGAGCTTTCTACATTATTTTATTTACATGGCCCAAGTCCATTTTATTTCGTGGTACAATATTCTATAAGTGTGTTTATTGGAGTATGGGCTTATGCTCTCAAGATGCTACTTTTCTATTTTTGTCGAGCCAAAATTATTTATGTATAGATAATACCCACAACATGGTCTCACAAAGAGGTTGGACATTGGCAAGAATGTGAAGTGAGTCGATCCAAATGCCGAGACACAAGCCAAGCATGTATCACATGTACAAACAAAGAAGGAGAAAGACATAGGATACACTTCATGGTTTATAATATTGAGTCGCAAACTAGTATCACAGGCAAAGTGAGTAGCAGGGCTTGACAAGGCCCTAGTAGACTTAGAAAGAAACAAAGGCAAGGGCAAAGACAGAAGTTCAAGAAAGCATTAGCACAATCCTCAACGAAGAGGATTTCCTATCTTCCTACTAGTCTACCAATGTAATTAAAAAAAATCCTTATCTGATCATCTAGCCTCTAAGTCGTAGAGACTTAGGGTCACTAAACACTATAAGTCCATTATCCTCTATCATACTCATGTACTTGGCCAGTCGCCCACTCCTTGATATATATATCAAAGGCTTATCATTTATGATGTTGATCATTCTCATAAGAAATGTATGAAATGTGGATCATCTTTCATGTTTTTGTATCATATACACTATAATTTGTAATTGCTTTCAAGTTATAATTTTGGTATGCTAAATCTTTTAAATGCTTAATGAAGTCTGTGTATGTTCTGTATTATCTGCTAAGCATGCATCATTGATAAAGTTTATTAACATCTAGAATTCTTTGAATGCTAACCTCTGTCAATTTTTGGACGGATCATGGTAGTTTGTTACATTTCCTTGATTTTTTGGAGTTCCGAAATTCCTAATATAATATGAACATTGGATTCATAGCAAATTGCAGTGTGTTTTGAATCTTTTTTATATGCTTAAATTGTTTTTTTTTACCCTAACACATACATAAAAAAATCAAACACCCTAACATATGCATATATATATATATATATATATACACACATAGCAGTCCCATCCATAACGCTCCCAGCACTTCCAGAACACTGCATTCTGGAACGCAGTGCATCCATGAGTCCAGTAAATGGTCAAACCATATATTTTTTTGAAGTTCCTGATTATTGACTCAAATGGATTATTTTGGATATAATTGACCATTTTTGGTTAATTTCTAGTATGTTCAAGTGGAGAGAAATTCGGATTCCAAAGCTCACGTTTATGAGCATCAGCACTACTCGCGTTTTGATGTCACTCAGATATCTTTTAGCATTATAATCACAATTCCACCCAACTTATTCTCATAAATTCATTCACAATCAAATTGAAAGAAAAGGGGCCTACTGTAAATGGTCAGAACTCATGAGAAGGATATAGAACAGATTTTTACTCAAGCATGTCAAAACAAGTTAGTGAACAGCAAGTGAACTTCTTTCTAACTTTGCATGTGAATATATAGCAAATTAACCCTGGCATAAGCCTGAAATTGATCTCTCATTCAACTTAGCTGATGCCAAAATCTAAAAAGGAATAAAATCACTAGCAGTTAACAGGCATGAACATGAAACTGGTCGCGTTGATAATTAGCTCATGCCAAAACATATAAAAGAACTCGCTTTGACAGAAGAGCAAACAACAGCTTACTCTTCCCATGTACAGTTTCGCTCGTGATAACAGCATGCCCACCAAAATATCAAAAAAGCCTGCATACATTCAGCCCACCTTCACAGGTATCAATGCCACGTGCCACATACCTGTTCCCACAGTTCTCTGAACAAGATTTCTACTCCAGATGTAGATCAGTGGAAATCATCGATGGACAAAGAGTATCAATCTCTTATCAAAAAACAAACAAGGACTGTTACAGATCTGCCAGTTGATAAGAATATCAGTTCTTGCAAATGGGTTTATCGGATCAAGTACAAAGCCGATGGATTGTGGTCTTACAGACATTCTCCTCAAAAAATGTCAGGAAAAAACCTGGCCTCATGTGTGGAAGACAGAAAAAGGACTCCCCGAGTTTTGTGAAATTTGATATACGACTTCCCACATACAGATACCCCCTGGACCCCAAAAAATTGCATTCCTCCAATATGATGTATGCAAGCAGTTTAAAACACTCATAAATAATCCACAAAGCATCCCCTTGACTAACAAATGACCGTATAAGACTGATCAGATAAAGCCAAACGCCACGGCGACCGTCATTAATCAATGCTTCAAAATTACAGTGATTTTTGCAATCTCAAGCTGGAAATAGACCTAAGTCTATAAACCAAAAGCAGCTCAAATTCTTCCCTTTTGTCCTGCAATGGATCTTTTTTGTGAAAATATTTTGCCGCTCTGTTACTTCTGAGCTGCTTGGTCAAGTCAAAAAAGAAATCCCTCACAAGAGCCACCTTAAAGGATAGTGAAAAAAGTAGCTGCTTGTGAATCTGATTGTTTTGTTCCAAAGCTACACGAAAGTTTATGTCCTATGTTAATAATGAGAAGTTTTTTTGGGTTTCTCCCCAGGCAAAGTCCCAAAACCGCCATGATATTAAGATTACAATCAATAAGTCAAACAAAAACAGACACAGCCACCTATAAGATCACGTTACCATCTTGTTCAAGAACTCTAGGTAAGTTTCAAGGCACGAATATCGTAACCAAACCCAAGTGCCCAGTGGAAAATGTACAGGATAATTTTGGAGCTGAATGACTTTAAAATTTTTCTTATTCCAAATTTGGGAATTACAACTAAAGAATCTCAACACGTATTTCCAACAAGTATGTGTAAGATAGTTGGGTACTCCATGGTATTGGTTTATGAGCTCTTGTAAGGAAACTGAGCACACAAATTGGCCCAAGTCCAAGCTAACCAGAAGACCTCCAAATCCTTCCTTCAAGAGAAATGACCATCACAGATACATCATCATGATATTTTCGCCGATCACCATGGGGGATGTCAAGCAGCTCGTGAAAATCCATCCCTTGAATCATAACAGCAATCTTAAATTAGCAATTGTAGTTTCTGTTGAGTGATTGGTCCACACAACTATTCTTTATTGAGAACTTTTAAAGGGAAAACAAACTACTAGTTGTAAACAGGGATGCAGAAGTTTAGAATTAGCAACACCATATTCAGATAATGTACTCCCAAGGTATCACATTTGACTTGTCAAAAAAGAGTGGTGCTTGTGATCTGAAGCTCCATTCACATCACTACAGAGATAGCAAACCAGGAAATGAAGCGAAACACTCTTGATGTGTACATTCAAACTATGAAGCGAATTTTTCTTCAATGAGGAACAATGCTAGAAGAACGATGCATTTACATAAAAGTCCCATTTATTTAAACGAATGTAATGAAATATTAAAAGCCTACAAGAAATGCAGGACAATGATGCAGAATAACCTACACAGCACAAGGATGAGGCTTTAGCAGAAAGTAACTTGTCAGCAGGGTGCCCATAGACTTCAAGAACAAAAAGTCAAGATTTTAGGCCAACTACAATAATAAGATAGGAACAATAAGTAATTATTTAAAAACAAAGCAACAACAAGATCATTGCAATGGGAACACCTGTGTTCAACGAAATTAGACCAATATCCATACAGTTCAGCATCTATTGTTATCCACATGCTCTTGACAACAATCAATTTTTGTAATAGAAATATTTCTTTCCCTGACAAAGATGTGGTGTCTGAAATTTTCCACAAGAAGACAATTTAAAAATTTTACAAGACAAAGTTGATTGAGATTTAAAATCACTAACTTGCAAAATAATAAGCTGTAGGATAAGTGAGCTTCAATTAATACAAAATCAGAACAGCATTATGCACCCTCAAAATTCAGGTCAACGACTAGATGAGGTTTTGTTCCTTATGACAACTTTAAAGCACCGTAGGCATCTACCTCCAAAAAAATAAATAACCCTAGTTAATCCATTTGTTCTAACAATTGAAAACAAATGCATTGGATGAGTCATTTTCCTTGAATATATCAATTTTCCGATTGCAATGGGCTTTGGACCTTGATCTCATAAGCCAATGGAAGTTTGGAGCCCTTCAAAAGATAAGTCGCTGCTTGGTCTTTTCTCCTTACAATGCATTGTGCCAGCAGCTGATTGGACATAGCATCTATGCTTTACAAGTTTTCAATTATGTGCAAGCCGCCACGCAGTCCATGCTTTCTTTGTAGCTTAGAAGCCCGTTCCGACCATTTTGGGTCGGAACGTTCCTGGTCAGAACGAATTCATGTAAAAAGAAACAAGGCATCAAAGTGCCACCTACTGGCCGTTATCTTCTTCGCGATCTTCCTTCCTATGATATATTGACGTAGGTTCAAGACAAGACATATATCCGAGCTAGAATCGCTGTATCTTGATACATTGAATACAGTCGTCAGAGGAAAGAGGCTGCCAACCACTGGCCTACATTCCAAAGACTTAACACATTGACCTTGAGTGACATTTGCCAGGACACAAATTTAAATCAAGAAACTGCCTTCAAAAAAAGTGACTACATTGCTTACAAAAATGTTGTTTTTGCAATTACGTTTGCTGCTTTCAGTTGTAGTGTATGCACTTCTTTGGACATTCATGGCAGGATATCTGCGATCCAAGCTCAGGCTTTCTAGCAAAGATGATGCTGATAAGAAAATAGGATATCTTTGTATCTAAATAGGACAACGCTATGTAACTTTGTATCTAAATAGGACAACGCTATGTGTCTTTGTAAAAAAACGTATTTTTTTTTTAAAAAAAAATTGGAGTCCCGTTCCGGAACGGAACGTGTTTTGGAACGCGTTCTGGAACAGGGAACTAAGGTTTGTAGCATAGTTGCAGCGAATCGCGATTCGCCAGCTTCACGATTCGGGAATCGCAATTCTGCGAATCGCGATTCGCTGCAGCGAATCGTGGACAGAATCGCAAAAAAAAAAAAAAAAAAAAAAAACCCGATTTTCGGCCTCCTCGCGCACAGAACCGCGCCAGTAGTGGAGGAGGCAAATTTTTTTTCTGAGAGCCGTGGGCGTCCAATCTTCGCAAGTGAATACTTGGCAGGCATCTACTCGACGATACGGAGTTGGTGTGCACGGTGCCGGGTGGGTCTGAGCTTCTTGCATTGCGGTGGTCACTTCACGGGATCACTCACCAGGGTTAGGGCTCACTTGCTGCGGGTCAGAGGGCCAGATGGGCGGACATTGGGCATATCTGATTGCCCCAGGATTTCTGATGAGGATCTGCAGAGGTTGTCTACCATGTACGGGCCCGGTACTGCATCACAGGGTTCTAGACAGGGACAGACAACAGGAGCAGCTACAGGTAGGCATGCAGGAGGGCTCACAGGCAGACAGGCAGGGCCTACCATGGATATTGGGCCTAGTACATCACGGGCAGGGCATGGTATAGCTGCAGGGCGTAGTACATCATGGGTTGGGCATGGTACAGGTGCAGGGCCCAGTACAGCACGGGCAGAGCATGGTTCAGGTGCAAGGCCCAGTAGAGCACCTTCAGTTCCATCCGCAGCAGCAGCAGGACCATCAGATGAGCATGTTGGTTCAGCAGTAGCGGGTGCTTCTCGACCCTCCTCCTCGGCAGCAGATGCACCACATGCTTCGGCAGATGTTGCCAGAGAGAGTGACACACCCACAGATCAGCCATCCGTTGGGCATGCCAGACCACGAGCACCATATACACAGCAGAGAGGGGTTAGGCCCAGGCAGCAGACCCTTGATCGATGCGGCTGGCAGAGAGAGCAGCAGGCCCGTTGCACTCGACTGTGTGGCCAGTTCTTTTACGAGTGCGGCATTGCCTTTGTTGTTGCTGACACTTGGGTGTTCAGGGAGTTCTGTGCACAAATGGCGGCCGTGGATGCTACATGACACCTCCCAGGCGAGAGGCACTACGAGGCAGGTTGCTTTGTCAGGAGGAGAAGACCATCACGCGGGAGTTGAGTTCCATTCGCTCAGCTTGGCAGCAGTAAGTAACTTGTCTTTGTAATCTCTTTGCATGTGTTTAGGATTTACTGGTGCCGTAATTTTTGCATGTAGCTAATGGGTGTTTTGCGACAGGTATGGATGCACGATACTGAGCGATGGATGGACCGACATTCGTCGGCGATCCGTCATCAATGTCTTGGTTTCTTGCCCGCTTGGCACAGTATTCCTACGTGGCGTGGATACCACTCGAGGTGGTGACGCCACCACAGCCGATTTCATATGGGAGGTCATTAGAGATGTTATTGCTGACATCGGAGATGAGCACGTGGTTCAGGTTGTCACCGACAACGCCTCGAACTGCAAGCAGATGGGCGAGATTATGATGAGGGAGCACCCCAGCATTGTGTGGACACCCTGTGCTGCACATTGCATAGACTTGCTCATCCATGACCTATGTGCGCTTCCATGGATCAGAGAGGTATAGTTTGTTCTATTTGCTATGCTTTCTTCCTTCGATGCTGCTAACCACGTCTCAACTACTGTCTAAACTTTTTTACTGGGTGTTTGTGTTGCAGATCACTTCTACGGCCATGCGCCTGGTCACTTTTGTCACCAGGAAGAGGCATGTGTTGGCCCTGTTCCGCACCTTCTCCACCCTAAACCTGAAGAAGCCCGCACCCACACGCTTTGCGTTTTACTTCTTGGTGCTAGAGCGATTGGTGGTGGTGAAGGATGCATTGCGGCGGATGGTTTCCAGCGTGGCCTTCCGGGACTTTACAGACCTCCCCCATTCGGCATTTTTCCAGTCCACTGTGTACGGCGACGAGTTCTGGAGAGCTGCTGAGGAGATTAGTGGGATCCTACTACCCATTTACAGAGTGCTGCGTCTGGTAGACCGTGAGGGGTGCACCCTCGGTCTCATTTACGAGTTCATGGAGCGCATCGGCGAGGGGATTCTGTTGTCAGCCTTGGACGAGCATAGGTATGACTCTTCAGTGTCTAGTTTGTTGTTTCTCACTCGAGTCTGATGCGTTTCTTTTATGCTATGGTTTAGTGATTGTTGTAATTTGTCTGCTGCAGGAGGCGCGAGATCTCACGCATCAGGGAGGCCAGATGGGACTACTTCCACCGACCCATCCACGTCGTAGCCCACATGTTACACCCCTTGTGGCGCTCTATACGAGAGAGGGACGATCCGGAGCTGCACCGGGGATGGGTGGAGTACACGGAGCGCGTATGGCCCGGACCAGGTACGTGTGAGAAATCATTTGGTAGCAATGTTACTGCAGTATTGTACTCATTGGTAGTGTCTGAATTTGAGGGGTCTTACATGTGCCATGTTTTTCCTTTTGCCAATAGGTCCGATGCTGGCCAACATTGCAAGCCAGCTGCTCGCATTTGAGCGCTTCCAGTTTCCTTTCGATGGAGAGCAGAGTCGGCGGAGGGAGGATCAGCTGAGGCCCGTTACATGGTGGTGCATCCACGGGCGCAGCACAGGTGACCTGAGGCGATTGGCTGAGAAGTCCTTGCACAGGACTGTTCTGCAGGAGCTTGTGAGCGGAATTGGAGCACGTGGGCCTTGTATCACACGCAGAAGAGGAACAGGTTGTCCATCGAGCAGTGTAGGCAGTTGGTGTTTGTGAACACCAACGGCCATATGCTGAGGCGCACACGAGGAGAGGGTCAGATGCTCGAGGTGAGTCACATCATCACCCCTTTTTTCTTGGTATGCTTTGGTGAATTGATTTGCTTTCAAAATATGCAGTGAGTTGCACAATACCTGCCTAACAACAATGTATTGTTTTTGGTTGCAGGTGGACCCCGACACTTGCTTGGTGGATTCGATAGCTGCTGCTCCTCGGGCACCACCCACACAGGAGGAGATGGATGATGAGATCCATAGAGAGCTCTACAGACAGGCACAGGCTGACGCACGGGCTTTACGGCGGCAGAGGAGGACAGAGAGGCAGAGGGAGAGGGCTGAGGAGGGAGATGACGAGGTCTCGGAGGGTGGAGAGATGCTCGGGGCACACTATGTGGAGGAGGAGTGGGTTGAGGGAGATACAGAGGAGGACGAGGAGATGTGGGCGGAGGCACAGGGGGATGACTTGGCTGACCTGCTAGTGGACCCTGATGCAGAGACAGAGGAGGAGCCAGCCATTCCTGCACGTAGGCCTAGGGGGAGACCTAGAGGTTCTAGGAGGGGGGGGGGCTGAGTACTCTTTTTGTAGACAGGAGTGGAGCATCACAGGCAGTCGTCGCCCAGGCATCATCACAGTGGGTAGGGCCATCCCAGGGTGTAGGGTTACGGCCACCTGACACACAGGCACGACGGAGTAGACACAGGGCTGGGGGCAGCCAGATGGGGGCCAGAGGAGGGGAGAGAGGCAGAGGCAGAGGCAGAGGCAGAGGCAGAGGTAGAGGCAGGGAGAGGGGGGTGGTCCAGAGCCAGGGCACACAGCAGGGATCCAGAGCATGCAGCAGAGCCAGGGCCACACCACGACATATGGCTCCCTCCAGTTCCGATTCATCGCGGACCCATGGGATCTGCAGTCCACAGATTCGGATGATTTATCCTACCATGACTCTGACGAGCCTTAGTTATATAGTTTTCATTACGTTCATGGAACATCATTGTACCCCTTTTTGGTGCCATGTGGCCCGATATATATTATGAAGATCCTATTCACAGCATTGTCGTGATTCAGTATTGTTCTTTGTGGTTTTAGTTCAGTAACTTCGGTTTTATGGTTTATGATTTATGGTTAGAGAGAGAGAGAGAGAGAGTAAGTATGGTTGTTTTGTCAAAAATTGTTTCATTTAAGGCTAAAGTTCAGAATGATTCAGCTAGGTTTTTGTTCAGCATGGTTTTAGTTCCGTTTTTTGTGAATCGTGATCAGAGAGAGATAGAGAGAGGGAGAATCAGAGAAAGGGAGATTCCTGCTATGTTCACTAGGAATGCCCCAATGTGTTCACTTTTTTTTATATGGGATGCAGCTTTAGCGTAAAGGGACCATCCTGCACCTGAAACAGTCGGCAAACTACACAATCATACTCCCCTCGATCAGAGCTTTCATCTGATACCCATATTGCACAAAAAAATTTCAAAAAAAAAAAAAAATTTCGATTCTACACGATTCTGGGAAAATCCCGAATCGCGAATCGGGATCGCGATTCTGAATCGCGATTCGCGAATCGCGCTGCAACTATGGTTTGTAGTTCATATATTTGTTGCAACTTAGTCACTAGCTATTCAAAATTGAAATGTTGTCCTTACGAATAGTGTCAACTATGATAATCTTGCATTTTCAATCCAGCCCCATAAACACGAGCAGATAGTGCACAGCATCATAGACTTTATTAACCAAGAGCAGAGCAGAGCACAATAGCACTTCTCATGCCTTAAGCTTGGAGGTGGCCTCTTCAAATAACACAAGGCTCTAGAATAGCCAACACACAACTATTCACCCCCAACATGATATTTGAATCCATTAAATACCTTAATAGTTGTCGTGCCCGTGATATTGAAGACTTAGAAGTAGAACTTATCTATTACAAGCAAAGCTCCCAAGCTCGTGAATCCTGAAAGGTCGGTGTGAAGAATGATCCTCTCAACCATAGGCACCCCCTCTTTGAGTCCTTCTACCTGCTATTCCTGTCAACTGGCCCATGGCATCCACCTGTGGGTGATCAGTCCACCTAGCATTCATGACCCATGTGACCTGTGAATACTAAGTGACTCATAGGGTACCACCCCCATGCCCCGCCAAAGACTTGTGACCCGCTTGGTCACCCTGACTACTTGTCGGCTAGCATCTCGTCACTGATGGCTAGGATCCCGACGGTCATTATTCACCGCATCACACTGGGTCACTGCTTGTGACACAACGGTCTCAGCTCGGGACAAATCTCCACTTCGGACCGGCCTTTGATGATTGTCAGCCGCAGGCCCTCAAGTAACCGATCGTGCCGAGGTCATGTTACAGCGAGACCGAGCTCTAACAATCCTTCCCTCTTCTTGCAAGCCATCGATCCTCGATGACAAACTCTGGGTAAGACTTCCGCAACGCCCGGCGAGTCTCCCAAGTAGCATCAAATAAAGGATGCCCTTTCCAAGCCACTAGATATTCCAAAAGGAGACGATTCCTCAATCGTCGCTCCCTTCGATCTAGGACTCTCTCTGGCCCCTAACCTAGGGTGTTTTTCTCCTCCAGAGACACCAGACCTTCCACCAGGCTATCGCCATCGTGCAAACATTTCTTCAATTTGCGAACATGAAATATTGGATGCAACTTGCATCCCACAGGTAGAAGTAGCTTATAAGCTTCTTGGGTCACCTTCTTAATAATCAACCATAGTCACCCAATCTCCTTTCTCAAATTCCCGATAGGTGCGGATCTCATGAGCATAACTCTCTGCCCTAGCTACAGCCCTAGACAAGTTATCTCGTGCCATCTCTAGCTTCTGTTGCATCTAAGTCAGTTATGCGGAATCCCTATGATTGCAAGACTGAGTGCCCTAAAACCATAATTGAGCTCAAATGGACTCAATCCAGAGTGGATGCATGTCTCTTGTCATTGTACGCGAACTCCAACACAGCGGTGAATGCTTTACCCAACTTGTTTGCGTGCTACATGCCCTAAGCATATCTTCCAAGATCTGGTTCACTCGCTCTGTCTAACCATCCGTCTGAGGATGCGTAGAGCTACTCGCCCGTAACTATGTTCCCAGCTTGGCGAACACCTCGATCCAAAAATTTCCCGTAAACTTGGGATCTCAGTGAGACACAATGGACCTCGGAAGGCCATGCAGCTTGACAATATTCTAAATAAACAACTCAGCAACTTGTGGAGTTGTGGCCTTTTTGGTCGTTGCGATGAAGTGAGACATCTTGTAAAATCTGTCTACCACTACCATAGCGGAATTTAATCCCGTTTGGGTCTTGAGTAGCCCAACAATAAAATCCATAAAGATGCTTTCCCACCTTCTTATAGGTATCTCAAGTGGATGTAGCAAGCCAGGGGGACTTACTCTCTCGGCTCTGTTCACTTGACAAGTTGTGCAACGCTGGACATGCTCTCTTACGTCTTGCTATAGTCGTGGCTAGAAATAATGCCTTCTAATAAATTCACTGGTCTACCGGGATGCCCTGCACAAGGACTATCATGGCATTAATGAAGTATCTTATGACGAAGATCCTTCACGTCTGGCACGAAAACTCTTCCATTTCTCAATAACATACCATCCTTCACAATGGATGTTAAACATGTACTGGTGTGTGCCTCTACAGAAGTGACAGCCTTGACTGACTCTTCCGCTTGATCGACTACCTTGCGCGCATCAGGCCACACACGCTGGAAATGCGGGTCCTTTTCCTGAGCCTTCTTAATCTCCTCCATGAGATCATTGTCAACCACAGTAAAGCTCATCTGATGCAGTATCCGCGATAGTGCATCAACGACCACATTTTCCTTCCCTCTTCGGAAGCGAATTTCTAAATGAAATTCTTGCATCAACTCGGCCCACCGAGCTTGGCGGCCTTTCAAATCTAGCTGAGTACAAAAATACTTTAGAGCATGATGATCTATGTACACAGAAAACTCGGCGTCGTATAAATAATGTCTCCACACCTTGAGTGCATGTATGATCGCATATAGCTCTTGCGCGTGTGTAGGATATCTCTGTTGAGCTGGTGTCAACGTTTTACTCTCAAAGGCAACTGGTCTACCCTCTTGGCTCAACTGCACCTACGGCAATGCCACTTGCATCTGTCTCTAGGTCAAACGGTTTCTGGGTATCAACAATTTTGAGGACTGGAGCTGTGGCCACCAACTCCTTCAAGTTCTCAAAACTATGCTGAGCTTCGGCATCCCACTAAACTATAGTGTTGTTTTTTCGTAACTGGTCCGTTAAAGGAGCAGCTATCAAGGAATAATTCTTAACAAACCGAAGGAATAATTCTTAACAAACTGCCAGTAGAACTTACAAAAGCCAAAGAAGATTGCAATTGGCGTATATTGGCAGGCCTCGACGACTTCTTAACCACAGCCACCTTGGCTGGGTCACCCAAAATACCCTCAACTGTCACTACGTGATCCAAATACTCGACACAAGTCTTACACAACTCTGTCTTCTGAGCATTGGCGTACAGAACAGAAGCTTGTAACTTGCCAAATACGGACTTGAGATGAATCTCATGCTCCTCAACCACTTTACTGTAAACTAATATATCGTCAATAAAATTGACAACAAACTTACCCATATAGTCTCGCAAGACATCATTCATGAGCATCAAGAACGTGAATGCTGCATTGATTAACTGAAATGACATAACCAAAACTCATAATGCCCAAAACGGGTTCAAAAGGTCGTCTTCTGGACGTCTTCATCTCGAATCCGTATTTGATGGTATCCACTTTTGAGATCTATCTTACTGAAAATGGTGGCACCTTACAACGCATCCAGAAGATCGTCAATCCTGGGCATCGGATATTTGTGCTTTACAGTGATCTTATTCAATCCCTACCATCCTTTTTTTTAACAAGTAAAATTGGAGAGGAGAAGGGTGAATAACTAGGACAGATGTACCCCAGCTTGAGATACTCCTCCGGTATCCTTCAGACTTCCTCTTCCTCTTTTAGGCTCATCCTATAAGGAGGCCTACATACTGGACTTGCCCTTGGAACGAGCTCAATACGATGCTCAACGTTCCGTCTAAGCGGCAATCCCTCTGGCATATTACTAATTCGCACGTGTTTAAATTGAGTGCGGATGGACTTCTCCAACTCACTTGTTGAGTCACTTCTTGGCTGTAATGACAATGCATGTGCACTTGGGGATGCATACGTAAATGAAGTATATTGTGGTTCATTAGTGAGTATGCTTATCTGATTATTACAATAATGAGAACCGAAATTCACATAACACCACCACAAATACTAAATCTCCATTCTCTTTATTTGCATAGAGGTAATAAGAGGAACCTCAATAGATGGTCTCTCCCCCTTTAAGACATGAGACACACCGTCATGCTCGAACTTATACACGTGTGACTTAAAATCTATAGCGGGCTGCTTACTTGCATGCCACCGCTTACCAAGTACAATATCAAACTTAGCTAGTTTAGTAATTTCAAAGTCTAACTTCTCGGTATACGTCTGAATAGACAAAGACGCCCGAGAGACTCTTTCATCCCAAACCTTTGTTCCCTTACCATCTTGCATCTCAACAGTATACGAGTAATTAGACGGAACAGTAGCTAAGCGAAGGTTTCTTACCACATGAGAATTGATAATCTTATGCGAGGAACCGGTGTCAAATAGGATGAGCACATCATGACCTTTCAGCTTCCCCTCGTGCGTATAAGTTCATTATCTGGAAACTAATAAAGTTCACGTGCCTTGGTGGACAAATAACAAAAACTGGTGCCTCTGGAACAAGCTTTCGCACGGAAATAGTCATGACACGACGAGTGTCCTCATCGTCAATTACCAACAAGTCATCCAAAATTTCCTCATCCTTGCCCTCATCTTGACCTTGTTGTAAAACATGGAGCTTCTTGCTCGTGTGTCGAGGACAATCTTTGAAAAGATGCTTGCCAAGACTAAAAAAACATAATCCGTCTTTCTTGGCCTTTTCCTTTTGCTCCAGACTAAGGGGAGACTTATTGTAAGCACTACCAGCCATAGCAGATGTTGACTTCCGCTTCAACGTCTACTGCATTTGGATAGGATGCGAAAAGTCCTTTTGACTAGCTTGGCCTGACTTTCGTGAATTCTTCTTCTGAGGCCAACTCAGCCTTGTTGCGCACATTACATTAGAAATTGAGTGCTGTTGCAACTGCTTCTTCCAAGGTTTTGCAACCTTCATTAAGGACTGAAGGCCTCAATCTTGTGAACCACAAGCCATTCCGGAATCTCCTCTGGTATTTTGATAAGCACCTCTCTATACTTATCAGCATATTCCTATACTACGTACCGCCCTTGACGATGTAAAAACCAAGCATTCGTCGCTCGTACATGCTCATGTGGAGGAGTAAACTGGGTCATGAAAGACTATTTAAAATCAATCCAGGTGGATGGGGCCTGATTTGACTTTAGTAACTTGCGCCACCACCCGTCAGCAAAATCAGTAAAATGATAAGTAGCCTTACGAACTTGCCAACCTTCATCAGTTGTTCGTGAGGCCTTTGACTCAGTTCCGAGACACCTTATTCATAGACTACAAGATTTCCATTCAGACACAGTCTTGGTGATTATGGGCCTATATGAGAGAGTGATAGGTTGTTTCCGATCTGAGGAGATCACAGCAGGTTCATAGCACCATTGGAGTGAAGCAGGGATGCTCGTTATCCCCTGCTCTGTTTGCACTTTATATTGATGAGTTGGAGAGGATGATCATGCAAGAAGGAGGTGAGGGTTGTACTTTATGTGATATGTTGATCTTGATTCTACTATATGTTGATGATGTTGTCAAGTCACGTTCCAGAGAGGGGCGTTGACGGCATTATTCGACGATGTGCTTATGAATTTGAGATACGACCGATAATATTTCAGGCTCATGAGGGCATTGGGGGTGGCCACTTTTCTACTAAAGCCACAGCAAAGATTATCCTTAGAGCAGGATTGTGGTGGCCATCTTTGTTTAAGGACACGTTTGTTGTCATTAAAGTGTGTGATGTCTGTCAACGAGCAAAGAAAAATACCAAAGCAGACTTCACACCATTGACTCCCATTATAGATGGCGAAGCCTTCCATAAGTGGGGGATTGACTTTGTTGGACCAATAAATTCAGATGGTTTATGCTCTTGTATTCACGATGGGGTTTGTTCGTGAACATTGCGAAGACCAAAGTTATGGTCTTCAGCACATCGCGGGCATTCATGCAACGTCAAGAGCTTTTAATGGATGGCCTTGGAGGTTGTTTGTTCATACACATATTTGGGGCTCTAGTCCAACCTTTAGTATGAGGCAGGCCGCTCTTGCTAGGTTGGGTAAGGGGGTCCAGCTTTAGAGGTTTTGTTTCAGACGATACATACGTGATGCTCTGAGTAAGTGTCACATGTTTGATACTTTGGTCACACTGACAATCATGTACGCTGCAGAGAGTTGGTGTACGGGTCTCACTTCCTTTGAGTGGGCCGATATATCTCACCTGCAGATTACTATGCTTTCACGTATGATTCGAGCGAAACCCTCTATCCCTCACCAGATTATACACCCAGAGTTTGCAATTCCTCCATTACAGGCTGAGAACCAACGGGGTTGGCTTAGTTGGTTAGCTTGACATCCAAAGTTTCTTTGGTCTTAGGTTCGAGCCTCCCCTTGGAAACCAAGAAGCATTACAGGCTGAGGCTATTTTTCGGATCGTTGTTTTCCTCCAGAGATTGATGCAGATGGACAGCTCTAGATATTCCTATGTTGCACTTGCCTCATCATGATTACTCCACAGCCAGGGTTTTCTGCCACGTCGGATAAAGGTCTCTCTGGTCTAGAAACCTCTCCTACTCACCAATCACAAAGCACTTTGGGCCCACTTGATAATACGTTTATCATCAATGACTTGGGGTGGCCTTCCATAATATTTTGCACACAACGATACGGCATGTTCACAACTGAGAAACGAAGTGACCAAGTAATCATTCTTTCCAACAATGGGTGGTGGCTTTTGTACTAGTTTACAAAAAAATTCATTATGGTCAAAGATTCTTTCAACTGACCCTACCATTGGTTATTAATCATTGCTTTATATTGTCATAGCAAAAGGGACCCTTATGTTCAGTCAGTCACCCTAGGCACTACCTAGTTTGAAAACATTGTAGCCATTCACGTGAAGTTAGCACTCAAGTCATAAACTGAAAACTAATCCCCGACCTTCAACCGTTCCTTAAGTTTCCTCACACTTAAAGTTCTATACTTGAGGAGAAAACTTGCTGGTGAACCTATCAAGAGAAGCTAAGATTATTGTGTCTTTTGAATTGAAACCATTTCTAGCAAACAAACAGTTTCTCCTCCAAAATACATTTTATTTACAGGTTGCTGCTCTTTATAACCACGATGCTTTCGTTCTTGATGCTAGCTTGCTCATAACCATTACAAAGATACATTTATCACCATCGAGACAAGGGCTGTTGTGGCTTGGTTAAGGCCCATGACGCAACTTTGTTAGTGAAAACGAAATGATTTACATGATCATGATCCATCATCTCATGACCAAGGCATCCACAACAAAAACATGTAACAACTGCAAGTCAATGAATCTAAGATTGAAATACATAAGCTTGAATGCATTCATGACAAATGAAACTAATGATATGGTACAAGGTATCATTTATCCAAATCAAAGAACAAACTAGAAAAGTGCGATCATGCTCACACTAGGAGAAATATACTTCTTCGAAGACCTTTTCTTGGCATAACCCAAAAGAAAGACCCAAACATACCAGCTTTTTTGGCAGCACGAAATAGTAGCTCCTCGATAAGATATTGAGCAGGATCACCATCAGGGAATTTTTCCATGAACCATTCCACATGTGAGACGACCTCCTCATTGGTCAAATATTCATATAATCCATCTGAAGATAGCACCAAGAATCGATCTTGAGGACCAAGTCGATGATGGTACAGGGATGGCGTGCAAGTGATATATGGAGCAGTACCAATGTACTCTACCCGGAACACTTCTAACAAAGCATTGTTACACTTGGCCTGCAGCACCCTCCAACATTTAAGTTCCAGATGCAGCGTTGACAAAAATGATCCTGTCCTATTTGTAGAGATAAACTCGTAAATGTTTTCAACTGCAGGATACTTATCCTACCTCAAAAACCCATAAAGAAAAGTTAAAGTGTATGACAAAAAAATTCAAAAATTTTGACTTCTAACTGAATGTTTACTGCACTCGTAATTGATAAATACAATTTAAGCCTTCTTCATAACTAGCTTCATTTTTTAGAACAAATATTGATTCTGACTACTCTGCAGCATGTAATCATCATTTATCATATAACTTGCCAGAAACATGTTTCCAATGAAAGCCTCTTGCCCAGTTTTGCAAATACTGTAGAGTACGCAGAGAAATCTAATGCTTTAAAGGGGGAAATAGCACCTGTTTCAAAAAGCCAGCACCAAATGCTCGAGTCACTTTCAGCCTTCCTTTCACACGGTCATTGGAGATTGGCATTGGATCATCTGGATGCTGCTCCTTTATTTTCAAAACTTCCTACAGATAACATTGAGCTTTCCCTTTCAGTGCAAAGACTAAACTGGTTCTTACAAAGGTATAAGACATTTCAATGATTCTGTACTTCGGATTTAAGACAACTGAAAAACTGCTAGATTTCCAAACAGAAAACAGATTGGCATACTGATCATAATGTAGACCTGCTAGCCGTATCTAGCTTGAGCATTCATGGAGAGCTTCAAACTTATCTAAGAATAGCCCAATAGAGCAACTGGACAAGTTTCAATGCAGAGACTACAGGGCGGTTCTCATGTGATCTAGAACCTTCCTAAATGGATCCAAAAAAAACACTCTTTTTCACTTTTTTACAGAAGCAATTGTTGTTTAAAGAATCAAATCTGCAAAATGATTCTTAAAGATGTAACATAGTCAGTCATCAGATCCTGTACTAGTCAGGTGATATATGTGGTGCCATTGTGACCTCGCCCATCCCAGTTTTAAAGTGTATAATTTTGCCATCCTTACGGCACTTACTCCACTTCTCAGTATCACCCTTCAAAACAATAATAGCACATAGGTAACCTGTTGAGATTTTGAGGTGCCACTACTATCCAACATATACTACTCCCTCCTATCCAACAATAATTCCTCCACCTTATCCAATAGTCATCATTTTGTTCCATCAAACTGCAATTAAGCTAAGCGGCTGTGAAAGTAAATAATGTTACTTTCATGCTAAACCATTCGAATATGCAGATGAAATAAGGGCAGTCCTTAGAAGATTTGGACTAGGCAGGTGAGGAGCTTAATTGATCAGCATTTTGGTTGACCGGTCAAAGTTGACATTTGTACCTATCAATGCCTTTCAGCATTTTACTTAGACTTGTGACTTTCGGCATTTTTCGGCCTGTGCCGATCTGTGTAAATCTACAGAAAATGCCGACTTGTCCCTAACTCATAGTGACCAGGGAACTTGGGAACGTGGCTTTTTAGATGTGGCACGCACTCCCAGCGTGCTCTTGTTGGGAACGTGCTCGGGAACGTGAGTTTGGGAATGTGACCAGGGAAAGGAATGGGAACGTGTTCCCCGGTCATAGTTTCTGCAAAGACTAAAAAGCAAGATAGATGAAGGAGGAAGCTTTGGGAATGTGTTCCGTGGTCACAGTTTCTGCTAAGACCTAACCATGCTTCACTTGAGAGGACTTCATGTTGATTTTCCAAGGCTGATCAATAACCCTCAGACATTGTACCCCTCTTCATAGTTATTCAAGTGCAAGTTGGGTCCAAGTGGCCAAGTGTGCATACCCATTGCCATGTGGCATAAGACTCAAGTTGGTGATCAAACCTCAAATACCTTCTATGTACGTAAGGGAGGACTCTCTCTCTCTCTCTCTCTCTCTCTCTCTCTCTCTCTCTCTCTCTCTCACACACACACATAAAGCATTTGGAGTTCCTAACTTTGGTTTCTTGTGGTGATTAAGCTTTCCTTGTACTGTTGATGCTTCCATATCTAGCTTCCTTCAAGCTTTCATCTATTGGATCTATTATTGAGGTTAAGATACTTCATAGATAGACTTGTATGTTCATCACGGTATTAGAGTAGGTTGTTTAGCCTATGATTTGTAAGACATTGGTATTTCAGATTTCTAAATGAGGAGCTTAACTAGAAAGTGGGCCCTTTTGTAAACCAGATTTCAAAACATGAAGCATAGTTGGACAGCTGGTAATACGAGGAGCACAACTATACCAAACTCTTTCGATTTTGAGCAATTTTCCAAAAGTTGAAGAGAGCAACTTGTGGAGAAGTAGAGCGCACTTTCTGTAGGGAGATTTGATCATGGTAGAGACTTTTCAGCCTCAAGAGCAAGAACAAGAGACTTTTCAGCCTCAAGAGAAAGAACAAGACTCTGAGCACACTGATGAGACACGGCTAGCACGGGCAAAAAAGGCTGGAGAGACACATTGGGATACATGGTAATCATCTGCATCACCTCCCCCTTCGAGGAGTCTACCAAGGTGGTATTGGCAAACAATGAAAGATAGAGCTACATGGCATCCAAGGAGCAAGTCCCAAGTTGATGGAGCAATAGCATGATTCCATGTTCTACCACGATAACATTCCTTCATGTATAGCGAGATCTCCATATTTCATGGATGCAATTAAAGAGAGGGAGATTGCAAATTGGGGCCCAACTATACGCCTAGCAAGTAGATGTTGAGGACAAAATCGCTAAAGGATGTGAAGTTAAAACATCCGTGCAGCATTAGGTCCTATTAGGGAGGTGGCAAAAGCACGGCATGAAACTCATTGCTAATGAGTGGAGTGACACTAGAGCCCAATCTATTTAGGGCATTGTTGCATACTTGTGAGAGAGATCATATGTTGTGAGGCCCATAGACAACTCGAACATTGGGAAGAGTGCGGAGAGATTGCAAACATGTGGAGTGAGGCCATTGACCATATCAAGGCAGCAAATGTGGTACAGTTTATTGTTGATGAGGAGAATGCTAGCAAGGCAGAAGAAGCTTTTATTGAAGCTCATTATCCCATATTTCTTTTAGCCCAAGCCCATGCATTGCCCATTGCCTCAACAATCTGTTGAAGGACATTGGAAAATTACCTTACTATCAGCCTTTCATTGAGATGGGGCAGGATGTCATCATCACTCAATATCACTATGTTTATGATGTCTTTTGTAAGATTGCCTCCAAGGACCCTCTAAAGTACTCTAAGACACACTTTGCTTACGATTTTATTATGTTGGAGCATCTCCAAGAAGAAAAAAATTCTTTGAGGAAGCTTGTAGTTTGTGACGACTGGATTGGTTGAGCAAAATCTAGTAGCTAAGTGATTATGTACATACATTCGTATTTCAATTTTCGTCAAACAATCATTTCTTTACGATTGAGTAGCATGGATTTGAAGGGCAAAGGCAAACATTTATTGTTGGTGGTGTGGTAGCAAGCTCAGAAGATGGCTCCTACAAGTCTAGTGGACAAGAGATATAGAGCACCAAGTCCCCTCTAATATACCATATGCTCTCTATTTTGAGGATCCGGAGTCCATCTTTGCAGATATCACCCTTTATCATGGCACATTATTATATTATTTAGTTGCTAGTAGCTACTACTTAGCAATACTTTCTAGATAATGGATTGCGAAGGCCTTTGAACCTCCTATTTTGATCTGTATTGTGATATGTATCCCATTGATCTTTGATATATCAAAACCCAGAATTTTGAAAGGCCATTTAAATTTTTGAGTCTCCTATTTGTGGTGATTGATTGCATGTAGCTTCATGTATGAACGTTTATGATTCGTAAAGTAGATTTGGACTTGGAGACTAGAGTAGTAACTACTTCACAATATAGTAATTCACATAATACAAAAGAAGATTTGCAAATCACAGTTTTTAGGTTAATGTTTCCTTTTGTATCGTTAGAAGTTATAAATAGATATAACTATCATATATTTAATAACTTTTCAATAAAAAATTTGAATTTTGTATGAAGTTCATTCTTTAGTATTAATATATATTGCATTCCTATTCTCGTTCCCATTGTTGGAGGGTGCAAGCTACGCACAGGCGGCCGCTACCGTGAAAGGCACCAGACGAGTACAATTGTCCCATAAGTAAATGGAGACTAAAACATCACCCACATATAAGTTGAAAGTAGACATAATACCCTTGTTCCTTGGTACCGTGAAAGGCACCAGGAGAGTGCAATTGTCCCATAAGTAAATGGAGACTAAATCATCACCCACATATAAGTTGAAAGTAGACATAATACCCTTGTCCCCTGGGAAAGAGGCGGGTGGCTAGGCGGTGGGGATGGGATCCCACGCGCAGCCCCCAGGTGTGCGCATTGCGCGAGTGAGTTTAATGGACCAGAATGTTGCTGCTTTCCGCTGCCGACAAATTCTGACATGGTATTAGAGCCAAGTGGTCCTATACGAGCAAGTGGGGGTGTTACTTCACCCTATGCTCGCTTGAGTGGGGCTATTGGAGGGTGCATTGTCCCATAAGTAAATGGAGACTAAAACATCACCCACATGTAAGTTGAAAGTAGACATAATACCCTTGTCCCCTGGTACCAGCCCTTTCGTGGTCAAGTGGGAAAGAGGTTGGTGGCTAGGCGGTGGGGATTGGATCCCACGCGCGGCCCGCAAGTGTGCGCATTGCGCGAGTGAGTCTACTGGACCAGAATGTTGCTGCTATCCGCTGCCGAAATTCTGACACCCATTTTCTCGAGGACTTTCCCATTCCCATTCTCGTTCATGTTGGAAAGGATGACTTGATCTCCAAGGAGGAGCTGATTCACTTGGATGATCTGACACTTTTTGTACAATTAGAGCCGAAGAAAGGCACAGAAGCGTGACAAGGTAAACTTAGGAGTGAGAAAAAAATTAAGCATTGATGGAAAGAAAAGTCAAAAAATGGAGACACCTTGAAGAGACTTCGAGGATGAACCTCAAATTAAATTCTTATTTGCTCCCAAATGTGAATATTATGTACCTTGATTGCATACCACCAAATCAAGGTGGTGGTTTGTTGGATATGGAGCTATTCATAAACTAGAGAATAGCCACTAGTGAAAAGAGTTAGTCAAATTTTAAGCCACATCACGATCATGAGTATAAAATTTGGCAAAAGATGTGTTAAACAAGATTGGACAATTATTTTTAGAAATAATTATTACACTACAAATAAAAATGTTGCAAACGCACATATTTCTTGGTTATAAAAAGACAAATTCTGGTACAATAGCTTAAGAAGTTACTTAACACTCAAATTTAACAAAAAAACTGGTCTCTGAGATCTCTTTAGCAGTCCACAAATGTTAGGTCAGAGGGTTTATCTTCTTGTGCACATTACTACCATAGATCTATATAAGTCAATACCAGTACACCGTTGACTGAAGAAATTGCATTGATTATTGGGAACTTGAACAATTACAAGATGATTCTCAAAAGTCAAACTGACGTAAATTGCAGAAAGGCCACCACATACCAGCAGTTTTTAGCTTTTCTGTTTAACTAATAGGGCTCTCCTACGCAATTCAGGTTTTCTGACTCCATATCATCAATTTAAGTCATCTGTTTTACCTCCTCTACGCTTGTGCTGTGGTCAGAAGATAGCTGCAAGGCACCTAATGTTGGTGAAATTGCCGGCGGTGCCATCTCAGCTACATCATATGATGCTTCCAAAGCTTCTAACTCAAGAGGAGTCTCTTCTATTATTCTCTCTAGCTCCATTCTCAACATAGAATCACGAGCTCCAATTCGTTCCTGATCCTCCTGCTTGTAGCCATTAAGCTGTCCACATAGCTGCCCTCTGCAATGTATTCCCATCTTGCGATGGCACGCTAGTACTGCACGACTATCTCCAACATTCATGATATACACATCCTCGTCTTTCATAAGCATGACAAGCACACAAGAACCTATAAGAGCTAGCTCAGGATTCTCTGACACAGACTTATCTGCCATTTCTAAATATGATGTTTCTGTTGTCTCCAAAGCACTAGCAAGTGCCCTCAACACAGCAGAATGATCAACCAAACCTCTTCTCGAAGACTTTAACTGCTCATCATCCTGTGTAATCTTTTCTTGCATGCTATTCTCTAACTCTGTTCTTCCTCGGTCTCGGTCATGCCTCCAATGTAGTAGCTTCCTATGATTTTCCCTTTTCTGCCTGCAGTAGGCATGTTTCAGCTTCCCACCTAGCAGTGATCTGGCTTTGGCAAGGTTGCATGTGCGGTCAGGACGTTGGGCTTTTTCCTTTGATTCTGGTTTATTTAGTTGACACTCACCAGTTTGTGCAGTTACGTCTCTCTCTCCATCCAAACAGAACCCATCTTCAGAAAGCTTCCCGTCCAATTCAACTACCGGGTCTCCATCAGGCACATCAAAGCTTTCCTTTAAACTGCACTTTCCGCTAAGCATACTTTCACTTCCGCTCGTTGCAATTGTTTCTGTGACCTTTTGGCTATCACATACTCTCTCTTTTTTCTGTGGTTTATCCCATGAATCCAAAATCTCATGTACTCCATCTAATCGTGGATTGCGTCGTCGGCAAGAAGATTGTTTCATGGCTCGAGCAATTTCACTATCACTACTATTCTTGCAATCGTGTGGAAATCCAAACGCCTCCTTCCTATCCCACAGAAGCCCTTTGAGCTCTTTGTAAATTGCTGGATACAGATTGCTCATAAGGAAATCGGGTGCATCAGGCCCACTAAACCCATCATAAATGCCCACAAACAGCCAGCCATGCTCCTCAGATAACACAACATGCACTCGGTCCTCACCTGCCTTGCCTTGCGCCCATTGCAAATTCTGCCCGTTCCTTGCCTCCAAATCCGAGGAGTTATAGCCCGTATCTAAGGGGAATTCATTGTATAAATCTCTTCCCTGCTGAATCCTGCCTTCCCCGAGGGCCAACTCCTTCACAGGCGCCATCAAGGATCTCTGGGTTCGGGCTACACTGGAAACTGTTTTAGATAAAGCCTTTTTCACGGGCCTGCTAACATGCTTCATAAAGCGAGCCAAGGATTTCCTTCTCCTGATGTAGCCAGAATATGCAAAAGCATAGGGACCAGAAAAATTGTTGCGATCCGTGCCCTCCAAAGGGCCAGACAGATAGCCTCTTTCCAGTGGGCCTGACATGAACCCCCTTTCCAGCGGCCCTGACATGAATCCTCTCTCAATAGGGCCCGAGGTGAAGCCTCTCTCCAAAGGGCCAGAAAAAGGCCCAGATATGGAGCCTGAAATGGGGCCAGAAGTGGAAATGATGCCCTTGGGAATAGGCTGCAAAGGCAGAGCAGTGAAGGAAGAGGTGCTCTCAAAGGCAGATGGACGTTCATAGGGTATGTTGGAAAACGAGCTGAACTGTTCCTGAGTGAGAATGGAGCGAGGGGTAGAATTATTGGCACTGACAGAGGCTCCTGATATAGACTTGAAGGATGTCTCGGATAGGCTTCTTGGCTTCTCCTGCTGAACGTGCTTTGGCTTTTGAAGATCTTCGGTGTGTTCATGTGTTGATAAAGGACCAGAATCCAAGGCATCTGGATCCATTCCTATTCGATCTGAGTAAGAAAGATCAGAAGAGTTGTGGTGGGTGGGAGAGCAGGAAGGGGAGTCCAATGCGGGCCTGACATAGCAGAATGAATGCCCCAAACCTTCATCCTCGGAGAATAGCACCCGAACAGCATCGTGCTCATGCCTTGGCACAAAGCAGCCGACGACCCGAGAGACGCTGTTCCCCATCACATCTCTCCCTCACGCTTCTGCAAGTAGCTCTGCATCAAAAAGACTCAACAATTGCTGCTCGCTACTCTGTTAATCATAGAATTAGCTGCCAAAACATCAAGGCAGCGCTAATACTTGCATTCGCTTCATATGAGCGGGATATTGCGATTCAAGGTTTTGACAGATCTAAACCACTACCTAGGCACATTTCCCCAGCTTCAGCTTGCCTTTGGCAGCATTCAAAACCTTATGTTTACATTCCGCTCCTAAACAGACAACCATAACCACATCCGTTGCACCATAATCCTCTTTGCTCTTGCGTTTGCTTAGCAATGACCGGCAGAAAGCGCCGGTGAAACACCTCACATCCATAATACACTTCCCAGCCTTATGCTACGCAAGCTTGCACAAGCCAAGCACATGAGCCAATTCCTCCATATCCAGCACCTCGCAATACTTCCATAATCTCAGAGAGTTGACAAAATAAGAAATGAAAAATAATACAGCACTTTAAAGCTTGCAAGAACAAAACCGCTCAGAAGTCAGAACGATCATAATGAAGGAAAATGACTAGCAACGAGATGGTGTTACAGATCTAGCAATAACTGGCTGGCTGTCTGGGGAGTCTACACCTCATCCGCTGCTGCTGCTGCTGCATCGATCGATCATCCGCCAAACGCATTGATGCACTCTTCTCTCATCATCTCCATGTCCGTCAGCTTGAGCCTTGAGCCTGCTCCTGGCTCGATGCACCAACGAACCCCAGCGAGCGAGAGACAGAAAGCTATGGAAAAGACTCGATTGCTGAGTTTTGATTGCTCCACGTATGCAGTTAGGGTATCTCTTCGCCCTTTTCTGCCCTAGATAGTATAGCCTCTCTATAGCACGTGGCCTGCACATTTATCCCATAAAAAAAAATCTTAAATAAGACCACCGAATTCTCTCCGTTTTCTTCCAAAGATGTTTGTAAACCAGGGCTTTGAGCTGATTAAAGGAACTGGTATTTAGACACAGCCCTAGAAAAGGGGCAAATGTTGACCAATACTAGGCTTAGGGATGTGGATAAAGAAATGCACCAAAATTTGGACGAAGGGGGGTTAGGGTTACGAGTGAGCCTGGAGAGAGAGGGGGGGGAGGGGCGACTTGAGTGAGAATGAGACCTAACCTAAAACAAAAGGTCAAAAGAGAGCAGAGGTCACTGGTCACGTCACGGCCATAATAAATATGTCCACCCGACCGGCCAACCCCGCGCATTTGGATATCAGCCACGCGTCAAAATCAGCACATGTACTTCATCGAGCGGTAGTTGAGATCCACGTGGTCAAATCTAAATGCAGCTCGAAATATCCGACGGTGGAGAGTGCTAGATTCTGGCCTGCCACGAAGATTCAGTTGCCTTGCCTTACAGGCTAGGCTTTTTGGCCTTCGCAGGGTGCAGGCTACTGGTGGCGGTACTGAAGCGTGCCCGTCATAAAAAGCTGACGGCCACCTACTGAAGTGGCGTGAAGTGTGACGTTGACGTGTTTCGGAGACGTATTGTCCGAACGCCGCAAGGCAAGACTGGCCGTGGGCCGTGCAGGGCCTGCAGGCTGCGGCCATTCTTAAACCCGGCTTAGCACGCTGCAAATTGCAATGCACCGTGCACGTCCAAGCCCCCTTTTTTGCCCTGCAAAGACAGGCAAAGCATTGAAAACTTTGTTGCCCTAATTAAAGATGGATTAGAGAGGTGGTCATTCCCACTCAACTCAAATGGGTCCACCAACCAAGCCTAGTAATCTTAGGGTGGGTGGTTTTAGATTAGTGTGAAGTACCTTTGCGTGGCCCTTTGACTTGCAGCCCACTTTTTGAATTCTTGGATTGTTAATTGACGGGCAATGCATTAAACCCCTTTCAGACTTGGTTGACAAGTGCCAAATGAAAGGCCGCAATTCGATTGGCTAGTTTGAAACACTGCGATCTGATTGGTCCATTTTTATGAGGTTGTCCCTAGCAACTCAACATGCCAAGCAATGTCTCGAGGTCCAAGAAATGGGCTTGAGTTGTCCCTACGTGGCATGGGTCACATGCCACCACTTCTGCCACATGGTGGCAACTCAGACTAAGTCCAAAAGAGGGGAGACCCATTTTTTTCTCCTTGGACCAATCAGAGGACTCCGTTTTTTAATTGTGGACTTGCCAAACACTGTAGTGTGAAACCGGCCTTAGAAGCACACACCACTCTAGGCACATCAAGTACTCGATCAAGTGATTTTTTTGTGATTCTAATTTGTGCATCCATGAGCGACATGGTACTCAAGCAACTTGGGATGTTTCTTCCATAAGCAATGCTTACAAAAAATTGTTGACTCATAAAATTAAAAGTCATACCCTTATCTCATGTGTTGGTGGGTGCCTGCCAAAAAGGTGCACATGTGCTTGTGGGTGTCGGCGGATTCATGCACTCCCCCAACAAATTTTTCACAAGCATCGGGAAAGTGCCGTGGGATTCATTGATGATAGGTGCCCACAGAAATTTTTACACCCCAACAGATTTTTCACAAGCATCGTGAAAGTTTGGGTAGCGTCCTAGGCAACGACACCATGACCCCATTTGCAGGTTCGTGGCTGCAAGGCCTATCTCTTGGGTCAAATTTTTCCAAGCCATCTCATATATTCTGCCCCCTACCCCAAGGTTGGGAATTGTAATCTCAGGTCCCAACCAATACTAATCTATATTAGTTGTATCAAGCCATTGCACCAACATAATTAATGACCCTCATTACTCAATGCCCACATCATTGCTCTTGCTCACCATCACCATTGTTGCCACTAGCTTTGCTCACCATCAATCCATCTTTGGTCATATCCATCATGGTTTCTCCTCTCAACATCCATGTCAACATTGCTTAATAACTATGATTAGTGCTCATGCTCGTGCCCAACGTAAATGCTCACCATTATAAATATCATGCCCAACATTGTTGCTTCACTAATTATTTTCAATTTAGATGCCACTGGGAACACTCCACCCTTGATCGCACTACAACAAATAAATATTGGGCTGCCCAATATTGGGTGACAAGATCTCAAAGTCAATGCAAAGGAGCCCTTAGAATCACACTCTTTACAGCTTTCCTTAGCAATGTTTTTTGTTTTCCTTAGCAATGTTCTTCGTTTTCCTTAGCAATGTTCTTCAATAAAGTGCATGTCATATAATTTGTATGTAATACCTCAGAGCTAGTGATACCTAAAAGTTGCAATATCAACATACATAAGTGGTGAGTTGGTATGGACTCTCAAATAGCTTATATAATGTATCTTTTGTTGACACTACATAATTAATAAATTATTTTACTTCTAGCATGTCTTATTGATTACATATTCCACTTGTGGATTGCCCAATTAAGAGACACTAACTTGGTGTTATTTAGGCATTCAAATTGAATCATAATTGTTATTGGGAATTTATTTCTCCAACACTCGAAACTCAATAACATTTTTGTTCTTTCGTCAAAATTGCCTTTTGCCATAACACTTTGTACTAGATTACATATTCACAAATTTGGTTACCAAGGCACTTTTGCGATTTGACTTCACTTCGTGCATTGAGCTCAAAAGCGATAGCTTTGACATCTTCAAGTACACAAAATGATGCAAATGCAATATTCCTATTTTAAGTATTTCCCTTGTAGATTTCAATAGTGTTATTGCTCATCTTCAAACATACATGATTCTTGCCTCATTTTTATATGATCCATATAGCCCTTTCATGCACTCCTCTAACCATATTTTGGTATGTCTCAAATTAGCCTATTGCCTTATGTCAAATGAACTTTTTAAATAAAGGTAGGTCATTACTAGTCCAGCATGTAGCATGGACTTGTTATGATGTTACAAAAATCGTCACATGCAAGTCAAAGCTATGATATTTTGCAATGGTTTATTCACGAATCATTGTGAAATTGGTCTTCTAGTAAGCATTCATTCATAGGAATGGCTACAGTGATTCTAGGTAGTATGAGAATGGTATATGTATCAATCTATTTGCAAACAAAATCATTTATGAGATGCGTTTATTCACAAAATTGATTCTTAAGCTAATAGAATCACTATTGTGAGTAAGCAGATAGTATGCACGTAAATTCATCATTCAATATGAAAGTAATTGATCGATATGAAAGTAACTGAGCAATATGAAGTATAAGCCATATAAAATATGAATGTGTCATCTTGGATATCACAATTTTGGAATTCAATCTCAATGAATCCAACAAAAATGTTCTAAACATTAGCTAAATAGTTCCCATAAAGTGTTATTAGCTAAATAGTTCTCTATTGTTGCCACTGGCTTTGCTCACCATCAATCCATCTTTGCTCATATCCATCATGGTTTCTCCTCTCACCATCCATGTCAACATTGCTTAATAATTATGATTAGTGCTCATGCTCGTGCCCAATGTAAATGCTCGCCATTATAAATATCATGCCCAACATTGTTGCTTCACTAATTACTTTCAGTTTAGATGCCACTAGGAACACTCCACCCTTGATCACACTACAACAAATAAATATTGGGTTGCCCAATATTGGGTGACAAGATCTCAAGTCAATGCAAATGAGCCCTCAGAATCAATCTCTTTACAGTTTTCCTTAGCAATGTTTTTCGTTTTCCTTAACAATGTTTTTCAATAAAGTGCATGTCATATAATTTGTATGTAATACCTCAGAGCATCATTCTTCAAAATTGGTGAGGCCTAATATGTTGTATGTACATTTTACATATCGCACATAACAAAAGCTAGAGATTAGTGATACCTAAAAGTTGCAATATCATCATACATAAGTGGTGAGTTGGTATGGACTCTCAATAGCTTACATAATGTATCCTTTGTTGACTCTACCTAATTAATAAATCATTTTACTTTTTGTGAAAGTACTTTTTAGACCATAATTGGATCTTAGAAGATCCACAAGAGTGATTATGTACTTGCGTAATCAATGCATCAAAAAATTAGACAATAAATCTTGATCTAGATTGGCAATTTGACACACAACAAGCATTGATAACCAACAAACAAGATCATAGACTCAAATCCACACGTGTGAAGAGCAGCCTGTTGTACAGATTTGGATCAAGAAAAATCAATGTACATGGAGAGCAAACTCGACATTGCCAATGAGCTCCAAAAATAATCTATCTTCTCACTATGGGAGCTTGGAATACATAGCAAAACTCACTTCCTTTGCTAAGTTAGGTGAATTTTCAACATGTAATAAGAAAGTAAACTCATCACTTTTGCCCTAAAATGAAACCCTGGTCCATTTCCTTGAGTCATGCTTGGTAGGTGCATGGTTGGTCAAAATCTCATCACAAATCAAGGTCTAGATCCTATAAAGTAGGAATCTCTACCAAATGGACACCTTTTGACTCGAGCTAATCTACATTAGGTGTAGATTGCCATGTGGCACTTTGGCCATACAATTGTAGAAACAAAATCATAGACAAAATATGCAATATTCTACATGGCTAGATTTTGCCAATGGTGGCAGTTTTTCACACTCCTCCTCAAATCTAGCCTCGGAAACAATGATGCTTCTATCAATCACTCCAATTGAAGGTCTAAGCTTGACAAATGAATCTTTAGGTAAATATTTAGAAAACAAATCAGCCAAGCAACTTGATGATGGCACATGTTGGAGCTTGATCTCTTTGGCTTGCACTTTCTCCCTCACAAAATGATGAGCAATCTCTTGCAAATCCACAATACTTGGCAAAGTCTTTTGAATAGCAAAACTTTGAACAAGATTAGCATGATCATCCAACAAGACATTAAGTATAACTTGAATAAGTTCTACCTCCTTACTGCTTTCATCAATACATGCTAACTCATCATTGAATGCTTTAACCCTCAAAACAAAAGCATGAGTACTCTCTTCCTTCTTTTGAAAACTTTGAAAGATTTGCCTCCTAAGAGTAAGCACTCTTGATGTAGACTTGGATTGATAAAGCTTCTTCAAAGCTTCCAAGCCTCCAAAAATGATGTGCACTTACCAATTTCCTTGAGTAGCTCATTGGTAGCATTCATCTTGATTATGTATTGAGCCCTTTTGGCCCTCTTACAATACCTCATTTGATCTTGTTGAGTTGTTGGTATCCCCTCCAAACCTACAACAATATCCAAAACATCATTCATCTCAAGGATTCCATCCTCACTTTCCACAATGAATAGTTACTTGAGTTAAGCCTATCATTGTCTTCTAACATGAATCCACCTATGTTGCAATGACCTGATCCTCTTCTTTCAACCTGTTCCAATGCACAAAGCACTCTCTTGAATGCCAACAAATGAACTCAAGAAGAAATCACAAAGATATGGAACCTCTCAAATCTCTTCTAGCACTTCTAACTAGAAAATAGTGAAATCTTCATCAACCTATGATCTATCCTCAATCTAATGATTCTTGCCACTTCCTAAGATTGAAACACACTCAAATGAAGTTCAGTAACCTCACAAACTAAAGATCCAATCAAAATTAAGATTTTGAGAAAATCACAAAAAAATTGAACATCTCAAATTCTACATACAATTTCTAAAAACTTGATATATCATCTTGTAGCCTCCAATGAGACCTTCCTAATGCACCAAAAATTGGCTAATTTTAGTAAACCAAGTGTGAAATCAGAATTGATCAAGTATATAATCCTCTATTGAATTTTGACCTACAAAAAATCAATTCTACATATGCAAAAATGCTGATTTTTGAGTAGAAATCAATCTAGCATGCTCTAGCATTGGTAACTCCACCAAATCCTTGATAAATGTGGTTGATCCTTTCATAACCTGAAATACAATAGTTGTGATACCATGTGAAGGATTTCAGATCATTCAAGATCCAATCCATTTCCCTGATCTTTGATTAAAATAAAGAGCAAACCAACAATCCTGCCAGTGTAGAAAAATCAGCATCTACATACAAAATGAGAAGCAAACTCTAAGAGATACTGATCAAACATGAACCAAAACATAAAATATGGTTGAACAAGATTGCAAGGTATCATCAAGATAGTGCACCAATGAGTAGTAGAACCCAAATAGAACCATGTATAATGATGAAATGAGGAGAGAAGAGAGAAGATGTGTCTCTCCACAAGTTTTCTCCTCTTATAGCAAGTCGAAATCCTATTTGGCCACTTGGTTTTCCCTCAAAAATGGTAACCCTATTGTTTTTGGGTCTGATTCACAATACCCAACATTCAAATTTGAATCTCTATCAAAATCGACTACCAACTTTCCAACACTTTCAAAAAGTGTTTATTATTAAACTAATATAACTTCAAAAAGTTTATCTCTAAGTCTAAAATGAGTTTTGGCCTCATATTGACAATTTACAAAAATATGACTAAACTAGACTAAACTAGTTGAAATCTCTCACATTCTCCACGTTCCAAATCTGACCAGGAATATGCTCCTAGTTAGCAAAATCACCGATTCAGGTCAAAAAGTCGAATTCGATATAGAAAACTGCACAATTCTTGGCAAATCTCAAAAGGTTCTAGCCTTCGGAAGAAGAAGCAACTATCTTTATAAACTCAGTCATTGCTACTTTTCTAATAGTCAAGCTCTTCACAAAGTCACTTCTGAATCAAATAATATGCTATGGCATTTCAGACTTGGCCACCTCAATTTCAATAGTATCCAGCAAGTGTCTGCTTAGAGACTAGTACAAGATTTGTCTTCTGTCAACAAGCCAACTTCTCCATGTGAAAGTTGTATTATCAACAAGCATGCAAAAGGCCCTTTTATTTCAGACTCAATTCATACTTCCAAAGGCTTGCTTGGCCTTGTACACAGCGACATTTGTGGCCCAATGTAGACTGCTTCCACAGGGGAAGCTCTCTATTTCCTAACTTTCATTGACGACTTCTTTCGAAGGACTGCTACCTACTTTATGAAGAACAAATCTGAAGCGTTTAAGTTCTTCAAGCAGTTCAAGGTGTCTGTAGAAAACCAGACCCAGAGGAAGATCAAGGCTCTCTGCACAAATGGAGGGGGAGAGTACATCTCCACAAAATTCAAGGAGTTCTGCAAGGCCAGTGGAATACATCAACAATTTACAACTAGGTACTCACCTCAATCCAATGGTGTAGCTAAACAGAAGAATCGGACACTCATCGAAATTGCCAAGAGCATGTTGCAACTGCCTATTTGCAGAATCAATCCATCACCAAAGCCCTGAATGGCAAGACACCTTAGGAAGTGTGGACAGAATTGAAACCATCGCTCAAATATATGTGAGTGTTTGGATGCATTGCTTTTGTTCAAATTCCTGAAGATCTAAGAAGAAAACTTGATGAAAAAAACAAGAAAATGATTTTCATCGGCTATTTCCCAAACCACGAGGCATACAAGCTCTACAATCTGGATACCGAGAAGGCATTCACCAGTAGAGATGTCATTTTTGTGGAAGATCAGTTCATCGACCACAAGGGAAAAACTGCAAAAAAATCCGACCCAAGGATCGAACAACCAAATTTTAATCCAAGGATTCAACTACAGAAGAATGACACTGAGTCAGAATCTCAACGAGTCAACCCACATCAGAGGACTGAAGCCCAACCTAGAAGGTCGAATGAGTCCAAATAGTCTCCATCTAAATTTATGGATGATCTAGTCTTCCACTTTGTACAGGAACCAACAACTGTTTCTGAGACTATGTCTAATCCTGATGTTGACCAGTGGAAAGCAGTAATGGACACCTAATTCGATTCTCTAATAGAGAATCAGACATGGACAGCCACTGAGCTGTCAAAGAACCAAAATCTGATTCCATGCAAATGGATATTCAAGGCGAAGTATGAAGCTGAAGGAAAGCTAAATCGCTACAAGGCCAGGCTAGTCGCCAAAGGCTACTCCCAGGTTCCAGATTTGGACTATTCTGAAACCTTCAGCCCAGTAGTCAAACATGCTTCGATTTGTCCACTCCTCTCCTTTGCAGTTGCAACAGATTTTGAAGTCCACCAGATGGATGTCCAAACAGGTTTCCTCAATGGAACCATCAAAGAATAAATCTATATGTCGCAGGCAGAGGGATACGAACTCAATGGCAATCAACAACACCTTGTATGCAAAATTCACAAGGCACTCTACGGGTTAGTTTTTTTTATATGTACCTTCCACACGTGTGAAAGAACTTAGTTGATGAATGTATGCATCTAGATTTGTGTCTTTGCCTTAGTTTTTTGACATTGATCTTGATTATCAATCTATTGTTGATCTAAAGTGCAAACACAAAGCTTAGGAGATCATAATCACACATTAGGGCATTCCCACACGTGTGAATTTTCACACTCCTTGCTTGATTCAATTAGATGCTTGTGGCATTTATTTTTTTCAATGATCACTTCTTGCCACAAAAGAAGCTTTACCCTTCTCATTGGTCTTATTGAATAATCTCTCATCCTCCTGAGCTTTGGATTATTGATGTTTTGCATTTCTCTTGTCTTTTTCTTTGTCTTGCTTTTGGCATGCTGCACCTAATTGTTCTTTGGCATTGATCTTTAGAATTTTGTGAGTTCATCAAAGTCTGGTCATCTCTCCCTTGATGTTATTTCGTTCATAAACATCTAATGAGATTATTCGATGCCACACAATGCATTGTGCACCAACTCCAAATTATGTATGCACTCACCAATAAAGTGCAATTTGTCTCTAATTGTCTTTATTCTGGTCAAGTAGGCCTAAATATGCTCTCCTTGTTCCATTCGGGCATCATCCATATTCGACTTCAAAAACATGATCTGGATGGCTTAAATTTCTCTTTAAGTATATTCCAAGTCTACCTTGGCATAATGGCATCACTAATGTGAGTAATGATATGGTCCTACATTGATAATTTGATGAAGGTTAGTGCTCTTCTAGTCTTTTTCTCGAACACTTTAATGTGAGCTTCATTGGGTAATATATGTTCATCTCCTATGATGATATTGTGAAAGATTTTAGATCCTTAAGGTCCAATCTACTTGAATGATCTTTGGTAGAAAGAAAAATACACTACCAATCTCACCAATGTAGAAAAATCAGCATCCACACGCAAATTGAGATGCAAACACCAATAGAACTTGATCAAACTTGAATGAAATGATTATGTACTTTTGTTTTTCGTACAAAACCAACAAGCTACTGTATTTCACACGCTTGGATCCAAAAATAACAAATATAGATCATTCTACACATAGAATTGCAAGCAATCACCAAGATAGTGCACCAATGGATAGTAGAACCCAAGAGAACCATGTATAAGCATGAAATGAGATAGAGAAGAGAGAAGATCACTCTCTCCACGAGTTACATCCTTTTATAACAGGTCCAAACCCTATTTGGCCACTTGGCTTTCCCACCAAAATGCTAACCCTACTAATTTTGGGTCTAGATTCAATGTACCCAACTATTCAAATTGAATCTACTCAAACTCGCATTCTAACTTTCCCACACTTTCAAAAAGTGTTTATTCAAATGGAATTTAGACTAATAAACTTTGAAAAGTCAACCTCTAAGTCTAAAACAAGTTTTGGCCTCAATATGCCAAATATGGAAATATTGCAAATAAACTAGTTGAATCTTTCACACTCCCTCTTCAACTAGTTTTAGCATAGACTTTGATAATACTCCAAGTGAAGTCCTATGCTTCATGAACAAGTCTTTTCCCAATGCTTTGGTGAAGATATCAGCTACACATTCCCTTGAAGACACATGTTAAAGCTCCACCTCCTTTGCAATGACTCGCTCTCTCACAAATGATATTGTATCTCAATATGCTTGCTCCTAGCATAGTTTTTGACCGTAGAACTTTGATCCATCATAAGAATGATCTTCTTCCTAAGAATATACCTTATTTCAATGATCATGTAATTCTCAAAATAGAAACAACCATAATTGTTATAGAGAATAGTGTCCACTTGGGATGCTTCATTATTTCTTACATCAATTTTACATATCAAGATGTAACTAGAACATGAAGAATCAAATAGAATGTAAATGAAATGATTCCACCATGCTTCCAGCTCTGAACTCTCTGGAAAAATACAGCAAACAAACAATAAATGTGAGTGATCAACACTTGCTTGCATGTCTCCTCCTTCTTTGTCCTTTGTTGCCTTGTATCCACCATGATACTCCATGAATGAGCCTCCATCTCCATCTTGCCATAAGATGCCATCAAGCCTTGATGACTTGACCATGAGTGAGTGACATAATTAACCTCCAATAGCTTCATTTCCATCAGTAAAACCAGCTAATAATGCTAGTACAAACCCAACATTAAAACAATGCTCACCAATATAGCTAGTTTTACCATATATTGACAATTTGCACACATCCACATGAAATTGCTCAAACATGAGATAGAACAAGTAAAGTAAACTTGAACAACACTTCCTTGCTGCTCTTTTGACCTTACTTGACTCTTCAATATGCTGCAAAAACATATCCATAACATCTTTGTCAATTACCTCTCCTTTGATGCACTTGACTAGCTCCAAATTGCCAACTTCCCTTTTGACTAGTTGAAGCGCTTTGAGATCAACCTCTTGATCTTCAACTTGATCATCAAAGTCTTTGAGAAAACTTTGTTTTCCAGATCCATTACTTGATTTTATAGCAAGATAACATCCATCCACTTGCATAGCTCCATGTACACAAGAAGATCCTCCAAAAGATGTTCCACTCTTCATAAGAGCTTGATACTCAAGATCCATTGCTTGGATCCACTCCTCTTCTTTCCTTGCTTGATCTACACTTGTAGGCTCATCCAAAGGGGTTAGAAAAGCAATATAATTTCCAGAAACTACTTGCTTACCCTTTTGATCATATGTGAGCCTTGAAGGTACTTGTCTTTCTCTTGATGTTCTCCTTGGCTTTTGACTTGATGAAGGTCCATCATCACCACCATCCAAAGTAGGATCCTTCTCATCAACATCAAGAATGTTAGATCCATACACTCTACCATAAATCATGCTTTAAGACACCTTTGGAATGTTCCCCTCATCAAAAATGACATCTCTACCATTAATCATTGTGTTAGTAAAAGGTTACTCACCTCACTATATCCAACAAAAATACCTCTTCTTGGAGATGGATCCTCCTTGGTCCTATCATCAAGAGTAATGTTGACATAGCATGTGCATACAAAGGTTCTTAGAAAGTTGACACTCGGCCTCCTCTTGAATAGCATCTCAAAAGGTGTCCTTCCATCCAAAATAGCACTCGGCCACCTATTGCGCAAGAAATTGGCACACAACAAAGCTTGATCCCAAAATGGTTTGTCAAGGTTAGCACTTAACCTCATAGCTTTAGCACTTTCACATAAAGTCCTATTCTTCCTTTCAGCCACTCCATTTTGTTGTGGGGTCCTTCCTTTCATACTTAGAACCATAAAAAGGTTTAAAAGAAAAGAGATGAACAAATGATAACAACCAGTTTAAGAATGCTCATCACAAAAGGCCTTGAATTTGTTAGATATGTACTCACCACCATTGTCACCTCTCAAGCACTTGATCTTTGTGGAAAATTGGTTCTTCCTTGCAATCTTGATCTTGACAAAGACATCATACACTTCATCCTTGCTCTTTAGTAGATAGATCCAACAAAATCTACTAAAATAATCAATGAATTTTACATACATCTTAGCTCCAGTATTGCTAATTGTAGTAAATCCATGAATATCCAAATGTACAAGTTGAAAAGGCTTTGTAGATCTAGAAATAGATCTAGTATAAAGTAGTCTATGTGACTTAGACAAAGCACAAGACTCACAAACATGCTTGTCATTACTTAAGGAATTTGGAAGACCAATCACAACCTTCTTCCTTGCCATTATCTCCAATGACTTGAAGTTGAGGTGTCCCATCCTTTTGTGCCAAACCTCTTAAATAGAAATTTGCTCCCTTGCAACACATCCAACTTGGTTAGCAATAACACAAGCATCAAGTTTGAACAATTTCCCTTGCCTTTTACCTTTTCCAATCAAGGCATCCTTCCTTTTGATCAAACAAGCATCTCCATCAAACTCCACCTTGAGGCCCTTATTTAGCATTTGACTCACATTAAGCAAATTCTTGGTAATAGATGGAATAAGCAAGACATCCTCCAAATGAAGATTCCTATTTGTAGATATGAATTGTGCCAATCCCTTTGATTGCACACTCACCATCATTGGCCGTGTAGATCACCCTCCTGTCATCTCCATATGCCAACAAAGAAGTGAAGTACTCTTTGTGAAAGGTCATGTGTGAACTTGCTCCATTATCAATCCACCAAGGATCTAGATCTCCATCATTATCAAGCATACATGAAGACATCACAAAAGCATCATCATTTGCATCTTGAACATCCAAACCATCCTCATCAAGAGTAAGATTACCTTGTTTGTCTCCTTAATCTCTCTTCTTCTTGTAGCACTCACTTGGAAAGTGTCCTTTGATGCCACAATAGAAGCACTTGAGCTTTGATCTATCCTTTTTTTTTGCCACTTGAAGAAGCATCCACTTGATCTTGCCCTTTAGACCACTTACTTTTGATTTTGCCCTTGAGTTTTCCCTTTGTGAACATAACATCCTCTTGAAGTGTCGATGTAGGTCCACCTCTTGCTTGAACCCTATATTCCTCATTGATCAAGATCTCTTGAAGATCCATCAAACTTGGAAAAGTCTTTTGAATAGAAATACTTTGAACAATGTTAGCATGAGCATCCAACAAGCCATTAAGAATCACTTGAATAAGCTCTCCTTCCTTAATGCTTTCATCTATGCAAGCTAACTTCTCATTCAATGCTTTCATTCTCAAAACAAAAGTACTTGGACTTTCTTCATTCTTTGGCAAACAAGAAAAGATTTGCCTTCTTAGAGTCAACACTCTAGAAGTAGACTTGGATTCATAAAGCTTCTTCAATGAATTCCTAGCTTCCAAAGATGATGTGCACTTACCAACTTCCTTGAGAAGTTCATTAGTAACATTCATCTTTATCATGTGTAGACCCTTCTTGGCCCTCTTGTCATACCTCAATTGCAGTTTATGTTCCCAATCAGATCGACTCGCTTCAACTGTTTTCGTCATAATAGTGTAGAGAATCTTATTGGAAGATTCAGCTTGGCCATTCCCTCTGGGATAATAAGGAGTACTAAATCTATGTATAACAAAAAAATCTTCCAGTAAACACTTTATCGTTTGATTAACAAAGTGTATACCCCGGTCATTGACAATCTCCATAATAATAATATTTTCATAGAGAAACTTGGCCATAGATTTTGCATCAGCAACTTTGACAGCTTAGTTCACTGGATAGGCACCTAACTATGCATAGATGCTACTTTTAGTTAGTTTTCCTACTTTTTATCTAACTCTACCTCTCCTAACACTACTCACACTAACTCTACTCCCCTAACTAACTTCATCATGATTGTTGGTGAAGAGAAATGATAGAATAAAAGGAAGAAGAAGGAGAGGCCCGCCTTTGTTAGATCAGGTAGCCCGTGACGTCTTCCATAAAGTTGATGCGGTCCAGTTTCTTCAAGTCCTTGGGCATGTGAAGGGACTTGTGGACTCCTGTTAGCCAGTCTTGGTTGACCTACGCTTGGAATTTTCGCGTCCAGGGGTCGCCAAGAAGGGCAGCTCGGTAATACTGACGGTTCATTTTGTTGACACATATATCTTGTTGTACAGTCAATCGTTGCAAGAGCTTCATTCCAGTTGACAGTATCGGTTTGAGAATCGTAATGAGCTCCCAATTTTTTTTTTGGTCGGTCACAAGTATGATGATTCGTTGTTGATGAATCATCATCCTCTTTTTGAACCACTAGTTTGATAGTCCAAATTACATGATCAACCTTGATTGCACATTGACGATTTTCAAAAGTGATTTCTTTGGTACCCCAGTTAGAATTACTTGCGCAACTCGTAACCATGGGCGTCTCAATAGGACTCGGTAGACATTTGGTGCTTCTGGTAAGTCCGTTACTACGAAAGTAATGATGAACTGTACTCCGACAATTCTGACAAGTATATCTTCAAAAAATGCGAAAAGAGCGAAAACCCCAGTTAGTTTCTGATACTTCATCTTCAAATTTTGCAACTTGCAGCTATCTACTGATTGAAAAGACAATATGATTCATTCATCAAAATAAAATAATACTAGTATTCATGCATACACAGTACATAGCTGATAGAAATGATCTATTGCTTTATAAAATTTCTTGCAGGAGAGTTTACAGTCTATCGCATATCTAAGTGCAAAAACTTATTTTATTCTATTCTGCACTATCAGTTTTCCTCTCCTTTGTCTTTGTTCATTGGCAGAATTTTTTATATTCTATCATACATTTTTCTTTTAAGTTGGATTTGTAACTTTAAGACTACGCTTAAGTGCCGATTAGTTGCAGATGTCCGCTTCCATTTAAATGGACTGTACTTTCAAGCATCTTATCTGATTCATCCCGCGTGGAACTATCCATGGATGAAGGAAAGTGAAGTTCAGCTTCCAACACTCTCTCTTGAACTAAAGATTCCTTCAGCCGACTCCCATGTTTTTCCTGTGTTTTTCGAATTGTTGTTTTGCAAAGGGCTTGATCAGAACATCTGTTGTCATATCTGCGGTCTTCACATACTCAATCTGAATTTCCTGTTTTTACACAAGATCTTTGACATAATGGTACTTGAGTGGAATGTGTTTTGTTCTTGGAATGGAAGACAGGGTCTTGAGTCATGGAGATTGTGTTGGTATTATCCATATACATAATAGTAGGTTCTGCCTGTTGCTCTCCTAGCTCAATTGTCTTAGCCACACGATCTCGTTTGCATTCTTTGAAGCAGCTACATATTTAGCTTCACATGAGGATCCCCTAGTGACAAATCTACTGTCATCCTTCAAATTTGCCCAGGTAGCATCGCTGTATGCCCTCAAAATGGATTCATTTGGCTTTGAATATACAATGCCAAAGTCTGTGGTGTATTTGAGTTATTGTAAGATTCTCTTTGTCAGCTCCCAATGGTGCCTTCCTAGATTGTTAGAAAACTGTGTAAAGCATAAACAGGAAAGGCCAAGTCTAGCCGAGTACATATAGTCAGATATATTAGACCTCTGATTAGATTTCCAAAGGGTGCATTTCTCATTTCGAGCACTTCCTGCTCAGTCTTTGGGCAATCTTCTTTTCATAGTTTTACTCCTAATGCCATAGGAGTCTCTTTCCCTTTGCATTCTAGCATTGCATAGTCTGTCAGAGTTTTATAGGCATAACTCTACTGAGAAAGTTTTGTATTGCTAGTTATTTTATTTCTAGCAATTTCTATTCCTAGGAATTTTCTAGCTTCTCCAAAGTCTGTAATTTCAAACTCTTGGCTTATCTACTGCTTGGTTTCTTGTATCATATCTAAGTTGTTACCAAACATTAGAGTGTCATCAACAAAAATAGCTAAGATCAAAAGAGCTATTACCCTCAGTCTTAATAAATACATCAGCATCGAAAATTAATCTTCTAAAACCAATAGAGACCAAAAAATCAGACATTCTTTTGTGCCAAGGTCTTGCGACCCGTCTCAACCCATAAATACATTTCTTTAGTTTGCAGCATAGATAAGGGAATTCAGGATCGATAAAATCTTCTGGCTGTCTCATATAGATTTCTTCATCAAGAAAACCATTTAGGAATGCAATTTTGATATCAATGTGATGGACTATTAAGAAATTCTTAACTGCTAAAGCAAACAGGATATAGATATTATACTGTTTTACCATAGAAAAAAATGTTTTTTGATAGTTTACTCCATATTTTGGAGAATACCCTTTGGCTACCAATCTAGCCTTGTATTGCTCAGCACTCCCATCCGGTTTCAACTTTAATTTGTAGACCCATTTGCAATCCACAATTTTTTCTCCTTCTGGTGGTTTCTCCAGTGTCCATGTATCATTCTTGTGCATTGAGTCGATTTCCTCTCGCATTGCCTTTTCTCATTCTTCTGACTCTTGACTTGCAATTGCTTCTGAGTAAGTTTCGGGTTCTGTTGTCATCTGACATGGATTTTCATCGCAGCTGTATGCTGTAGCTTTCTTGATGGCTTTCTGTCAGATTTTGGCAGAGCATCTTGGCTCAGTAAGACTCCTCCATTGTTCAACTTGTACACGTTGTTGTGGGGTCTGCATCTCTTATCGCTCAATTGCTTGTTGATCTTCTTGATCATCCGGCATTATAGAAGTCTGATCTCCCTCTTCAGCCCAATCATAGATGTAAGGAGTTAGATCAAAGAACTGATAACCAATCTGGTCTGCATCTTCCTAGAAGATTGTTCATCAAATTTGACATCTCTACTTACTTGCACCTTATTGGTTTTGGGATCATACAACCTGTAGCCAGGTGAATTGATTGCATATCCCACGAATATCATGGGTCTTGATTTTTCATCAAGATTGGACCTCTTCTCTTGAGACACGTGCATGTAAGCCTTGCAACCAAACACTCTAGCATGCGACACATTGGGCTTTTTGCCACTCCATGCCTCATAAGGTGTGGCACCGCTTACAACAACTGTCATTGATAGTGCTTCTGATATGGTGGCAGGTTCGTCATGACTAATGAAAGCCTGAGGGATGAATTGGTCAAGCTGCTATCGTTGTCTCACATATCTTCGAACTATAGGTGCTTGATCAGACGATTCTCCTTGGTGAATGACTGGGACCATAGTATTTTGCGGTTGAATGATCGTGGGTCTAGGCCCATCGACGGTAAGTGAAGTCGTTGGGACGAACTCCGTTGCTTGAACAATTCTAGGTCGTAGGCTATCGATGGAAGGTGGAGCTGCTATGGCAGTCTCTTGTTTTGGTTGCTTTTGTTTGAAATTGTAACTTGTCTTCAAGGAAGACAACATTGCGACTGATTGAGATCTGGGTCGTAACCACATCGTAAATACGATATGCCTTGTGTGAAGTTGAATAGCCGATGAAAGTAATGCGAATTTCCAGTCATGGATCGTGCAGCTTTCGACTGTGTGCGGTTCTTCTGCTCTGCTACTCCATTATATTGTGGAGTGTAGCTTGTAGTAAACTGGTGGTGCACGCCACATGAAGATAGGTAGTCCTTCATTTCATTTGACAAGAACTATCCCCCTGAATCAGACCTTAGGGCCTTGATCCTCTGACCAGTTTGATTCTCAACGTATTGCTTGAAGTCTTTGAAGCAATGAAATGCTTTTGACTTGTTCTTATTAAACATTACACTGTCAAATCGAGAGTAATCATCAATGAATGTGATAAAATACAGAGCTTGACCTAACGAAGGTACGCTCATAGGACCACATAAGTCACTGTGTATCAGTGACAAGATGGACTTCGCCCTTTTGGCTTGTCCTCTAGGAAATCTCGTTCTAGGTTGTTTCCCTATTAGACAATTTTCAAAGATATTCTGATTAGCTGTGGTGACAACAATTATATTCATGTCCTTGATCGTTTTATTATGATGCATATACAAGATTGAATGCATGTTCAAATGACTTAATTCTTGATGCCATAAATTTGCATCTCAACAACTCATAGAAAGTGCAACATCGTGACTCAGTATGTACAAATTCTCTTCTCTATAAGCAGATAAGATTTCCTTTGAGTTCTCATCTGAAATGGTACATTGGTTGGCAGTGAACAAAGCTCTATAGCCCTGATATGTGATTTTGCTAATAGATAAAAGGTTCTTTGTTAATTTGGATACATAAAGTACTCCATTAAGCTGCCTAGTGATGCCATCAGAGAACTGTAGATGAATAGACCCTTGACCTTAAACTTGGTGTAAACTGGAGCCACCAAAGAAAATGTACTTTGATTCTGTAGCTATGAGTGTAGAGAAGAGGTCCTTGCATGGCGTCATGTGCTAAGAAGCACCTAGATCGGGATACTAATGATGGGCATCTCTACTGGATTGATCTTGTACCATCAGCGTCTTCTCTTCATCTTGAGATCCTTTGACTGTATCGGAGTTCCCTTCTTGGTGCTGTTGCATCTTATTCTTTGCTTCATTGTGCTTGAGGATGTGACAATCCTTGATGTCATGGTTGGTTCTTTTGCAATGTTTGCAAAATAGCCTGGTCTTGGACGATGAGTGACTATATTGTTGTTGTTGTGGTTGTGATGATGTTGGCTGTTCTGCCTTTGTTTTCTTATCCTTGAAGCCTTTCTTCTTCCTGAAATGCTGCTTGTTTGAATAGAGTTTTATGGATTTGGTACTCGTAGATGTGGACAAGCTTTTCCTCCTGACTTCTTCCTGCAACAAGCTTGCTATCAATTTTTGGAGAGACAGCACAGGGGTATTGCTCAGAAGCAATACTAAATCATCGTAGGAGGACGGAAGACTGGCAAGAAGAGACACGGTAGAATCTTCTTCTAATATAGGAAAATCTATTGCAGCCAGTTGGTTCATCAATTGTTTGAACTCATTCAGATGGTCGATGACTGAGGTGCTTTCACTCATTCTGAGTGTTAGTACCTTCTTCCTCAAGAAGAGGTGAGTCGAGACATCTGAGGTCTCATAGATGCTAGTGAGTGTATCCCATGCTTCTTTGGAAGTAGTGCAGTTGGATACATGAGCAATTTGAGTGTATTTAAGGTTTAGAGATACAATGGCAAGAGCCTTTCCATCCTTGGCTTCCCAAGATGGGATCTGTTTGGGTTCTGCCCGGTCTAGCTATAGAACCGTTGACATATCCCCATAACTCCTTTTCAATCAGAATCATCCTCATTTTGAACTTCCACATGTGAAAGCCATCTCCGTCAAATTTATTAATCAAGCGGATCTCTGAGGTGCCTTCCATAGTGATCAAAATTATACACAAACAATTTAGAATAGCTTTTGGAAAAAGATCCTAGAACCTAGTAATCCACTGAACGAATGCTCTGATACCACTTCTGTTGGTGTATAATGTGAAATGATTGGTCTACGATTGATTGCGACTGCGACTGCAGCGGAGCTGTGATGGAAGCAGAACATGAGAGACAATTACGATGTAATGATGTCTCTACCAATAGTAAGAAAACAATGAAGATTATGAACACAGTAATAACTATGATTTCAGAAACGTGGATTGACTAGGGAATGGAATCAAAATCTTGTTATCCTTTTGGGTTATTAGAGTGGGAATCTGAGACTACCAAAATAGTAGGATTACGAAGCATCAGGCATCTTGGACAACCATGCGATCCTCTGTCTCTGATAACCGTGTTTGTGTTGTAAAAATTACAGCAAATAAGGATCCTAAAACACTTGAAATGATGAGGAAAACAATAGATTATGATTTCATAAGATTAGCACAAGTTGAACCATCAAAATCCATCAAAAATCTATGCTTGAACCTCACTAAATGGCCCAAATCCTTGAAGAAGGCTTCACACGTGTGAAAGTACGGCCTCCCACAGTCTGAGTACTGTACACCAAACCTACATTCAATCCTATAATCATTAGTAATCACAAGTACTCAAACAATTATGAACATAGAGAGCAATGGCACCATTATGAGAGAAAAAACATGAAATTGCTTGATTGATTTTGGTGAGATATCATCACCTATATATACATGATCCATCACGGTTTTGGGCAGGTATGAGTAGCCCTAAACCTATCCCTAATGCTAATTTTGGTGGATCTTTCATCCCTACCAAGTTAGGGTTGGAATCTTGGAGATCCCTCAACAATGCAAAAATTACCAAAAATAGCTCCTATTTTTTCTCCCTTGTATCTAAGCATAATTTGGACTCATTCCAAAGGTTCTAACACTTAGGTCTACTTGAGAACATCCTTATGAATGGAATCCTATGCTATTTGGCACGTGTGACAAGCCACATCATGACCATCTAACTATTTACAAGTCATATGACCAAAACTAGTCAAGCTAGAATTGTGAATTTTTAACACTCCTCCTCACTATCTAGCTTGGTTCAATCATTGCTTTACTAATCACTCCAAGTGATGATCTGAAATTCATAGAAGGTGTCTTTTGAAGTGGTTTAGTAAGTAGATCAGCTACACATTCATTGCTTGGAACATGCTCCAAAGCAATCTCCTTGGCTTGCACCATTTTTCTCACAAAGTGATGGCATATCTCAATGTGCTTAGATCTTGCATGGAAGATTGGGTTAGATGCAAGGTGTTGGGCTGATATATTGTCATTGTAGATGATTGGTGCCTCCTCTGAATCCATGATCTTTAGTTCCACCAATAATCTCTTGATCCAAAGTACCTCCTTTGTAGTGGTTGTCAAAGCTTTGTACTCGGCCTCGGTTGAAGATAGAGATATAGTTTCTTGTTTTTTTGAAAGCCATGAAACCACACCTTCTCCTATGAAAGTTGAATAGGCACTTGTTGATTTCCTATCCCTCTTGTCCCCTGCAAAATCTGAATCACTAAATGCATGAAGGTTAATCACATCTCCTCTATATAGAATCCCAAAATCCAATGTACCCGAGATGTATCTTAGAATCCTCTTAGCCTTTTTCCAATGGATATTCAATGGATTTTGCATGGATTGGCTCAACCTACATACACTAAAGCTAAGATCTAGTCTAGTTATAGTGATCCACATTAAGGAACCTATAAGTTGCCTAAACAAAGTGATGTCCATGAAGGATCTTTCATCATCTTCATTTGGCACTTTTACATCTTGCTCCATTGGTGTGTCAACACTTTTGCATACTTCCATCTTAAACTTCTTCAAAAGACTTTGAGCATAGTTTACTTGACTTATAAAGATAAAATCAGACCCTCTAAGTACTTCTATGCCTAAGATGAAGTGAAGACACCCTAGATCTACCATCTTGAACTCTAAGGATAGATCTATCTTGATTTTTTCAGTACCATCAACACTATTTCCACTAATGATGATGTCATCTACATAAATGAGTAAAAGTACAATACCAACATCATCAAACTTAATGTAAAGAGTGGGAACATATTCACTTTGAACAAAAGAAAGTGAAATAAGATAGCAATGTAGTCTTGAATTCCAAGATCTCAAGGCTTGCTTCAAGCCATAGATGCTTCTTTGGAGATGACATACTTTGTTCTCCATTCCATGCTTGATGAACCCTTGTGGCTGCTCCATATAGATATCCTCTTACAAAAAACCATTCAAGAAAGCATTAGAGACATCCATTTGACATAGAATCCATCCAAAATGTGATGCAAGTGCAATGATTAGCCTTATTGTGACCATCTTGGCCACAGGTGCAAAAGTTTCCTCATAGTCTATCCCTCTCTCTTGAGCATAACCTTTTGCAACTAATCTTGCTTTATGTTTGTTAACACTCCCATTTGCATTCAACTTAAGCTTGAAGACCCACTTGCATCCTATTACATTCCTTTGAGGTCTCTCAACAAGCAACCAAGTTTCATTCTCAATCAAGGCATCATACTCATCCAACATAGCTTTATACCATTCTTTGGAGTTCAATGCATCTTCAACATTAGATGGTTCTTCAAAACTAGATAAAGCATAAGAAGTGGATGAGATACCCTCAACTTGCTATCCTTTGCCTTGATATGTGAGCCTTGATGGCTCCACTTTTGCCCTTGAAGATCTCCTTGGTGTGATAGGTGGGTTTGGTGCTTGCTCCTCCATGAGCTCCTCCTCAAAACCAAGATCTTGCTCCTCGGCCATCTTCTTCTTGATTGTTGGAGCACTTGAGCCTTCTTCAAGCATATGCATATGATGTTCATCAAAGATGACATCCCTTGAAACAACAAATTTGTTTAAGGATGGGAGATAGACTTTGTAGCCCTTGCTTGAGCTTGCATATCCAAGCATGATCCCTCTTGTGGAAGATGGATCCTCCTTGGTTCTTGTTTCCAATGGCACATGCACATAACATATACACCCAAAAACTTTCAAGTGATTAAGATTGGGTTTCTTTCCATACAACATCTCATAAGGAGTTTTGTCTTCAATTGCTTTGCAAGACACCCTATTCATCAAGTAGTTTGCACATACAAGAGACTCACCCCAAAAGGATTTGGGCAAACAAGCATCTAATCTTAAAGCCTTAGAACATTCACATAATGTTCTATTCCTTCTTTTAGCAACTCCATTTTGTTGAGGAGTGTAAGGACAAGAAGTCTCTTTCTTGATCCCTTCCTCCTCACAAAAGGCCTTGAACTCATTGGAGATGAATTCTCCACCATTGTCACTTCTAAGAATCTTGATGCTATGATTATGATGCTTTTCCACAAACAACTTGAACTTTACAAAAGTATCAAATACTTGAGACTTGAAGGAAAGTAAGAACACCCAACAATATCTTGAGTAGTCATCAATGAAGGTTAAAAACATGGATGAACCTCCATTAGATTTGGTGCTAGCAATGTGCACATCCGAGTGTATGAGTTCAAGAGGATGAGATGACTTTGTGATGGAGTTAGGAAACACCTTCTTATGTGCCTTGGATAAGGCACAAGCTTCACAAACCTTGTCTTCCTTCCCAATAGACCTTGGTAGGCCTAAAACATACTCCTCCTTGATCATAGCCTCCATGGAACCCGAGTTGACATGTCCAAGTCTTTTGTGCCATAAAGTAAAGGTAGATATCTTGTTCTTCTCGGACAACATGACAACATTAGTATCCACAAATGCATCCAACTTATAAAGTTTGCCAAGTCTAGTGCCCTTAGCCACTATCTTACCCTTCTTCTTGATGAAACATTCATTTGAAGCAAAGTCAACATTGAAACCATTGTCTACCATTTGGCCAACACTTAGTAGATTCTTTGTTATTGTAGGAATGTACAAAACACCTTCTATGTTGATCTTTTTGGAAGATCCTAAGCAAAGGGGAATGCTACCAACTCCTTCAATCTTACAAGCTTCATCATTTGCTGTATAGATAGACTTTATAGGTCCATCATAAGATAAGAGAGAAGAGAAAAACTCCCTTTTACTAGTCATGTGTGAACTAGCACCCGAGTCAATCCACCAAGGATCTTCTCCTTTGAAGCTTGTTGAAGAAAATATGGACATCATGAGAGAGTCCTCATGTGAACTCTCCTCCTCCTCCTCTTTGCTCATGTTGGCTTGGCTTTGATCTTGCTTCCTCTTGAAGCATTCCGAGGCATAATGCCCCATCTTGCTACAATAGTAGCACTTCACCTTTGATTTGTCCTTCTTGACTTTGGTGGTTGATGGAGATGCCTTTGAGGGTCCTTCTTGATCCTCAAGCTTTGTAGACTTCTTGAATGTTGATACTTTGCCTTTGGACTTGCCTTTTCCTTTGGTGAAGAGAGCTTGGTCATCTCCACCTTGGATGGAAAGCCTATCCATCCTCTCTTGCATTTGGCTCCTTCTTGATTCCTCGGCCATGAGTGTGCCTTGGAGTTCTTCAAGTATGGGTAGCTTACCCATAATTGCATATCCCTGAACCAAATTGTCAAATTCAAAGCTTAGTCCATTCAATATGAGTTGAACAAGCTCTTCATCCTTGATAGGATCACCTATAAAGGCTAGCTCTTTGTTCAATTCCTTTACTCTTAGGACAAAAGTATGTGCACTCTCTCCTTTCTTTTGATATCTTCTATAGATTTGATTCTTCAAAGCTAACATTCTAGTTTGGTTCTTGGATTCATAGACCTTTTGCAAAGTCTCCCAAGCATCTTGAGCTGAAGTGCAATCTCCTACCTCTCTTAAGAGTTCATTTGCAACATTCATTTTTATGCAATGTAGTGCAACATTGCACCTCTTGATGTATTTGGCTTTTTCTTGAGGATGAATAGGTTCACCCTCCTTACCATTTACAATTTCCATCAGATCTTGCATGATCATGATGGATTCCATTCTAACTTTCCATATGGAATAGTTAGTTTTGTTGAGCCTTTCATTAGTATCCAAAAGATATGCATTTATAGATGCCATCTAGTCTCCTAATCAAGGACTTGACACAAATGAAGGTTACTTCTATTGATTTGATTGAAGGTCTACCTTATCCCACTTCTTAGGGACTTGAAAAGATCAGTAATAGACTTCCTATAAAGATCTAAGAATGATCTCTAACAAAATCAAATCATAGAATACTAGAAACAATGCACTTGCTTGATTGAAGTAGACAATACTAGTAGAATTGCCCCTCTTTCTATAAAGAACATTAAAGCTTCCAAATGATCTGATAAAGAGTGAATATTAGCAACCTAATATACTTCCAAAATCACTTGTAAAAGATCTAAATGGAACTTAATGAGGATGCAACACAATCTACTATCCAATCACAAGCAAAAAATGATCAAAATTGATGAAAAATTGATCTAATTTGGTGCATAAGTCAAGCAATGGTTGGACTGAACCTAAATCACTTTAGGAGGTGCCTACTACACCTTAGAACAGCCTTGAAGAGTCCCCAAAACTCTGATCTTCCCTCTCCTTGAATGCTAGAAAGCCTCCTCTATGAAATCACCTCCAAAACTCGCTTAGAAATCAATGCTTGGAGCAAGCAAAACTTGCTATCTTGGTAATGTGAATTGAATTCAACTTTGCCTCTGGTTTTAGACACCTAAACACCTGCAAATGAAGTCACACAACACCAATCTCCAATGTATTTGACTCACTTTGAGTTCTAGAATCAATACTAGATGCTAAGATCCAATCTACACAAGATTTAGATCAAAAATTGTGATCAAATTGAATGAAAACCAAGGATTTAGCTCATTTCAGCCTTTAGGCTCTGATACCATGTAAAAATTATAGCAAATAAGGATCCTAAAACACTTGAAATGATGAGGAAAACAATAGATTATGATTTCATAAGATTAGCACAAGTTGAACCATCAAAATCCATCAAAAATCTATGCTTGAACCTCACTAAATGGCCCAAATCCTTGAAGAAGGCTTCACACGTGTGAAAGTACGGCCTCCCACAGTCTGAGTACTGTACACCAGACCTACATTCAATCCTATAATCATTAGTAATCACAAGTACTCAAACAATTATGAACATAGAGAGCAATGGCACCATTATGAGAGAAAAAACATGAAATTGCTTGATTGATTTTGGTGAGATATCATCACCTATATATACATGATCCATCACGGTTTTGGGCAGGTATGAGTAGCCCTAAACCTATCCCTAATGCTAATTTTGGTGGATCTTTCATCCCTACCAAGTTAGGGTTGGAATATTGGAGATCCCTCAACAATGCAAAAATTACCAAAAATAGCTCCTATTTTTTCTCCCTTGTATCTAAGCATAATTTGTACTCATTCCAAAGGTTCTAACACTTAGGTCTACTTGAGAACATCCTTATGAATGGAATCCTATGCTATTTGGCACGTGTGACAAGCCACATCATGACCATCTAACTATTTACAAGTCATATGACCAAAACTAGTCAAGCTAGAATTGTGAATTTTTAACAGTGTGCAAGAGAGTGAGAGAGATAATTTTATTCAATCAAGAACGTAATAATTGAAAAATAGCAAATTTGTATAATTGAGAGAATCGGAACACAATACAGTAGCGCTGATAAGCACATATTCCTACTTATAGATTCTGAAACAATGCCTACAATTCTAGCTCTCTCTCTCTCTCTCTCTCTCTCTCTATGAATCACTAACTCTAAGGAGCTAGCTATTTAAGACCTTTTGGTCGTTTTGATCACTTTGTGTATCTACAGATTGTTCAACTCAACAACACCTATCACTCTTCTCTTTGTTCATATACATATTTATAGCTGTTAGAATCTTTTGATTTATTGCAATTACAGTTTACAAGATGATTAACAACCGTTTAAGCAAGATCCGTAGATCCGTTATTAGAGCATCGTGAAGGAGGAGAAGTACAAAGTAACGTATCCTCCGTATATGTCGTAGTGCAAGGATGTAGGCCGTGATGGCCGTAGTTTGTTCGCAATCATTTGAACAACCACTGGTCGTTCAATTAGTTGTTGATCATTTGCTCTGTAGGTGATCGTTTGCTTCCTTCGTTGATAATTGTAAGTGATAACTTACGGAGCTAAACGATGAGATGGGTCAACTATTGCTAGTTGACTTCATAGGAACTCGTAAATTGTCGTCGCTGGTCGACTTCGTTGATAACTGTAAGTAGGTTGTTTATGTTTTCAAACAATTGAGGAGATTTGACTCTGGTCATAGCTTCCATCATAGGAGATCGTAAGAAGGTCACTTGCGGTGGTCGACAGGATTCCGCAAGTGCTCGTAGATAGTAACCTACGGATTTTAACGACTCCCTTTTCTAAACTTTTTGTATTGTGTGGACTTTGTTATATGTCAAATCTAAACTCTGCGGTAGAACCATTGAAACAATTGACAAATGTAGTTTTGTTTTCCATCAGTTCCTCCATGTTGTGTATTTTGATGAAATGTTGCTCGTGCTTGCCAATGTGACTTCTCCATCCCTTGCGATGACTAGACACTCAGGCTTCCATATGCGATTACAAAAAATGTTGTATGATCTCTTAGTATGTGCTGCAGATGTCAAAACCATAATGCCAGTTTTATGTTTGGATCTAGATATATATGGAAAATTGAAAGCATCTTGGAGAATTTATACTAACCATGTAATGAGTGATGTGATCTTCTCCCCATGCTTTTGATACTACATTAACAAACTCGACACAAGTCCTTTGTACAACTTTCTTATCAATATCAGAGTATTTATCTTTTCTTAAAATAGCAATCATACTATCAAGCTTATTCCATACATCAACTTTTAGTACTCTAGTTTTGTCGTCTTTCTCAAAGTCCTAAGTGGCAGCAATGATATCTGTCTAGACCGAGTGTTGAATATTAGCAGTCTTACCAGTATGATTTGATAGGAATTGACGTGCTTTTGCTCCTCCTATGCTTGGCTTAGTTGGCATATTTCCAATCTTTCCTGAAAGCTTTTCATCTTTTTGAATTTTGACATGTCCCTTATGAAGTCCTACTTTTGATAACACATCTTCTAATCGAGAGATAGCTTCCTTTGCTGATGATTCTGGCTTACTATTCCAAGCAAAATTATATCAAGATAAATGATGTTTTCTATTAATCTAACTTCTGCATGAAGAGTGCAAACATGCACATTTTTCAAGAGGCTTCCAGTTTGGATCTGTATATTCTCTAGTAATTCCTGTACTCCTAGTAAAATCTTTTGCCATTTTCATGCAGTGGGTGGTCTGATGTAGCATCGTCAGAGATATTATACATACATTTCAATGATTTCAAATCACCTGCTAAGTGCCATTCAACATTGAAGTTTCCAACTCCTGGAACATTCAAGAGAAGTCCTCCATCCATATGGTCCTTGTTGATCCTAGGATAAAATGTCCTTGAGAATATCCATGATAATATATTAGCATCCTCCTTCAGCACTTGTCCAAAGAATTAATCAAACTTAGTTAACAAAGAATCAATACTATTCAATGAATCTATTGTAATAAAGAGGCTAGTTACCTGAAGCGCTGCCAACATCAAATATCATGCTCTGACTGGACACTGAATCTGAAATCTTCTTGGTCCTTTGTTAAGTGTATCCCTCTCTTTCTTCAAGTGATATATCCTAGAGATTGGGACTTTTCTAATTTGAACTTGCTTGAAAGCTTCTCTAATTAGTTTAAATATTGTTGCATATGCTTCCCTGCTAATACCTACAAAATCACAATCACCCTGAACTATAGTCTTATCTAAAAAAATTTGAATGTTCACCATCAAAGGCTCTATTATTTTACACCTTACATTTGAACTCCTATTGTTCATCATGATATACTTAGTGGATTTGTCTGTCAATATTGTGCCCAATGACATTCCTAGTGAAGCATTGTCTTTAATATTTCGAGGAGCTACTAATGCAGATCTGGAAAAAAAAACATATAGTTAACAGAATAACACCATAGTAGAAATAAACCCAAATGTCATTGAAAAACTTACAAAGATCATAATATGCTTACTTGAATGCATGGATCCTTCTATTTCGATAACCTCCTTTTGAAAGCGTTTGCATATTTATGCAACTTTGTCACTTTCGCTTCTTCCTTCCAGCCTTCTTCTTTGCCAATTGCACATCCTTCAGTAATTGTAAGTTTTTCAATACGAATAGATTGTAAGATTGACTGCATTTGCTCTAGTTCTGATTTGATATTGATTGTTATCTTCTATAATGATTCATTTTTTTTTTTAAGTTGTTCATTTTCCTCTAACGTCTTTTGGAGATGACAATAACTATTCTGACAATAAGAGAATATCCGAATTAACTTACCTTCTAAAAAGTGAACTTTATTCATATAAAGTTGTTTTCCATGGTTTTACAATCTTTCACAATATCCTAGTAATCCACTATGCCCATTGCATATCCACGTAACTAAATGAGTTATTGAGGAGAATGTGGGATGTGTCAAAGTGCTTGGATCTTGTGGATATCATGTTCCATCTGCCCACAAATCCAAGTTTTTCTTTCTTTCTGCCCTGTAACGAGAACGATCCTCAGCAGATATTTAAATTCCTTTGCCTCCTCTTCTTTGCAAAGGGATATCCACATGTAGATGATATAATGTCATCATCAGAAAAAACAATACAGTAATCAGATGCATCAAAGTACTTTGAACAGATTCTATGAAGCAAAACAAAATACTCATCTTTGATTGTATTATATACTATGTATGATCAATCCAATCTCCATGCTTTTATGTTTGATTCCAATTTGAAAATGCTGCTCATTTTTTCATTCCAAGAGGTGGTTGGCGCTCATATTTCCATTCCAATGTGAAGATAGCGTTCATAATTGGAGATGGCGCCCATATTTTTATTCTCGTGGAAAGAATGCATATGCAAACATTTTGCTATTTTTCCTTAGTCAAATTTGGGGATGGCGGTTATATTCTAGATCCAGTGAAAATATTGCCCTTTTTGTAACCAATGGAGAGAATATTTTTGAATTTAGTCAAGTTATACAGCGAACTATTTACAGTTCTTAACTGTGACTATAAACACTGTGGTTAGATCATTGGGAGTTGGAGAGGCCTTGGGAGTGGTGGGGACAAGCAAATAAACAATATTGTTTTTGTTTTATTTTGATATTTTTCTATATCCTACATGGCATTCCTTAAAGGGTCTTTTTGATATTGAGAACTCCTCTAATGATCCTTAAAAATGCTAGCTGCAGTTGAGGCAGGAACGAGTAGTTCGCTTTAGTGGTATCAGAGCACACTCTACAGGATGTCAAAAGGCAAAATGGCAGAAGGCATGAATGTGACTGACAGAAAGATCATTCTATGTGAATCATGTTTGAAAGGCAAGTAGCATTGTGAACCATTCAGATTTGAAGGATTACGAGTGAAGGAGGTTCTTGGGCTGATACATAGCGATCTACGTGGACCTATGAAGGTTCCGTCTATATCAGGAGCACAATACTTCACTACATTCATTGATAATTACACACACATGTCCTTTATTTTCTAAAGAAAAAGTCTGAAGTGTTTACAGTTTTCAAACATTTTAAAAGTTTTTAGCTGAAACACAAACAAGAAGAAAAATCAAGATTTTGAGATCTGATAATGGTGGAGAACACACTAGTATAAAACTCAAGAACTTTTGCCAGCATGAAGAAATTGAATGGCAATATATTGTCCTTACACACCATAGCACAACGGAGTAGCAGAGAGAAAGAACCAGACCTTGATGGATGCAGCAAGGTGCATGATGGTACAGACAAACTTATCAAAAGAATTTTGGGCAGAAGCTATACTGACAGCTGTGTATCTACAAAATTGATTCTAAATGGATCTTTAAGCTGAAGCTTAAGCCAGATGGATCTTTATCCAAATGGAAAGCTAGATTGGTGGTTAAAGGCTTTGAAAAGTATATGGGATAGACTAAACTAAGACCTTCAGTCCAATAGTAAAACATCAGCCTATTCATACTCTATTGGCTATATCTGCTACAAAAGATCTGGATATTCCCCAGATGGACGTCCAGACGACATTCCTACATGGATACATACAAGAAGATGTCTACATCTATCAACCAGAATGTACATCCCTCAAGGCAAGGAGCATCTACTATGCAAATTGCATAAGGCATTATATGGTCTGAAGCAAGCTCCAAGGGCCTGGTATGATAGAATAAATCGTTTCTTGTTGCAACATGACTTAACTTCCTACACCGCAGATTCAAATGTGTATCTAAAACCAAAGGGGCCAAGCTATGTTATAATAGCATTATATGTTGATGATTCCCTAATCATCAGCAATTCAAATCAGTTGCTACAAGAAACTAAGTCCTTACTCTCATCAGAGTTTGAGATGACTGATTTAGGTCTAGTCCATTACCTATTTGGAATGGAGATTCATAAATATTGCGCAAGTAGAAGAACCACCATAAGCCAACAATCCTACTTAATTAATGTACTTCGAAGATACGGCATGGAGGATTGCAAGCCATTACCCTTATCAGTCTATCATAGGTTCTCTCATGTACTCTATGATTTGCACACGACCTGATGTAGCATATGCTGTAAGCATGCTGTCACAATTCATGTCCAATCCAGGCCTACAACACTGGAAAGCTCTACAAAGAGTTCTGAAGTACATTCAATCCTCAAAGTACTATGTCTTGAGTTACAACGGAAATACAGAAGCTGCATTCTCTTTGATTACCTATTCTGATTCAGACTGGGCAGGAGACATAGATACTAGAAAATCTACCTCTGGCTACATTTGCTTTCTTGCAGGAGGACCCATTTCATGGAACAACACGAAGCAGAAATGCATTTCATTATCCTCTACGGAATTAGAATATGTCACAACTACGTCAACAATGAAGGAGATTTTATGGCTTAGAAGACTACTACAGGATTTGAGATTCTCACAAATTGGTCCAACTATACTCCAATGTGACAATCAGAGTTGTATAGCTCTGTAGTTGAACCAACGAACTCACACAAGGACCAATTACATAGATGTTCAGCTTTATTTTCTCAGAGAGAAGGTTTAGAATGAAGACGTTGCACTAAGTTACTGTCACACAGACACAATATGTTGGCTGACATTCTGACAAAACCATTGTCAAGGAACAAACATTCTACTCTAGTAGAATTGTTAAATCTCAATTTGAGTCCATATTCGTAGCAGCAAGCTTAAGGGGAGTGTTGGAATTCTAATCTTATCCTACTCATTCCTTCGCCCTCCTTCTACTCTCAATTCTATCTCTCTGAATTAGTTTGCAAAATACACGCAAAGTTGAATCAGACAGAACCGCAAAGCCATCACCAAATTACGATTTGACCGAAGGGAACCGTTAAATCAACGTTTATGGAGAAGGACGACTTAAACTGCAAACCAAAAGAAACCACAAACCGCAAGGGAGTCGTTAAAATCTATAGGTTACTATCTACGAGCACTTGCGAAATCCCGTTGACCATCGCAAGTGACCTTATTACAATCTCCTACAATGGAAGCTATGACCTGAGTCAACTCTCCTCAACCGTTTGAAAACGTAAACAACCTACTTACGGTTATCAGCGAAGTCAACCAGTGACAACAATTTACAAGTTCCTACGAAATCAACTAATAATGGTTGACCCATCTCATCGTTTAGCTTTGTAAGTTATCACTTACAATTATCAATGAAGGAACCAAACGATCACCTACAAAGCAAATGATCAACAACTGATCGAATGACCAGCAGTTGTCCAAACGATTGCGGACAGACTACGGCCATCACGGCCTACATCCTTGCACTACGACGCATACAGAGGATACGTTACTCTGTACTATTCCTCCTTCTGACAACTACAAATTATCAAAATGGTGAACTCCTGCAACTTTGTCGTGGCACGAACAAGACACGAAGGTCGAACGAGAACGATTCGTGATAGTCGAACGAGAACGATTCATGATAGTCAACTTGTCTTTGAATCAAAGCACAAACGATTTGTAAATCAATCGCGAATCGCAAACACACCTCCAGGACCGCAAACTGCAAAAGGGACGCGAAACGAAAACTACAAAAAGAAACGAAAAGAACGAAAGCAGACGAGAGATTACGAAACAGACAAAGAAAAATCTTTCACACTGCCAGCTGGCAGCTCAATGGGCTTCACGCCCAGTTGAAACAAGTAGCAATGACAGAGACTAACTAACTAGTTGCTTAGCATTAACTAGTCATGTGATTTGATGTTTAGCTATCTTGTAAACTCCACATAGTGGAGGTATAAACGATCCTCTCTAGATCATAATAAAAAGAGGTGAATACAGATCTACTAAAACTGCTAATACAGTCACTCTATTTTTGACATCTCATCTTGTGCTGTGTATCATGATTACTGGAATAGAATGTGTCCTGTGATGCGTAGTCGAGTGTCTGGGATCCTGTAAGGGCTTCCTCATGAAAAGATAATTTGAAGACAGAAAATTGTTCCCGATAAAGAAGACGAAGAGGACGAATACGAATCAGTCCCACACATGCGCTTTTGCGACATGGTATCAGAGCTAACAGGTTGTCACTACTGATATCCTAGCAGTGATTCTTCCAGACAACATAATATGGCTACGACAATCCATACCAGAGTAGCAATCAGTCTTGATGGCGCAAATTACAGAATCTGAAAATTCACAATCAAAACACTCCTGAAGGGCAAAGGCATCTGGTCAGTGACCGAGCTCTCAGAGGTGCAGCCTCCAAAGGGAGACCCGAGGAGAGCTGAATGGATCAGAAAGGATGAGCGCGCAATGGCGATAATTGTTTTGTCCATAAATGAAGGTCTACTCATGCAGATTGAAGACTGCGAAAGCAGCCATGCAGCATGGGAAAGATTAAAGCAGAAGTATGAAGTGAGGACTACAGCTTCAGACATGCACCTTCACAATCAGCTACAATCAATACGGTGCGATGGCAACCAGTTGGATCAGCACATTGAGAAGATCAGAACGATCTTCACTCAACTCGCTACACCAGGACAGGAGCACCAGGTTCCAGCACCACAACAGCTAATGTACTTCATGAAATCTCTATCGACGTCCTATCATCCGCTGAGAATGCTCATATTGAGTCTACCAGATATGACATTCGACAAAGCAGTCAGTCTTGTCGCTGATGAGAGACTGATGAGAGACGAAGGAGAGGGAAGTAGTGATCAAGAGAAGGCTCTCTTCACGAAAGGAAAGAAGAAGAACAAAAACAAACCAAGATTCAAGAAGATGAAGTCCTCGAATCAACAATCTTCTTCCTACGTTCACTGCCACAAACTAGGCCATACGGCCAACAAATGCTGGTTCAATCCAGCAATACCTTGCATGCACTGCAAGAAGAAAGGGCATTTTGCATACGACTGCAGATTCAACCCAAAAAGAAAAAACAAAACTAAAAAGGCAAACGTTGTAGAATCATCTAAAAATGTAGAAAGAGGCGACGAAGCTTTCACGATACTCGATGAAGCTTCGACAAGCTACTCCGAACATGACTACGATGTGGTCATTGATTCAGGAGCAACATCTTACATAACCTGTCACAAGAAAATGTTGATCAACTTTTGTGAACTCGAAAACGACAGAGCGGTGATTCTAGGTGATGGAACCAGACACGATGTCAAGGGCATCGGCTCTCTACAGCTACGAACACTGTCAAGCCAAGCAGAGCTGCCAGGAGCACTCTATGTGCCCTCACTCAGAAAAGATCTGCTATCTGTTTCCAAGATGGCAGATCTAGGCATTCAAGTTTTGTTTGATGGCAATACTTGTTGTATGATCGAGAAGACGACAAACAAGCTGACGGTCGGATGCAGAGAAGGAAACCTCTACCAGGCCAAAATAATCAGCAACTCTGATAGCATATTAAATGCTTCAAAAAACAAAGATCAGCTCTGGCATAGGATAATGTATCATCTGAACATGCGGAGCCTGTACGACATGAGCACAAAGGACATTGTCACAAGTCTCAAAATATCAATGCCCGAGGCTGAGTTCTGCAAAGCTTGTCAGAATGGCAAGCAACATCGGAATTCATTTACACTCGAAGGAAGAAGAGCCAAGGAAGTTTTTGAGCTTGTCCACTCTGATGTGTGTGGACCGATGAAAACAGATTCGCTCTCAGGTCCGAAGTATTTGATTCTTTCAAGAAGTTCGTGGCATTCACAGAACGACACATCTAAAAAAGGATACAAATCCTTAGATCTGACAATGGAGGTGAATACAAAAGCACAGAATTCTCAAGATTCTGCGAAGAACAGGGGATTGAACACCAGTTCACTCTTGCATACACACCAGAATACAATGGTGTGGCAGAAAGAAAAAATAGAATGCTAGTCGAAGGAGCCAGATGCATGATGGCACAGGCTCAATTGCCAGGTCAATTTTGGACTGAGGCAATAGCTGCAGTTGTACACCTGCAGAACAGATCTACAATGACAACGCTGGAGAACAAAACACCATACGAGATGTGGACAGGCAAAAAGCCTGATCTGTCATACGCACAAGTGTTTGGATGTGCAACATACAAGCACATTCCAAAGGAAAGCAAGCTCGATGACAAATTCGAGCAAACAATCATGGTCGGCTACTCGAATAGAACACATGTGTACAGACTCTATGATCTAACCACGAAGAAGGTTGTTTTGAGCAGAGATGTAAAGTTCGACGAGTCCACATTCCCTGGACTGAAAGACGAAAGAGGCCATGAGATCTTCACACTACTGCCTATTCAAGAGAGAGATCGAGAACAGTCATCAAATCAGAATGCAGGACCCTAGACTTCAGAGCAGCAGAAAATAGAGGATCGGCCCCACGAACAAGAAATGTTTGAGCAGCGACAAAACAAACCTTGAAGGTCAACAAGACAAAGAAGACCTCCAGACCGCTATTCTGACAATCTTCAATAGAGCGAAGACATGTAGTTCGAGTACTGCAGCTTCACAGAAGAGCTAGCAACATACCAAGAAGCTATCTAGAGTCCAGAGGGAGTATTATGGAAACAGGCAATGTCAAAAGAGATCGAGTCGATGAGGTGAAATGAGGCACGGACATTAGAGCCACTACCAGAAAATAGAAAAGTAGTCGACTGCAAGTGGGTGTACAAGCAAAAGTTGAAATTAGATGGCACCATTGGCCGCTACAAAGCAAGGCTTGTCGCGAAGGGCTACACGCAGAGATATGGTATCGACTATTTCGACACATATTCGCCCATGGTCAAGATGACAAGCATAAGGCTGCTCCTTGCATACGCCACACAATACAATTTGGAAATTCACCAGATTGACGTGAAGGCAACCTTTCTCCACGAAGATCTAGAGGAGAAAATTTTCATGAAGCAACTTGAAGGCTATGAAGACCCTGATAGTAGACAATATGTCTGTCAATTTTAGAGATGCATCTATGGTCTAAAACATGCATCACGAGCCTGGTACAAAAAGCTTGATGGTCTAATGAAGTCTCTAGACTTCAATCCTAAAGTACATCATGTCCTTGAATAGATCATGATTTGATCATGGGTCATGCTACCACAAGAAACACCCTTATTCACCTCAATTATGGTGGGAGACATTCATTCATTTTGAAAATTAGTTTCTTGTAGTAGTTTTTGAAATATTGACATTGTAGTTGAGTTTAATATGTGCATTGTAGTCACAATTTCCATGTAATAATATCATGATAATGGTTATCATTTCTTTAGTGGACTACATTACTTCCATAAACTTCATCCTCTCATAAAAATTGAAATAGATGCTGAACATTTGTAATGGATATTATGTGCCAAGGAGTGGGAGAAAAGACCCTAACCTCGGTCAACCCAACATAGATTAAAAAGTTCAACCATGATGACTGCAAATGCATCCATCTATAATATGGGGCACCGAATGTGTTACAAGTTTCATAGAAACATCATTTGGTCAAAAAAGGTTTCTTTATGTACATAAAGTATTATCCTATGAAAACTTAGCCTCCATTTTGATTGTTTTGTAGAACAATTATGTCTGCCATAATGTTTTTACAGTTTTTAGTCTCCTTCAATATAAGACTATTGATGTGAAATATTACAAAATAAAAAATCACATGATAAGACTCTATGACGAGTAGCTTTGACCAAAAGATTTCTTGATTTATTGTACTAGAACTCTTTGTATGCATTATGACATCATACTTCATGTAACTTTATAGAGCAATTGAAATCAATAGAAATAAAAGATTAAAAAAAGCATGATATTTTTGTCACATCAAAGATTTGTTGTTTATCTGCATTGACATTTCGCTTGTTCAATTAAAATGTTGTTGATTCATAAGCCATTTGCATCTATTAAATATACCTTCTTTGAGCTATCGCTAACCACCAACATCGAATGAAAAACTCATTCCACCAAGCCTCATACATATGTTGCATCAACACTACCTTTGACTACAATAAGATTCTAATTTTTGAGGCTAATTTCTTTTATTTTATTGCATGATATTATACATATGTATTTAGACTCCTGCTTTCTCATACTCAAGATAATGAAAATGATTGGATATGTTTTGCATATACCTACAAGCCATATAAACTTCACCATAGAAAAACACATTGACCCTATTTTCTCACTAAGAAGTCCAATTACAAGTATTTTGGATGCTATATATAGATTAGCTAAGTGGATTTTGTGGTGGTGAATGAAAGTCACTATGTAACTTTCTAAAGTATATATGTTGAGCATTCATTCATATTTTCTTGAAAAATCAAATCTTATAATGGGCACTTAACATTAACTTTTAAGAAAAGAGATATCAATGATCATTATTTAACATGTTATTGAAGACTATAACCTTATAATGGGCACTTAATATTAACTTCTAAGAAAAGAGATATCCATGATCATTATTTAAGATGTTATTGAAGACTATACAACCAATGATATGATGAAAATATGTATTACTTCCAATTGGGGAAAAGCAAAAAAAAACAATTAAAATTTTTGTGGTTACAAATGCAAAGATTGACATGATAGAAAAAAAAGTTTTATCAGTCAGGTTTTTTGAGTTTTGAGTGAGCAATGCATATGATGTTATTGCAATATTTATACCAATTGTATTTTTTGTGCAATTGTATAAGCTCTGAAGATAGATAAAAAAAAAAAGTGTGACATACAGTATTCAAGAAATTTTTTTTTGAGTAATCCAACAAAGTCTAGATTTTCTTTTTCCAAAATCAGTTCAAGCTTTTTATCAACAATAAATATTAGGAGTCTAGGTAGGATGTCAATCTCAATTTTTTGCTTATTCATAACTGAAGGATATAATGGTATTTTAGCCATATTAGGATTGATAAACTTAATAGTTATAGTTGAAGCACGAAAGTGCTTTAAGTTTTTATATGATTTTATCAAGTGCATGGCTTTGTCAAAAGTAGATCCAATTTGGATAATGTCATGAGCTCTTGCATGTCCATTGGAATAGCTACATATCACAATATTAGTGGCTTTTTCAAAAATCTAGATTTTAATAAAATGTTTTTCACATATGCAATTGGTAGTATATAATCTCCACATGATTTAAAATCTTCCTTCTTGTCCCATCATCACCATTATTTCTTTTACCTCCAACTATAATTATATTGGTTACCTCTCTTCAATTCTTTTCCAACTCTAGGTGTTTGTTTTTTCTTTATATTTTTTTTCTTGTTTGGCGTCATATTTTCCCTCATAGATTATCTAACTATGCCTTCATTCTAGGTCTTGCTTTGACATTCACATCTTCTACGAGACTATTTTTCCTAAATATTTGATCTTGATCTTGTTTTATATTGAACAAATGGTAATTTGAAAATTATCACTACAGTAAATGCTTTTTTTTTTTAATTTCATTTATTTTAATAGTCCTTTTTTTCCAAATTCGAGATTCTTTTATCTACCTCAATAGGTCCTTGACAATAATACTGAAACTATCCACCATGTCATAGTTACAAAACAACTATGTGTTCCTATTGGTCTCTATTTAGTCCAAAAGACAATTTTTGTTGGTTGTATAAAACATTGCACTCCAAAGTTTGTATGTGTGTACTTTTTGTGTGCTCACTAGAATGTTCATTATAATGGAGGATTTCTATTTTTCATTTCTAAAGATGGTGGATAGGAAAAAAAAATGTTGATATGGCCCTCTTTATATGAGTCAAACTTGGTATGATTGAGTGAGACATGTTTGACCTTTTGCCTTGCCTAAGTGGCTTTTGGTTTGTATAGTTAGCCTAATTACTTGATACATATATTTTGATATAATCCTCTTTAGATGACTCAGACTTGGTATGATTGAGCGAGACATATTTGGCGTTTTTCCTTGCCTAAGGGGCTTTTGGTTGTATAGTTAGCCTAATTACTTGATACAATTCTTTGGGAAAGAAGAAGGTTTTTGGTGCAAAGGACTTTCTTCTCTAGGAGGTGTGCTTTTGGTACAAGCGTTATCCACGATGGTGGTCTATGACTAGTGCAATATATAGTAAATTCAAGCATTTACAAATATATATATATATATATATATATATATATATATATATATATATATATATATATATATATATATATAGGGTGCACATATAGACAAAATCTTATCAATATTGTGAGTGATGGATAGGTGTACAAATTTTGGTTTAAATTAGCACCGGGTAAGGATATTGATGGATTCAAACCTAAGCTACTTTACAAATGAAAAAAAATAGAAAACTAGTTTTAATTTTCAAATTAAATTTTTTTTTTGGTCTTAAGTATTCTAGTGAACTTTTCAGATGATTCTTAACTACTTACACCAACCAAAAGGCATGAAAATGTGAAAAGCATACAAATATTCAAAATTCATACATGATTAAACTAGTTTAAAAGTTAATTATATAGAGCAGTTGTGCACCTCTCATTATGAGACGCCTACCATACATGTATATAAGCCTATTGGTGAATGATCTTAATATAAGCATATTATCTTCAACTTACTAGTATGCATCCTATATTTTAGACAAGCATACAAGAAGTAGATTCTCTAAGAATCAAGCTCATGGAGCTTCTAACCTTCTTGACTTAATCTACTCAGATATTTGTGGGCCAACTTAGACTATCTCTATTTGAGGTGCCCAATATCAGTTTGGGGCTTTGCTATATCTACAGTGTTTCTTCATAACAGACTTAACTTTTGTTGTGCCATCTTTGAGAGCTTGTGAGGAGTGGCTATGGTGATTGTGTGATTTGATCTGCATACTGCACGAGATTCTATTGGAATTTCAACTTGGTATCAGAGCTGCAGGGTGATGCAGGTATGCACGATCCGGTGGAGCTATTGGGATAGCGTCTTTCACCAGAAGAAATAGCACTCAAAGCGACTTAGGAGAGAGGACTCCATACAGGGTATAGGCAGTCCGGAGGGCTGGAGACAGCAAAGTTCCTTCGATCGGAACTTCGAGGAAGTAATCAAAACAATCGTTGTAGTGAGTTTTTGGAGGAATTCTGAAAAAATGCTCAACACGGTGAGTTGCTTTGGAAAACGCTGTGATGGAAAATTGGCCAAAACTTCTTCGGTGCTCCGTCAATTATTGAGTGAAGCGGATCAAAAGGTGGAGCAGGGTAGTGGCAGCCATAGCCTTTTGTCTTGGAAAAAAACATTGAGAGAGATGGAGGACCGTAGGAGCTCATGGGTCTGTCGCACGGCCAGGGCGAGTGAGACTATAGCGTAAAGTGGCGGCCCGGTGTATTGAGGAGTGAGCTTGGGCGCTCAAGGTGGTTCGTAGCTGCAGGATCGGCCATCCAAGAGATCAATGGAAAGGATAACAAGTCTCACAATCAACGTGGGCCACAGGATGAGGAATGACCATTGGGATTGGGATGTGATTGAAAGGGCCCGACGTGCCTTGAAGTAAATAAAATGGCATTTCTTCATTAAAAATTTCACATTGAAATGTGAATTTGGACCCGAAGGGCTTGAAAGCCAACTCTTCATTAAAAATCTTCTTGATGAAGAATTAGTTCATTTTGCAAGGGCATCCTTTGGAGAAGGATAACTTTGGCTAAAGGGCACCTATTTTGGCCATCCTTGGGCCAAAATGACCTTGAAACTGGCTGCTCAGAGCCAGCAAATAGAGCGATGTCATAGACTAGGGAAAAATGTGTTTCGGGGTGTTTTCATCACCATTCTACTAAGCGGAGTGCAAGTGACCTAGTGATGGGCTACATTCGCCATTTGGGTACCGTAGGGCCAACTTTGGGGTGATTTTTGGCTAGTGAAACCTGCTACAGGGCGGTACAATGAGGCATTATCACTTTGAAATTATTATTGCTTACTTCTGATAAGGTAACAGGGTTTTTGGAAGTAGTAAATGTAGTATGGGAGTGAATGGTAGTGGAATTGTGTGGAAAAAGCTAGTTTTGGCAACGAAAGTTCAGTTTGGCGGCGTGACTACTCATCATTGGTAACAATTTTGAGAGGGCAAGCAATCACAAGTGAGAGGTAGGCATGGTATGCCAGTTACAGGTGAAAAATTCTTGTGATTAGGTTCAACTCTTGGGGTTAGAACCAACCAACGTCAGGTGGCATTTTGGGGGAAACGCTCTCACAGGCATGATCGGCAGTGCCATTGTTGAGTCAGGTGATAGCTGCATTGACACATGCATCTGTAGCTTGAAAATTTCTCATTCGGAGGGAAATATGGGCTAGCTTGAAGGTACACACATATTGGCGGTCACGGGTGATGGAAGTGTGAAGTGGTGCCAGTTGAAAGCCATTAGGCAAGATAGCGGACTTGCATTGGACGAGCTGTGTGTGGGACATGTAGAGGATGAAGAACGGATCAATGATCACACTTTGGAGACTCTTGGTGAGTGGTGAGTGTGATGATTTTGCGATTTTGCAATCGGTGAGTCAATTTTGATCAAGCCATTTTAGTTGTGGAATAGTGTATCAGGTTTGTCATCGAGGAGATACACTTCAACTGCCTATTCTAGGTAAATCAAATCAATTTGCCATATCAAGATTGCATCAGGGATGCAGATTCCAGTGATGGCAAGGTGCAGATTATCTGGTTTGGACCACGGAAGATCTCACAGGTTCACTTGGAGGGATATTGGCATGCACAGTTATGTGAGGGACTTGATGGTGGCTTTGGAGTTCACATCTCAGTGTATTCTTAGGGAGTGGTTTGGAACCATTCACAGAGCAGCTTGGAGCTAGTTTGGGGGAATACAGGTGGGCACTACAGGGTAGATGCTCAGATCTTTGTGATCAAGAATGGCATTGGGATACTTGGTAGGGATAACACTGTAGGATGACATGGGATGATCACCAGGGGGCAGCTATTTCATATTGGACCTGAGTCATTGGCATGGACATGACTTACAGGTGGAATTCATGATGGAATCATAACACTGCAAATGCAAATGGACAAAGCATGAAGCTTTGAGAGCCAGATCTATATTGGAGAGCTGATGGTGAGTGTTTTGCTAGCAATCTATTGTAGGGGACACTGATGGCGAGGACTTTAAGATGTCCTCATTTGGGAGTACAGGTTGGCATTACAGCATGGGGCCAGTTTTGGACATTGGCATCAATGGAGAGGCATCTACCATCACGGGCATGGATAAGCTACCTATAGCTTTCATGCATTTGGTTGTATTTGCAGGAGTCTAGGCTTGGCACAGGTGTTGGAATTTCCATGGTGCAGATTCTCAAGTGGTGAGATCATGGGGAAGCCTAGAGGAAGTCACTCAGAGCCATATACCTCAGTACGATCAGGGAGATAATAGTCTCGGAATCCCATGAGCGGCGACTCAGGGATATGCTTGCGTTGGCATGGTGTCAGGTGGCACATAGCCAGGGAGAGCGAGTAGATGCTAGGAGCTAGGTGGAGCAGGTGATGCTTTGGAGTTTGGCTTGTCTAGTAGGATGGTGACTAGGATCGGAGACATTAGGTGAGCATAGTATGTGGATGATGAGTCCATTGGGGTGGCGCTCAGGGAGATGCTACAGTTGCTCAGGTATGATATGTCATTTGATGTATGGACAATGTTCTTCAGCTGGTGCATCATGTGGTGACCTAGGGACGGGTCAAGCCTACTTGGAGGTAGGTGGCGTGGAGTGTACCCGGTGTGGTACATATCCTGAGGGCATGGAGTGTACTACAGGGTGATGTGGATCCAGCATGCCCATGGTTGTGAGCTAGTAGGGATGGAGATGGTTGCTCAGAGAGTGACAACTAATACTTTGGCGAGTGATCAGGTGAGCTGCATGGTTATATGGACAGTAGTCTCCTGGTTGGTGTCACATGTTGTTGTTATCCATCATTATTTGGTAAGCAAGATGCAGCTTTTGGTTAGATCCAATTGGAGTCTAGTTGCACTACAGGTGGACAGATTCTTGGGGAGCTATCAACGCGTAATGGATACTTGGTGATCGGATGGTACAAGAGGGTACATGGTTTTGGAGCTATCCTACTTGATATGCTATGGATCGTGGGAGAGTTATTCATCATGATAGTGGATCTAGTTTGCATTTGCTTTGTCTTAGATGCTATGGTGGATGTGTTGGTGAGATAGGCTCCTTGGTGGGAGGCCTATATATTGGTCAAATCAGAGTTGGCAATGTCAAGCATGGGAAGTTGAGCCTACATGAGATGTAAAAGAGGCAGATCATCATCAGTATCTCTGGGAGGTAGGTGAGCTACTCAGATATAGCCTATGGTGAGGGTTGTGTACATTCATTCATTGAGTCCTTGGTAGACTTTTGTGCTTGAAGCATGGGGAATGGATGGGGATCAGCTTTCAAGACTTATTGGACAAGATGTTAGAGCAAAGCGGCTTGGAGCGTAGCTTGGAGCACTCATTGGTTCAGAATGCTTAGACATGCGGGCGTCTTGGTTACTGTGAGAAATTGGCAAAAATCTAGCTTGGTATTTTTTATGATAGAAGTTTGCAAGTGAATCTCACATGTGTGGAGGATGTTCCCATGTGTGGATAATTGTAAAGTAAATAAAAATTTTTGATATAGGGGTCTCATAGAATTTCATAGTCAAGCATTTAGGTGTAGGATGTTGATAGAGTCAAATTTGGCATAGATGGCAAATTATCCATTTCCACTTGTAATGTCACTATTGAGCCAAAATAGAGTAGGAGGCCAAACTTGTGCCAATTAGAGTGTAGACAAGTGTAATGCTTTTGTTTGATGAAGTTTAAGAGGTCCAATAGGATTTAGAGGTGGAACCCTGAGTGGTCCAATAGAATTTGAGGTTTGCTTGAAAATGGTCCAATAGAATTTAGAGGTGCATGGATCAGTGGTCCAATAGGATTAGGAGGTGGCAAAGTGTGGTCCAATCATTGTTAAGCATAGTGGTAGCTCGTGGATATACTAGTATCATTGTACTCCTCATTTGGATCTAATTGATTTTGAGATTGAGTGATTTTGAGTGTAAGTGATTTTCTAGCTTTCTCTCTCTACTCGAGAGCTATTGATGATTTTCTCTCTCTACTCCAGAGCTATTGATGATTTTCTCTCTCTACCCAAGGGGAGCAGCTTGTTTTTACTTAGATTAATTTTAAAACACTTCCCACATGTGTGAGTGAGAGTTGGAAGTGATTGAATGCATGTAGTAGTGTGTTTTTGCCATAGAATCAAAGATAGATCTTGAATCTCAATCTAGTCTTGATCGTGCATCTGCACACCTTAGGAGATCACAAGTACATGTTGTGGACAGTCCACACATGTGAAATCAACATGGTATCAGAGCCTACCTAAGGTTACCATGCATTTTGATCCATTTAAGTGAAAACTATTCATCAATCTTGAGCTAGAATTGTCAAGGTCCATTTTCCTAGCTATCTTGTTCAATTTTGGATCAAAAGAGATCATAAGGACATTGATTGGATCTGACCTGGTACTGTACGAAATCAGGTGCTCAGACAAGTGTGAGGAACATCCAATTTCAGTTTGGGAGTTCTCTTTCATGGTTGATCCAGAAAACTTGCTAGATAGAAGCTATTTTTGTCTAGTTTCTGATGCAATCAATTTTATTCCATTTAGTTGTGCCAATCAAAAGTTATAATCTTTTGAAGAGGGTCAATTAGGACACCTAGACCTAGGTGGATACATTTGGTTTGGTCAAGAGATTGCTTGTTTGATCCAAAATCACAGTTGAATGCTTACCAATCTCATCTATATGTGATCTAGGCACTGTTTTGAGATCTTAGCCATTTTGTTTCATACAATATCATTGTATTTGAGTCAAATTTGGTTTCTTAGTGTATTTCACACGTGCTAAGAGTGTTTGATCCTAACTTTGCCCATACTCCATCATTTGATGTGAAGTAGATCTAGTTTTGGAGAGATTGAGATAGCTAGTGAGAATCATCTCACAATTTGTTGCAAGATCTTGCATAGGAGATGGTAGCACACCATTATTGGATCCTATAGTGAGAGAGAAACAACATTTTTTGTTCATCACTTTTATTTATCTCCACTTTACATGACTTCAATGAGTCATACTTGTTGCAACCAAGTGAGAGATTGTCTACTTCCAATTATTCAATATGGAAGTTGAGGATGGAGTCCATCTTGATACTCCAAGGTGTGATGGACATTGTACTTGGGATTGAGGAGGGGCCTCAAGTCCTTCAAGAAGTACAAAAATACAAGAAGAGATCTAGGATGGCTCTCCACTACATTAAGATGAATGTCTCTAATGAGATATTGAGGGAGATTGGTGATTGTTCTACATCCAAGGAAGCTTGGGATTGTCTCAAGTCCATCTATGAGGCTAAGAACACCTCTAGGATCCTCACTCTAAGAAATCAAATCTTCCAAAGTAGTCAAAAGAGTGATGAGAGTGCATCTAATTATGTTTTGAGAGTCAAGGATATTCATAGGGAGCTTGCATGTATTGGTGACTCAATCAATCAAAGTGAGCTAGTCCAAGTCATTCTCAATGGCTTGAGAGATGAATATGACAACCTTGTCCAATCCTATTCCATTAAGGAGGAGCTACCAAGTTTGGAGGCCCTTCAAAGTGTGCTTATTTCTGAAGAATCAAGACAAGAGTACAAACTCTTGAGAATGGACAAGCTATCACTCAATCATGATGATGGCAAAGTTCTATTTGCCAAACACAAAGAGAGGAGTAAGAAGCAACACCATCACTTCTCTAATGACAAAGCTAAAGACCAAGATGGAGAGGAGGAAGATGATTCCTCTAATGCTTCATCATCCAAGCTCAAGAAGAAAAAGGTCAAGTGCTTTTATTGTGACAAGAAAGGCCATTATGCCACCAATTTCTTCAAGAAGAAGAATCAACTCAATCAAGCCAACTGTGAAAATTGTCAACATTTCCTAGCTAGTTTGAGGCCTAAATTGGCTAAAATTGTAAATAGTTTTGGTTCTGGAGTTTCACACGTGTGAACCAGGCCACAATGTTTTTATTTACTGTATTTTTTCAGTATGATGAAGTGTCAAACTTCATACCCTTCAAAATGAGACCATTTTGATGTATTTTGGTCATATAAGCCATTTTTAGCTATTTTTCCTATATAGGGAATATCTAGGGTCAAGTACCTTCTAGAGAGAGGAGAGAGAGTCATCTTCCTCATCCATAAATAGTAGGGAAGTCGTGGAGAACAGGTTGGAGAAACCTTTTGTATGCTTCATTGAGATCAATAGATCATTGTCATTGTTTCTTCCTCCATTGAGAGCATTGTTGTGTGTATTGTCTTCAAGCTATTGTGTATGATCTTAGGTGCTTTCCAAAAGTGATAGGCTGATGTATTATGGACTGTATAATGCTATTTTGGGCCGCACTTGATGTTTATGGAAGTTTCCATTTGTGATAAATGCTTTTTGATCAAGTTCTTTGCATTCTAGGTAGCATAGAATGTGTTGCCAATTCCTAGCTTATGTAGTTTGGAGTGCAAGCATTCAAGCCAATGATCTTGGAGTTTAGATCCACTTAGGATCTGTATTTTTCACACCAACATCACCAATGAGAAAGAAGACTATATTGCAAGTGATGGAGAAGGCTCTCTTATGGCATCAAGCTTCTCCTCTTCCACCTTTAACAAGGATGACTCATGGTATATTGATAGTGGAGCATCTTCACATATGTGTGGCTCCAAGCACTTTTTTTCATCTATTATGCCTTATGGAGTCAAGAAGACCATATACATTGCAAGTAAGCATGAGTGCAATATTGAAGGAGTAAGGATTATTCCCTTGAAGCTTGCATCTTCCAAAGATCTCTTTCTCAACAATGTTCATTTTGTCCCAAAGCTTACAAAGAACATCTTAAGTGTTGGCCAACTTCTTGATAGTGGCTTTGATGTCAATTTCAATATTGACAATTGTGTGATCAAGAAGGATGGTGAGATCGTTGCATATGGATCAAGATTTGAAGGCATCCTTCTCTCTTCAAGTATTATGGTGTATGATTATTCCTTATTATTCAAAGCATATGTTGAGAAGAAATTATCATTGAAGATCAAAGCTTTGAGGTGTATTGGAGCTCTTGAAGGAATAGCACCATATGAATTTTTATTCAAGATGAAGCCTAAGGTTGATCAACTTAATGAACTTGGTAGTGCTTGCTTTGCACATATTCCCTTGGAAACAAGAAGGAAGGATGATCCAAGCTCATGGATCATGATTGGATACTCATCCATCAAGAAGTCCTTTAGTGTCTTTACACTCTCTATTTCAAAAGTGACTGTGAATATAGATGTTACATTGCATGAAAATTTAATCTTGGAAGTGGTCGAGATCAAGGCTTCTCAAGAAGCATCACAAGTTATCTTTTTTGAAGATATTCAAGTTATGATGGGGCCAATGTGCGAGGAGGAGTTTCTTCTTCATATGATTTCAAGAAGATATTCAAGATGCATGTCCGAGTCTTTATGGCTCACCTTACATGGCAAATAGGGGCATCTTTCATGTTTTATCTACTACAACACATTCATATATGCTTCTCTTCCTTTGCTTGAAATACTATCTTGCTTCATTGAATTTTTTGGATCTCAAAGTTCAAGAAAAGCTATACTAGTTTTGTATGATGCTTATGGTATGGACATGTTTCTTGTCATTATTGACTTAGATGTGTTTCCAATACTTTTGGAAAGCAAGATATTGTATTGTCAAAAGTATGCTCTTGGTTCTAGTAAGAACAAGATTGAGCTTGGTACTAACTTTTTTGAAAATCATGTTTTCACATGTTTTGAGGTAAATTCTAAACTCCTCTTGAGATTAAGTAAAGCATCCAAAGTGGACACTTACATCCTTGAGAGAGTAACTAGCCTAAAAAAGATCAAGATAGTCTTTGATATCAAGATTAGATCCATCATGGATATAGTTCATTGTATGTGGACTAGTCAAGCTAGAAAGCATAATCTTGATAATCATCATTGTTTCACATCTTATGATCTTGATCTCCATGATCCTTATGAGGCTTGGAAGCCTCAGATTTCTCTATTTATGGTGCATCCATCATGCAAGTGGAACTTTCAAAGCAAAGATCATCATCAAGCATGGAGGAAGCCCATGATCATAGTGGCATATTGGTGGAGCACTCTTCAAAGGCATTGGCAAGAGATCTCTACCAAAGAGATCTTATCATGGATATGGTGAGGGTGCTGCTATGATATATTCCTTGGCTGATCTTCACTTCTTATGCATACAAAGGATCCACTCAAAAATATTTACAAACTTCTCAAGTGATCTAGTACCTTTCCAAGCTATTTTTTGAGGAGGAGTGTGAGAAATTGGCAAAAATCTAGCTTGGTATTTTTTATAATAGAAGTTTGTAAGTGAATCTCACATGTGTGGAGGATGTTCCCACGTGTGGAAAATTGTAAAGTAAATAAAAATGTTTGATATAGGGGTCTCATAGAATTTCATAGTCAAGCATTTAGGTGTAGGATGTTGATAGGGTCAAATTTGGCATAGATGGCAAATTATCCATTTTCACTTGTAATGCCACTAATGAGCCAAAATAGAGTAGGAGGCCAAACTTGTGCCAATTAGAGTGTAGACAAGTGTAATGCTTTTGTTTGATGAAGTTTAAGAGGTCCAATAGGATTTAGAGGTGGAACCATGAGTGATCCAACAGAATTTGAGGTTTGTTTGAAAATGGTCCAATAGAATTTAGACGTGCATGGATCAATGGTCCAATAGGATTAAGAGGTGGCAAAGTGTGGTCCAATCATTGTTAAGCATAGTGGTAGCTCGTGGATCTACTAGTATCATTGTACTCCTCATTTGGATCTAATTGATTTTGAGATTGAGTGATTTTGAGTGTAAGTGATTTTCTAGCTTTATCTCTCTACTCGAGAGCTATTGATGATTTTCTCTCTCTACCCAAGGAGAGCAGCTTGTTTTTACTTAGATTACTTTTAAAACACTTCCCACATGTGTGAGTGAGAGTTGGAAGTGATTGAATGCATGTAGTAGTGTGTTTTTGGCATAGAATCAAAGATAGATCTTGAATCTCAATCTAGTCTTGATCTTGGTGCATCTACACACCTTAGGAGATCACAAGTACACGTTGTGGACAGTCGACACATGTGAAATCAACAGTTATAGGTGTAGGCCATGCTTGACGTCTTGATTCGGTGACCAGTGGTGTAGCAGCAGATCTACAGGTGGCACAGGTGTTGGTATGACATGATACCGCTTATGGGCAGGCCTTGGTCATGTATATGACGCTTTATCATTCGTGTTGGTTTGCATGAGTGTGTGTGGGCTTGCATGTTACCTTGTCACGTGTGTCTAGATCCCGACTTGTCATTGTCTACTAGTTGTCTATCTGGTGAGGGTGCAATCTTATGGTGGCAGTAAGATTTCCTCAGGTTGAGCCTCAATCGCTCATTTATGTCAGCTTTACAAGTTTGTGCTTGTAAGTGTCTGATAGGATGTCAGCCTAGCTAGATGGAGGATGTAAGTCTCATGGTGGCAGTGGGATTTCCTCAGTTTGAGCCATGTCGCTCATGTGGTCCACTTGTGTTCAAGTCGGATTGGGGACGAGTCAATTGGTCGAGAGTACGGTAGACTCTCTATATGAGCATTGTGTTTGCATGATATTTTGTGAGTCAAACTTGGTGGTTTGTCGGTGTTCTTGAGTGTGAGTCAAGTACAGGGTAGCAGGGATATGCATAACATCCTTTGGACTCTCCAGACGCTGCTGTAATATATTCTTTTTTACCCCTATCACATTTGAGCTTAAGGGAGAGAGTTAGAAATCAGAGTTTATCTGATATACATTTTATGTAAGCTCTAAATGTGATACTGTAATTAGTGTACAGTTAATTAGATTTGCTATATTCAGTCTCGTTAGGATATATTGATCGGGCACTAATCCCGTAGATGGCTACTTGGGTTAGCCGGGTAGCCACATGTAGGAAGAAATTAGCCTGTACATTGATTTTGAGTTTATTATGCTATACTCAGGGGCATGTCCTGGGTTTGTCAGTATATGTGGCCATATTGGGCCTAACTTTAGTTCGGCAGGTGGTAGGCCAGTTTAGTGACACTTGTTGAGCCCATGCAGTTTGGGGTTTTGCTATATGCACAGTGTTTCTTCATAATAGACTTAACTTTTGTTGTGCCATCTTTGAGAGCTTGTGAGGGGTAGCTATGGTGATTGTGTGATGTAATCTGCATACTGCACTAGGTTCTATTGGAATTTCAACTGAAGAAAGCTAGAATATTTTCGCAAACGGTTCGACATAGTTTTGCGACTTTTGAGGCTTGAACAAGATACTGTTTCACGAATCTTTTGTGTTAGTCACAAATAGAAAAGTTATGAGTTTGCGTCCATTTTTTTTCTCATCCTTTGTCAAGTAAACTGCGTGCTTTGTTGGTAGAATCAAGTTGCTTTATGAACATCCTTACTAGAAGGTGTTCTAGTCATCTTGCCTTTAAGACAGGATTCGCAGGTAGTTTGAATATCTCTACTTTTGATTTTGACTCCTTGAATTCTCTAACTTTTATTGGCTTGGTACAAGGCTTTCATGTTCATATGACATAGCCTTTTGTGCCACAATACATCTGTTGATTCCTGAGTTTGATTGACTTGTTCGATTCTTATTCGAATGTTCAGGTGATACAAATTTCCTTCTCTACTACCTTTAGCAATCAGGTTATCAGAATCTTCCTCGAACACTTTACAAGAGTTCTTTGTGAAGGTTACTGACATGCCTGTATCAACTATCTTAGCTACGGATAGAAGATCTTCATCAAGAGTAGGGACATAGAGAACTTCCTCCAGCTTCTTGTCTCCTTGATTCGTGTCTAGCCATAATACACCAATTCCATCACCACGTGTTTAGAACTGTCTCCAAGTATAATGAATCTTGAATCGTTCACCGTCTTCTACTTAGACAAAATTTATTTCGAGGAAACAAAATGTGAGGTGGCTCCCGAATCAAGTACTACTTCTCAAATTGAATTAGATGAACAACATAGATAAGTAATAACATAAGCTGTTGAATTCCTTGTTTGTCTTCTGCTGCTCTGGAGCATTTGGCATTGTCTTCGACATAGTTTGAATCTGAAGGTTCACTTCAATTCTGCTCCTTTTTGTTTCTGGGATTCTGATAACAGTCTACTGTTGCATGACCCCGTTTATGAGAATGAATACATTCAATCTTTGGATTTAGCCAACACTTTTCTTCTGTGTGACTTGATCTTCTGCATCTGTTGCAGATCTTCTTATCACCAGAATTCTTTTGCTGTTTTTTAGATTGTTGTTCATTAGTCTTAGACTCATTCCTTTTGAACGACTCCCTCTTAAACTTAGACTTTCTAGTAGATTTATTCTTTTGAGTAAATAGAGCATTTTTTGAATCACCATTTTCGTCATAGCGTTCACGAGAATCTATTTCTTCCTTTGCTCCGTCTATTGCCTTTTGAAGTGTCATTGTCGCATCTTTCGCCAATAAGGTTCGAGTTGTGTGGAATGACCTGGGTAGGGCCCAAAAAAGATTTCTAAGCTATTTCTCCTTAGAAATTGTATTTTTTGCACCAGAATTCTGCAAGGAACTAAATAGATCTTAAATCTTTCGCACAAATGTGTTCAAGTCTTTGTCGTCCCACTGTAGGTAAGTTAATTGGTCCTCCAAGAACATGATCTGATTATGAAATCGAGTCTCATTCTTGGTTTGCAATTCTTTCCATAAATCCTTTGCGTTTGAAATTGACGTAAGATCCAGCATTATATTGTCATGCACTGAAGATGCAATAATTGTTATAGCTTTGTCATTTTTTAGATCCCATTCTCAAAATTCTTTGCCAGAAGTAGCTTCTGGCTTTTCCTCAATTGGTTCTACCCATTGCCATAGACCTTCGCCCTTCAACAAGAGTGAAGTTTTTAATCAAATCAAGTAGCTTGAACCTTTTGGGTCCAAGATTGTAGTGATCTTAGCTTGAATATTGGTGATCGACAACATCTTTTAGTTCTGAATAACCTCCAAATAGCGGCTTACTGATGGATGTATGAAGAATGCTGAGAGGGATTTGAAGCTAATATTGTATCAACTTTTGATTCCGTATGCCCTGATACCACTGTAGGAAAATAGTAATTATTCTTCCACAGAGAACACGATGAAAGTTCGAATAAATCAAACTAATATTAATGTCTTCAATCGCGATTTTATCTGATCTATGTACTAATAGAACAATATTTATTCTGATTGAATATGCGTGCAAAAATTATATGCGGAAGTAAGATATTGTATGCGGAAGTATGAGACAACTTAAGACAATTTAGACAATAAGAAACTATTGATCAAAAACGAATTTTTATGACACTGAATCCGATTCATCAATATACATTTCTTGTTGTCTTATCTCACTGTTGTGTCTCTGATTGAGTTGTTTTTCAACGAGTAGTGCATATGTATTTATATTGCTACAGGACAAGTCTTTTGGCCTTTTATTTACTTTAACAGTAGAAATCTAACCGTTTATGACGATTGATATTCAAATAGATGGTCTGTTTCCAGACTCAAATAAATTATGTTCGCGAATATTTTGCGACAGTCTGTCTCTTTGTCTCAGCTTCATGTTTTGCGAATTGTTCATGACACTTGTCTCTTTGAGACATTTTCGTCTTTCGCAAATTGTTTGCGACAGATGACAATTGTTGAGTTTGAAGGAAGCTAGAATATTTTCGCAAACTGTTCGAGATAGTTTCACGACTTCCGAGGCTTGAACAAGACACTGTTTTACGAATCTTTCGTGAATCTTTTGTGTTGGTCACGAATAGAAAAGTTACAAGTTCACGTCCATTTCTTTCTCATCATTTGTCAAGTAAACTGAGTGCTTTGTTAGTAGAATCAAGATCTGTCTGATCAATTGTTCTACAGTTCCTCCTTAAGCCTCCTTCATGTTCCCAAGATTTATCATCGTCTGTCCGTCCCTCCCATCGAACCTGATGCTTGGTAACTATACAATTTTTTAATCGTTTAGTTCTTGTATACAATATCTTTTTGGGTTCAAGTCGAGATACACCCGATGATTCATCCAACAAGTTCAATTGATTTTCAGATCCAAGATACTTTTCTTGAGTCAGCTTACGTGAAATATCGAATGCACTTGAGATCCTTTTGGGAGTTCCAATTGGTAAGCTAAGGATCCAATCTTTTTCAAGATCTGATACGGTCCTCTATATCTAGGGGACAATTTATAATGCTTGCTGGTACGCATTACACTAGAAATCCTTCAAGATTCTCAAATATATCCAATCCTCCACTTGAAAGTCTCTCGGCGATCTTTTCAGATTTGGATAATGTCTGTCCCTATCTTGGCACACTGGACATTTTCAAATGCAATCAATAGTATTTCTTGCATATCATATAGGAAATCCACTACCTTTTGAAACTTGATCGTCCGAATCTCTACCGTAATGGATGATCTAGGCTCAAAACCGCACGTAAGCATAAACGGGCTATAACCGATAGCCGAATGCTTACTATTGTTATAGGCAAACTCGATCAATGGAAGATATTTCTCCCAATCAGATTGTCGTTGGAAAACATATGTTCAAAGCATTTGTTCCATCGTCTGATTTGTTCTTTCCGTCTGTCCATCCGTCTCAAGATGATTAGAAGAACCCAAGCTCAGAGTCATCTTTAGTTTAGCAAACACGGCTGACCAAAAGTGATCGGTGAACTTTGGATCGCGATCGCTCAAGATATCACTTGGTAATCCATAAAGTCTAGACATTTTACAAATTTTTGAGCTAAATCAGAAGCCTTCGTGGTGGTCTTTACCAGAATAAAAGTAGCCAATTTGATAAGACGGTCAACGTCAACTCAAATTGCATCATGCTGGTTGTTTGTCCGCGGTAACCCAACCACGAAATCCATGGAAATACTATCTCATCTCTTATCCGAGATATCCAATGGATGCAACAATCCGCTAGCCTTATGGTGTTCAACTTTATTCAACTGGCATTGGTCACACTTGACACATAAGATTCTATAAAGGGCTTGAGTTTTGGCCAATAAAAGTCCCTTTGTACCAAATCTAATGTACGATGTGTTGGAAATTAAGCCCACAATTGTCTCCTTGGAATTATAACTTAGACAACCAAACTATTTAAAGAACATCTACAAACGGGCTTCCGGCGGATCTTCAGCAAAGGGTAACCAATCCCGTCATAATTTCAAATTCAAATATTAAGTTTAATAACTTGAAGTCATTGAAGACTTGGCCATCTTCAAGGACTTCCACAAAACTTGCATCTAGAACAAGTTTGCAAATTTACATTACCTTCTCAACAATCTGCAGAAATACACTAAGTGTCACACAGTTTGCATTTTTCGCACTTTTCCGAAAACTGCGACACTTGCCTTTGGCTTTTTCCGTTCAATTATTTTGAAGAAGTCAACTTGTTCATAGTTCAAAAGTTTAACTATTTTCAACACCTTCGGCTTTTTTGCATTTTTCCAAAAAATGCGAAGAGAGAGAAAATTCATGAACGTCCTCTATTTTCAAGGGTTAAACTATTAAAGATACCTTCGACTTTTTCTAAAGGGCACCTTAAACTTGTTTAAGGGCACCTTCGACTTTTTCACATTTTCCCAAAAAGTGCGAGAGACTTAAACTGTTAAAGACATCTTTGCCTTTTTGAGAGCACCTTTAAATTTTTAAGGGCACCTTAAACTTGTTTTAGGGCACATTCGGCTTTTTCGCAAAATCCCAAAGAGAGAGAAAAATGCCAAAGGTCGTCTATTTTGAACGAGGAACGTTCCCAGCCACTTCTTGAAATTTGCAAAGACATCCTCGTCCGCATCAACGTTTCTGATTTGTTGATCGTATATACTATGTATAGTTGTCACAAAAGCCATATATTTTCCTTGCCTAATTAGGTGACAAACATTTATTGTAGTTAATACATGGATGCAATCTATAAATAGATAGATCAAGGGTTGCTCCGTCCATGAGACGTATTTTTGAGCCTTCCAGTTACGCCGTCAATTTTTTGTTGTAATTGCTATTTGATTGTGCTTCAATGTAATATAGCAGCAGCACACTTTTCTATTTGTGTATAACGTAGATGAATGCTTGTTGTAATTGAATGCAGTTTATCATTGTTTGATCGCGCTTGTTTACTCACTCTGATCAAAACACGGACGTGTACGACTCCGCAGTTTCTGATCAGACGATGGTTGTCTTTGATGCTTGAGGAACTTGCGATATCATACTGCTCTTTCTATCTATTTCAGAACTAAACTTCATATTGAATCTGATTTCAGTAATACCACATGCAAACCATTTCTAATCTCTTCGGTGGACTATACTCTCGTTTTTGTGAGTTTGAATTAATTTTTAAGATCATGTTGAGAAATTAGAACACTTAAAGTTGTGATTATACTTAGCATAAGATGTCTATTAGACTGTTTTTACATCTAGCAATTGATTGTAATGGGAGAGTTGTTCCGCAATATTCCTACTCTCTTCTCCATTCGTGTTCTTCTATCTCCCTTGCACCGTCAGATTGGTATTAGAGTGGAGTCCAAATAAACCGAGAGATTAAGTTTGTTCTGATTCTATTACTATAATGATGCTCATCTTGGTAGCTCTTCATCTTCATCAATCAGCAAAGCTAGAATCATTGACAAGTTCAACGGTTCTAACTTCTACATCTGAAAGTTAAAACTCCGGATGATGTTGATAGATAAAGATCTTTGGGATGTAGTAGAAGGTGCTGACTTAAAACCAGAAGATGGTGATCAAGCAAAGGCATGGAAGATCAAATATCAGAAGGCTAAGCTTAGCATGTATCACACTCAATCTGGCCAACTCCCAAATATCCCACGTTACCACATGCAAAACTCTAAGGATGCATTAGATTTGTTATCAAATCTCTATGAGACTCATGATGTAACCACTAGATTACATCTTAGAAGGAAGATCTTTACTCTTAACATGTCTGATTCTATTGGCATCACTTCTCACATCAACAGCTTCAAGTCTTTAATGGATCAGTTGTTAGTTGTAGAATGTTCTATTCAAGATGATAATGTAGTTATGACCTTGCTTTCTTCTCTTCCAAGGTCGTATGAACACTTTCCGGGTGATGATCTCCACACAACCCGACCTCACTCTTCAAAAGGTGATTGGTCATCTTCTTTAAGAAGAAATGCGGAGAAAGACCAGCAGCCTGTCCATCAAAGACAAATCCATGGCTCTATACACCAAGAAGGAACACTACTCCAAGGGCAAGAATCAAGTGCGGCAGCAACAGGAGAAGCTCACACTCAAATTGAACATGGTGGATCGCGCAAGAAACTCTTCTACAGATATTGCAAGAGAGCCAATCACGACATCAAGGAGTGTCACATCCGCATCTACAACGAGGCAACGAAGCAACAACAACAGCAGCCAAACTCCTCCAACGTGGCAGAATTCAAGGAGCAAGATACACATTTGTTAATGGCTTACAACAACAACAACGAAGACTGTGATAGTTGGTACCTAGACAGCAGCGCTACCTAACACATGACCTCTCGCAAGGAATGGTTTACGGAGTATGCAGCTTACAGCAAAGATCAATTCATCTACCTCAAAGATTCAAGCAACATACGCGTGGAAGACAAAGGAACAGTAAAGATCACATTCAACAACGATCTATCTATTTGTGTTCCCAATGTCCTTCACGCTCCTTAGCTATCAAAGAACCTATTATTAGTCTCTAAGATAACTGATGAGGGCTACACTATTACTTTCTTATCCGAGCAGTGTACAATATTTGAGGAAGATACTACTCTGACTACATGCACTAGAGTCAAAAATCTTCATGTACTCTCTAATCCAGTTGCATTAGCTAGTATTTGTAATGAAAATGTAAATGACAATGTTGTTATGTGGCATAGTCAATTTGGGCATGTGAATACAAGATCATTTTCTTACATGCGTTGTAATAATTTAGTTGACGGATTGAATTTCCCTTCTTCATTAGATAGTAAATCTTTCTTTTGTGAATCATGCATCTACGGGAAACACTCTAGAAGCACGTTTCCAAAATCACATTCCATCAAAACAAAGCATGTATTGGATCTTGTACATAGCGGTCTCTATGGTCCAATGCCAACTCCATCCTTAGGAGATGCAATCTATTTCATCACTTTCATAGATGATTATTCTAGATGGTATACAGTCATGTTCATTAAGCACAAATCTGAAGCTTTTGAATGCTTCAAGAGATTCAAGGCCATGGCAGAGACACAAACATTTACAAAAGTGAAGGCACTGCAAACTAATGGGGGAATACATTTCTAACGAGATGTCCGACTACCTGGCTGAACATGGTATTAGAAGACAGTTCACCACTTCCCATTCACCTCAGCAGAATGAGACTACAGAAAGGAAGAATCAAACTCTTCTCAACTCAGCCAGATCCATGCTACATCAAGCACACCTACCTATGAAGTTCTGTACAGAAGCTACTGCCACAGTCTGTTACGTGCAGAACAGATCCAGCACCAAAGCCGTCAACAACAAAACTTCTTATGAAGTTTGGCATGGACACAAGCCTAGTGTCAGCCATTTAAAAATCTTTGGTTGTATATGCTTAGGAAGAAACTGGACCATAGGACAAATAAATGTATTTTCACTGGCTATCTTGATGAACATAAAGCTTATAAGGTTTATGATCCATCCACTAATGTAGTATTTGTCTCTAGGGATGTAATATTTCAAGAACATACATACTATGATTTCAAACAACCATCGATAAACGATGCTATGTCATTTTATCCTATTTTACATAGCATGGATTCTTCCAACGTTGATGTTCCTTCTACAGAACCTGCAGCTACAGCTACAGAAGCCAAGCAACCGACAGTACCTATCATCAGACCAGACCAAGCTAGAGGACATCAAGAATCACTACAAAGTGATTGCTATGGGAGCTAGAGTCAACGGAAATTGACTCTACAAATTGAGTGCGAGATCTTTTACTCAAGCTATGGTAAGCACTGTTGATAGTCGAAGTTATATTTGGCATCAACCATCTGGTCATATTAGTGCTCAAAGTTTACAGATTCTCAAAAGAGGTAATCTAGTTATTGGATTGTCTGATATTTCTTTTGAAGGAAAGATCTGTGAAAGTTGCATTTTGGGAAAACAACATAGAGGGAGATTTCTCAAAAGTGGAGCAAGGAGAGCCAGTGGCATCCTCAATCTTGTCCACAGTGATTTATGTGGACCAATGAAGACTAGATTCACTGCTATTACTTTATTACCTTCATTGATAATTATAGCAGATGCATTTGGATTTATTTTAGTAAGCAAGAAATTAGATGCTTTTTCTAAGTTTAGGGAATTTAAGACATTAGTTGAAAAGAAAACAAGATGTAGCATCAAGACTTTGAGATCTGGTGGAGGTGGTGAGTACTTTCAACAAAATTTATTGACTTTTGCAAAGGTCAAGGGATTAAGAGACAGACTACAACACCTTATTCACCACAACAAAACAAAGTTGCAGAACAAAAGAACAAATCCATTGTTGAGATGGCAAGGGCGATGCTCAAAAGCAAGGGTTTGCCAAACACCTTTTGGGTAGAAGCTTGCAGCACAGCTACATGTATCCTAAATTGGTGTTCTACAAAATCCGTGGAAGGTAAGACACCTCATGAAGATTTTACTAGAAAGAAATCTAATATTTCTCATTTGAGAGTATTTGATTGTGATGCTTACGCTCATATTCTTGATGAGAAATGAAAGAAATTGGATGCAAAAGCTATCAAGTGTATTTTCCTTGGATATGATGAGAAGGCCAAGGCATATAGGATGTATGACACAAATGCACAAAAGCTTGTGATTTCTAGGGATGCTACACATGAACAAATTGAAGCAATCATTGAACCTTTTGATGAGGGAGCAAAAGTTTAGCTCAAGAAAGAAGTGGATTTTGATATGAAAGATCAAATAGACAAAGGCAAGCCTGATGCTGAAGTTCCCAAGAGAGTACCTAAATGGTACTTATCAATTACAGATGATGCAAAGAAGAGAGATATTCTCGAATTTAGAGCAGGGAGAGCTTACAAGATCAAGTAGAAATCGAAAACCTCCTACAAGAAGATGAATCTAGCCCTAATGGGTTCTGTGCTCAAGGCTCAAAGAACAAAAAACTTTCGATAAAGCAAAGGAGCACAAGGAGTGGCGTGCAGCTATTGAAACAGAAATGGAAGCCATATCAAAAGATAAGACGTGGAACTTGGTTGAGCTCCTGATGGTAAGACGCCTATCACTTGCAAATGGATTTATAAGATCAAATATGGAGCGGATGGGCAACTCAACAAGTACAAAGCACAATTGGTGGCGAGAGGACTTGAGCAGAAGAAAGATATTGATTTTGTGGAAACCTTCGCACACCCGTAGATAAGATGGTAACTATACGTTCTATCATTGATATTTCTGCTTTCTATGGTTGGAAGATCCAGCAAATGCATGTTAAATCTAGATGAAGAGGTGTACTTAGTACAACCTCAAGGATTTGCTGAGCCAGGGAGAGAGCATCTTGTTTGTAAGCTCAACAAAGCTATTTATGGATTGAAGCAAGCACCATGGGCATGGTACTCTTGCATTGATGAACACTTCAAGTGAAGGGGAATGGTAAAGAGTAATGCTGATCCTAATCTTTATATTCTAAGGCAAGATTTAGATATAGTGTTCATTGTGTTGTACATGGATGATTTGATTATTACAAGAAGTAATGAGAGCCTAATTGATGAAATCAAATCAGATCTCTCCAATGCTTTTGACATGAGTGATCTAGGATTGATGCACTATTGTCTTGGCATTGAAATATGGCAAAAGGAAGACGTTGTCTTTCTTATACAAAGCAAATATGCACGAGATTTGTTTTATAAGTTCAATATGCAGGATTGTAAGCCTTTGAGCACACCTATGGATGTCAACACAAAGCTTACTGCATATGATGAATATGACAAAGTGGATGCTTACTTGTACAGGCAGTTGGTGGGTAGTTTGATCTATTTGAAACACACATGTTGGTGTTGTTAGTCAATTTATGCAAGATCCTATTCAAGCACACTAGAAGTCTACTAAATGTATTCTCAGATACATTCGAGGGACATTAAATTTCGGTTTGAAGTATGATCAGCCTGAAGTGCCAATGTTGGTAGGTTACATTGATGCCGATTGGGCAGATAATATTGATGACAAAAGATCTACCAGTGATCATACAACAGTTATGGTACAGCTGCAATTTCATGGAACAACAAAAAGCAACCTACAGTAGTCTTATCCTCGATGGAAGCTAAATATCATGCACTCAGTAGGCATAATGCATTGCACCGAGAAAAATAGATTGTTTCATTTTGTAGCAAAGAGATCAAGCACAAGGAGCATGATTGGAAGGATGGTCATGATTAGACTCCACCTATTCAAGAGCCTAAGAAAAAGTATTTGTTAATCCGCCAAGAAAGTGAAACCCGTTGGGAGCAAGAGACTGTACACGATACTCTTTGGGACACTTTTTATAAGGTCCTACAATTAGGATGCAATAGCTAAGCAAATTGTAACAAAGCAACACACGAGAATCGGATGGTGGAAAAACCAACCCAACCAAACCTAGATCGAATGGATCTAGCCCCCAAGCTATGGATCAATCTCTCACAAGGGACAGAGAATTCACACCAATATCATGTAGCTACTAACATCATGATCAAGCATACACTAGTGAAATTCCAATGGGTATACTTGTACCTAGCTCCAAGGCCCATGCACCACTAGTAGTGCACTGTGAGAGAGAAAATCAAGTATAGAAAACTCGGGTAGAGAGAGAATGAGTCAAAAACACCAAAATCTCAATAGTCACAATATGGCAAAACATGCCCAACTTTCCCTACATGAGAGATACCGAATTCCTATAGTGGAGTTGCATGGAAAGTCCACTTAACTGAACTAATTCGCCTACCAGAGATCTACATGTGTAACTGCATGCATGGATGTTGCATGTACTACATGTCAACTCATAAAACTGCCTAGACATGTGTAGATCACATAAACTACTTTGCATGTTGTATGTACTGATTGCATGTGGCTTGCATGCATACAGTATGACTTTGCATGTTATCTAAACTACTTCATGTCATCAAAATTGAACCTATCTAACTCAAATCCGAGCTATGATAGAAGGATATGTGCTCAATTCACACTCCTTTTATGTACAGCATGAGATTTAGTGGAAATTACCATGGACATGGCCCCAAACTCGAGATAAGAAGATAATATTTTAATAATCTTCAAAATTGGGTCTCATCATCCAATTCTCCTATGACTCATTGATAGACCCATAAAAATTTAAGGTAGGCCTAATGAGATATAATCCAAGATCAGTTGTGAGCATGACATTCTTTCCCTTTTATTCAAGTTATGACCTCAGAACTTAAAGTTAGAAAAATACATTTCAAGCTGCTTTCTTATTCTCAAGAATCATCATCATTTGCATGACCCTTGCATCAAACTAGATGCTCAGTAACTATATGATTTTTCAATCATTTAGCTCCAATATCCAAGATATTGTTGGGTTCACATCGAGTAGCACTCAAAAATTCATCCAACAATCTTATAGTTAATCTACATTTTTCAGAAAGTTCTCATTGGATGTATGACAGTGCATTATGGCTAAGCTCCAATTGCGACCTATGACCTAATTAGTTGCCCTAATTGGATAAGCCTAAGAGGCATTTCTCATTAGTATAAATAGCTGATCATTAGAAGATATTCATATGATGATATAACAGAGTTTTATGAAAGAGCTTCTAGTTTAAATATTGCTAGCATTGGTTATTGCTTATCAGCAAAAGGTATCAGATAGAGTTATCAGCTAGTCAGAGATAGTTTAGAGTACGATGCTTCATTCGCTATTGTATTATACTCTCATTATTTGATTTGTACATGCTATTTACTGAATCTCATACTTTCTTATTGCATAAATGGCGGATACAAAAGTGGATGCTCTCTATAATAGATTTATGAGAATATTGTACACCTTCCATATGGGAAGAAGCCACTTGCATGTAAGTGAATCTATAGAATAAAGTACATCTTTTGTTTTCCTCATCATTTCAAGTGTTTTAGAGTCCTTATTTCCTGTAATTTTCACATGGTATCAGAGCCTAAATGTTGAAATGAGCTAAATCCTTGTTTTTCATTCAATTTGATCACAATTTTTGATGTAAATCTCTTGGGCTTTTCTTTTGTCAATGCTTCCGTTTGCTTTGTACGTGACTTTCATTTATAATCAGCTACATTTCTGCTAACAGGTAATTTGATAATCGTCCATATCTGGTTCTTGATAAGAGATGAATACTCTTTATCCATAGCTTTTTTCCAGAGATCAGAATCTGGCTGATTGAGTGCCTCTTCGATGTCATCAGCAATCGTTAGCTCGTGAACAAGGTAGGCTACAGACTTGACGATATACCCGATAAGTGGTCTGCTAGCTCTTGATGATCTTCTGAGAATTAGAGGAAGTTGATGTACACCCAAAAACTCGTAAGTCTGATAAAGAAGGTTTGGTACCTGTCCAAACTTCAAATGGTGTTTTGTTTGAGAGACCTTTAGTAGGACATCTGTTCTGAATATAGGTTGTTGTTGAAACAACTTCAACCCAAAAGGACTTCAGAAGTGTCGCATGTGATAACATGCACTTTTTTTATTCGACTAAGGTTCTGTTCTTTCTCTCAGCAAGACCATTTGACTGAGGCGAATAGGAGGTAATCTATTGTTGCTCAAAGCAGTACTCCTTGAATTCGGTGGAGATGTATTCTCCCCCATTATCTGACCTCAATGCTTTGATTCGTTTGTCAGTTTGATTTTTTGCATGCAGGCTTTGAATTGTTTGAACTTGATGAAGGCTTTTGATTTCTGTTTAATGAAGTAAATAACGGTTCTTCTGGAGAATTTGTCAATAAAGGTAATGAAATACTTTGCATCTAGCAATGAAGGAGTTTCCATATTTCCACATATATCATGTATGAACAACATCTAATAGACCTTTTGTTGCATGCCTATGACTCAATTGAAAATGAATCCTAGTCTGCTTTCCAAGGATGCGCAGCTATGCGAGGGAGATCAACTTTACCAGAAGGATAGTCAAGATCAAGTACTAGGGATTGTCTGGACATGTTCAAAATAGATGCATAATGCAAGTGTCCTAAGCGATGATGCCATAGTAATGTTTTATTGACAAGAATAAAGATTTTCAAAGATTGACTTCAATCCATTATGTAACCAAAATGTTCAACCAAACGATCAACATGCAGTCCAGCTGAATAACCATGAAATCTACTTCTAACTTGCTGCAAAATGAACTGAAATCAGATCCTAAGCACTACTATACTTGCATAAATCGACAAAACAAGAACAAGAACAAGAACTAATCTACAACATTTTAGAAGTCCAAGAATCAAGAAACCAACCAGTCTTTTGATTCTTGGACATCCCAAGGACATCAAGAACTAGAATGTTGGAGGATATGCAAGATTTATACCACATTTCTAGCCTATTTAGTTTACTTGAGTGCTAGTTCCCACGTTTATCCACAAACAAGAAATGACTAATCCACAACTGAGAAAACAAGAAAACTAAGAAAGCAAGAAAACTAATCCACTCTAAAGTTCACAACCACACACAATATGAATGGAAGGGCTGATCATAGGGGCATCACTCAAGAAAACCATCATGATCAAGGAGCTTAGTGTAGCATCAAACTCATGGAAAATCTTCTTAGTAAGCATGGAGTAGATACAATGCAAGAAGCTCCTCTTCACAAAGAGGGAGTCTCTTAAATAAGCAAGAGAGCTCCTTAGGTGGCATCCTAGTGGAATTTCCACATTTCACAAATTACAAGTGGAATAATGCTCTCCACTAGAGGTCACCATCAAAAGGTGGCTCACTCTACTTCCTTTAAGAGGGGTCTACTTGCATTTATTGCATTTGCCTAGAATTACTAGTTCCTACATGGTCATTCCATCTTCCGGATTCACCATGAGGCTTACACAATTCTTGCTTGTTATTCCTAACTAGTATTTCTTGGCTCTCATACTCGGCTCTCAGCCTTCGTTTAAACACCCAAAAATCTACCTAAAACTATTCCGAAAAAGCAAGAAATAGCTAATATGCAGCTATACTAGTTAGTGAAAATCTATCCCCGGCAACGGCGCCACGGTAGGGTCGAAGATCTTGCGTAGTATAGCCTTCCCACTTGTCAACAAGGGTTAGAACACTGGATAGGTGCCTAACTATGGATAGATGCTACTTTTAGTTAGTTCTCTACTTTCTCCCTTAACTCTACTCACCACTAACACTACCCACCGTTAACTCTACTCCACTACACTAGCATTCATCATGATTTTGTGTGAAAGAGAACAGAAGAATAGAAGAGATAGAGTGGAGAGGAGAGAAAGAGAGAGATAGAGTGGAGAGGGAGGTTAGCTCAAAAGCTCAAGATGCATGCTAATGGAGAAACCATAACTATTAAAACAACAAAATAGAAATGGAAACAATTAGAAACACACAACAAAAGCATTAGCATGAGTGCTTAGCAAATGAGGATGCTTGGCTCTCCAATTTGGTAGAGTTTCCTCCTTCTCATTAAGCATGGAAAATAGAGTACATGAGGTGCCTTTTTATAAAATGAGGAAGGCCCTTGCCCCAACAAATCCTATTGGCTAATATTCACAATGATCCTAACCATTCATCTTGGACCCAACTTGATCCAAAGGTCTTAAAAAAGTACATTGGATTTCACATGATTCATGTGAGTCTCCATTTGGACCCAACTCTAAAATAATAGACTTCTAAGTTTAAAATGACTTTGGGCCTCAATTTTAATTTCACTTACAAAGGGGCCCAAGTCTATTATTCTATTTACAGCTCAACTTGCGTGCTCATTGGGTCATGGGCTTATACGCGCAAGATGCCATGCCCTCGCAATATATTTTTTTAGCCGATATTATTTATTTACAATATGTTGGGAATACCCTCAACAAAAAGGTGATGAAAAAATGCCATGAATATCAGATCTCCTTGAACCCAGAAAAGTCAATTTTGGGTGACACATGGCCTCATACTAGGCCATATTGTATCAAGACACGGAATTGCCACGGACTTCTCAAAGATAAGGGTCGATCAGCCACCTCCAAGGACGATTCGCGGAGTCTACGTGTTTATGGGTCACGCCAACTACTACATTCTAGATATTGCGGAGTTAGCACGACCAATGTACAAATCACATTGGACGGAGGAGGCCCTGTAGGCTTTCCAAAAGCTTAAGAATGCATTAGTCTCAACACCAATATTAAGACCACCCAATTGGTCCATAGAGTTTTATGTGCATAGAGACGCATCAAAGTATGCAGTGGGAGCAATCTTGGAGAATGCAAAAAACACTTCCCAATCCGATTTGCTAGCCGATAGCTCAGTGATTCAGAGATGAACTATTTGAGCACAAAGTGGGAGAGGCACTCTGGCTATAGTTTATGTGGTTAAGAACTTTCGACATTATCTGATGGCCATCCGTTTTGCATTTTATACGAACCATCAACCCCTTGCTTTATCTTGTTAATAAAACTTGCAACACAAGTAATACCAAGATCCATGTTCAAGTCAACATAGATTGTTTCTAGGAAGAGTGTTGAAATTGAAAAATAATCCATCTTGACTTTAGGCTTGCTACAATCTTGTATTATGCAAGTATGTTATTTCATAATTGTAAATGCCAAATTTGGCCTAGATAGAACTCGAGTTGTATGGATTTGTCATATCTAGTTGGTTGAATACAACTTGCATATAGATTGCAGACTCAGAAATAGCAAAAATATGCTTGTAGAAACTCGTGGCATATCACATGCTTTTACTGTAAGTGATCCATAGTGACATGCAAGGCATGCACAAAGTGAAATGGACATTTGTACAATTCTAGTTAGAACTAGGACACTTGGTAAAAGTATGAGAAGTAACAAATGTTACTTAGACTCTAGTTTTCAGTTTAGATGTGATTGAAAGGTGGATGGATGTGGTTCCACCTCGAGCTACCTCAAACTCCATAAACATGTGTAGCTATTCTCATAATTTTCGGATGAAGAACCAAAGCTTTGTAGCTATTCCATGCCATTTTGGATCTACACCATTTTTGCTTGATATATCTCTCTCTCTTTCTCTCTCTAACTCGTGTTGAGGCTAATGCTAATACACTAGACTCTTGTACTTTTGCTCATTTGTGATTCAATGCTATCATTCTCTGATTCTTAGCATGCTAGATTGTGGTTAAATTTTGTAGTTTAGTTAATAGCATTGCCTGGATTGAACAAATTACAGTGTTGTCTAATTGTTGAACATAAATTGAACTTTGTAAACACTTGCTCCGATCGTTGTGAATCACTAATAAGCAAGGTATAAGTCGATTGATTCTGAAAAATCCTAATGGCCATTGTCTGATCCATATGACCTTGACTAACCGAAAGTGATGCTACCCCCCACCACCTTGAAAGAATTGCGATATTTTCTAGGGAGAGTGGGCTATCATAGGAAGTTTCTGAGTAACTACTCTTCTCTCATTTCTCTCTTAGTGAGACTACTGAGAGAGGGCGAACCTTTTTCTTGGACTGAAGAGAGCCAGAAGGCCTTCGAACGATTGATTGGCTCAGTCTCTACGATAAATCAGTCCCAAGAATTTATGTTAGCTTGAACTGTAATCGAGATACAGACTGACTCCTTTACCATTTTCTTCGCATCGATAACTTGTTTAGGGGTCATTTTATATCTCATCATTGACTTATCCTGAATATCCATCTGAAAGTCCAGGACCATTAGCCATACAAGATGGTTATGCCATTATACAAGGGCCACTGAACAACAGATGTTTCATCTGTGGTGAAACCGGCCATTTCATGGTTGATTGCCCAGTCAAGACCAAGTACCATGCCGAGTGTCCTGACTGTGTCAGAAGTGTCAGAAAACACAGTTTCAAAGACTGCCCAAAACAACCCAACAAGGTCCTACCTGCCCGACACATCAGTTATGAATCATGATAGGATCCTCACGAGAACACAACACGAGCACCATAGCACCCAACCGCTCAACCTGCTGCTCTCGCGAGAAGTTTCATGCAAATTTCTACATTGCCACGCAATTCACCAGTTTCATAATGCAAAAAGACGCTAACTTTGTCTTTTCACATGCTGATAAGATTTCCAAACTGTCAATACACAATCAATCTAGGAATTGCAAATCCAGATAGAGATTCGGTTCTAAATCTCTTGCTCGGAGAGGTCCTCACAAGACATAGTACCTCAACCATAACTGCATCTCAAGCTATATTTTACAACATCTACTATCAACGATGGTAGATTCAGTGTCACTATTCATGTCTTGTTTCTAATAAGGGCTTATAAGAGTTCTTTCATTACTCTAAAAGATCAATATAGACATGAAATTGTCCAAGTGAATTATACATGTTGATGAATGACTTTTTGTTTGACAAGTGCTCTACGACTTTCACTCTTTGTTACATTAATAACTTCCTTGTTTATTTTTTGTCATTTTTTATATTTGGTAATTTCTTCTGAATGCATCTCTTTTTCTAGATTTGTTTTTAGTTCATCAAGGATAGCCATTGAACAGGAGACATCATGTAGCGTATCTCAAGAAAAACTTGTCATTCCTCTATCAATCTTCAAATCACCTTATACAGAGTTTTGGATTTTTGAGCATATTTCAAATCTGTGAAGTATAGATCATTACGGTGGTTTTTCCTTGATAACTTTTTACTTCTTGCTCTAATTGCCTGAGATTTTCACAATAGCTGGATCTAGTGCAGATCTAGCTATTGATTATATCTACGAAGGTTACTCATGCAAGGGATGGCTGTGCGAAGGTTCCTTTTGCAGTTTTGCAGTCAAAACCTCTGTTTTCTTCATATCTATTGGGAACTAACTCTCGCAGGCTTGTCAGTAGCTGGATTTGATATGGATTTAGCTATGTTCAAAAGGGTGAGGGTTTTTTCTTACAGATTTGAGAGATATTGATGTCTACAAAAGGTCTAAAATCACTTTTTTGCCCTCAGATCAATCAAGACTTAAAACTCACTCTCTCAAACTTCATCACTGATGGAAAACAACATTTTGAAGACAATGGGAGGGTCTTCTAAGTGGATTTTTTTGGATCTGATGATTTTAGTGATTTTTAACACTTAAATCCACTTTTCAGCTCACTAGAATCAAACTAACCTTCGCAGGTTTTCTGTGTCCTTGTCTCAATGATATGGAATTTCAGAATCTTTTGCGAAGATTACTTTATACTGGAACTTGAAATTTTGATGTCTGCGAGGGTTTAGCCTATTCTTCTTGCCTTTCTGATCTTGGGAACCTTCGTAGGGGCACTTTTGTTGGGATCTTATGTTTGCAGGCTTTTTTGTGTCCTTGTCTCGGTGAGATGAAACTTCAGAGAGCTCTATGAAGGTTAGTTTTGTGTTTTGATTGTTTTTTTGATTTTTACAAGGGATTTTTGAATTTTTATGGATTTTTCTTTGTTTTTTTTTTAAATCTATTGGGAAGTAACCTTCGCAAGCTTCTATGCAGGTTTGGGACAATACCTTGGAGTTGCTGCCAATCATGCAAAGGTTAGTATATAGGGAATTTTGAGAAATAAGGTCCACTAACTCTAAATACAAGCATTCATCATGATTGAGGGTGAAAAGAGGAAGAGAAGAGGAGAAAGAGGGAGAGAGATAAAGAGAGAGAGGTGAGATGGAGATTAGCTCAAATGCTCAATGTGCATGCTAATGGAAAAGCCATAACTAATCAAAACAAGAACAATGAAATGAAAAGCAAGTAGAAAACACGACAATAGCATTAGCATGAGGGATTAGCAAATGAGGATATTTTGGCTCTAAAAAATATTAGAGTCTCCTCCTCTCATTAAGCATGAAAAATGGCTACAAATGGTGCATTTTTATCTTTGGGGTGGCCCTTGCCCCTTGCTTCCTATTGGCAACTTGCAAGAAGGTGGGATTGAAATCCACACCCTTCACAAGAAGCACAAACTAATCTATGGTGTAGGAAGAAACACACCCCACCTACCACCATTTGACTTTTGACTATTTCACAAAACTTAGAAACTTAAGTTAACCTTAAACTTTGGTCTCTTAATATTATTTTAATTACATGGCCCAAATCTAGTTTATTCCAAAATAATTTTTTACAAGTGCTAATTGGGCCACTGGACTTACAGACGCAAGATGCCATCATGACCCTCACAACTTATTTCTATTTTTTTGGCCCAATTATTTATTTACATGGAAATACCCCCAACACGGACAAGGAAGTCCTAGTACGGTACTTGGATCTTGACATATATCATCATCCGGTAACATCAAGAGCCACCACTCTCCTAGCATCAAGAGCCACCACTCTCCTAGACAAGGTAGATACCATAGAAACTACATCATGGCTAGAACCACCCCACGACATACCTGAACCTATCAATGCCAATAGCAAGAGCGCTACAGTGTTGGAATGATACAAATGCAACATGAAGCCATCCATCGACTGCAAATGTGATAATGAGATGAAAACCAAAAATCTAGCCCAGTCAAACCGGTAATCCCACACCCATCCAAGACTCTACCCTCATTAGGAGAGCATGCGAATGAACCCAGAGATCCACTTGCCCAAACCAAGCAGATACATCCTCCTTCTAGATAGCCCGAACCCCAATCGACCAAGGAAATCAAACGACAGGTGACCAAGAAGGAGAATAGAAAAATCACACCAGTGGAACCTATCGTTCCACTGGATATCAAGGTGAGGAGCTCGACTTAGTAGAACAACCGGTACATGATGTGCCACCTTACTTCAAGGATTATACAATGGATGAAGTGGATATAGTGCTATCAAAACACCAATGATTAGATCCAAAAATTCCATCCTCTTTGAATGCTCCTATGTTTGATGACCAGCCAAGGTAAAACCGCTCACCCAGCTCACCCAGACAAGGAGGAGCATATAGCAATGATAGGTGTGGATGTGGTAGGCCAAGAACTTGAAGATCTGAAGGCACTATCGCAAGAGTATAGAAACTGTTTCACTTGGAACTACAACGTTTAAGGGCATGTCACCCAACGTGACGATACACACAATCCCTCTAGTACAAGACTCTAAATCCGTTACTAGTAGATCATACCAATCAGATTCTCATTGTGCCCAACTCATCTAGGAGGAACTAACAAAACTACTCGATGCAGGTTTCATCTATAATTGAACACACTTCCTGTGTATCGTTGATAATGATCGTAACCAAGAAGAGCAGAAAGCTATGAATTTGTGTATATTTCAAGAAACTCATTGCAGTAACCCACAAGAATATTTTCCCCCTACCGTTCATTGAATATGTGCTTGAGAGAGCTGTTGGACATGAGATTTATAGTTTTTTAGATGGTTTTAGCAACTATAACCAAGTGCAAATCACCCCCGAAGATAGATATAAATTGGCTTTTTCCACTGGATGGGGTACCTATGCTTACAAAGTGATACGATTTGGATTGTGCAATGCACCAAGCACCTTCCAACGAGTTATGTGTTCAAGAAACTCCTCTAGACGCTTCTTGAAATATTCTTGGACAACCTTTGTGTGCACTCCTTATGAGCCAAGCATTTGCATTGTCTCGACTAGATGCTCATCTAGTGTCGATTACATGGCATATCTCTTAATCCTGAAAAATACTAGATATTTGTTCTTGACGATACAGTGTTAGGACATGTTATCTCGCGCTTTGGCATTGCTACTGATTGAGACAAGATCAAGGTTACAGATGTTGTTTTCTGAGTTTGACGTGACTGATCTGGGCGAAGCTCACTTCTGTCTGGGCGTTCAGATCCACAGAGACAGAGCGAGACGACTGATCTATATCACTCAACAAAGGTATCTTCACAATGTTCTTAACAGATACAATCTAGCTCACTCACCGATGGATCCAAGCTTGCGTTTGTCGAAGGACCAATGTCCTCAGACCAAGCAGGAAGAGGAGCAGATGAGAGAGTATCCTTATCGATCGATACTTGGATCTCTCGTGTACACAATGGTCTATACAAGGCCTAACATCTCTTTTGTTGTAAGCTCACTCAGCCAATATATGGCTAATCCTGGCATTACCCATTGGAAGGCTCTCATAAGAGTCATGAGGTACATTTGAGCTACCATGGACCAGTACATCTGCTATGGAGATGTCAGCAACGACAATCTTCATCAGTTCAGTGGAGCTGGAGAGGAGATGTAGACAATCGTAAGTCCACATTTGGATTTATATTCTTCTTCAACGGTGGTCCTATCTCATGGAACAGTCGTAAGAAAACCTCTATCGCTCTTTCTTCTACAAAAGCAGAATACATTGCTGCTTCTCAATCTATTAAAGAAGCGTTTTGGTTGAGAAATTTGCTGTCAGACATTATTTTGTATCAGTACAGCCCTACAACCATATTCTATGATAATCAAAGTGATATTGCCTTATCGGCCAATCCTATATTTCACTCTAGGAGTAAGCACATTGAAATCAGATATCAGTCTATCAGGGGCAAGGTTCTCAACAAGGAGGTAAGCTTAACGTACTGTAGAATGCAGGACATGGTTGCAGATATATTCACTAAGGCATTAAGTATTAATGCACACAAGAAGTTTTGTGCATTGCTTAGTCTGAAGATCAAGGCATTCACAGATCCAAATTAAGGGGGGGTGTTGGATTTATCTCCTCTACTCTCCTAAATCCTATTTTAATCTGCCTCCGTTCGTGCTGCTGTATTTTACTTGTCTGTCGCACAGTCTGCATATTTACATATAAAATAAGACAAGCGAAAAATGCGACTGTCTACATAAATACAAATAAATTTCCACAGGCAAAAAATACGACATTGTGCTTTTACATGTGATTTGTGACAAGCGAAAAAGATGACATTGTTCTACAAATGCCAAAGGTACCCTAATGGAAAAGCGAAGGTACCCTGTAAATGAAATTTTAAGGCATTTGTCAGAGTGTCACAATTTTTGCATTTTCATCAACGTTCATTTCAGCAAAGGCTGATGTCGTGGAATTCTCACGCTCATCCCGTGAACTGTGCAATCAGATTTGACAACGACAACAACCACCCACGATCTCCACAAACAGCACATCCACTTTGTACTTTCTTCATCTGCACACCTATAACATTATGTATATATTGGATACCATCTGCGTATTCTAAGAGTGTGAAAAATATAGCAAGCATCAGAAGCTTTTCAGAGATAGACGAAGTGGATGCTTTCGCGCATTGATTCTTTGTATTGTTAGCAATAGGCTTATTCCTTTTACAAATTGAATTAGCTTTGTGAAGCATTTGGTTTTGTCCGCTATTGTCTTGTGCTCACATGCATTATTGACCTGTATATTTCGCTATACTTAATTTGATACAGTTCTGTTTGTTTCGCGTTCAGATTTGTGTCAATTTTGCAATGCTTTTCTACATTTTGATTGACTTTCTTATTGCCTAATCTGGTAGTCTGCTCTTCATGAATTATTATTAGTCTAGTTGTTCACGACTAATATTTAGTCTTGTCTTTCACGACTAATTCGCGACTGACAATCAGTCTAGTTGTTTGTGACAAATTATCATTATGATGTCTTCATGCTTAAAATTTGGCTACATAATCAGATCGAACGTGATTTCTATTACTAATGTTCTGTTTGAGTCTGATAGGCATAGCCATGCTTAAGGAAAGAGTGAGATAGCCTATTATGCTAGCATATCTGATTGGGAGCACAAGTTACATGCTGCATTGTGGGCATTCAGGACAGTGTACAATATAAGCACTCATCAAATGCCATTCCAACTAGCTTATGGTCAAGATGTAGTAATGCCAACAGAGGTTTTGGTGCCATCCTTAAGAGTTGTAGTAAGACAGCGCCTGGATGAATCCAAATCTCTGCAACTACGCTATGAGGCCTTACACAAACTTTGTGAGACACACATACTGGTTGTACATGCATTGGCAGTAGAGAAGGCATGACATAAAGCATGACACGATCGCCGACTGCATAAGAATGATCTTCGTTCTGGAGATAGGCTCGCCCTCTCAAAACTAGTTCTTTAGCATCAAACTTGCTAAATTTGGACTAAGTTTTGATCACCAATTATACTCTTGTACTTGGCTCTGATACCGTGTTGAAAACCAGTGTTTAGGAACCTACATGGATCTACAAAGAATCCTCAAGAGTGATTGGATACTTGGTTAATCAATCTATTGCAAATCTAGCACTCAAATCTGGATCTAGATTGGCAATTTTGATCTAAACAAGCAAAAACAATCAATTTGTGATCGAAATACCTGATGGTTGATTCACACATGTGAAATACAATCAATAGTACGGACTGTTATTAAAGAATTCAATTTACAAAATTTATATTGCATTCTAATCGAAAAATCACAACACAAATGGTGTAGAAACTTGAGATTGTCAATTGCTCCAAAATCATGATCTCTCCCACATTGATTGAATGATTTGCAAGTACAAAGAGGATCCTATCCTTGGCTGGCTGAGTAGGTACAGCATGTGTGTAGGTACCGAATTCTCATTAGGTTGACCTACTCAAGTCAATTTGACCTAACCATCGAGTATACCATCTACGGTAGTCAGATCAACACGTGACTTCCTTGATTATTGGAGGTAGCTCCTAAATTTTAGAAAACTTGACCAAACTTCCTATCTAACTCATATGATTAGGACCTAACTACCCTAGGCCTATTCCTCACACATGGGAACATGCTCTCACATGTGTGGATTACAAAATGTACAATAAACTATATGGCTATCAAGCTAATATTTGTCAATTTTCACATAAGCTAACGAAGAGCTTGACATATTGTCATTGAACAAATCATTTTTTATCTATCTACTATCCTTAGATAATTTTTATAGACTCGTTCATGATCACTATGGAGTTTGGTCAATTCATACTGGTTCTTTCTATCAAAATGGCTTGAAAAGACTAATAATGAAATATATCAGGATGGAAGGCTTTGTCAAAGTCGACAGACAAAATGGTAGAAACCTTAGGAGTGGTCCAATTCAAATATTTATAATTGTCAAAAACATTTGAATTGCTCTCCAAAAATAAAACCTTGGAAAAATAGATAATAGTATAATGGTTAACGATTTTTCCCCATATGATAGGTGCTCAACTTTGTCATGGTTCCAAAGTCCTTGATGAAAGAGACGGTTTTGAAAAATAAGGGAAATGAACAAGCATGTAGAGAATCTTGGACTCATCTAAGTAAAGTTGGCCCTCAAGGAATTAGAGAGATAATTCAAGTATCATATCATCAATTCTACAAGTTTGTTATCAAGGAGAAGACAAAAGAAGAATCTAGCCCCATGATATTGATATCAATGTTGACATTATTTTGCTTTGTGCACAAATTGTGGAACTATGAATTTTGAGAATCTTGTAAATTTTACATCATACCTAAGTGTTTTTATGAGGCTCTATTTGCCTCTCTATCTACAATATGCCATAAAGGCATGGGAAATCTCCCTTGATTAACCAATTGGGTTATAGAGCTTTGTTTACTGCTAGGCGATGTACTATTTTAGATGAGAATTCAAAGGAAATCCTCTCTGCTTACAGAGAAAGAAACTGAGTCACGATGTTGCACTTTCTATGAGTTGTTCAAATGCTAATTTATGGCATCAAAGATTAGGACATCTAAATATGTGCTCAATCTTGTATATGCATCATAACAAAATGGTCAATGACATGAATATAAATGTTGTTGCTATAGCTAATCAATCTGTTTGTGAAAGTTGCTTACTAGATAAACAACCTAGAACCAGATTTCTAAGAGGACAGGCCAGAAGAGCCAAGTCCATTCTGTCACTTATACACAGTGACTTATGTGGTCCTATGAGCGTACCTTCCTTGGGTAAGGCTCTATATTTTATTACATTCATTGATGACTACTCCCATTTTACCAGAGTAATGTTCATTAAGAACAAGTCAGAAGCGTTCGATTGCTTCAAAGAATTCAAGCAATATGCTGAGAATCAGACTGGTCAGAGAATCAAGGCCCTACGGTCTGATTCAGGGGGAGAGTACTTATCAAATGAGATGAAGGACTATCTGTCTTCATATGGCGTGCACCATCAGTTTACTACAAGCTACACTCCTCAACAGCATGGAGTAGATGAGTGAAAGAACTGCCCACTATTGGAAGCTGTACGATTCACGACAACCAACGCCCATTTACCTCAAATATTCTGGGCAGAAGCAATCTCTACGGCCTGCTATCTGCAGAACTACTCCAACACTAAAGCAGTTGATTCCAAGACACCGTTTGAAGCCTTCTACAGCTACAAACCAAGCATGAAACACCTACGTGTTTTCGGATGTCTCTGCTATGCACAAGTGCCATCTAATCTGAGGAAGAAGCTGGACCCAATAAGCCATAAGAACATCTTCATCGGCTACTCAACATCGCATAAAGCATATCGCATCTATGATGTTGATTCAGATCAGATCTCAGTCAGCCGTGATGTTGTCTTTCTTGAAGACAAGTATCACGATTTCAAGCAGAAGCAGTCGATGCAAGAGTATGCCATAGTAGCTACAACCTACGACTGTTCAGACAAAAGAGTTTGTCCCAACAACTCCACTTACCATCGATGGGCCCAGACTCACGATTGTTCAACCACAAGATGCAACGATCCCGGAGAATCATCCACTCAAGCACATGCAGTTCGAAGGTCTGCAAGACAACGACAACAACCTGATCGCTTTGTCCCTCGGGCGTTCATCAGTCACGATGAACCTACCACAATTGTAGAAGCTCTGTCAATGCTCGATGCAAACAATTGGAAGGCTGTCATGGATGCTGAGTATCAGTCTAATGAAGAACAAAACTTAGAGTCTTGTCAATCCTCCTACTGGTGGAAAACCAATTGACTCCAAGTGGATCTTTAAGCTAAAGCTTAAACCAGATGGATCCATATCCAAATGGAAAGCTAGACTGGCGGTTAAAGACTTTGAACAAGTATATGGGATAGACTACACTGAAACGTTTAGTCCAGTGGTAAAGCGTCAGTCTATTCATACCTTACTAGCTATAGGTGCTGCAGAAGATCTGGAAATTCACCAAATAGACGTCCAGATGGCATTCCTACACAGATTTATACAAGAAGATATATTCATCTATCAACCAGAAGGTTACGTCCTTCAAGGAAAGGAGCATCTGGTATGTAAATTGCATAAAGCTTTATATGGTCTTCAGCAAGCTCTCAGGGCCTGGTATGACAAAATTAATCACTTCTTGTTGCAGCACAATTGAAATCGTACAAAAACGTTTTGATGAACCACCTATTATTCTTATCGAAAATTGGGTTGACTGGAGATGCCATGATTAGAGAGAGTTTCTAAATAAATTTCTAATGAGGTTGTAAGATTGATGCATGCAGCTTATGTTTTGGATGCATGCAAAGTTACTCATTTTTTCTATCATCGTAGAAACTATCATAGCCATATGCATCATTTGGGGCCCCAATGAGGTAGTGGCTTATAATAATCATTGTACCTAGTCATTTGGTTATTTTGATTGCATCAATAAGATGGCACATTGCACATAAAATGGAATCTTGTGGTTGATAGAACGTTGCCTACGTGAATTCCATGTCCATTGAATGCCCTTGTAACTAGCAATTTTTGTGTACAAATATAAAGCCCTAAATGTCATTCAATCTCCATAAATTCTGATAAATGAGCATTCACAACAGTACTTAATAAGGAAAATGGGCACCCTTAATAAGTATTTGTAATGATTAAGAAGTCAATAAGGGTGGCAAACTTGGAGAATTGCACAACATATTCTTCTTGCCAACTCTTTAAATGATCTACTTTGCGTATATAACTCGCATAGAATAGAATTGATCTTGAGCAATGCTAACAAAGCAAGCATTGTCATCTACTTTGCGTATATAACTCACATAGAATAGAATTGATCTTGAGCGGCAAACTAACAAAGCAAGCATTGTCAAGAACAACATCTATACATGTAACCCTTGTGGCAAAACAAATGCAATCAACCACTTTCAAGACCCCGTTTATCTAGATATTAAAAATTATTAACAATTCTCCCATATATGTTTGAAATATGTATTGCATTGCCCAACATTACCATCACCTTAAAACTAATACATTTTTCTTTGCTTGCCATCTCCATCCTCTCTACAAGATGCGTGTCATCCCTACAGCTTTTCTAGGATCAATCTGAGATGACTCACAGCAACAGAGTGATATGGTGATAAAATCTATATGAATCTACTGATCTATAAGCTTTGCTTTGTAGAATTTCTGTACGAACTTATTAATGTAGTATCTGCGGCTCAATACGACATCTTACAAAATATTAGAATCTGAGGAGATGCTGGTCTGTCTGATAACCCACATACAGAATGCTACTTACCTGCAAGGGCTTGCCACACTTCTCCTGAAGACTGATCCATCCCAAAGACAGCAATTAGGCTTCTGATTATGCTGCACTACGTTGCAATAGTAGATCATGATCGAAGCTTCATGAGTGAAGTAATGACAATGCAGTAGATAAGGCCTAACTGGAAGAAAATTCCCTATCACAGATGATCACTCACAAGGTGGTTGTTTGTTTTTATCCTTCAGCTGCTTCTGTACTAATACCCCGCATGTCAATCTGAAGTATCAAGTCGTATTTGGATTGTTGCATTTAATATTGTCGTGGTCCTTCTTAAATTGCCTCCATGAATCATGAAAAGCCAGAAAGTCAGCCATGTCACTTCAGATATCGAGTTAATTCAAGCAACAGTTACGAGTGCAAGGTTATCCAAAGTGCTTCGAGCTTCTTGATGGGAAGCTCACTACTCAGTCTGGAATTGGTGTCATTTTGCTGAATGACACAGTGAAAGTCAATATCGTGAGAAACCATCTGTGTGCTGAGTTGAATTTTCCTTTCTTTGTTGTTGGCGCAACCGAATGATTTGTCATAGATATTTGGATCTCAAAATAAGCCAATTGTCTGATAGTTGCTGTTCAACTTGTAGAACTGATCTGCACAATTTGGCCCATTACTCGTCCATGAGATGCAGCTGATTCCGTCTTCCTGCCTCTGCTGTCGCCATTGGGCACGATGCTTCGCAATGAAAGATTCAATTCGTTCCATCAAATCATCTTTATAAACCACAATTTCTTCTTGTCGCGTGGCGATTTTCCAGGAAGGTGACCCTGGATCCACAAGACGAGTCTCCTCGACGATGGCATCACCACACACTAGAGGGTATGGTGCACTCCTTCGTCCCATGAAGGACAGCCGACCTGCGATCTGTCGGTCTTTCTGAGAATGTGTTTCAGCATGATGCTCTTTTTCCCAGCTGTCCCAGGTTTGATGCAGTTCCGCTTGGATTCTGGAGGCTCTCCTGATCTTGCTTTCAGGTACAGAACTCGACAAAGGCAATGATAACGGCGTGCTCTCGAGCTTTTTCTTGGGTTTAGAGTTTGAACGTGTGAGAATTGAACTCGATCTGATCCAAATTGCTAGAACCATAATGTTAACAAGCACAAAAGAAGCAGAATGCTGTGCCTCTTGAGAGCCGTGCAACTGAGTTGCAAGCAGCATGAACATCAATCTGAGCGATTGCACAACGTTTTTTCCCAAGGAAGAAAGCAAAAAGATGAGAACAACCAACAATACATGCTGCGTCGATATCTTGTTATACAAATACTCAGCGATGGTTAATATCATTGATTTTCGCTGCGTTGGAAACTCCATCTTATGTCCTAAATCAGGCTAAATTTTCAAAATCAAGAAGCAAGTCGGTCTGTTCGAATGACACCACTTCTAAGGTTGTTCCTGAATAATGCTTCACGGAACAGAAATTGCAGATGCTCAATGTAAACACTGCACAAGTCGAGCAGCAAAATTTTCAAGTCCAAATACTGAAAACTTAATCACAGACGGTAGCAGCTTGATTACTATATTTATCATGCGGCTCCTTACAACTCATCTATGCAGCCAAGATTTTCAGAACAAGGATATTCAACAAGGGATCAGCTCCGAAAAACCATGAGGGTACATGGGCTACAAAGTAGCCCACAAGCCAATCGGCTCCAACCACAGGAACGGTTTAAATAACCTACCTCGGCGTGACAAGGAAGATGGATCGTGAACAGGAGAAGGCAAAAAGCTGGTAGACAGCGAAGCACCATAATTCCTTTGCAGATACACCAAGAGCAAGCATCAGGTTCATCATTAACCTCATTTTCTTATAAGTTTACAATATCACAAAATTTAATCAACAATAGAGTTTATTACAAACACATCAGAAAGCCAAATCACATCACAAGAAATCCATAACATAAAGTTGATACCATTATGACAGCCAAATCACATTACAAGAAATTCATAACACACAGTTGATACCATTATGACAGCCAAATCACATTACAAGAAATTCATAACAGAAAGTTGATACCATTATGACAATTTGCTTCATCTGCCCACCATGTCCAAGTCCTTGATGGGGCACAATCTGATGCTTTTTGATGCTTTTTGGGAGACAGACATAATCATTAGGACATATGGACTGAATGTGTATGCTCATTGCTTGTATAATAATCTTCTTTTTTTCTTTTAGTACATGCAATAAAAGGAGCAATTCCCAATTTTTCTGTTATGTAGTTTGAACACTATAATTAATAGGAAGACTATGACCATGCCCATGTCTGACGTGCTCTTAGTGGGTGCGTTGGCAAAAGGGGGAGTAGTATGTATGAGTGGAATGTGCATTTGGCATCAAGAAAATGTGGGGTCGGCACGAGATGGAGTTATGGGTTGATTGTACCTTTTCTTTTGTATGAGTTGATTGTACTTTGTTGGAGGGCGTTATTAATAAGTATTGTACTTCATAGGCAAGCTTGGATTTGGCAAAGATTTAGGAAATTCTCTCATTTCTTGCCTCATTAAATAAAGGTTCCAATATGTTACTAAATATCATTTGAAGGCCTACTTCAATTTTCAATTTTAAGTTACAAAAGATGATTAAGACTCAATGTGCGTTGCCATTTAATAGCATTAGAAGCTTTTCACCAAGCCTTGTATATAGATGTGTCTTACTAGTATCAACTTGGGTATCAAATAGTAGTCCCATTAATATATGTTTTTGTGTTACTAAGGCCAAGAACCCTAATATCAACTTGGGTGTCAAACAATTGTCCTTGTTAATATATGTTTTTTTGTTAGTGAGGCCAAGAACTAAACCCCTCCTATGGGCACATGCAATACCTGAGTCAATAGCCAACTGATTTTAATTTGACTTGTGCAATCCTTATATTGATACTCAAATATGAAAATTTTCACTTATACCGTATTTTCTAGTATCAAGTTTTTCATGATATCTAAAATATGATAAATTGGTGGGCAACATCAAAGTATTGACTTTTAGATTCAAGCGCATATATTGCATTTAAAAAGTTCATGCTTTTCAAATTTTGCATAATGCTCTTCAAAGAAGTCTATGACTTCCAATAATCTGTATATATGTATACTCCAAACCGATTGTACCTTGCAATACCATCGGATGTATGCCAATCTTGCAACTTGTAAACCATGTTGATATTGATATCCAATGGTATCAAAATGTTTAAAAAAAACAAAAACAATGCAATGCCATGACCTAAGTAGATTAAAAAATAGAATTTTATGAAATACCATGCATGACCCATCTTGTTTAGAAAAATAAAAACATTTCAACTCCAAGACCCATTAAGTTTTGAATTTTTCATGCCCAACCGACAATAGTTTTGACTCTAATTTCATATGAATGGCAAAGGATGACTACCATATCAAGTTGAATCTATATATGGAATGATAATGTTTGCAGTTTATTTCTAGGACAGTAGGCCAAGTTGTGAATATGGAAAAAAAAAATGGCAATACGAGTTATATTCACAGTTTGCACATTGGCAAATATCAAAGAGCTTATAATAGAACATGATACCACCCCTCATGAGGTAAACCCATGCAAAGATCATGCAAATAAAAATGGGTTCTAGTCAATAAACAATAAAAAGAAATATCAAAGCCTGTATATTGGTGTGTTAGAGGTTTCAATTTTCATATTATACTTTTCACTTTATTCGCTTGTCACACTTTTTCATCACTTTGTGTTTCCTAGTGTCGTTTACTTCTACTTTTACTTTTGTCGTTGTATAGGGCTGTTCTTGCTATTATGTAAGCTTTTGGAGAAGAGGTTCACAAGTTACTACTTGGCACTCCTTTTGAGAATCTAATAGATAGGTTCACTACGACCATTGATATACTGGCAACAACATGTGCGAACACATAAAAATGGTCATTCCTTATGGAATAGATTTCATCTACACTTTACTCAAACGTAGTTAGAGTTCTAGAATAGAATGTTTGGATTCTTTACAATCTGCTCACGTGCATATAGAAAGTTGCAATCTGTTACAATTTTCCCATTTAATTATTTCCGTGAGCAATTTAAGCAAAAGTCATTATAGAATATTGAATTCCAAGGAGCAACAAAGGCTCAATTTGATCAAGACAAAAGATTATCTCATGAGAGTTGATCTTTGCTTTGTTGTTGTCCAAATATATGTCAATCTTTGCTACTAACAAATCAAACTCAATTGTCGTGTTCAAAGAGGTGCACAAATATGGTGATGAATAGGCAATAGATGTTGAAAAAAAAAGAGTAGATTCTTTGCAAATTATGTTGGAAGTCTCGAGTCATCTATGATCATACAAATTCCACCTAGCAAGATGACACAACATTGAGAATCAAGAGCTTCTTTCCTGTGATCATCAACAAAAGAAAATATCTTTTTATTCATAATCCCCAACATGTCCTAGGTCTGTGGATTAAGACAAGTTGTTGAGACCATTTGTGAAGTAGCAAAATGGTCCTAATACATTTGATCATTTCGAGCCTAATCAAATGCTTCAGGGATTATGTCAAGCAGAGTAAAATGCAATGTGCGAAATGGCACTGGTCCAAATTATAGTTCAATTGAAACACACACCATCATATGTGATGAACTCTACTCTCGCACTTGAGTATCAATTCACAATTGTGGGCAACAAAGGAGGAAGTATAAACTTGGTCGACATTGTTGATGACAACTAGGTCATAGACAACATGAAACTACAAAGTATAGTATAGGTTTCATTAGTCTCAATGTGCCCACTATAGTCACTTGACAATCTTTGTTTTGCAACATCCTTTGGAGATCAAGAAGTATGCATCCTAGGAAAAAGGGAGCGCAGAAGGCCCAAGAAAACATCTCCAAGGATGTCTCTTTTGTGAAAAATATGCAAAATTCAGCTTTCATGTACATATGTAAATCACACATGTGAGGAGCATGTTCCCACGTGTGAGTATTAAGCATATTTGCATTAGCTAGTTCATGCCATAGAATAGCTTGTTTTACAAAGCAATGTGAAAGTAGCAGAAGCTAATCAAGTGGAATCATGCCAAGTGTCTTCATGAGGTTGGGCCTCAATATCCTCATGACTTGTACAATTTAAAATGCATGATTAGGATAGGCAAATAGACACGATCTTGAGTCCTGAGGTGTTGACACATGTCATAGATTGTAGGAGTGCATTGCAAGTGGTGCACCATAAGTCAAAATCCTCATCCTATCAGCTATTGAGGTCCAATTAGATTGAGAGGTGCAAATCATGGATTCAATCATTTTTAGAGGTCACCACATGCTTAATTTTACTCGAGCTATGACTATATGGATGTCGACTCTCATTATACTTTTGAGCACATGTGAGAGATACAATGGTTTTGATGTCAAATTCTCTTGTGGTATTCTCTCTCTACCCGAGAGTAGGATCTTTCTCTCTCTCTAAAATCTTGAGTAAATCTGATTTGAAAGCTCATTAGAATCCGAGTTGATTGTCAATTTTTGAACAGCTTTGGCACACTATATTTGGACACTTTCCATATCACTATATGTATTGTATTAATAAGAAACATAGTTTAAATGGACAAGAGGAGCTTTTGGAATGCAAAGCCCCTCCAAAACACAACTTAGTATTGGAGTTAGCGGATATGCCAAGACCTAATGTGCCTTGAGGCAGTCTTGAGTGAGTTGACCTCGGGCTCTAAATCTAGATTAGTGATAGCAACAACTCAAGGTCCATTTTCATGAGAATCTAGAGCCACATCCTTGCCTCGGAGGTGTTAGAACCATAATTGTTGGCAGATGAGAGGTAACAAAGAACACTACAATTGTATCAAAAATATCATCTCAGTGTAACCATGTAATTCATGTTCAATGTCATTTTATACTTTATAATGTGGGTGTGCAATACATCATTTGTCTTTTTCTCATTTCAATAGGCTTGTATGTGACCATACCAACATGTCCATAACACTTTAGTGAGGTGTTGTAGAGATGTACACAACTATTCCAATTTTCATATCTTGTGTCCTGAAAAGTATTATCGTGATAGCATCAAGATCTTTGTCTCTTACTGAATTCTAGTATCGAAGAACATGCCTCTAGTCAAAAGTATGATCCCATTGACTTCAAGCAAATGGTAGGTAAGCTTTTAAGCATAAAAAACACATGGTGCTAGCTAAAACATGGTGTATTGAAGTGTGGATATGCAAAACTATGAACACCACTATATTTTCTATGGTCGTCTAATTTAAAAGACCTTACATGAAGATATAAATCCATATAAATAGATATGACAACACTCACTAAAAGTGATGAAATCCAATGTCAACGCATATCAAATTAATAGTAGCCAGATTGAATATTATTTCACTTTATTATAGCCTAGGAGCTACATAAGGGTTCAACACACGTAATGGATTCTTTGTGACAATTATGCCCCATTTTTTGGCTTTTTTAAAAACAGAAAACATCACTGGGTTTTTTAAAAGAAATTGAAAAAAAAAAATGCGTCAGTCCGTGCACGTCAATTTGCGCCAGTCTGCCACGTGGCAGTTGCTGAATAGTCCAAAAAAAAGTCAGACTGCAGATTATGGTTTATTAATAGCATGTAGAAAAGTCAAAGAATCCATTACGCAATGGAATGGGCCGGGCACAGGCCATTCTGCCCGGTAAAGCTTTCCAGAATTTTTTTAGGCAAGGCCATTCTGACAAGCTTTACCGGGCAGAATGGCCTGTGCCCGGCCCATTCCATAGTACATTTTGTGCACATGAGGACGAAAGCATTGTTGTTACAACTCTAGTATCAGCCCACCTCTGTACCTTGATATTACATGCCTGAACCATCAAATATCCTTAATAACCCTTTGTATGAGACACTGCACCAAGGTCAAGCTGATTGTTCATCGTTTTGAGGTACATCATCTACCCAAGATAAACAGTCACGAGTAAGTGGAAGCAAGATGGTCCTCTAGCACAAAAAATCTGCAAGCGAATCCCCTTATATCTCACTAGTCTTCATTGTCATTCATTTAGACAGTTGTGACTCCCCAACGATAACAATATCTGACAACTGCCTGACACAACTGCTAAAGGGATCATAAGTACAGAGACCATAATATCGCTATAAAGACTTTAAACTGATGTTACAATATGACTAGTCATAAACTGGCATATGTAGTGCATGCCAACAACTAAAGACATTTCAATGTTAGATGCATCGCAACGCCATCTAGTCGTTCCCTTGTTTTCTGGTCCAACATTTTCTTGTGAAAACTAGTATTTCATAATGGAGAGCTTGCCTACATCTGAAAATAGGTACCTAGCAATTCTTTGAGTTTCGAGTTTAGGGTCTGGGGTTTAGCATTTGGGATTCATTCACCATTGTTTGCATTTGATGTTTTGTAATGCATCTTCTTATCCAAAACTAAAAACTAAAATAAATGTTACAAATCAAACCTCTTATGACAAGAAAGATGTTGATTCCCAATAAGACATGATGAAATAAACCATTAGCTTCTCTTTTACTGGAAATTTTAAAAGTCATGCCGCAGTAATTGGCCTCTCTTGAAACTCTCACTAAAAAATGGACACAGCATAGCTTTAGCCAACAGTATAACCCTCTGACATTTGGACAAAATGCTATGATTTAACCCTTTCATTGTAGCTCTAAAGTGGCAACTCTTTTGTGACATTATTGAAGCAGAAAGAACATCCTGGCAGGGATTCCAAATTGATGTGGGCAGGAACATCTGACAACTGTATAATGCTGGGAGGAGGTTCAATGTACACTGAATTCTCCTTTTAGAGATGCCAAAACTGTCAAGATAGTAGCTGCAAACATTCAAAAATATTGTTCCTCCATAAATTCTGCACCTCCAAACAGCAGCCACCGACTAAATTTAAGAACACATGGCAGCAACTGCAGTTGTTACAAATTGTTCCAAAAGGGGATCCTGAGCTAGTTCGTAAATCCCACATACCAGAACACCTTAAGTTTAAGCTTGTATTATCCTCCAGCAGAGTCTGTGTTAGTGTTCGATCATTGAGAAATCCTTTCATTTTCTTTGAAAGATTCTCGTTCCTCTGATGCACTTAATATCACGGTGGGTAAAGCGGTGTGCCTTAACATCTTTTCAACTAAAACCACATCCAACTTATACTTCTTAGCTAAAGTTTCAAAGTCCAAAGGTTTCTCCTGACCATCTGCTTGCCCTTGATACAGAAGAAATAATTCTCGAAGTTGTCTTAGATTCAAAGTACCAGGATTCACTGGTATGTCATCATCTGGGCCTGTGGCAGCTGATGTATGCCGATTGACTGGCTTAGGTCTACGGTATTCTGCAGTAATCTCTGCCTGCAAAATAGCTGACTCCTTAGAACTTAAAAGATGAAAAAAAGGTATGAGCAAAGTAAATTTGCTTTGTCATCTACAATACCTCTATCTAGGAATTGTGATGCTGAGCCACATTACAATCTAAAATGAGCATATATAATATACATTCAGAAGCACAAAACATCAAAATCGTAAGCATACACTGCCACAAAAAACATTATCTTTGTGCGGACGTGAAAAACCATCATCCAACAGCAGCATTGTTGTCATCAAACACTTTAAAAATGCAGCATCTGATACACGTTAAGGCCAAAGGTACTCCTTAGAAGGAGTCTTGCAAACAGCTGACAGTTCACTTTGAGGTACACACGAAGCAAAAAACAAGACCACTGTGCACAAACAGGTAAATACAAACCGTCAGGCTTTAACCTTCAATCACACTAGCAAAGATAACAGGTCAAGTCCAACTGAAAATTATTTTGGTTCAATTTTGAGTGAAGATTTAACTTTCTAAAACTTCCCATTCCCATTTGATCAGAAGTGAGAATCAGTTATTCATGTTTTGAGGCTCCCCTTTCCAGAGATGCATTTGTGGAAGCAAGCTCTGCTTTCATATATAACTAATTTCCCCTTTGTTTTTGTGGTACCAGCATGTAATTGTCAGAGATCTCTATAAATAATGGACAAGAACATCTATAAGATTGTTAGAACCTCCAATAATCTTGGAATGGACAAAGGAGCATCAGATTTACCTACTATTGAGCCAATTGCTATGGATAGTGATACATTAAATTTGTTCATTGAGAGATTCTGACTAGGAAAGCAACAAGCGATGTCACACTGGCTAACAAGAGACTATTATAAGAGGCTAGAATGTAGAGATAGTGCAGAAGCAAAAGAAGGTCAAAGTACTGAAAAAAAAGAAGTCACGATTGCTTTTGATGCCAGGGTTATGGCAAAGGCAGAAGCAGAAGCTCTGGAGCTGGAATTGGAGACACCCCAGTAAAACCAATATCATGGACTTAAGTGGTTAGTAGCATAAAAAGTATTGAAATGGCACTCATAAAGCACCTTCATGCATGAATGGCAACCAATCAAGATTGTGGGGAAGCGTTTGACGGCTTTTACGGCTCTAATATTAAGGTACATAATTTAGCAGGATCCTGTGCGCCCCTAGAGATCCCAAGAACTTCCAGTAAAAACATTGACCCTTCCATCTCTAGCTTTGAAGAAGTTGTGAGAACCCAAGGGTAAAATATCTAAACTTACAACCATTTGACATCGAGGGATTCTAGTGTGGGTGCTCAACAAAGGCCTAGTAGATACCAAGGCACTAGCAAAGACCCTGCATGCATGCAGAATACCAAGACAATGCAGATTTTTCCAGGAAATTTACGACTTAGGTAATCGAACTACTTACTCTGATAATCAGCTTATATGTGTCATTTCAAGATCAAAGGTACACTTAGATCGCTTGGCAAAAGGTTGATGAGAACAGCTTGTAAATGGCTAGTGTGAGAAACCAAATCGAGCTGTAAATCAGTATATCATCAAAATAAACAAGGACGCAAATAGCTATCAATGGCCAAAAAATATTGTTCATGATGTTTTGAAAAGTGGAAGGGCTATTGGTAACACGACAAGGTTAAATTCGAAACTCATAAAGACCCATCGAAGTACAAAAAGCAGTCTTGGATTCATCCCTTGGGTTGATACAAATCTAATGGTAGGAAGAACACAAATCAATCTTAAAAAAATTTTGGCTTGTCCTAGCCAATCAAGTAAGTCATCCATATAAGGAATGGGATATTGAATCCTGATCATGAATAGCTAAGCGATTGAGTGCCCGATAATCAATACACAAGTGTCTAGTACCATCTTTTGTATTAACAAGTAAAACTTAATGATGTTGCTTATAAACTAGCGTTGCCTCAGGATTGTAAAGTTCATCCTGTTTTTCATGTTTCACGCTTAAAGAGGGTTTTACTTGAGAGTGATACCTTGCTAACCGATGGACTTGTTTCAGGAGCATGGAGAGGTGATGCACGGACCTGACAGAGTATTGGACCGGAGAGAGAGACGACTTAGAAATCGTCCGATCCGTGAGAACTTGGTTGCGTGGCACAGTAGACCTTTCCTTGATGCTACTTGGGAGACCACGCAAGCTTAGCATGCACAGTACCCTTCTTTTACCATCGCGGACGATGTTCCTTGAGGAGGGAAGGAATGCTATGTACCATAGATGCCCAGCGTTTCTGAAACGCATTTCAGAATCGCGGTTCAGAAACGCGTTTTTGAAATTTTAAAACAAATTCCAGAAACGTTTTTTTATTTTGGGGGGGTTTTTTGGGGCAATATGGGTATCAAATGAAAGCTCTAATTAAAAACATACTTACTGTGTAATTTGCCGACTGTTTCGGGTGCAGGATGGTCCAGTTCAGGTGCATTAATCCATGTTGGGTTCTGTCAAGGATAAAAATTCAAAACTAACCTCTAGCCTGTTCGTTACGATCACAGATGGTCCCAGTAAGTGTGTTTTCGCTCAGGGAGTTGGAAGGCCAAATCATGAAGAGGCCTTACCATCGGGGCCGGGGTCTACCGGCAGCCCCCGGACCCTGCCGTTGGGGCGCCCCCCCAGTACTGAGTCACCTCCTCGTTTCTGAGTCCACATTGACATACGTCAACAATAGCCTGTGGCTCCGAAGGTACAAAGGTTGACAAATTCTCTAATTGATCTAGCTCATCTTCCTTAATCAACCATCCGTCTGTTAAATGGATAACATGGAAAACTAGTTGGACTTTGATTCCTTGTTATTTTCCTCCAATGTCTTCTTCCTTTTTGGAAGGTGTTGGCTCATCTTACATTGACCTTTCTACAAATAATATCATATATCTAGAGCGACGCTAAATTTTTCTCATTGGTGACTTTGATGCCAGGACAGGCTCTTGACAAACAGACTTCTATGATGCTACCGACCAACTTCAAGTGCGTGCCCTTGATGGAGATGACTTGAGAGTTACCAATTCACTAGAAGCGCAAGCTTCCTTCCTTATTGCGGTAGCCTTTCCTTCCAAAGCCCGCAATAACAAAAACAAATCCAATAGGCCTAGATCAATGCACCCTCCTGGGTATGATGGCAAGTGCTGCTCCCATCACCACCTTGTCAGACATGCACGCATAGACCACCCCTCCATCTCCTATGCTCCACCCATCGTCTCTAAAAGAGCTTACTTCGCCATCCATATCCTCTCACTTGTACTACACACTTGACATGTACTTATTCATCTTATATGCCTTCTGGCATGGAAAAGACATTAATAAAACTCTCTCTCTCTCTCTCTCTCTCTCTCTCTCTCTCTCTCTCTCTCTCTCTCTCTCTCTCTCTCTCTCTCTCTCACAATCTTGTCATTGCTAGCCAAGACTCTAAGATAGTAAGTGTCCTCTGAAGTTCCCATAAAAGACAATCCCCTCTTGTTTCAAAAGTGCTCCACTGAATCCGAGCTTGTTAGGCGGCTTAGCTCAGTTATATGATTACAATCTTGATCCTTCTAGCCTAGTGTACATTGAAAGATTCTAGTATTGCATCTTGCAATTACTATCAATCAACAATGGTTTTTTGACTTCCTAAACTCTAAATGCAAAATCCAAGGCCCTCAAAAAGCATAGCATGGACTACATGATGTGAAAAAATGCACATGCATTTGCCTCAATAATTTCATCAACAAGAGGTTTTCCTAGCTCCCTGAGCCTTGTAGCATCGAAAACTTGAACAAAAAATTTTAAACACATTGTCATGATTTTCTAGAAGTACTTGAGGTGTATATGCAAACTTTCAGTTGAATATTCTTTCCATGACTTTCTAGAAAGGGCTACTTCAGACCAAGAGCCAAGCCTCTCATATTAAGACGGATCATCGAACATTGGAAACTATTGAGTCTCTTGTCCTCTTCGTAAGAAACGTAAGGATCACCAAAACTTACATCTAAACTATACCTTCACTGTAAAGCATGTCTCACGTAAACAAAAAACAATTGTGTTTCTCAATTTGACTCGACATATTCCAAATTATTCTAATTTGTAAATTGCTAACATTGCAAAGTCTTTCGATAGGAAAAGCAAAACAACCTTTTAGAAAACACCATAATCAGCAATAACAATCCAAAGGAAGGCTATAACAATCCAAAGACATAAACGCCTAGCAATAGGCAAAATGATACCTCCCCCATTTCCGGCTTCCCACCAGGCCTAGTGGTGATCCTTCCAACAACTTGTCGCACCATTGCTGCATACTTAGGGTCACTATAATCCCAACCAACAAGATTTTGCATGGGTTCAACGATAGGATCTGTAAGGTACATCAACATCCAAAGTTATGGTGTAGCCAAACATTGTGAAAAATCACAACCAAAGATTCTAGACGTAAATGTGAACTTCAACATGACTTCTTGCTCTTGCTTACGAGAGTTCTATAGATGTTTTGATTTCCTCAAGCAATAAAGTCACAACATAAAAGCCAATGCCGCAAAGAAAAATGTTCTTTATCAACTGCTTTGATCACTAATTTTGTGAGCAAGTGAACATACTTTCTAGTAACATAAAGAACATCATTTTCCAAAAATCTTATGACCTTGGAATATCTAGGTGTAGTAACTTTTCAGCAAATTTGCTTGGCCATTGTTGGATGTAATGATGGGGACCTAATTCCAATACGGTACCAAAAATATCATTTCATTTCTATGTTCTATGCAACAAGAAACATTAAGTAGTATGTTGCTTTAAACATAAGACCTTTCTTGGACATTTAGCAGCATATTGCATAGACTCACTTAAAACGAAGGGACTCCATGGAGTTGAGATAGTATCTGCTTTTCTTGGATATGTTAGTCTTTAGGAAGAAAAGGTTGCAAGTTGGACAAGGCATTATACGAACTTACGCAAGCACCCAAGGCATGGTACACTATTGCTTTTGTGTTTAGGGAGTGCTCTTGGAAAAAAAAAAGGTGGTCGTGAAATGATTCTCGGTTCATTATAAAGGTTAATTACCCACAACTCCATGTCTTAGACTTCATATTTCAAGGTTTGAGGTTAGGATTAGGGCAAGCAAATTCAAATTTTAAAGCTTGTTACAGATAGACATGACTCTGTTGAACCATAGGCCTAATATATCATAAAACCTAGCCTATATCTAGGAAACAAAACAAAATGCATTTTATATATCTAGGCCGAAAGGTTTGTACTATCGTCATTTTGATTCTGATTATTAGAATTTAATTTAGGATTAACAATTATTCAGATTTAACTTTATTTAACTATGTACCGTATTTGTAAGCATTTAGCATTTGATTTATATGATAGTACTACACATGATCTAGGGTGATTTAACAATAGGTTTACAATATGCATGTATAGTACGCTAATAATTTTGAACATAAATGCAGGAAGTTACAAATAACATAGGAAAAATTATCTTGTTAGCCTTTAGGATTAATCTTATATGATGGCTAGGAATTGTAGGATTAATTAAATATCTAGGATTAAGATTTGATAGGTCTTGTATGTCAACTATTATTTACCTCGAATGCTTCTTCCCAGTCAATAATCCCTAAAAAGAAGGTGAATTATTACTAGTTATTGCATAAGGTTGAATCGGTTGATCATACAAACATTAAAATACTAGGGTTAATCGTTAAAAGGTATTCTATTGAGGTTGATAATTAGTGACTATCATAAAAAATTGTTAAATTTGTATTCCATTTTTGGTAAAGGTAAACCTCATGGTATTTTTTGACGAAATTCACACCCAAAAACTATTAGGGCCTTTCCATGTCAAAAACAAACATATATGTTCACAATGTTGTGCCTCGAGCATGCATGTTTGGAACATTGTGTTTCGAATAATCAAATTTGAGTCAATGTTCGACATGGTCTACCAATAGAACTACGTTGTGAATCCTATGATATTATTGTTTTTCTAGATTTTGATTGGTAGAGCTATTCATTGATCCTGTTGGGGAAAGACTATCTCTATGAATACACAAAGACGAGGGAGTTATTATCCTACGTTCTTATTTTTTACAAAAAATTGTTCACATATTCTTTGCCTACTATTTATTGTGATTGTGTATATGAGACCTTGATAATAAAGTAGATATTTGACTTCATTGGTTAAATATCAAACGAGATCATTAGACTAAAGAAAAATTTAATCGAAATGCACACAAGATGTTTATAACAAAAGAACATTACATCCACATAGATAAGAATGCCAATAAGTTACTAGCATCACAAATAGCTCAAGACATTGGAAAAGCAAAATCCAAGAAATAATATTCGTAAGAGACTAAAGACTAACGAGGCTCAGGTGGGGTAGGCTTGACTTCCAACGATTGTCGAAGAGGAGGCCGAAGTTGCATGGACGCCTTAGACAATGATGGTAGAAAATGTTGGGACTTAGATCTCAACTTGCGAATTGCTTGCCCCATGTCTTTCTCTCTTCGTTTCCTCCTTCCTTGCTTCTTTCCTTTTACTCTCTATATTACGTATTGAACACGACTCTGACACTTTATAAGCCAACCTTGAGGACTTTAACCAATGAGATCAAGACCTGCAATAGGTAATCGAACAAGGCAATCAGCATAAGAAGATTACAATGCATTGCATAGTGAAGGATAAAAGTCAAAGTATACAAATCCACTACCCACTAACAATGTTAGAAAATGATGATTTTTTTGGCTATTAGAATCCATCAATTGTAGTTTTGTGAAGATATTGTCAAGTACTAAAGGTCAAAGCACACCCAAAGGACATGGTCAAGATAACTTTAGCTCAAGGCACTAAGGTCCTTAACTATCAAAGTGATAGTTTAATCCTAGTAATGCCCTTGTAGGCTAAATACGTCAATGGAGGGCTATAGGTTGAGATGGGACCTAAGACATTTGTTCGTTAATCCCATAAGTATATGGTGGAACTTCAGAGTCCCAGGATGGGGTATAAATATGCTCTAACCTATTGTCGGAAGAATTCATTGTGTGGTGTAAGTCAAGTGATGATGTTATAAAAAAGTCCAACATACCAAAAAATGATGATGCTAAAGCAAGGTTATTGAAAGGGCTTCCACAACTGTGTTAGAATTCCCCTCGACACTTGTAATCTCAAGGTGTGCATGTACTTTCTCTCCTTAAGCTGGCTAGACCATAAGGATATGTAGTGTGTTGAGTGTTCTAGTGATTTGTGCTCTAATTCAATAAGTCAGGTGGCAAACTTTATACTTTTGTGATCTAGGAAACCCTTCATGTCCTTGATTCCAACATGGTAGCAAAGCTATGAGTACCAAGCTTTAAAACCTCGTAGTGAAGATGAGTGTCACATTTTCCAACATGTACAAGAGTACTTGAAAATGACATGAGAAGTCTACCAATCGCCTACCTTGAGTAATGTAACTTTTGTGTGACTTGTGAAGAAAGTTTTAAGAGGTTTGGTGCAAAGAAAAGTCTAGAAGGGCATAGGAATTCGTAAAAAGATGTTGCTTTGAGTAGTTGAGATCTAGTCAAGGTTTGCTAGAAACCAAGGGGACGTCTTACAATCCGTACAAGAGGAATCAGGGCCACAAGTCATATAAGAAGATATAGGTTAAATTGAGAGCTGCCACTTTGCTAAAAATTGAGAGAATCACACTACAAATTTAATCAGTGACACATTAAATCAATAAAAACATGATCATCATAGGCTGTAAATGCAATTTTCATTACCATATAACTATTCAAACTGGTCATGATAACTCAAATTGATGTACCAAGACAAAAGTATCAAGATGCAAAAAACAGGATAGTACAATAAACGATTCAGTGTTTTGTGAGTCATTTATACATTATGGTACTCCGAAGGCAATTGTTACGTACAACATAGTACACATCGTATAAGACACTTGTTCCTATTCGGTCATTTTCAATACCAAGGTACAAGTACATTGAATAACGGCAGACACATAAAATGGACCATTATGTGCTATACCTAAGTGCAAATTTTAACAACCTATAAGCTACAATTTGATCCTCAGTTGACGACTCTTACAAAATCATGCTATCATCAATATGGATGTGAAGATCATATCTCCAATCTTAGATGTAAATGTAAGAGTATAAGAAGAAGCATACAGTTAAATACTCTCATCCCATCATTTCACTTCAAATTCTGAGTCAACCTCTTCTATGGAAATAAGCTAACCTCTCCAAAATAACATCATATTGTCTCTGAATTCTTTTATGCTTCCTCAGGTCAAAATATGAAGGTTGTTAAAGATGGAAATTGCACTACCTCAAGTTGTAGATATCTAAACACAAATGTTGTAAAAGGATTGAGCAAGGAAGATACTAAGATAAAGAGATAAAAAATAAAATATGCATGCAAATGAGATATACGTCGACATCAAACACGGTCAACAAACCCTAAAATCTGAAATTTAGATCCCCCTAGCCCGAGACCACTGCCAATAGCCACAATGGCTCTCTGAAGGCATAGCAAGATCAGCCCTCATACTTGCACCAAAACTCCCAATACCCTTGGAAATGTGTCTCCAAGAATGATTCCTCTCCCTAGGGTAGGATGCTTATATAGTCTTGAGTTATAGTCATGAACACACATACATACCCTTGAAGGTAGCTAAGCTAAGGTCTTGTTACGAGCTCGTGACCAGTGCCGAACCCTAGAGAACACAGATAGGTCAGATACCACAGTCAGGGTCGTGTCCACCGCACACGACCAAACAGGGCAAGACAGTGTGAGTAGTGTGCCCCAGCACGGTCCATAGCCATGGCGGGCCTAACACAGTCTAGGGACCCTGTCAGCAAGACAGGGCCCCCAGTTGGGAACCGACGTGCAGTCGGCCACGTCAGTGCCACGTGGCCGACACTTGGCAGTTGCATGCTATCAGTCCTCACACTGGGCTAGGAGGGGCTTACTCTATATCAGGGAGTAGGCAAGGTTGGGTGGATCAGTTAGTGTTTGCCCTACTGTGGTGTTAGGATCTATTACACTAATATCAGAGCCATCTCCATCTTTGGGAGCTTAGTAGCAGCAGTAGAGAAAGCTATCAGAGGATAGGAAAAATCTCTCAGTTTCTCAGAAAAAATTAGAGGAGGAGAATCGCTGTAGGTGCAGCGTTCAAACTTCTGAATTTCACTGAGAATTTACAGTTCTAGGAAGTAGAATTCCTTATGTAGGTAAATCGCTGGACAGGCAGCAATCTATCTCTGATTTCAGAGATCTGATTGTAGTTTTCAGAAAGGAATTTCAGTAGATCTGAGCGGATTCTGGAAAGGAAGGATAGTACAGGTCCATCGATGTAGAAACAACAATCTATTTCTGAATTTCCAGAAGAATCTGAGCAAATTTGAGGGGATTTCAGAGCAAACTTCCCTAGCAGGGCCAGCGTTGGACAGGGTAGTGAAAAAGTGGAATTTCATCCTTGTTTCTAAAAATTTCTCAAGAGTCTGAGCTTCTACAGACCAGCGACCTACCAGTTGAGGTCGAATCAGAGATTCAAGTGGATTTTGGAGTCTAAATTTGGACAAATCGGGCCAGACAAGTTGCTGTCCAACCAGCGAGGGCAGGGACATCAAAAATTCCAGATATCTTCTTGTATTTTTCCGGTTTTTACTCGGTTTGTTGGAGCCCCACACCTGAAATCAGATCAGCGAGCTATTCTACTCAAGAACCGGAAATTTTGACGTCGTTTGGAGCTTCAAACTGGGATTTTCCGGGACAGCAAGTCTGAAATCTTGGGTAAAAGAGCTGAGAGGGTTCCTCTTCGTATTTTCTTTGGAAGTACAGTCCTCATAAACAGCTAAGTCATCTTTCCTTTCCCTTGTACAGTTGTAAATTAGTCTTTCTGACTTTTTTTCCAAAAGTTAAGGTACCTCTCTTTCAGTTCTGAAAATGACCACTCCTCAGGGACCTCATCAACCCCCGGAGAGAGGCATCGACGAGCTTGAAACAGAAGCCTTGGCTTACAGTAAAGGGAAAAAACCTATGGAAATGGAAGAACAGGAACAGTTCGCCGAAGAACTCGACGAACTGGTTACCAAGGAGTAGTTTCTCCACTTGGTAACAGAGGTGGATGAATTGAAGTTGGCATTAGCCAATTTCAAGTCCAGTGTGGACGACTCGTTCGCTGAACTCAAAGGTTTGATTTTGAGTTCCGCGAAAGGAAGCCTTCCCTCCACTTCTCAGTTATCCCCTTCTCCACTTCCATCAGTTTTGGGTGAGACTTTGCGGTCTCACCCCAGTGTCTTTAAAGATTTAAAGCCTCCTACTTTTATTGGGGAAGAGAAGGATAGAAATACAGATATTCTACAAACCTTTCTCAGGAAATGGAAGAACATTCATGCTCTTAAACAGACCCCTGACCATTTGCAAGCAATTGAGGCCAGTCTTTCCTTAGGGCCCATGGCCTATAAGTGGTGGTTAAATCTCCAGGAGACTGGGCAGACTCCCCGGTCATGGAAAGCCTTTGAAGAAGCTTTCCTAAGAGAATTCCTACCAGAGAATGAACTTGATAGAGCCTGGGAAGCCTGGGAAAGAACAGTAATGGACAAGTCCCTAATCCAATATATCTCGCAGTATCGAGAAGCAATTTTAAAAATTAAAAATATGGATGATTATCAAAAAATCAGAGGGTTTGTCTGAGGTCTCAAAGATGAATATAAAGGTGAGGTCCAGAGAAACTCGCCTACTACCCTTGAGCAAGCTCTCAGATATGCTCAAATCTATGATGATTCAGTGGGTAGGAAGAGGGTGAGACAGCAGCCCCTTTCTGAGCAGCCTCCTCAGAAAGACTTTCAATTTGAAAAGAAATTTTTAAAAAGAAAGAAAGAAGATAAATTTAAAGGTGAAGCTCCTCAGAAACGCTTTTCACTCATACAGCCCTTAAAACCAGAAGATTTTGAGAAAGCCAAACAAGAACGTTTGTGCTTTGTGTGTATGGGCAAGGGACACACAGTTAGACAGTGTCCCAAGGGGCCTTTCACTAAAAAAATAAAAAAGATAAGAAACAAGTTCATCTTGTTCAGACTGTAAGTTTCCCCAGTGACTCGGCAGCTTCCGAGATCAAAGTGTATCATGAAGATCATGAACACTGTTGCCAGCTGACCTCTACAATGCTAGCGAGACCCTTCAGCTTTGGGCCGCATGACCTAGTATGTATGCATGGGAAAGTTGGTAACCAGTCAGTAAGAGTTATGGTTGATGATGGGGCAGCCCATAATTTCATCAACTACACCCTGGTTAAAAACTTAAACTTTCAGAAGTACCTAGTCAGCATAGGTACATAGTTTCACTAGCTAAGGGTGAAGATAAGAAAATCTGGGAAACTATGGTAAGTAACTTAAATCTTGGTATTCAGGAGAACCAAGATGAAATAAACTTTCAGATGATGCACCTGGATCGCACAGACATTGTTCTCGGGAGAGATTGGCTCTACAGTTTAGGACCTTCCCTCCACAGAAATTATCAGGAGAACACCCTCAGCTTTTAGCATAAAGACCAAGAGATCCAGTTGCATGGGGAGCATGATGTTCCCAACAGTCCTATGGTCTGCAGTTCAGAGCTCTGTCAGCTAATCGGAGACGACGATCATCAGGTATTCTTATGTGACTTTCCGTTTATTCCTGAAGTTTCTATTTCTCGTTCTATGCAGCAGAAAATCAGTAAATTAGAAACTTTATTGTCTAAATTTAAAGATGTTTTTCCTGAAAATTTGCCACATGGTTTGCCACCTAGCAGAGAGGTAGATCATGTAATAAACCTAATACCAGGTATAGCACCTGTTTCTAAACCGCCGTATCGGGTCAGCCGAACAGAGGATGAAGAAATAACTAGGCAGTTAACATATTATCTTGGGAAAGGCCAAATTCAAACCAGTAGTTCACCATGGGCCTCACCAGTCCTATTGGTGAAAAAGAAAGAGGGGTCTATGCGTCTTTGCGTAGATTACAGAGCCCTCAATAAAGTCACAATAAAGAATAAATATCCTATGCCTCGGGCAGACGAGTTGTTTGATCAACTCGACGGGGCTAAATTTTTCAGTAAAATAGACCTCAGATCGGGATATCATCAAGTCCGTATAAAATCGGAAGATGTCCCGAAAACAACTTTTAGGACTCGTCACGGTCATTATGAGTTTAAGGTGATGCCATTTGGGCTCACAAATGCTCCAGCTACCTGACCTTGATGAACAGTGTCCTCAGACCATACTTGGGTAAGTTTGTAGTCGTATTTTTAGATGACATCCTCGTCTACAGCAAAACGAGGAAGGAGCATCTAAAACACCTCAGAAAGGTGTTTCGACTGCTCAGAAAGCATAAGCTTTATGATAAACAATCCAAGTGTGAATTCTTCGTTGAAGAAGTAGCATATTTGGGTCACATTATCTCGTCAGATTTGGTTCTTGAGGCTGGTGCCAGTTCATCCAAGTATACGGCAGCTTCCGTTGAGGATGATGATGAGTCCGAGTATACGTCGTCAGATGACGTTGAGGATTCTGAGCCTGTATTACCCAAGCAAACCCCAGTGGTTGAGGGACAGTTGACTCAAGGATTCAAATGGAAACAATATTCCATTCAGGATGAGTACTTGCTCTATAGAGATAGAGTATGTGTCCCCAATTTAGAGGATTACAGGCAGCAGGTCCTATATGAATGTCATGACAATCCTAGTGCAGGATACCCATGCATACAGAAGACCTATGAGCTTCTTCGTAGGCAATTTTTCTGGCCCAATATGAAAAAGGACGTCCAACAGTATGTAACCAGTTGCCAGAAATAAAGGCAGGAGGGTTGTTGCAGCCCTTAGAAATACCAACTGGTAAATGGGAGAGTATCTCCATGGATTTTATAGTAGGCCTGCCTAAAACCCAAAAGGGTAATGACGCTATATGGATCACAGTTGACCGTCTGACCAAAATGGCTCATTTTATTCCGACCAAAACAACCGTTAGAGCTCCAGAGTTAGCGAGGTTGTTTGTAGACGGGCTATTTAAATTGTACGGTCTACCTTCCGGCATAGTCAACGACCGGGACAGTAAGTTTAATGGAAATTTTTGGAGGGCAGTATTCCATCATCTCCATACTAAACTTAATATGAGTACCACCGACCATCCACAGACAGACGGTCAAACAGAGAGGGTAAATCAGGTGCTGGAGGATATGCTTCGTGCATACGTCAGCAAGAAGCAGACTAATTGGGAGGAGTATCTCTCGATATTAGAGTTTGCTTACAACAATACCAAACATTCAGCTACGGGATATAGCCCATTTATGCTAATGTACGGTTTTCAGCCACACTCACCCACAGCTGTAGGGTTTAAACAAGAAAAAGTTGAAGCAGCCAGAAACTTTTTAGAGGACCTAAACCAGATGATAGAACATGCTAAGCGTAGCATCAAGTAGTCCCAAGATTGAGCCAGGCATTATGCAAATCCACACAGACGGGCTGTGCAGTTCTCCACTGGTGAGAAGGTCTACTTGAGAGTCCCAGTTGACTCTAACCCTCAAATCAGGAGTGTGTGCTAAGTTGTCTCCAAGGTATTGTGGTCCCTTTACCATCAGTAGGAGACTACACGAGGTCACCTATGAACTAGAACTCCCACACAGTAGTAAGGTTTTTCCAGTCTCATGTAAGTCAACTACGAAAAGCCTTAGCCAGATCAGAAAATCTAGTAGGGGACAATGTTCTAGTTCTCCCATTGGATCCTCAGCAACCTCCACATGAACCAGAAGAGATTCTTGATAGTAGAGAGACGCAGACTCGTCATACTCTATACCAAGAATATATGGTCAAGTGGAATGATTAGCGTGTTGAGAATGCCACTTGGGAAAGAGGCAGCGTCCTTCGCAAGATTTTTCCAGACTTTGTCTTACAGGACCAAGACGGTTCTTAAGGGGGAGGGAGTGTTACGAGCTCGTGACCAGTGCCGAACCCTAGAGAACACAGATAGGTCAGATACCACAGTCAGGGTCGTGTCCAGCGCACACGACCAAACAGGGCAAGACAGTGTGAGTAGTGTGCCCCAACACGGTCCATAGCCATGGCGGGCCTAACACAGTCTAGGGACCCTGTTAGCAGGACAGGGCCCCCAGTTGGGTCCCGACGTGCAGTCGGCCACGTCAGTGCCACGTGGCCGACACTTGGCAGTTGCATGCTATCAGTCTTCACACTGGGCTAGGAGGGGCTTACTCTATATCAGGGAGTAGGCAAGGTTGGGTGGATCAGTTAGTGTTTGCCCTACTGTGGTGTTAGGATCTATTACAGGTCACTTCATAGGTAGCATAGGCATTGACCCCAAGTTTTTTAGGAACATAACATAGTCAGAAATTTAGACGATTTGATTGACAATTTCGAGGATCACTTATGTCATTTTGTAACACCATTTTGAAGAGAGAAAAGAATTAGCACCTTTGCCTAGGAAAGTCTAGCTACAACAAATTAGCAAATGTTGCACCTTTTCTCTTGTTATCTAGGTACACTCCTCTCTTACTTGTCTTTTACTGTACCAGATAATATACTAGTCAATTTGATCATTGCAAGAAACATGAGCATTTCAAGTATATTCAATAGCCATACAAGATAGTAGTGGAACGACACACTACAATGTTTACTTGAAATTTAGATTCACTCGTCAAAATTTGTACAGATAATCAAAATAAAGAAATTGATTATTTGATATTGTGAACCTTTTTTTGAGTAACTACTGCAACAGATGAGTACCTTGCACCAAACTTTCTAGATGATGTTGAGCTCTTTCCATGTGCTCTGCCTACTATGTTTAGGTCAAAGTACAACACAGTAGGTACTAGGTAAAAATGTGCAATATCTAATTTAGTGTGACATCCCATCGATGAGGTGACATATAAACCTATTAATGTTTTGGTAGACACTTCCCATTTTCAAGATCAAGGCAGTGTTTTTTCATCAAGCACATTTTATAGATCAAAATTTGGACATGAAAGCTCTTTCTCATGGGTAGAATAACGTGTTCGAATCCTTGGTGGAAAACGGCATCAACACACCACCCATTGAACTAGCATCATAAATTGATAGAAAGAACTCTGGAAGGATCCAACGTAATAGTACCTTTACAAACTAGAAACCCCTAAGAAATAACAAATGCAAACTAGGAATATTTAGCATATAGCTGTTGTTGGACCAAGACAGACTTCATATTGAAATCTATGAAGCAAAGTCAAAACTGAAAATAAGTAGATCGTCAAAATATACAATCATACAAATGCCAAAAAATAGTTTAAGAAAATTAATTGACATTTTGGAACATGGACAGGCCATTGGTAACACCAAAACGCAAGACAAGAAATTCATAAAGACCCAAAAAAAATGTGAAAAGCCATCTTGAGTTCATCTCTAGGACGTATACGTATCATAGTTGCACTCGCGATTCTAGAATCGCTGTCAAAGAAAACCCAGAATCGCTCAGAATCATTGTTGTGTTTTTTGCTTTTTTAAAAAAAAAGCCAGGCAATATGGGTATCAGTAGATAGGGAAAAAACAGACCCAGGCGTCTATCAGTAGAGGGGAAAACATATGATTACAATTACAGTAGTTTCAGGTCTAATTTCAGTAGTTTCAGAAATTTTTCTGGACCTGAAATGAACCTGAAAATGTTAATTTCAGGTCCAAAAAAATTTCTGAAAAGTAAAAGAAAAAAAATAAAAATCTCTGCGACTCTGGGCAGCGAATCACGATTCTGGCGATTCGCAAATCGCTGTACGCCCAGAATCGCGATTCGCTGCAACTATGATACGTATCTAACGATACCTGGAATGAAGGTCAAATTTAGCACCCAAAAAAAAAAATGATTTGCCCAACTAATCAAACAAATCATCCATGTGAGAAATAGGATGATGATTACCAATATTAAGGTGGTTAAGGGCACGATAATCAATGAATATAATTAGTCCAACCTTTTAACGACGAGTACAAGGAAACCAAAGGAACTCTCACAAGGAACAACAAGCCATGCTCTATTGAATCTTCGACTTGGTGTCAAGCTTGCTCAAGACAAGGAGACATCCAATGGGAAACTATAGCTGGAAGAATGCAATGATTGATGATACACAACGAAGGAAATGAGGACGGTTTAGTGGAGACATGATGACACATGATTGATGATACACAACGAAGGAAATGAGGACGGTTTAGTGGAGACATGATGACACATGTGGAGTAAATCAAAGATAGGAAGAGGAACAACATCAATAATAAAAGGTGTGCAAGAAGTGGTATGAAGACAAATAATCCCTACACAATGAGCTTCAAGTAAACTACAAACAAATCGTTTGACAGATATAAGCTCGTAGCAAAAACTGGAATTCATAACCACAAAAAGGTGGAGAAATAATAGTCATTTCCAAAATGGCAAGAGCTATTGAACAATGATCAAGAGGAAGCATGGGTGGTAGGGACGATGGACAATGGCTTTCTAAAAGTCCAACCACCAATCCTCATCACACCTCTTAGCTCTAGAGTAGAACCAACATTGTCAAGGCCTTAGAAGTAATTACTACTTGTCCCATCCCCAAAATGCTACCCTAAGCATGCCAAAGAAGAAAGTCCGTCCTCCACTCAAACTCTTTGTGCCGACTAAGGTTTCTGGTAGTTTCCACCCGGAAGTTATTATCTTCACTTATCACTTGCACGTCATCTCCGTCGTTAAAGAAACATGGCTTTTGCACTGTCTTGGGTAGTTATAAGAGCATGATGTATATTTTATCCAAAATGACAAAGAGTCTTGATGTGTGATAGAACCCTTCTTAAGCTACTTATAATTTACTGAATGATGTTACTCCATCTCTATTTGTCTGTCATCACAAATAGGACATACTTTTGCTCCCATTCAACCTGTGATCATGCCAATCAGTTTTATCCTTTAAAATAGAGCACTATTTTCTAACAGATGCTCGATTGCTCAACTGTGTTTGAGCAGGCCCTGGCGACTTTTAAATTCATTCCTATGCTATTATTCTAGAAAAGTCCCTACTTTACAAGAACGTGAACTTTGAGAGTTTTTGCAATAACCAGCCTGGAAGTAGTCAAATTCTAGAAAGGGTGGAATTTTGATTCTTATTAAGAATTTGATGATAAACAAATTTCGCTATCTGATGAGGCATGAATCCCCTGATTGCTAGATGGAGGTTCAGTTTCTGATTGTACTTTGAAATTTTGTAGGAGATTTTACTTTCCAAGCCCAGGGGGAAAAAACCCAGCGTCTTTATGATTGTTCTTTTTTCTTAGCAATTTGCCTGGTTCGAGTTAATGACATAACACAAAACAAGGTCAGAAGCGCTCACTAGAAACTACTCTGGAATCACAATAATTAAGAGATACAGTGCAGAAGAGAAAATAAGGCCCAAACTCCCAGAAATGCAGCAGCCCACAAACCAATTACCAACATGGCGAGAAAGAAATACATATATAAAGAAAAACCCATCATTTTACCTGCAATTTAGCAACTGTTGCTGCTGCTGCTGCTGAAGATTGCCGCGATCAGGTACCCATTGAGCATGAGTTTGAGGATGAGATGCAAGCTCAAAGTGTTGATCCACGTCGTCATGGTGGGCGCATTCTCAAGAAGGCTTCTGGCCAAGCCGATGGAAAGATCAATCCCCCCGTTTTCTCATGCATACACATTTATGTGTATTGTGACATATTGGCTACCCTCATGCACCTTTAAGGCGGTTTCACCCCCTAAGTGGAGACCTCAAAATACTTTTGTCTCATGGAATGAGGCCACGTGGCTTTCCTCCAAGGTGCAACCTTCGCTTAGGTGGCATCATATGTGGGTTACAAGGATGCCAATGTGGGAAGCGAAGCAAAATTGATTATGAGATAGTCTTTCTAGTTCTCTTATCTAGCATCTCCTTCCAAATCTATTTTGTGCTCTTTTGATGTGTATTTTGCTTGCGCGCGTGCACATACACAAACAATAATAATCTCATATGCTTTCAGTCAGACATTGTTTCAGCTTTACTCAAAGTTACAAAATTATAAGGTTAACAATGTATAATCATTGCTTGAAAGTCAACAATTACGAAAGTACGATTAAAGTAGACAATTACATCCAAACTAGTTTTAAAGTAGAGTTCAAAACTATCTGCCATTACCTTTTTCAAAATGCTTATCGGAACACCATCCCTTTTTCTAAGTAACTTAGAAAGATGTTTATTGCACTGTCAATTTCAAATTGTCAGGGCATTATCGTCCACAAATAAGTATATAGATTTTAACAGACATGTCTCATCCAAGTCATATAACTAAACCCATCATACTATTTCTATTAGAAATAGTCGAAGTTTAACCAAAGGTTTAAACAAAAAGCAGTACACTTCAAAGGAAACCTCGTTAATGAAAGTTAAGCATCAACGAGTAGTAAATTCATGATCATTTCATGGCACTTAAACTCTTCATACTCGTTAGCAGCAACAACCATATTGAGGGAATTAGAAGACTGTTCACACGAACTTTTCGTTGTTAACATTCAGGGTGTTGTACAAAGTCTGATTAAAAAAACTCAAGACAGTTCGTTCATTGTGATCATAGTGACTGAAACAAGCAAGTAAATCATGAGAGCATTTCTTAATTAGATGTGTGTGTGTGTGTGTGTGTGTTATCCCGCCAACCGTCCCACATAACAAGATAACTACACTAGGTGATGCAACAGGTATACCTAGTGTGGTTATATCTGCTACACACCTAAAACAACATAGGATGCTGAAATAAGAACCGATATGCAACATCAATTATTCACCATAAGCATTCACCACAAGAAGGCAGAAGAAGAACACGCACAATCACACTATCACTCTACAACATACTGAATGTAAAATGTACAAATAAACCTTGAACCCCTGATAGAGAGAGAAGACCTACGAGTAAACTAATAGACTACCCTACGGCTAATGACAGCTGGTCACAGCTGTCAACATTAATGTACCTCGTAAACAGTAACAATGAAGTTTATCATTGATTTCTAACACTCTCTCTCAATGATAACATTACATTCTTCTATTTCTAATAGAGTACGAAACCTCTCAAATTTACATCTACCTAATGACTTAGTAGAAATATCTGTCATTTGATCTTCAGATTTACAAAAAACAAGATCAATGGCTCCATCAAGAATTTTTTCTCGAACAAAATGGTAGTGTATTTCGATGTGCTTGGTTCGAGCATGTAAAACTGGATTTTTAGCAAGGTGAATGCAACTTTGATTATCGCAAGATATAGTAGTCGCATCCACCTGTGGTTGACCTAAATCCACAAGCAATCTTCGTAACCATACCGCTTCTTGTGTAGCATTGTTGAGTGTTCGATATTCAGCTTCCATCGATGATAAGGCTACTATAGGTTGCTTTTTGCTGTTCCATGAAATTGTAGCTATACCATAACTGAATGTATGACCACTAGTAGATCTTTTGTCATCAATATTACCTGCCTAATCGGCATCTGTATAGCCTACTAGCATTGGCGCTTCAGGCTGATCATACTTCAAACCAAAATTCAATATACGTTTAGCAGACTTCTAGTGTGCTTGACTAGGATCTTGCATAAATTGACTAACAACACCAACAGCATAAGAAATATCAAGTCGTGTGTGTGTCAAATAAATCAAACTACCCACCAGCTGTCTATACAAATAAACATCCACTTTCTCAGATTCATCATAAGCAGTAAGCTTCATGTTGACATCCATAGGTGTTCTCAAAGGCTTACAATCCTGCATATTGAACTTATAAAGCAAATCTCGTGCATATTTGCTTTGTGTAAGAAAGACCATGTCTTCCTTTTGCCATACTTCAATGCCAAGACAATAGTGCATCAATCCTAGTTCACTCATGTCAAAAGCATTGAAAGATCTGATTTGATTTCATCAATTAAGCTCTCATTACTTCCTGTAATAATCAAATCATTCACGTACAACACAATGAACACTATATGTGAATCTTGTCTTAAAATATAAAGATTAGGATCAGCATCACCCATTCCCCTTCGCTTGAAGTGTTCATCAATGAAAGAGTACCATGCCCATGGTGCTTGCTTCAATCCATAAATGGCTTTGTTGAGCTTACAAACGAGATGCTCTCTCCCTGGCTCAACAAATCCTTGAGGTTGTACTAAGTGTGAAAATTGTCAACATTTCCTAGCTAGTTTGAGGCCTAAATTGGCTAAAATTGTAAATAGTTTTGGTTCTGGAGTTTCACACGTGTGAACCAGGCCACAATGTTTTTATTTACTGTATTTTTTCAGTATGATGAAGTGTCAAACTTCATACCCTTCAAAATGAGACCATTTTGATGTATTTTGGTCATATAAGCCATTTTTAGCTATTTTTCCTATATAGGGAATATCTAGGGTCAAGTACCTTCTAGAGAGAGGAGAGAGAGTCATCTTCCTCATCCATAAATAGTAGGGAAGTCGTGGAGAACAGGTTGGAGAAACCTTTTGTATGCTTCATTGAGATCAATAGATCATTGTCATTGTTTCTTCCTCCATTGAGAGCATTGTTGTGTGTATTGTCTTCAAGCTATTGTGTATGATCTTAGGTGCTTTCCAAAAGTGATAGGCTGATGTATTATGGACTGTATAATGCTATTTTGGGCCGCACTTGATGTTTATGGAAGTTTCCATTTGTGATAAATGCTTTTTGATCAAGTTCTTTGCATTCTAGGTAGCATAGAATGTGTTGCCAATTCCTAGCTTATGAAGTTTGGAGTGCAAGCATTCAAGCCAATGATCTTGGAGTTTAGATCCACTTAGGATCTGTATTTTTCACATGGTATCAGAGCTGGTTGGCTTCTATTTACAGTAAGTATTCCATTTTTGGTGATATTTGGATGTTTGATCAAGTTCTAGCATGATTTTGCATTGCTTTGTTGATCAAATCTTACTAACCTTTGTTTTGTGAGTTGAACTTGTGGATCAAAAGCATATTTCAGGTCTATTGAATATCAGAGGCTGAAAAGAAACTATTTTGGATCAGATCATAACACCTAATCATTTGTGATTGTGAGGCTTGTGCATATTCAATACTAACAATGTTCTTTTCAATCCTATTGTTGACAATCTCCATTCTTGGATGAACACTCTCCTTAAGTGGATGAAACTTCTCCTTAAGTGGATGACAAATGCTCTTTTGAGTGAGTTGTAATTCTCCTAAAGGCTGAGCAAAGCTCCCATTTGGATAAAAGATCCCCTTTTTTGGGTGAACATATTGTAAGCTCCATTGTGAAGAGCATATTGTAAAGATTGTCATCAATTTTGGCATAAATTTTGGTGTACTTTGTTGAGCATGTAAGTAACTCTCCTTATGTAATTTGATTGGAGCATTTGCTGGAAGGTGTTAACCATTATGCAAGTGTGTTTTCAGGTTCTTAACAGGTTGAGGAACATTCTCATGTGAAGTGATCTTAGATCTACATCTAAACACCAAGATTTGACAAGATAGTGAAGCTAGTCTTGTGATTCACTAAGTGTGCTCATTCATTCACCTCTAAATCTTGTATTTATCACTTGCTGGAGTTTATAAACTTTTAGAAGTGTGGTTTACATGTGGTTTTACAGGTTGAATCAATATCTTAGTGTGTTGATCATATGTTGATCAAGTTTGTTCATTACTAGGTAATCTTGGCATCCTAGTTTTGGGTATTTTCTAAGAATGCAAGTAACTCTTCACACCATAACTTGATTTGGTCACTTGCTGGAAAGTTTGAGAGCTTAAGCAAGAGTGTGTTCAGGTTGGTTTGATTTTGTAATCCATTCTTAGTGTGTGCAAAGTGTTGCATGTGTTTCAATCTTCCTTTCTATGCTTGGAAACCATCTAGGTTCAAGATAGAAGTGTTTTAGGGTCCTAAATCTTCATAGATCTCTTTATCTATCATTTGTTGAGAGAAAAGTGAGTGCTAAGTGCTTTAGGACAGAACCTAAAAGTTGAAGAAACATTAGAATCATGGCTTCCAATGGTGGGATCATGCTAGAGTCTAGTGAAAGGTTGAGTTCATCAAACTACTCTACTTGGAAAGTGAGGATGGAGTCCTTACTTGAGTTGAATGAACTCATGGACATAGTTGCAGAAATTGAAGAGAGACCTCTCACACTTCAAGAGCAACAAAGGTTTGATAAGAAGGCCAAAAGGGCTCTTCATATCATTAAAATGAATGTTACAAATGAACTTCTCAAGGAAGTTGGAAAGTGTCAAAGTGCAAGTGAGGCATGGAATGCCTTAAAGAAGCTCTTTGAATCAAAGTCCACATCTAGGGTATTGACCCTAAGGAGACAAATATTTTCTAGTAGGCAAAGAGAGGGTGAAAGTGCTCATGCATTTATCTTGAGAGTTAAGTCCCTAAGTGATGATTTAGCATGCATTGATGAGAACATAAAAGATGGTGAAATAGTCCAAGTTATGTTGAATGGTTTGCTAAATGAACATGCTAACCTTGTGCAAAGTTTTGCCATTCAAAGAGTCTTGCCAAGTGTGGTTGACTTGCAAGAAATCTTATTAGCTGAAGAACATAGGTTGCAATCAAAGCTTGATGGTGCATCCTTGCAAGGTGGAGGTGAAGAGGCTTTCTTCACAAAAGGCAAATTCAAGGGCAAAGGTAAAGGCAAAGGGAAATGGTCCAAAGGTGGTAACTTTGATCATGATGATCACTCTTCCTCTTCCTCTTCTACTAAGAACAATAAGTCAAAGTTCAAGTGCTTTTATTGTGGGATAAAAGGTCATTTTGCAAATGAATGTTATAAGAAGAAAAGAGAGCAAGGAGAGAGGCAAGGAAATCTTACAATAGATGAGGAAGAACATAACACATGTGAATCACTTGTTATGACTTCAAGTTTGTTAGCCAACATAGATGATAATGATCCTTGGTGGATTGATAGTGGAGCCTCATCTCACATGACAAGACATAAGGAATACTTTACATCCTTATTGTCTTATGAGGGAGAAGGTAACATCATCTACACTGCAAATGATGGTCAATGTGACATCAAAGGCATAGGCACTATTCCTATTTCCCTTTCAACAAATAGGAAAGCAAATCTTGAAAATGTCTTGTACATTCCTTCAATCACTAAGAATTTGCTTAGTGTAAGTCAAATGATTGACAAAGGACTTGATGTGGAGTTCATTGGAGATGCATGTTTGATAAGTAAATGTGCTCCATTTTGTTGTGGGGTCCTTCCTTTCATACTTAGAACCATAAAAAGGTTTAAAAGAAAAGAGATGAACAAATGATAACAACCAGTTTAAGAATGCTCATCACAAAAGGCCTTGAATTTGTTAGATATGTACTCACCACCATTGTCACCTCTCAAGCACTTGATCTTTGTGGAAAATTGGTTCTCCCTTGCATTCTTGAACTTGACAAAGACATCATACACTTCATCCTTGCTCTTTAGTAGATAGATCCAACAAAATCTACTAAAATCATCAATGAATGTTACATACATCTTAGCTCCACTATTGCTAATTGTAGTAAATCCATGAATATCCAAATGTACAAGTTGAAAAGGCTTTGTGGATCTAGAAATAGATCTAGTATAAGGTAGTCTATGTGACTTAGACAAAGCACAAGACTCACAAACATGCTTGACATTACTTAAGGAACTTGGAAGACCAATCACAACCTTCTTCCTTGCCATTACCTCCAATGACTTGAAGTTAAGGTGTCTCATCCTTTTGTGCCAAACCTCTTGAATAGAAATTTGCTCCCTTGCAACACATCCAACTTGGTTAGCAATAACACAAGCATTAAGTTTGAAAAACTTCCCTTGTCTTTTACCTTTTCCAATCAAGACATCCTTCCTTTTGATCAAACAAACATCTCCATCAAACTCCACCTTGAGGCCCTTAGGATTTGACTCACACTAAGTAAATTCTCGGTAATAGATGGAATAAACAAGACATCCTCCAAATGAACATTCCTATTTGTAGAGATAGAGATAGGAATTGTGCCAATACCTTTGATTGCACACTCACCATCGTTGGCCGTGTAGATCACCCTTTTGTCATCTCCATATGCCAACAAAGAAGTGAAGTACTCTTTTTGAAAGGTCATTTGTGAACTTGCTCCACTATCAATCCACCAAGGATCTAGATCTCCGTCATTAGCAAGCATACATGAAGACATCACAAAAGCATCATCATTTGCATCTTGAACATCCAAACCATCCTCATTAAGAGTAAGATTACCTTGCTTGTCTCCTTGATCTCTCTTCTTCTTGTAGCACTCACTTGCAAAGTGTCCTTTGATGCCACAATAGAAGCACTTGAGCTTTGATCTATCCTTCTTTTTGCCACTTGAAGAAGCATCCATTTGATCTTGCCCTTTAGACCACTTACTTTTGGTTTTGGGGCCTTGAATTTGCCCTTTGTGAACATAGCATCCTCTTGGAGTGTCGATGTAGGTCCACCTCTTGCTTGAAGCCTATATTCCTCATTGATCAAGATCTCTTGAAGATCCATCAAACTTGGCAAAGTCTTTTGAATAGCAATACTTTGAACAATGTTAGCATGAGCATCCAACAAGCCATTAAGAATCACTTGAATAAGCTCTCCTTCCTTAATGCTTTCATCTATGCAAGCTAACTCATCATTAAATGCTTTTATTCTCAAAACAAAAGTACTTGGACTTTCTTCATTCTTTTGCAAACAAGAAAAGATTTGTCTTCTTAGAGTCAACACTCGAGAAGTAGACTTGGATTCATAAAGCTTCTTCAATGAATTCCAAGCTTCCAAAGATGATGTGCACTTACCAACTTCCTTGAGAAGTTCATTGGTAACATTCATCTTTATCATGTGTAGAGCCTTCTTGGACCTCTTGTCATACCTCAATTGATCTTGTTGTGTTGCTGGTCTCTCCTCCAAACATTCAACAATATCCAAAACATCAATCATCTCAAGAAGTGACTCCATCCTCACTTTCCACAATGAATAGTTACTTGAGGTAAGCCTATCATTGGCTTCCAACATGACTCCAATTGAGGTTGCCATGTAGCAATGACCTGATCTTCTCTTTCAACCTGCTTCAATGCATAAAGCACTCCTTTGAACAACAACAAATGCTTTCAAAAGAAATCACCAAGATTTGAAACTATCAAACAAATTCTCTTCTAGCACTTACCAAACAAATCAACACATAGAATCATGGAATCTTGATCAACCTATGATCTATCCTCAATCTAATGACTTTTGCCACTTCCTTAGATTGAAACACACTCAAATGAAGTCCAGAAACGTCACTATCTAGAGATCCAATCAAAATTAGGGTTTTGATAAAATCACAAAAAATTGACTATTCCAAATCTACATGCAAATGCTGAAAATTTGATATGCAATCTATAAGCCACCACTTAGGCTGATCCAATGATCCAAAAATCGGCCAAATCTAGTATGTAAATTCAAAAATCAGAATTGAACAAGTATATTGACCTATTTAGTGTTTTGATCTACAAAAGATCCAATTTACAAATGCAAAAAATCCGATTTTGGTGTAGAATCCTCTCTAGCATGCTCTAGACTTGATATCTTCACCAAATCATTGATAGCCTAAAACACAAGCTCTGATACCATGTGAAAGATTATCCTTAAGATCCAATCTACTTGAATGATCTTTGGTTAGAAAGAGAAATACATTACCAATCTCACCAATGTAGAAAAATCAGCATCTACACACAAATTGAGATGCAAACACCAATAGAACTTGATCAAACTTGAATGAAATGATTATGTACTGTTGTTGTCTGTACAACACCAGAAAGCTACTAAATTTCATATGTGTGGATCCAAAAATAGCAAATATAGATTATTCTACACATAGAATTGCAAGCAATCACCAAGATAGTGCACCAATGGATAGTAGAACCCAAGAGAACCATGTATAAGCATGAAATGAGATAGAGAAGAGAGAAGATTGCTCTCTCCATGAGTTACATCCTTTTATAACAGGTCCAAATCCTATTTGGCCACTTGGCTTTCCCACCAAAATGCTAACTCTACTAATTTTGGGTCTAGATTCAATGTACCCAACTATTCAAATTGAATCTACTCAAACTCGCATTCTAACTTTTCCACACTTTCAAAAAGTGCCTATTCAAATGAAATTTAGACTAATGAACTTTGAAAAGTCAACCTCTAAGTCTAAAACAAGTTTTGGCCTCAATATGCCAAATATGAAAATATTGCAAAATGTGATGAAACTAGTTGAATCTTTCACACTCTCTCTTCAACTAGTTTCAGCATAGACTTTGATAATACTCTAAGTGAATTCCTATGCTTCATGAACAAGTCTTTTCCCAATGCTTTGGTGAAGATATCAACTACACATTCCCTTGAAGACACATGTTGAAGCTCCACCTCCTTTGCAATGACTTGCTCCCTCACAAAATGATATTGTATCTCAATATGCTTGCTCCTAGCATGAAAGATAGGATTGGATGCCATTCTTTGGGCTGATTGATTGTCACAAAAGATGATTGGGCTCTCTGAAAAATCCAGCAAGTGAAGATCCTCTTGTGGCTATACTCGTCACAAACATCTTATGTGACTCACTCAGACTATTCAATGTCAATTGCACGATCTCACGATCTTGTACTCGCTCTCCAACTGTTGTTAATTGGTCACGGATCTCTTTGATCTTCAGTATGTGATCGGCAATAGTTGCACCATCATCCATCCGCAATGTATGCAACTTCGTCTTCAGAAATAGTATTCGAGATGTCTTTGTCGTTTCAAACAATGCCTTCAATGTATCTCACGTTTCTTTTGGTCCTTCTGAATCTGAAATATAGGGAGTAATTGCATCTCTAACTGATAGGTTGACGACATTCTCGGCTTTCAATTTTCTCCTATCAAATGTCCGCTGATTTTCTTCAATCACTGGTCTTGTCTCTTCACCTATCACGATCTCCCATAGCTCCTTTTCCATCAAAATGCCCTTCAGTTTGAATTTCCAAACTGCATAGTTGTCAGCACCTTCCAATTTGCTTGACTCATTAAGGATACTCTCGTTTAGAGTTTCCATTATTGGATAGATGAGTCTAGATCACAAAATTTATCACACCATAGAACTGTAAATTTTTTGGTTGGACACCTGATATCGGTACTACACACGGGTACGATTGCTCAGTATTTTCTTTACTTTTGACGTGTGGATCTGATATTGGTACTGACATGCTATATCTGTACGACGTACGGATGTACGACTATTAAGGATTTTTCCTACCTCTGGCATGTCGATCCGATATTGGTATGGAAAAGATGAAAAGTAGAGGGAATATTCTAGATTTTCCACTTCAATGCGGCGGCTACGCCGTCTCCTCTTTGCAAAGATTTCAAAATGTGTGATCGTTCAAAAGACCGAGATCGGTAATGTGAAAAGTATGAAGCCTCCTAACTCTGAATGGCAGTACTAGACACTGTCTAGTGTGATTTGCGGTACTCCAAGTAGACAAATGAGAGATTTCTTGGCAAACCTCTCACACAAATAGCACTTTCCACAACAACTCATAAGTATTGTAAAAATCTCCCCCACTCAGTAGATTTTCAATCTGTCAAATACTGCCCTGGCCTTTTTGATGCCTCCAGGAATGTGTTTTTCACAACAACTAGGAAGTGTTGTAAAAATCTCCCCACTCAACAGATTTTCAATCCGTCTGATGCTATCCTGGCCTTTTTGATGCCTCCGGGACTGTGTCTTCGTTCCCCACTGATGATTCTAATCTCCAAACCTGCAAAATACACCAAAGAAGGATTTCTTCTAGCCGTTTTTGTCTCTCCAAACTTTCACCTCCCGTGAAGGACTTTCTCACTTCATTGCGGAGCCTGTGACAAGCTGTATCCACTGATCAGGCATGCAGGATTATCGCTGCTCTGATACCATGTCAACAATCAGATATGCAACATCAAGCATTCACCATAAGCAGTCACCACAAGAAGGCGAAAGAAGAACACGCACAATCACACTATCACTCTACAACATACTGAATGTAAAATATACAAATAAACCTTGAAACCCTGATAGAGAGAGAAGACCTAAGAGTAGACTAATAGACTACCCTATGGCTAATGACAGTTGGTCACAGTTGTCAATGTTAATGTACCTCGTAAACAGTAACAATGAAGTTTATCATTGATTTCTAACAAGACAATCATCCCAGGGGATAAGTTTCAAATACAAGTCTCCCTATGGTAGATTTTTTCGATTACAAGTATTCCCATTCAGGAATGTCAACAAATACTTACATTTTTTGAAGACCATAATGTCAAGTATATCTTGAGATTTCTAAACAGCATCCTAGAATTGAGATAAACAATCAGGATATGAAAATAGTTTATCCAAGCCTACTTTTGAACTAGTCCGCAATACTTGCTAAATTTTACACTAGTCTAGAAGTAACATAATTGCATGAGAACTAAAAGTCTTATAATCATAATGTAAGCAAGCCGTATGGTTATAAAACCAAATAATTGAAACTTGTCAATGAGCTATAATGCCTCATGTAGTAAGGGACAAGACAATGAAAGATAAAGTGCATACCAGTGTAGGATAATATTGTTCTTTCAATTGTTTAATCCATTGTCTCATATTTTAGTATCTCTTTTTTTCTGAGTTAAGATTCGGATACACCCCTGATGCAGTAGGTATATCTGTAGTTAGTATAGATTCAACAAATAAAGGATCAACTAGAACTTATTTTTACTTATGAGCTCTGGTAACAACCATCAAAGGTACACTTGGTTCAGTAGGCTAAGTTGTTGGTCCTTGCTTGATCATAATCATATTCATTGGAGCGGTAACCGGTAGTGGTTCAATTTGACACATTGACAAACGAGCATTGATGGCAAAATGTTACTAGGCAAATCTAGCCAAGTATGGTCGAATATTCAAGAGGAATCCTCTCCAACACAAGAGTGGTGTGTGTGTGTTTATACCTAACAAATCTAAATAAAACTGAACATAATCGCCACAATACAACACATACGATTTTTAAAGTCAATCAAATTCGTATAGTGTCATGTCATCATAGTAAAAAACAACCATATTTTCTTAAGGATGACGCCATCAAATATGTCTTAAGATTTTTCAATAGCATTCTAGAACCGAGATATTATAATAGTTTTTCTCAGCCAAATTACGAACTAGTTCACAATACTAGCCAAACTTTACCCTAGTCTACTAGCAGTGACATAACTGCTTGAGAAGCATTTCTCAAATCATACAACCATAATGTAGGAGGCTATCACATATTTAAAACTTGTCAATGAAATTACCTTGTCCAATACACATTAAAGTGTAGTAAGGGACACAATAATGAAAGACAAAGTACAAACCCATGTAAGATAGTAATGTCAATAGTAACTTTGAAACACTGAAAACTCAGTATTGTTGGTGAAATGTTACAAGGCATATCTAGCCAAGTATGGTTGGATTTCTGAAGGGAATCCTCTCCAACACATGAGTGGTGTGTGTGTTTTTGAACCTAACAAATCTAAACAAAACTGCACATTATCACCACAATACCAAACATACAAATATTAAAGTACATCAAATTCATATAGAGTCATCACAGTCCAACATATCATATTGACCACAACCAGCAAAAGCTCCGAGTTGAGGAGAATATGCTCACCTGCATCCATCCACAACAACAATTGTGTTAGAACAGGAACATTATTGTGGGAACTATAGGTGTCTACACATACTCTCAATTGTTATCCATGTCGCAACAAGTAGTCATTTCCAAGTTAGGTGACTCTAATTTTGTCCATATCATGAGTAAAAATCAGACATTGTTTTAGCTTTACTCAAAGTCACAAAGTTACAAGGTTAATAGTGTATAATCAGTGCTTGAAAGTCAACAATTACAAAAGTACGACTAAAGTAAACAATTACATTCAAACTAGTTTTAAAGTAGAGTTCAAAACTATCTGTCATTACCCTTTTCAAAATGCTTATCGGAATACTATCCCCTTTTCTAAGTAACAACTTAGAAAAATGTTTATTGCACTGTCAATTTCAAATTGTCAGGGCATTATCGTCCACAAATAAGTATATATAGACTTTAACAGACGGGTCTAATCCAAGTCATATAACTAAACCCATCATACTATTTCTATTAGAAATAGTCGAAATGTAGCCAAAGGTTTAAATAAGAAGTGATACACTTCAAAGCAAACCTCGTTAATGAAAGTTAAGCATCAACGAATAGTAAATTCATGATCATTTCATGGCACTTAAACTCTTCATACTCGTTAGTAGCAATAGCCATATTAAGGGGATGAGAAGATTGTTCACACAAATTTTTTCATTGTTAACATTCAGAGTATTGTACGAAGTCTGATAAAAATAACTCAAGACAATTCGTTCATTGTGATCATAGTGACCAAAACAAGCAAGTAAATCATGAGAGCATTTTGTAATTAGATGTGTGTGTGTGTGTGTGTGTGTGGCAATGTATAAATAACAAAACAAGTAGTATCTACAACTGCTCGTAGTTAAGTGGAGCGAGAAAAATAAGATGTCTACCTATATAACAAATGGTCAAAACCAAGCTTGATATTCATACAAGAAAAAAAAGCTTTGATTAGATTCATCGGTTTATATAACAGGTGGACTGATTTTTTAATGCCTTCCGGCCTTCTTCTTATTACCCTTTTTAGATTTTCTTTTGGCTTTCTTCACCCTCTTAAGAAGATTTGTTAGAGGCAATGCAATTAAGGCATAGTCTTTAATGAAATTATGGAAAAACCCTGTGAAGCCCAAAAAAGATTTAACTTTCCTAATGATTTTCAAGATAGGCCAATCATGAACTTTCTGGACCTTATCGTAATCGATCTCAAGACCTTGATCAAAAACGATATGTCCCAAGTACGTGAGTCTTGTCTGAAAGAACTCACACTTAGACTCCTTAGCATAAAGCTTTGTCTGCCTTAGATTATCTAAGACTGTATGCAAATGCACCTCATGCTCCTCAAGTGTCCTCAAGCATCTTACTATAAATCATAATGTCATTCAAAAATACCACGAGAAACTTCCCTAGATATGGATGAAGAATATCGTTCATCATCTGTTGGAAGGTTAATGGGGCATTAGTTATAGGGTAGAACTAAACATTCGTAATGGCCATACCTAGAATGAAAACCAGTTTTGAAAACATCTCTCTCATGAATTCTAATTTGATGGTACCCCGACCTAAGGTCCAATTTGCTGAAATACTTAGCACCATTCAATCGGTCCGATCCATTAAGTCATCCATCCTGTTGGAAATTAAGCCCGCAGTTGCCTCCTTGGAATCATAACTTAGACAGCCAATTTATTTGAAGGATGTTTACAACGGACTTCCAGTTGATCTCCAACAAAGGGTAATAAATCCCATCATAATTTCAAATTTAGATATTATGTTTAATAACATGAAGTCATTGAAGACTTGGTCATCTTCAAGGACTTCCACAAACTTGCATTTAGAACAAGTCTACAGATTCACATTTTTCTTTAACAGTCTGCAGAAATACACTAAGTCAACTTGTTCACAGTTCAACAGTTTAACTTTTTCAACGCCTTCACCTTTTTTTGCATTTTCCCAAAAAATGCAAAGAGAAATTTTTTTTCAAAAGGTCCTCTATTTTTTAAGGGTTAAACTGCTAAAGACACCTTCGCCAGCTTTTTAAGGGCAGCTTAAACTTGTTTTAAGGGCACCTTCGGCTTTTTCGCATTTTCCCAAAAAGAGTGATAGAGTTGAACTGTTAAAGACATCTTCACCTTTTTAAGGGCACCTTAAACTTGTTTAAAGGCACCTTCGACTTTTTTGCAAAACCCGAAAGGATAGAAACTGCCGAAGGTTGTCTGTTTTGAACGAGGAACGTTCCCAACCACTTTCCAAAATTTGCAAAATGAGAGAAAACCACTTCACGTAAAATGCAAAGTGAGAAATTTTGTGACGTCCTCATCTGCGTCAACAATCCTGATTTGTTGACCATATATATACTATGTATAGTTGTCACAAAAGCCATATACTTTCAAGTACAGTGGCTTTCCTGATTAGGTGACAAACATTGAATGTAATTAATACACAGATGAAATCCATAAATAGATCATCCAAGCACATATTATTGGTTGCTCCGTCCATGAGACGTATTATTTGAGCACCAAAATTCAAATTCAAATTGGGTCCCTCCAATTTTTGAATGGGTTCCCTCCACTTTTTGAATACTTAGGGTAGAAGTTGGTCAATATATTTGAGAACAAAGCCTTAAAATCCACTATATATAGTAGTAGTTTTGAATCCTCCCAGTTACACTGTTAATTTTTGGTTATAATTGTTATTTGTATTGTGCCTCAGTGTAATATAGCAGCATCAGCTTTTCTATTTGTGTATAACGTAGATGAATGCTTGTTGTGATTGAATGCACTTATCATTGTTTAATCACGCTTGTTTACTCACTCTGATCAGAACACGGACGTCTACGACTCCTTAGTTTCTGATCAGGCGATGGTTTTTTTTTTACACCTGAGGAACTTATGATATCATACTGCTATTGCTATCTATTTCAGAACTATACTTCTCATTGAATCCATTTTTCAGTAATACCACACACACCATCTCTAATCTCTTGGGTGGACTGTACTCTTGTTTTTGAGAGTATGAACTACTTTTTAAGATCTTGTTGGGAAATTAGAGCACTTAAAGCCGCGATTATATTTAGCATAAACTTTGTATTAAACTATTTTTGCATCTAGCAGCTGATTGTAATGGGAGAGTTGTTCCGCAATATTTCTGCTCTCTTATCTGTTCGCGTTCTTCCATCTCCCTTGCCACATCAGATTGGTATCAAAGCATAGCTCAAATAAACCAAGAGATTAAGTTTGTTCCATTTATATTACTGTTATCATGTCTCATCTTGGTAGCTCTTTGACATCATCCAATGAGGCTAGAATCATTGACAAGTTCAATGGTTCTAATTTTTACATCTGGAAGATAAAACTGCGGATGATGTTGATAGATAGAGATCTTTGGGATGTAGTAGAAGGTGTTGACCTGAAACCAAAAGATGGTGATCAAGCAAAAGCATGGAAGATCAAATATCAGAAGGCCTTAGCATGTATCACACTCAATCTGGCCGACTTCCAAATATCCCACGTTACCACATGCAAAACTTCTAAAGATGCATTAGATTTGTTATCAAATCTCTATGAGACTCATGATGTAACCACTAGATTACATCTTAGAAAGAAGTTCTTTACTCTTAGCATGTCTGATTCTACTGTCATCACTTCTCCCATCAACAACTTCAAATCTTTATTGATCAGTTATCAGCTGTAGGATGTTCCATTCAAGATGATGATGCCGTTATGACCTTGCTTTCTTTTCTTCCAAAGTCGTATGAACACTTTGTGGTGATGATCTCCACACAACCTGACCTCACTCTTCAAAAGGTGATTGGTCATCTTCTTCAAGAAGAAATGCGGAGAAAGACAAGCAACCTGCCCATCAAAGACAAATTCATGGCTCTATACAACAAGAAGAAAGACTATTACAAGGGCAAGAATCAGGTACAACAACAATAGCAGAAGCCTCACACTAAGGTGAGCATGGTGGATCGCGCAAGAAGCTTTTCTGCAGATATTTCAAGAGAGCCAATCACGACATCAAGGAGTGTCGTATCCGAATCTACAATAGGCAAAGAAGCAACAACAGCAGCAGCAGCCAAACTCCTCCAACGCGACAAAATTCAAGGAGCAAGACACACACTTGTTAATGGCTTGCAGAAGCAGCAACGAAGACTGTGATACTAATACCTGGACAGCGGTGCTACCCAACACATGACCTCTCGCAAGGAATGGTTTACCAAGTATGCAGCTTACAACAGAGATCAATTCATCTACCTCGAAGATTCAAGCATTATCACGTGGAAGGCAAAGGAACATTGAAGATCACCTTCAACAACGATCTATCTATTTGTGTTTCTAACGTCCTTCATGTTTTTCAGTTATCAAAAACCTGTTATCAGTATCTAAGATAACTGATGAGGGCTACATTGTTACTTTCTCATCTGAGCATTGTACAATACTCGAGGAAGATACTACTTTGACTACGTGCACTAGAGTCGGAAATCTTTAGTACTCTCTAATTCAATTGCATTAGCTAGTTATCTCTAATAAAAATGTAAATGATAGTGTTGTTCTGTGGCATAGTCGATTTGGACAAGTGAATACAAGATCACTTTCTTATATGTGTTGTAATAATTTAGTTGATGGACTGAATTTCTCTTCTTCATTAGATAGGAAATCTTTCTTTTGTGAATCATGCATCTATGGGAAGCACTCTAGAAGCAAGTTTTCAAAATCACATTTCATCAAAACAAAGCATGTATTGGATCTTGTACATAACGATCTTTGTGGTAGGAAGAAGTTGGATCATAAGACAAATAAATGTATTTTCATTGGCTATCCTGATAAACATAAAGCTAATAATTTTTATGATCCATCCGCCAATGTAGTATTTGCCTCTAGGGATGTAATATCTCAAAAAACATACATACTATGATTCCAAACAACCATCGCTAAACGATGCTATGTCATTTCATCATATTTTACGTAGCATGGATTCTTCCAATATTGATATTCGTTCTACAAAACCTGTAGCTACAGCTACAGAAGCCGAGCAGCCGACAATACATGTCATCAGACTAGACCAAGCTAGCTCGAGCAGATCTGAAGAAATTCAAGAAGAAGCATCATCGCATCCTGGTCAACCAAACGTCCACAGATCCTCACGGACTCGGACAGGTCTTGAGAGGTATACACCTCAATCATTCTGGACTTCATCAGAAGAATCATAGAACCTAGCCGAAGCAATTAACTCCAAGGATGCTGTGAAGTGTTAAGAAGCTATGAAAAGCGAGTACAACTCACTTTTGATGAATAAGACCTGGACATTGGTCAACTTCCCCACTCACAAGAGAGTTGTTGCACTACTAAGAGTGATCTGTCAAAGGAATTTGACATGACTGATTTAGAAGCTGTCAATTCTTTGCTAGGAATTTACATTACTAGAAATAGGCTTCAGAAGAAAATCTATCTTAGCCAGCAGGCATATCTAAAAGGCATTTTAGAAAAATTTCATATGTCTGATTGCAAACCCATTGATACTCCAATGGATCCAAGTATAGTATTGACTAAACCTACTTGTGCTGATTCTGATAGTGAAGTACTTGACATAGCGAAGTACCCTTATCATTCACTAATAGGATCTTTAATGTATGCAATGTTGTGTACTAGACCAGATTTAGCATACATTGTTAGCACGTTAAGTCAATTCATGTCTAATCCTAGGATCTCTCATTGGAAAGCGTTAAAGAGAGTGATGAGATACATTCAAGGAAGTTTAGATCACATATTATGTTATGATGGAAATGCTATCAGCCCACTCATCCTACGAGGATTGGGGAGAAACAGTCTCTACCAGAAAATCTACCTCTAGGTTCTGTTTCTATCTGGCAGGGGGAACGATTTCGTGGAACTCAAGGAAGCAGAAATCAGTTGCGCTTTCTTCGACAAAGGCAGAGCACATCGCAGCATGCCAAGCTTCAAAAGAAGTTGTATGGATCAGTTTATTACTTGAAGACTTACATCACACTCAATTCAATGCTACCACCATTCTGCGTGACAACTTGAGCTGTATTATACTATCACTGAATCCCAAATTTTATGGCAAATCCAAGCACATAGAAATCAAGTATCATTTCATTCGGGAGAAAGTTTTCTCAGGGCAAGTGATCCTTCAATATTGCTCCACAATAGAAATGGCCGCAGACATCTTCACCAAAACGCTTCCCAGGATCAAACACCAGAAGTTCTTCAACATGCTGAACCTGACAAAGATACCAAGGCACCAACTGTGAACTTAAATAGCAACAAATTAATCCAGCAACTGCTTGAACTCGTTCAGATGGTAAGTGAGAATCCTCACTATTCTTGATGATGAATCAAGCATTGTAGTAAATTCATGTCAATTTGTATTTTGGAATTGTAAGCTTGTAATGTGATTCTCTCTCTAACTCAAGGAGAGCCTGAAGCAGTTCAAACATTCAAGAAGAGATCCAAGATTGCTCTTCATTTTATCGAAATAAATGTGTCCAATGAAGTGTTAAGAGAAAATAGTTCTTGCACCTCAGCCAAGAAGGCTTGGGATATCCTTAGGACAATTTATGAAGCAAAGAACACATCAAGATTGCTCACACTTAGGAATCAGATATTTCTAAGCTATCAAAGAGTTGATGAGAGTACTTCAAAGTATTTCATGAGAGTTAAGTATCTTCACAAAGAATTAGCATGCATTGGAGATACTCTAAAGAACAATGAACTTGTTCAAATAATCCTTAATGGATCAAGAGATGAACATGAAAACATTGTACAAGGCTATGCTATCAAGGAGGAGCTACCAACATCTACATGTATTCATTCATTACCAAAAGGTGTTTCACATGTGTGGATGACTTCATGAAATAAACTAAGTCCCCACAAGCTCCTCTCCTTGGGTAGAGAGAGAAAATACCACACTTTTGGGCTCATCTAGAGAGAGAAGGCAATACAAGCAAAATTGGCAAATCTCCAAATTGATTCAAAAACTCATAGATCTCTCATAAATTAATGAAGGGAATGAAAGTACATATAAAAACTCATGGATATCCATGCTTCAATCCTATTGGACCCTTTAAACATAGCCTCTCTAATCCTATTGGATGTGTGATACAACATCCCTCACTTTTAATTGGACCCTTCCAACACATCTCTCTCTTATGATTGGACCCTTTGACTTTTGAAACCACATAGGGTGCACTTTTTGGTAATGAATGAATGCATGTAGAATGGTCTTTTTGCCTTAGATCTTGTCATTGATCATGGATTTCAATCAATGGGTGATCTATAGTGCATGAGCCAAGCTTAGGAGATCAATTTCACACATTATGACATTTCCACATGTGTGAATTTTCACATGGTATCAGAGCCTACCTAAGCTTTTGACGCATCTATTGTCGCAAAACATAGGGATGATCGGCAGCGGAAGCTTGAAGCTTTGAGCATAGGCATGTAAGATCGGAAACGCAACAGTTAGCAGCAGAAATATTCAAGATGAATCATTCATACAAATTGTGCAAATTACAATACAATAGTGAGACAAAATTGCACTCTGATTAATATCAACAGTGAGTACAATGGCTTGAAGTAATAATTTCAGCTTGTTGAGCATGATAACGCTGGCTACAGAAGAACTCTGATTATAATGTTGAAACAAAACTTACATTTCTTGATTCAGCTAGTAGTATTTACAAGTGTCTTAAAAAAAAATCTTACAAGCATGGAATGCTATTTATGCCAGTTTTGTATATGTACAAAGTGGGTAATTACCCTTGTAATATTTAGCGGTCTAGCTATTTTAGGGTTTATAATAAGTTGGCAACGTCAGTCTGCCACTGTTGGAGAATCCCGAAAAACGCGAAGGTGCCTTTGAATAGAGAAAGCATATAATCCCGAAGGTGCCTTAAAAAATGAGGGTAGAGAAAAATGCAAAAAAACCCGACAACGTCTTTAAAATGAAGTTTGGTCACAGTGTCACATTTTTTCCGAAGACAGAGAAATGCGAAAAACCTGACAGTGCCTTTAAAATGAAGTTTGGTCACAATGTCGTATTTTTTCCAAAGACAGAGAAATGTGAAAAATCCTATAGTGTCCTTAAATCGACTTTTGGTCACAGTGCCACATTTTTCCTAAAAGTGCAAAAAATGCGAAAACTCTGACAATGTCCTTAAAATGAAATTTGGTCACAGTGTCGTATTTTTTATCAGGTGCAAAAAATGCGAAAAAGACGACAATGTCTTAAAAACAAAAAAATGTTTTTAAGGAAAAACGAAGTTCTTTAAAAATGCAAAGGTCCAAAATATTGTGTCATCCTTTGTCTGTTTTCAAGATGCTCATTACTTGAACGATTTTTTAAGGCTGAGCATAAGAAAATCTAACACTCCCTCTTAAGGTGGATCCTGAAAAACTTTGATCTTTAGATTTAACATATCGTTAAATCTGAGATGTTGCTCTTTTGAAAGAACCTTTGTGAAGTAATCTGCTGCCATGTAGTTTGTTCTGCAGAAAACCAATGCTACCTCCTTGCTATGAAAAAAATGTGAGGTGCCTTTAAACAAAGAAAGCATGTAAATCCCAAAGGTGCCTTAAAAAACGAAGGCAGAGAAAAATGCAAAAAATCCGACAGTGTCTTTAAAATGAAGTTTGGTCACAGTGTCGCATTTATCCCGAAGGCAGAGAAATGCGAAAAAATCTGACAGTGCCTTTAAAATGAAGTTTGGTCACAATGTCGCATTTTTTCCGAAGGTAGAGAAATGCGAAAAAACCCAATAGTGTTCTTAAATCGACTTTTGGTCACAGTGTCGCGTTTTTCCTGAAAGTGCGAATGCGAAAACCCTGACAATGTCCTTAAAATGAAATCTAGTCGCAATGTCGCATTTTTTCCAAAGGTGCAAAAAATGTGAAAAAGGTGACAATGTTTTAAAAACGAAAAATGTTTTTAAGAAAAAAATGAAGTTCTTTAAAAATGCGAAGGTCCAAAAAATTGTGTCATCCTTCGTCTGTTTTCAGGATGCTCATTACTTGAACGATTTGTTAAGGCTAAAACATTTATCATCCATAGTTTCAAAATTTTCATGAAAATCAAGATCTAGAGAGTGTTGATTGCATCTCCCATGCTATCTCAAGGAAATTTGGATCAAGAGAATTCATTATCATAATGTTTGAATTATTTCAAGTATTTTACGGAATTCAGTGCTCAAGCAAATTTAGTCAAATTCAAGTTGGATCCAAATTTGTTGCTAGATAGCTTGTTTGAAAGCTAATTTTGTCTTGTTTTTGTAGCAATTTGTTTCAATCCATTTGGTAGAGCCAATCAAAAGTTATAAGCTTTTGAAGAGGGTTAGGTAGGGCACCTAGACCTATGTGGACACATTTGGTTTGATCATATATTGCTAGTTTGACCAAAAAATTCAAGAAGAGGCTTGCCAATGTCATCTATTTGAGATCTAGTCATCATTTTAAGGTCATAGCCACTTTCTTTCATACAATTGGCTTGTATTTGAGTGATTTGTAGATTCTTGGAGTGTTTCATGTTGGAATTTAATCTAACTCCTACTCATCCCAACAGCCCTCCTTCGTTCTCTAATTTTTACTCTCTCAAATGTAACCTGCAAAAAATAAACTGTTTTTAAAACAGCTTGCATTTTTGCACTGATTGTCGCTACAGCCAAAAACCTGACACTGCAGTTTTACATAGATTTTTACACAGGCAAAAATTGCGGCACTTGCCCTACAAAAGCCGAAGGTGTTCTAGAGGTAAAGACAGTGTCCTACAAATCCCGAAGGTGTCTTCCAAACGCCAAAGGTATCTTACAAATCCTGCAGGCTGCCCTCAAGTAAAGTCAAAGGCCAAAAGGCCAAAGGGTGTCGCATTTCCAGTCTACCAAAAATACATAGATTGTCGCTATCAAATTAGAAAGCCTTCACGCTCCATCAACGAACTGATTCACTGATCAGTTTTACAGCTGTTATCAATCTTGTAATTGTTAAGTTAAGCTAGTACAAGATTCTTTAGTTGATATGTATCTATACATGTAATTAAGCGAGGGCAAAAGAGGATGAGAGGATTATAATACGTCAAGTCAGATAGCATATAACACCTTTTATCAGTAGCTGACTCCTCAGAGTTGGTGATCAGAGAGAGAGAGAGAGAGAGAGAGAGAGAGAGAGAGAGAGAGAGAGAGAGAGAGAGAGAGAGAGAGAGAGAGAGAGAGAGAGAGAAAGAAAGAAAACTATTTTAGAACCTTAGTAATTGTCTTGAATGTCACGTCAACGAGTACCAAATCCGTGGCACTCTACTCAACCAAGCAGCAGTCCAAGAAGAAGAAAGGCTTCAAGGACAAGAAGACAAAGGCAGAACAGCCAGTAGTTTCGCAACCACAACAGCAACAGCATAGCCAATTATCGTCCAAGACCAAGCTATTTTGCAGGTACTGCAAAAGAACCAACCATGATATCAAGGACTGTCGCGTCCTCAAGCTTAATGAAGCCAGGAATAAGATGCAGTAGCAGCAACAAGGCAACTCTGACACAGTTAGAGATTCGCAAGAAGATGAGAAAGTGCTGATGGTACAAGATCAACCCAACAGAGATGCCCATCAATGGTATCTCGATTCAGGTGCCTCTCAGCACATGACGCCATGCAAGGACCTCTTCTCTACACTCACAACTACAGAATCGAAGTACATCTTCTTTGGTGACTCTAGTCACATCAAGTCGAAGGCCAAGGCTCTATTCGACTACAATTCTCTGATGGCATCACTAGACAGCTTAATGGTGTACTTTATGTACCCAAATTAACAAAGAACTTATTGTCTATTAGCAAGATCACTGATCAAGGCTATAGAGCTTTGTTTACTGCTAGGCGATGTTTATTGCTGGACCCAGTAAGCTGTAAGAACATCTTTATTGACTACTCAACGTTGCATAAAGCATATTGCATCTATGATGTTGATTCAGGTCAGACCTCAATCAGCCGTGATGTTGTCTTTCTTGAAGACAAGTATCACGATTTCAAGCAGAAGTAGCCAATGCAAGAGTATCCCACAACAGCTCCACCATCCATCATTAGGCAATGACTGACGACTATTCAGACAAAGGAGTTTGTCCCAACAGCTTCGCTTACCATCGATGGGCCCAAACCCACAATTGTTCAGCCACAAGATGCTACGATCCCAGTCATTCACCAAGGAGAATCATTCACTCAAGCACCTGCAGCTCGAAGATCTACAAAACAACGACAACAACCTAATTGTTTTGTCCCTCAGGCGTTCATCAGTCACGATGAACCTGCCACAGTTGCAAAAGCTTTGTCGATGCCCAATGCAGACAATTGGAAGGCTGTCATGGATGTTGAATATCAGCCTCTAATGAAGAACAAGGCCTGGAGTCTTGTCAATCTTCCTACTGGTGTAAAACCAATTGACTCCAAGTGGATCTTTAAGCTGAAGCTTAAGCCAAATGGATCCATATCCAAATGGAAAGCTAGATTGGTGGTTAAAGGCTTTGAACAAGTATATGGGATAGACTACATTGAGATCTTTAGTCCAGTGGTAAAGCATCAGTCTATTCGTACCTTACTGGCTATAGCTACTGCAAAAGATCTGGACATTCACCAGATGGACGTCCAGACGACATTCCTACACGGATTTATACAAGAAGATATATTCATCTATCAACCAGAAGGTTACATCCTTAAGGCAAGGAGCATCTGGAATGTAAATTGCATAAGGTTTTATATGGTCTTAACAAAGCTCCCAAGGCCTGGTATGACAGAATTAATCACTTCTTGTTGCAGCACAATTTTACTTCTTGCTCTGCAGATTGCAATGTATATCTCAAGCTTAAAGGGTCAAGCTATGTCATAATAGCATTATACGTTGATGATTCTATAATTATCAGCAATTCAAATCAGTTATTACAGGAAACCAAATCTCTGCTTTCATCAGAGTTTGAGATGACTGATTTAGGCCCAGTCCATTACCTTCTTGGTATCGAGATCAGCAGGGATCACGCATGCAAGCATAAGGATAACTATAAGCCAAGAATCCTACTTGACTAATGTACTTCATAGATATGGCATGAAGGACTACAAGCCCATACACACACCTATGGATCCAGGAGCTAAGTTGTCCAAAGACATATGTCCCAAAACTCAAGCAAATCAACAGGAAATGTGTAGGTATCCTTATCAATCTTTTATAGGATCCATTATGTATTCTATGATCTGCACACGACCTGATCTAGCATATGCAGTAAGCACATTGTCTCAGTACATGTCCAATCCAAGCCTACAGCACTGGAAAGCTCTGCAAAGAATACGGATGTACATTCAAGCTACAAAGCACTATGCGTTGAGCTATAATGGTAATATAGAAGTTGCACTCACATTGACCACTTATTCAGATTCATATTGGGCAGGAGACGTGGATACCAAAAAATCCACATCATACTACATTTGTTTCCTCGCAGGAGGACCCATCTCATGGAACAACAGAAAGCAAAATTGTATTTCTCTGTCGTCCACAAAATTCGAATGTGTTGCAGCTACATCAGCAGCGAAGGAAATAATCTAGCTAAGAAGACTGCTGCAGGATCTGCACTTCCTTACATCAGTCCAACAATAGTCCCGTGCGACAATCAGAGCTGCATAGCTCTTTCTCTGAACTCACGAACTCATAATAGAACTAAGCATATAGAAGTTCAATTCCATTTTCTTAGAGAGAAAGTTCAGAGTAAAGATGTTGAACTAAATTACTGTCATACAGACAGTATGTTGGCTGATATTTTGACAAAGCAATTGTCTAGAGATAAGCATTCTACTTTAGTAGGTATGTTAAGTCTCAATTGCAGATCAGATTCATAGCAGATAGCTTAAGGGGGAGTGTTGGAATTTAATCTAACTCCTACTCATCTCAACAACCCTCCTTCGTTCTCTAATTTTTATTATCTCAAATGTAACTTGCAGAAAATGAACTGTTTTTAAACAGTCTACATTTTTGCACTAATTGTCGCTACAACGAAAAACCCGACACTGTAGTTTTACACGAGTTTTTACACAGACGAAAATTGCAACACTTGCTCTACAAAAGCTGAAGGTGTCCTACAGGTCAAGACAGTGTCCTACAAATCCCGAAGGTGTCTTACAAATCCCGAAGACTGCCCTCAAGTAAAGGCAAAGGCCAAAAGGCCAAAGGGTGTCGCATTTCCAGTCTGTCAAAAATACACAGATTGTCGTTATCAGACTAGAAAGCCTTCACACTCCATCAACGAACTGATCCACTGATCAGTTTTACAACTGTTATCAATCTTGTAATTGTAAATTAAGCTAGCACAAGATTCTTCAGCTGATATGTATATATAGATGTAATTGAACGAGGGCAAAAAGAAGATGAGAGGATTATGATACGTAAGGTCAGATAGCAGAGAACACCTTTTATCAGTAGCTGACTCCTCAGAGTTGGTGATCATAGAGAGAGAGAGAGAGAGAGAGAGAGAGAGAGAGAGAGAGAGAGAGAGAGAGAGAGAGAGAGAGAGAGAGAGAGAGAGAGAGAGAGAGAGAGAGAGAGAGAACTATTTTAGAACCTTAGCAATTGTCTTGAATCTACTAGTAGGATCACGCGCTTATCAGCGCAATTGTATTGTGGTCTGATTGTTGGTTTTATAACCTTTTACTATACAGATTCGCTATTGTTCTACTTCATTGCATTCTTGTTGAATGATAACTCTCACTCCCTTTTACACAAACACCATTATTAGAGAATTGTATGGTTGTCTACGACACCTAAATTGAATTTACATTCTCTTAATGACTCCTACACTGATAATCTGATTTCACACACAAAGAACTGCTCGTAACTCCATTCTCCAAGTAATCCACGATCCTGCTGGTTATAGCAATTTGTTTTTCTTCCAATAGAAGTGGTATTAGTGTTGATATCTATTTCCGCCCATAGAGTGATATCAGTGCCTTCTCCTACATTTCACACGTGCCAAAGATAGTTTGATCCAAACTTTTCCTATACTCCATCAATTGATGAGAGGTTAATCTAGTTTGAGAGAAATTGGTAGAGTTAGTGAGATCCATCTCACATTTTGTTGCAAGATCTTGCATAGGAGTTGGGAGTACACCTTTCAATGATCCTATAGTGAGAGAGAAGCAACATTTTATTGTCTAAATCACAAGGAGTCTTCACTATTACATGGCATCTATGGATTCCTTTCTATTGGAATCTAGTCGAAGACTATCTACCTCCAACTATTCTATTTGGAAGGCTAGAATGGAGTCCATTTTGGTGCTCCAAGATGTGATGAAGATTGTGCTAGGACTTGAGGAGGAGCTCAAGAGCTGCAAGAGGTCCAAAAGTACATAAAGAGAGCTAAGATGATTCTACATATCGTAAAGATAAATGTTTCAAATGAATTGTTGTGTGATATTGGCTCATGTACCACATCCAAGGAGTCTTAGGACACATTGGAATCCATCTATGGTGGAAAGGTGAAAGCATACTTCACAAAGGACAAGCCAAGAGGAAGGGGCAAAGAGCAACATCAACATTTCATGAAGGACAAGTCAAAAGAGGAGAGTGATGAAGAGTCGTCACAAACATCAACAAGTTGCAAATCCAACAAGAAGTGCTTCCTTTGTGGTAAGAAGGGACGTTTTGCTTCTAATTGTTTCAAAAAGATAAATGATGATATGGTAGCAAGAGGAACTAGTTGTGGGAATTGATGCTAATCCTTGTGGAAGTGTGGCCAAGAGGAGACTGGATCATTTCAAGGAGGCAGCAAACCAAAGAAGACTCGTTTGCAAGTGAAGGAGAAGGATCACTACTGTAGACTAGTTTTGTTATTAACTAATAATAAAATTACACCTACATTGGTCACTATTGTTGTGGGTAGATAATTGCTTCCTCATTAATAGCAAAATTTGAGGTTGGACAAGATTTGCATGTGCTAAATTCAAAACTAATTAACATCACATTGGACATCACAATTAGAAGTACAAGTTTGGTTGTTAACGAAATCAACTTCCTTGAAGCTTCAAAAACAATGCCCTTCTATGGCTATTATTTGTAATTCAAGTTCTACCAAAATTTATTTGCTCCCTTGTTAAGTGAACCACTCCAAATCCAACTTAAGTAGTTATTTTTCAAAAACTTGGCATTATGTTCCACAAGAGATTGATTGGCACTTTGTCTAAAGTTTTTCATAAAATTGCGAAAAGGTTGCTCATAGCTGATTGAACAACAAATCTTAGACATCAAAATTAGAAGCATTAACACGCTCACAATTGCAACAAACTAGTATCTTCATTTTCATTACATTTCCAATTTTATCTTTCTTCTAATTTTCATCTCCCCATATAAAACATTGAACTATGCCAACTCAATTGTAATTTTACAGAATTCAATACTTCTTATTAAAAACTTTCATACACGTGCTACATATTGGCTTGCTGCTTATGTTTTTTAGTAAAATCTTCCATGCGTCATTGGCACGCTCTTCGAAATGGTATTTCAACACCCTCACTTTCATTGTCATCACACGTCTCATTGGCACGCTCTTCAAAATGGTATTTCAACACCCTCATTGTCATCACACATTGTAGCTCTCCAAAGAGCATATATGCTAATTTTTAGAAATAGATTGTTAAAAGTATTGTCATTCCAACAATTCAAACAAAATATGATTTCAACCTAGGCTTAAAAACATATATGTAGCAAGAGCGATGTGAAAACATAGCATTCTTCATCAAATAGAAAGTGTTCTCCAAATTACAAGCTCTGTCAATTGCAGCACGGTGCTTGGGTAGAGTGGTTGACTGTGACCGGCAAGTCGTAGACTCAAATCTAAGCCGCTACGTAATGACATCTTAGGAGCTTGCTCCTCACTTGGCGTTGCCCACATGATGTTGCCAGGCTATAAATGTTGTGTAAAAAGATAATAACTCTACTCAAAGTATAATGGAATGCAACATCAAATTACAAAAAGCACAAAGTACCAATCTTAACATTGTTTGACTTAGCTCTTTAGGAAAGAACCCTCAAACACAATAATCAGAGGTACAATATCTTTAAAAATCATCTTAAAAAAAGAAAGTAAATAAATTCTAAATGTCGTACTTTTACTAACAATTCACTAACAATGATAGTAACTCTTCCTAGTTGATTGAAAAATCATCCTTTTCATAGTGTCCTCACCAAGCTTTACAATTTAAGAATACATCCTTAGTATTTAAAATCTCAAAACTATCATGTGGAGATATCCAAACAAGTACACCAAAGAGATCATAACATGTATTCTACAAAATATAGTGATCTCAAAAATATTGCAAACTAGTCAACATGGTGATCAAGGAATTGAACCTCAACCAAGACTATGTCTTTCCTTCCAAGTCACCCACTTAAAAAAGATTGGTCAAATTAGATTTTCTACAACAAGAAAAAACTCCAATGCAAACTAGCTAGATATAATAAGAATTATAACACATGTTGCATTCATCGAAACTCACACCTAATATTTGATAGCCAAATTGCATCATTTGTCAAAGCTTATATAGGTTGCAACGAAAATAACAAGTGTTCACTTAAATAAAAATATAGCATTGAGTAGCAATTTAAATTGGATAGAAAATTGTTAACAAAATCACCCTATCACAAGCTCCACCATCATTGTTATAAGAACATCATGGAGCATTCAACATTTTGGTTAGACGACTCCAACTACCTAATGAGAAGTGTACATTTATACAAATTCAAATCAGTACAAGCAAATCTCCAAAATGCTATGGTTACAACCAAAATTAAAACTTAAATTACTATAACTAAACCCGATTCTTTTCAAGTGACAGAGTATACTCTAATTACATATTCTTGACCTTATTCTAAGGAGCAAATTTTCAAAGCCATGACCCTAGATCTAAAACCAATTGCTTTACAACAAAATTTTTGGAAGTCTATACTCAAAAGTGGTACAACCCTTCACTAGCTTCATTGCATTTCACCCCTTTACAAGTGAAGCATAAATTTGGTGATACATATCGCAACTACTAGAAAAAAAATACCTACCACATAAATTTGCTAGTTCCACACGAAAAATTTAAAAAGAACACTGTGGTATGCCATGAACACATAGACACAAATATTTCACATAAAAGTGCGTAATTGTTTAAAATTAGATGCAAGGTGATTAGCTATTTTCAAAAGCCCTAAGATATGGCATAATGGTTAGCAAATTTTATTTTAGCTCGAGGATCAACCTCTGATTCAAAGTGATTAATATTTGTGAGTTACACACGTAATGATTTTGTGAAATCAAATAGATTATTTAATTTGATTAATATTTCTACCAATGATGACAATGGTGCATCAAGCACATTGAGAGCCCAAGTACGCATGCAAGAAAAAGAATTTTAAACTTTTGGCTATATGAGTTGCATATTCAAGTGCATCTAAAGCACGTACACGCATGCATGAAAAAAAATGGGCCATGCATTTTTTGCTACTTATGACTTAGCTTACATACTGAGGTGCATCCAAATTACTGTAACGTTCTTAGAAATGTGAAAACTTTTTGCACACATCCTTGACATCCACTTTTGCAAAAGCTCCCTTGCGAACTTGAAACACAGTATTGCGTTTTGCAAATAAATGCCAATTACCTACTAGAATAGCATAGCAATGGTGCAAATAGCTCCACCACATTTAGGAAATAAAAACCAATTAGATGCAACTCATATTTAAGGCCTCAAACAAGAACTAGTGATCTTTCACCTTCCAAAACTTTAAATGCCCACAACCATTGCACATATTCTCCCGCATTGAGATTCAAAAGCCAAGATGTTGGTTTTCTTTTTCTAGGAGTGGAAACTAAATAGCTGGGCAAATATTTTACTACAAAAATCATGACCCCGACAAATTAGCATATTTACTTATTCATATTCAAACAAGTTCCCTACCATGATTATTGTATTAAAAACCCCTCTATGACTAGTACCTCACACATGTGCATCATTCTAATACTTCCATTGATGAAATGGATTTATCTCCTTGCTCTCTCACTTTTCTACTGCCACATGCTACTAGTTGCTTCACCATATGCACAAGTGTCCAATATGTAGAATCAACCTCCATGTCACACTTATCTTCCTTGCCACAACGTTGGATGCTCTTTTACTTCACGCATTGTTGGTACAAGCCTACAATCATTCACAGGCTTCATGCTCGTTATCACACTACTCATTACCAACATCAATTGGCCTTCACCATTACTTCACGTCCTTTGCTACATCCATCAATCAAGAGTAGTTACAAATATAGGAACCCCTCTAATTGCCAACACATAACCATACTTAGCTCCAACACTATGGATGCCTCCATCATCTTGCTCATCCTTAGTTTCATAGACCACATCATTGCTCTGAACTCCCAATACATTCACTATATGCTTGATCCTCCTTGCCTACTATTTTAATGATTGATCCGGAATTGCTCCAACGACTTATTACTCCTAAATTCAGCTCTACTACCTCCATGCTCCTCTTTGCTCCATTCTCTCATATTTTCACAATTACACACTAAAACCCTAAAGTATAGAACATGTTAAGACTTGCATCGTTTTCGACATCCGTAAGTGGGTTGAATAGATTTCATATAAAACAAACTAGTACAATACATGGGGGCATATCAAAGTTTGTTACTAATAATTTCACAAGTTCACATACAATTATTACTATTGAAGAAGATTGGCAGTTTTAAAAGCAGATGTGACAAGTTATAACCATTAAGGTACTCTTGTTATGAATGTAAAAAATGTACAGTTGGATTGCCTCTTCCATGAATGTCAAGCATATTAGTTAATATGTTGATTCAATCTTACACATCACTTCCCTCAACAAGGTAGTCAAGCACTAAAACTAATCTTTATCCCTACCAATATTTACATATTTAGGATACCACTAACAATTGAATCGATTGCCTCACATCATTTACAACAATGCTTCGAAAGTTCAAAGTTCAAAATGGAATCAATAACATCTATTTAAAGGGCACGTATTTTCATCATATATGGCAAATGCTACATAATAAAAGCAAAAAAATTAATACCAATAGAAAACAAATAACCACCAGGCTGGGAACTTTTGAAGTGGTGCATCAACAAAGCACAAGTCCCATGGAAATCAGAGACTTATCAATGGCAATTTCTTTATATGATGAGCCTGGACCAAAGCTGGGAAATCATTAAGGGTTTCTTCACATACAATGGGGGGTTATACGTAGGAGAAGGCCTAATACTGTTTTCCCACTAGTTGAGGCATTTTTTACTCTTTTCCCATGTAGGTGGTTGGACTCATGTGGGCAGATGGACCCATATTCCCGTGTGTGAAACACCCTAATTCAAATACGTTGAGACCCACGGCAATTATGCAGTTAGTAGCCCTAAACCAGCTCGTCAAACTCATGATATTTCACCCCTCATCAGTTTTAATACAAAGTTTGGTGCATAGCTACTGTTACCACCTGGACATGAATTCTCTCTGATCAGCAGTGCCAATTAAAGCCCAAAACCTCTCAAGGTTGGTCAGTTTTTCATTGTATATCAACAAACTACCACCTAAACATAAATGATCTCCAATCAGCTATATCTATAAAGATCTCTAAACACTCATGATCACAAGATCACTTAAACATTGACAAACACTTTCAATACTTACCTCGTGGATACCATTGCAACCATCAAAATGAGCTCTCTGATCAAGTAGTACATTCTTCCAAAAACATTTCCATTGGGTGTGAAGCGAGAGCAGAAGTGACTGTAAGAGTGGAACTACAACAACAAGATGTATGTTATAAACTTGAATTTCAATCACAAGAACAATCCAGCCACCTTCAATATTATAATAAAACTTTACTATTGACTTCCGCCAATGGCTATAACTAACTATCAAACAGGCCAAAAGTCAACCCACCTCTAAGATTATGACAGGCCACCAATGACTATAACTCTCAAAGGTTGAAAACTTAGTTTTCGAATCATTTTAGTTATCTGAATGCAAAGCCATCAAGGAGACCGAGCGACTGCTATAATCAAAACTGATAGCCTGTTTTAATGAACAGTAGTTGAAAAGCACGACGGGTCCATACAAAAGCCATTCATCCATATCACAAACCTTCTATAACCTACTCTTTTGGTAGTTCCTCTGTTTGATTGCATTCTTCACAGATAAATAAAATACTCAAAATATAAAGCATGCAACTAATTATAATATAGAAAATACAGTAGTCAAATCTGCAAACCAATCAAGCTTTGAAAGTAGTATTTTTAATCTGGCAGAATACACATGGGCATATTGCAAAATAGCAGAACATGAACAAAATCCACTTTTCTACTAGAGAAATCATCTAATACATTCAACGACTATTCATGTTACCATACTTCAAACGCACGGCATCCTCTGGAAAGATTCATAATAGTTTCATATCAATAAATTCCTATATAGTGATCTGAAATAATTAAGATAAATAGTTGTCAGGTGATGGCACCGAACATAACAAAGATAAAATGCACAAATCTTCGATGCATAATTCAACTGAACATCTAAAATGTATTCACTACGATCATCATTTCATACTTGGAACTGGTATACAGGTTGATTCTTTACATTCGACTGGCTTGAACTTTTCGAATCATCTTTGGCCTTCCTATCCTGTTCACATGTCAAAGAGAAAACAGTGAAGGGAAAAACTTCACAGGACGTGATGTCAATAGCAAAACTAGTTGATCAGAACATTGGGCCAATGTTAGGCAGAGTGTGCACACCTACGCACCAACAGTTTTAAATTTAGCAAAAGAGCCTCACATCAAATACATTAACTGGAGCTATGATACCCTGGGTGTAGCCTCAACAGCAGCCTGCATTCAATGTTCTTTAAAGCATGTGAATAGAAGCAAACTGTACTGCCTTAAGGCATTTACTTAAAAGAAATGCATACAAAAAAAAATTACCTGCGTCCGTTTTTTCATTCGTGCCTTCAAAATACACTACAAGTTGAGGGCAGAAGTGCACAACATACCCAGTCAGCTTCAGCAAACCGCGTCTGGCGTTGAGATTACCACATGAAACTTATGTGGTTGCTTTTCACTGATGCTTCATCCAGGTCGATGAAAAACGCCATTAAATCTTCCTAGCATATGCATTATCAGGTTTCAAAAGCCAGCTTTTGATGTCACTGAAAAATCTTGTTTCTAAAGATTCCTTATTTACTTCCATCAGGAAACAGTTACCACTACGATCTTCTTAACTGGATTTAACATTCTTCAGCCAACATTTATTTTTCATAAAAGCAAAGGTAGTGTGATACATAGACTACAAAAGTTTCTTGAACTTATAATCTTTACAATATGCTGCTTAATTGCTCATCATATCCTGAACTTTCAGCATTACAAGGAAGGAAATTGAAGAAACAGTCACTAATTCATGACATGTTCTTGAATTTATAATGCTTAAAATGTGCTGCAATATACATGCACATAATGTCATTACTTTCAAAGTTACATAGGAGAAAATTGGACAGACACAAATTGCTGTGATCTGAATGACCACCTGGAACAGGCCTGAAAACCACATCATGATAACGTACTGTCCCATAGCTTAAAAATTTGTATACTAAATTTCCATTTGAAAATGCTATTTATTGATATCTTCATGTAACAGTTATCAGGAGCCTAGGTTAGGAATTTTTAGCATACATAGATAATTTTCTTTTAGGTAAAAAACTATTGTATGTGCTTTTCATAACTTAAGAAGAATGAGCAAGTCACAATCTTAATGTTACATGCCAATATAAAATTGTTCCTGTTACAATTCTAATTTTCCAAATGCTAGCGTGCAAATAAAATAAGTTTTTCAGTTTCAATACCTTTGCCCATCTACAAGACACATTTAAATTTTGACTGGAAATGCCAATTTTTTTTAACAGCCTTGAACATCAAAGTTTTATTGTCACATATGTAAAGTCAAATTGCAATTAATTCACTTTGCCTGCCTGTTTCTCAAAGTACCTCCTGCCTAGACTTTCCAGAGCATTAGAAAATGAAGGTTCTCTTGTTAACACAGGACGGAGTTACAACACTAAAAACCAGCCATGAACCTATTAGTCTGCGCACCTGAGACATGTCTGTTTGTCAATAAAAACCCCTATTTCTACCATGGAGCTTTAGATATGAATTGATAATTAAAGAAGAATGGAATTGGAAGAACAAAAATCACAACAATACAACTATGACGAGCCTGGGAGGAACATTCCCAAACCAACAAAATAGTTTCACTAATGTGGCACACCTGTAAGTGCAAAATTCCTTCATCAGTAGACTGTTACAAAGCTTGAAGCATGGCAGCTAAGATGCACACATACTAAAACAGATCCATCATAACAAAGCCAGAAAATGAAGTTGATAAAATATTTCCATCCCTTATTCTTGCCAAGGCCAGTTATTGGTAGCAGTTCCTGAAATCCAGAGCAAGGATCTGGTTCAAAAATTGCCGTCAGAGACATGCCTTTTTTTACTCACATGAAAAAATGTTTTGAACTCTTATCTCACATACTACAAAACAACCGCCACATTTTGGACATTCACATTCTCCCCAGCTTTCAATCACAATTAGGAACAATGATAGGCCAATATAACATAACATAAATTTAATGAACAATAACTGATGAATAAATACCTGTTTCTAGTTTCTTCGGTGTATCTACATAGTGCTATGCCCAAGTTAAGAGATGCAGAAATGCACACCATACAGAATCTCCATAAAAGGTGCATGTTATCAGGCAGTGCCTGGCAGTGTAAAACACCTTTAACTATTATGTTAAGCAATTGATTATGCTTCTGCAGCCAATAATGATGTAACAGGTTACCAAGGACCACCTTATAATGTTCCTTCTAAGTGATTATTTCAAGATTATTTGATAACTAGCATTTTTAAATGAATACAAGGAACAATGATGACTGAAAGTTTATTCTTCGATGGATTATCCATGCAAGATGCATTACTTTTGAATCACTCTTGCATTCATTACTTTCACCAACATCCAAGGAATGATAACCAAGATAAAGTTCTGATTTCATGACCTGCTATAGTGTGAACCACCAGCCAAAAGAAGATTATTGAAAGCCGAAATTATTTTTGAATAAGTACACTACTTGTTTGATGCTTCAGTGTGACAATTTCAAGTAAATTGGTAAATGCCCTTCAGGGCGAAACAATATTGGCTTACATATGATCAAAAGACAAATTTCTTCTCTTGCACAGAAAGAGAAATTAGTTATGAAACTACCAATGTACCTCTAGAGAAAAATGAGATTTTTCTGACATACAACTTTACAAGCAGATATATATGATTCCAATGTTAAAAATTTGCAGAAATTTGATATGCAAGTAAAACATATGAACGTTTACGGGTCAATACCTTTGTGTTATACACCCAAAAAATTGAATTGCAACTGAAAACGCCCAGTTTTTATCCTTCTTTATCATATCAGCCTCATAAGATATCCTTTTCGGGATGCAAATAAATTCAAAATTTTGCAGAAACCAATTGCTTGCCCAATTCTCAAAATGCCTTCGAAATACTTTCCAGAGGATTGTTAATATAATATGCAGTTATGACATTGAAATCCAAGCACAATACTTACATGTTTGAGCACCTGTAATATGTGAGTTCTCTTTAGTCAAAAAAAAAGTTTAGCTTGTGAATTCTACTGTTGAAGGTACTATGATACTATAAGCACTACATTTACCATGAAAAGGAAAAGGAAAAAAAAAACAACAGAACACAACCATACAACGACGACAGACCCTGGAGAGGAAAACCACCCCCAGCCAACAAAAGCAACTAATTTTATTTGATGCGGAACTCGCCCTATAAGCACACCCATAAGGGCAAAGTTCCTGAAGATAAACTGCAGATTATCTTTATCTTTTTAAGCAATTCACTGAGCAATAAAAGCTGCATGAATAGTTTACAACCTCAACCTTACTTTGTGTAGCCTATGAAATGAAGATCACTTGCCCTGAATAGTTTACAACCTCAACCTTACTTTGTGTAGTGAATAGCGTTACTGTAACCTCTGGAGTGTTTCAAAGCTTGAAGCATGGCTGCTGAGATGCACATACACTTGAAACATATCCGTCGCAACAAAATCAGAAATGAAGTTATTAGAAAATCACAATGCCCCAATTTGTGCAGAAGTCTATAAAAATCAAGTGGAGTCTCAAAGTAGCAGCAGTTGCAGGGAGATCAAAGGAAGGATCTGGTTGAAAAGTGCCCCACAGGATAAACACATCTTGTTACTCCAGGACGATGAGATAAACTGGCTGCTGAGTGCCCATATACCAAGACAGATCCATCACGGCAACCAGTTGCTCATAGAGTATAGTACCATATTAGTAGAAGTTGCTGGCGTCCAGACAAAGGATCTGTTTCAAAACTTCCAATAGAAAATATGCCTTTTACTCCCACCTGATAAGATAAACCTGAAAGTTGATGTATTGGACTTCATCTCATGCCAAAACAAGAAGCAACCACACATTGGACATTCACATTTTCACCAGCCTCTCAGTGCCCATTATGTACAACATTAGGCCAACAATACAAAACACAAATTTAAAGAATCACACAACAAATACACCTAATCCTCATTTCTTAGCTGTAACTGCATGGTGCTATGCTCAAGTCAAGAGATGCAAAAATTGCGGACCATAAGCGTTAATCTCAGTAAAAGGTGCATGCTATCAGGCACGAGCTAGCAGTGTAAGCGCAAATGATGTGTTAAGCAACTGATTATGCTTTCAATCAGTACATTATGAATAAGCTGTGGAGCTGTATAGCCATGTTAAATTTAGCAGGTCACCCATGTTAAATTTAGCAGTTCACCCAGAACCATCTTATGTAGCTTCCAAAAATTGTTGCAAGGATTCCTTATTCACATACATTGGAAACCTGTTGCCCACTAAAGTCACCTTAACTTGATGTAACACAATTTTAGGCCCAACTGGAACATTATTCTTGAATGAATCACCAATACAAAATGCACTACTTTTGAATTCTTCTTCAATCGATTACTTTCAGTATCACAAGGAGCAATATTCGAGAAACAGCCCTGATTTCATGAACTACTATGCTGTGCACAACCACCTGGAAGTGAACATTATTGAAAGTTAACATTATTTCTGAGCATGCACTACTACTTTGATGTTCAGCTTGATAGTCTTCAGTAGCCTCAGTAGGACCTTCAGTAATGGATTGAATATTTAAATATGACCAAAAGAGGAATTCTATGTATTTATAAGAGGGATTGTTTAAAACTACAAAATGTACCCTTATAACTAAAGAAAAATAAGCAATTTCCTTCTTTCAGTGCTTCAAATTTGCAATTTGATATGTAAGTACAACATGCAAGACCATTTCAGGTTCAATATGTTTGTGTTTCTACACCCCTGGATTTCACAACTGAACGCCCACATTTTATCAGCCTCATAAGACATCCTTTTAGCGTCACATATATATTTCAAATTCTGCACAAGCCAGTTGCCTGCATAAATTTCAAGACAGCCAGAGAATATGGATTTAAAAGACGCAGTTATGAGATTAAAGTCCACACTTAGATGCTTGAGCACCTGAAACATATGTGTTTTCTTTATAGTAAAAAAAACTAGCTTGTGAACTGGCCTTTCAGTAGCCATTATGTACCATATTAGGTCACCATTACAAAACACAGATTTAATTAAGGAACAATGACGACAATAAATAAACCTGGTTCTGGTTTCTTAGCAAGTTAACTGCGGCTCAAATTAAGAGATGCAGATATGCACTCTGTAAACATCAATCTCAGTAAATGGTGCATGTTACCTGGTGGTGTAAATCGCCTGCAACTGATGTGTTAGCCAACTGATTATGCATTCATTTAGGGCATTAAAAACAAAATGTGGTGCTGTAACCACGTTTCATTTAACAGGTTACCAAGGACCATCTTATGATGTCCCTTCCAAAAAATTGCTTCAAGGATTCCTTACTTGCTTACATAAACACCTGTTGACCAGAAAAGTCACCTTAACTTTGATGTAGCATGATTATAAGCTAAAACTATATTCTATTATGAAAACAAGGTATAATGATGACTGAAACATTATTCTTCAATGAATTATCTTCTACAAGATGCATTACTTTTGAAATACTCTTAAATTGATTACATTCAGGATCACGAGGAACAATATTCAAGAAACAGCCCTGATTTCCTGATCTGCTATGCTGTAAACAACCCACCTGGAAGTGAACAACGTGCAAAGTCAACACTATTTCTAAACGAGTGCGCTACTTGTTTAATATTTCAGTATGACAATTTTGAGTACCTTGGGGCCAGGGCATTATAAGGTAATACAATAATGGCTTAAATGACCAAAAAAGGAATTTCTTGTATTTAAAAGAAAGATGAATTGGTTATGAAACTAGTAAAAGTACCCTTCATAACTAGGAAATTTCTCACGCATAGCTTTACAAGCAAATCTATATACTTCCACTGAATTAAATTTGCAGTATTTTGATATGCAAGTTAAACATGCAAGAATGTTTCAAGTTCAATACCTTTGTGTATCTACAGTGTACACCCCTAGATTTCAATTGCAACTGAAAACGCCCCCTTTTTATCAGCCTCGTAAGACATCTTTTTCGGGTCACATATAAATTCCAAATTCTTCAAGCCATTGCCTACCTGTTTCTCAGCACGTCCCCCAAGTACTTTCCAGAGGATATGGATTTAACAATCTTGTTGATAAAAGATGCAGTTATGACATGAAAATCCAAGCACAATTAGATGTTTGAGCACCTGAAACATGTTCTTTCTTTAGTCAAAAAAACGTAGTTGTGAATTCTACCACCATTGAGCTTTGGAACTTACATTCTATATAAGAACCACATTTACCAAGAAAAAAGAAGAAAAAACAATAAATACAATCATACAACGACGACAGACCTGGGAGGAAAACCTCCCCAAGCCAACAAAAGTACCTAGTTTTATTAAAGTGGAACTCGCCCCGTAAGCGCACCCATAAGGGCAAAGTTCCTGTAGATGGAAGTACAAACTTGTCTTTATCTTATGAAACATTCACTTACTTACTAAGCAATAAATATGGATAGAAATTTACAACCTCGACCTTACTTGACCTTGGCCCTGAAATAGTTACTCTAACCTCTCCACTGTTTCGAGGCTTGAAGCATGTGTGCTGAGATGCACATACACTAAAACATATCCATCAAAAGAGAATCGGATATAAACTTTTAGAAGATTGCAATGACCCGATTTGGGCAAACGTCTATAATCGTCACGTGGAGTCCCAGAGTAGTAGCAGTTGTGAAGGATATGGTTCGAAAGTGTCCCATCCGCGAAACGCCTCTTGTTACTCCAGGAATCCATGATGATGAAATGAACTGAAAACAATTTTTCGGGCTCCGTTGCACGTGCTACAAAAAGGCAACACAACATTTTCACGTGAAAACGTTGCCCCTTGGCTATCTACTAACTAATCAACCACAGATCTGCAGAATATGACTCATGTTTCAAAAATTGCCACCTGAACCGAATTGCATCGAACGTAATTTCAAACCGAAAAGCTTCGAATCACTGAAACTCCGACCCACATCAGAATACGCTGGCTTCATCACGTGAATCCTAATCACCAATCCAGAAATGAAACCGGCCATTGTCTGACCTACGAATGATCCATGGTACTCCTTGACAAATAGCACGAAAACCCTTCAAATAGGCACTCAAAGCATAAATCCTGAACAAGTAGGATCTACAGATCAAGCTATCGTAGCAGCGCTCATTTCCGTAACTAATAAAGAGAGGAACAGGGTCCCAAAAGAATCGAGTCACCTCTTTGCAATTCTAGTGATACTCCGGAATCATAACGGTAAAACCACCGACCTTGGGAAATCCGTCACCAATTTTCCGATTCAATCCTAAGAGAAAGACCGATCTGCTCTGCATAGACAAAACACCGTGTAAGAAGGAATTTCAGCTTTGCACCAGCCGATGCTTCCAAACACGAGGTATCACCTTCAAGACCGTGGGTGTTCCACGCTGCTCCTCTCCAATCCTTGATGCACCATGGAAAAAACCCAAATCCCGCATCCTTGTTGCCTCCATCACCAACTCTCGCTTCCTATCTCCAAACTTCCGCAGATTTGAAACAAAAGGGACATCCATCTGCTGCATGCAGCCACAAAAAAATGCAGGAAACACGACTATTATGCATCCATGGCTCATACTTACTTGCCTTGTGAGACAATCCACCTCCTGATCCCTGTCTCTCCTACTTGTTTCTCCTCCTCATCAGCTTCTCTCTCTTCACGATCATCGCCGCTCGATCAACAGCTCCCGCACAGCAAATGCTTTCATTTGCATCCTTCCTTCCTCCCTTTTTCCTTTTATTTTCAGGCCGAGGACGAAGAATCAAAAGCGAATATTCTACAGACGCCCTTTGACGGGTGCCTTTTTCCAGAAGCCATCTTCCGTCAAATCTAACGGCGATTGGCAGAAGAGGTTAGCAATGAATTCGAGGCTCAATTTGACGTCTGGGCCCCTTTGAAAAACCGTGCAATATTATGACGCTGCCGTGTAGCTGGCTGGTGTTCTGGACACTTCGAACAACTACAACCTAGCTTCTAGGTCATAGACTGAGTCTCTTGCAAGTAATCTTCCCCACCTAATCAACAAATCCTTGTATGCCACGTGTTTCTCTCTCTTTCTTAGATATTTGGGTTTACTAGAGGCCGCGGGCGATTTTTCATGTGCCTCGATCGCCCAAGCATGGTGACATTTTTCAATAGCACGGGTCCTAGAACGCGTAAGCTGGTTCGTAGATTTTTGAGAAATTAGGTGGTGAAGAAAACGGGTGATCCGTTTAGCTAGGTGAAAGCATGACATAACACCTTGAAGAATCAGCCACATGGAAAGAGCCTCAAAGTCAAAGTACTATTCCATAAAAGCCTAAGCAATATATGTGGACAAGGCAATACGCCCATAAACGCCCCAGGCTAGACGATTAATTCTTGTGTGAGGTCAATTCTCGGGTGTAGACTTTATCCCTCGGCCTAATGTCCTACCCTCAAGTTGCTCGCCTCATGCAATTTGCTAGTGTTTAGAAGATTAAAGCCCCTACCTAGGGTTTGTCTTATACATGATTGCCTTTGGCATGAATTTTAAGCCTTTTTGGGGCCTATATTATGTTGCACAATACAAATCCCATAAATTCCTACCCATTTTTAAAAGACGTGTACCAAATAATTGCTTCAAAATTCTTGCTTTTACGTGTGTTAATGTCCCATCAGTCGGGTCATTATCACATGTCATCCAATCCTCAAAAAGCTCATGGCTTATACATGACTTTTTCGTGATAGGTGATAGATAGTAGCCATTGGGAGGGGCATTACCACATATGATTCAAGGCTGGAGCCGCAGCCTGAGCCACACAGGTCCAAATCCCTCCCAATGCCCACTACCTAGTACATATTAAATTGAGAGAGAGCTTGATAAAGTCATATATATCTTTATCATGATTCAACATCTTCAATGTGTTTGAGATTTTCAACTCCATAAATGGTGGATCTCATTTCATGGACCAACTTATTCATAAAGCTTATAATTTAATATACATTTCAAGTCAAGGATGATCCAAAAGCAATCATCAAACGTAATTAGGCCTAGCATTTTCAATGTAACAAGTATAGGCTACCAAGTTTTCCAACAATCCAAAAGTTGGCCATCCACTAGTCATTCCCAAGGGGAGTTATGCGGATGAAACCAAAAATCGGCCACATTGAATTGTTGGAGAGGCAACGAGCCAAGCATGTGAAGGAAAACTACAAAATTTGGAAGGTCAAGGCTCGAGTACTCCTTCACCCATGATGAACATAGGATGACACCATGCACATGTATGGGTTTTACATGTAAAGAGTCCCTTAGAAGAAAGATCAAGAGACACAAAATAAAACAAGCCCTTGTGTTTTATTTTATTCTAAGAGTAGTTCATATGGATGGACCTAAAATTTAAAAGCAATTGTTCAAGTATAGATAAGATAGCTTTCACAAACCTAATAATTAGTCTACGTTATATTTGAATATTTGCTATATGGTATAGAGACATTGTGTGCCACTTGACACATTTTTTTATTGATGTCCTTTGTACGAAACATAGTGTAGAATATTCTTCTTCCACTCCTTTCGCCTCACAATTACTTTCTTGATCGATAAAGCATTTCCACATTGCTTGTTACCACCACCATTGTCTTCATGTTTTGAAAGCCATTGTCTTCTTGTTTTGCTTACTAGGCTCCATAATTTGTGTTTTTGGTAATTTGCATGCTTTCTTTGCTCGCTTTATTTTACCTCCTTAAGGACACGCTTGTTCGTTTTTCACAAAGACAAGTTATGGCTCCTTCCTCACAGTCTTCTAATATTGACGCTCCTACTTGGACTTTCAAAGTCTAAACCATAATCGCTGCTATCAAGTTTCAGCACTTTACCAATGCTTGTTAGCTCTTTAGAGGGGCCACCAGTATTCTAGGAAACATGAAATTGACTAAGAACACTATCACTAGCAATGTCAAGGGACATGTGCTTAATGTCAATCAACTACCTTACGAAGAGTCTTGTGTTTGTTGCTAGTAGTGACATTCCCCCATAAAGAGGAGTGAAATTATGAAGGGGTAATATTAGTTAGAATTAAAGTAGAATCACTGTGTTACTGTACTGTGGATCCTATCAGTGGATAAGGATCAGTTGGCCTCGCCACAAGGCGAGTCGACGGGACACGCATCCCGTCGACGGCAACCTGGGTCATGCATGGGTTGCCTGAGTGAAGAACTATATGTATAGTGTATTTTCATTTTGAGAAATACAGTTGTTACGTGAGCTTTGTGTGGAGAGTGTTTTTTGTCTGTGTTACTGTAGCATGATCTGTGTTCCTGTTCGGAGAAAATTCTAAGTTGGTATCAGAGCCGTACAGGGAGTGTACACAACAGTTTAGTGTCGTCGTAGATTTGCCTACAGTCAGACAACCTAGCAGATCTGCGATAAAAAATGATCAAAAGCCACTTTTTCAAGTTGAGCAAAAATCATTGTTTCTCCACGGAATTCCATGTTTGAACACCCTGTAGACTTGGAATCAGTGGGGCGACCCTGCTCCAGGCTTCAGATCGCGCTCAAATCGATCAGAAAAGGAGTTTGATCAAGCTAGAGACAGGCTGGGAAGGCGCGGCCGTGCAGGGTGGAGACAGATCGCGAGCCAGTCGCACGCCCTCACCCATGTGGGTATTTAGTGCACGAAGGTGCCTAGTGGCTGTGTGGAGGTCCAACGATGCCCAAAAGGATTAAGAGCCATAGGATTGAGTTCCATCGCGATGGACGGTGCTGATTAAAGGGCCTGAGGAACAACGTGAATCGTTGTGGATCCAAGATAGCCATTGGATTGCTTCGTAACAATTTTAAACTTCAAATAAAGGGGCTTGAAGGGGCAAAGTGAACTTTGACTTTTGTAAAAATCTTCACTTTGAAATTGGAGTTGGGTCCCAATTTTCTTGAAGATTGAAGTTTCTTCAAGCTGAAGAAACAGTTCAAAAACTAGAAAAGCCCTTATTTTCTAGTCCTTAAGCCTATTTGACTCAAACGAAAGGCTATAACCTCCAAACGAAGGGCACCCGGACTGCACCTACAAGTACGGTACCGCAAAATAGAGTGATTGTAGCGGAGAAAGTGTCCGGAGCATGCCAAAAGTGATTTCACCATTCCATTCGGCATGTAATTGGGAGTTGGCGACAAAGTGCATTTCGGAAGGCAACGCCGATTTGGCTTTCAATTTGGCGAAAAAGCAGTGGGTGGCCTGGTAAGGAAAAAATAGCAAGTCATTATTTCTTACCTCTGACATCACATTTGGCCTCGGCATACTGTTTATAGCCTACGGTTGCAGTTTTAAGCAGTTTTGGGATGACAAACATGGGAGAGTCCATTATGAGTGAAAGTAGCAAATTGGACGAGATTTTCAACTATGCAGTGTGGAAATTCAAAATGAAAAAGATACTGATGGAGAAGGACGTGTGGGATGTCATCACAGGTGATGAGAGAAGATCGCCAAATGAAACGGACATCAAATTGTTCGATAAGAAGGTGAGAAAAGTTTTGACCTTCATTAACTTGTCAGTGAAGGATCACATCATTACCCACATTTGTGATGTTGTTACATCTAGACAGACATGGGATGTGCTAAAGGAGCGTCAAATCCGTCGAGAATCATGTTTCTAAAGTCAAAACTGAATAGTGCCTACATGGAGCAAGGAGAGCACATTCAGACGTACATGACCAGAATCAAGACAATGAGAGATGAACTGCACTCTATTGGTGAGCGCATACGTGATGTTGAGCTAGTGCACAATGCATTGTGCGGCATTGCAGAACCCTATCAGATGTTTGTGAGCGGAATAGCATCAAGAGAAAGATTGCCAACCTTTGACAAAGGGTATGCACAAAGTAAAGAGATCGACTATGAGGAGACCTTTGCGCCAGTATGTAAGTGGAATACTCTATGTCTACTTGTTGCTTTAGCTTCACATTTTGGTTGGCCTTTGCATCAGATGGTTGTGAAATCTACCTTTCTAAATGGTGAGCTAGAAGAAGAGGTGTTCATGGATCAACCTAAAGGCTTTATAGCAAAAGGACAGGAGAATAAAGTATGTCGCTTGAAGAAAGTGCTTTATTGTCTTAAACAAGCACCACGTCCGTGGTATAGCATGATTGATGCCTACTTTCATTCTAAGGAGATGGTGAGAACACATTCTGATCCAAATCTTTATGTCTTATGCTTTGATGCTATTGTTGCTTTGATTGCTCTTTATGTTGATGACTTGATTATCACGGGAAATAATCAAGAGATGATAGACATGATCAAGAAAGACCTCATGGAACAATTCAAGATGACAGATCTCAGCCTAATGCATTATTGCCTTGGAGTGGAGGTGTGTGTGAAATTCATGTTGTTCATTGTAGTATGGACGAACAACTAGCTGATATTTTCCCTAAGCCACTTGTTAGAGAAAAGTTTGATAAGTTTAGATCAAAGCTTTATGTACTTAAAGTTTGTTGACTTTAAAGCTATGTATATGACTGTAAAAAAAGTAGACTCTACTTTAAGAGAGAGAGTTAGAATTAAAGTAGAATAACTGTGTTACTGTACTGTGGATTCTATCAGTAGATAAGGATCAGTTGGCCTCGCCACGAGGCGAGTCGACGGGACATGCGTCCTATCGACGACAACCTGGGTCATGCATGGGTTACCTGAGTGAAAAACTATATGTACAATGTTGCTACGTGAGCTTGGTGTGGAGAGTGTCTTCTATTTGTGTTACTGTGTAGCATGATCTATGTTCCGGTTCGAAGCATATTCTAAGTATATTGTCAAGAGGATAATTATTCTCAATTGCATAAGGTGGGAGTCAATCAGAGTAATGACTTTATGGATTGGTAGTAACAAAATTTTTGTTAGTTGATGTTGTGTGGTCACCTTACAAAGATTGGCCAATCCATTATATCCACTAGATCCTCGATAGTAATATGTCAAGATAGTGCACCAATGGAAAGATGGACCCAAGAGAAGTCGTGTATAAGCATGAAATGAGAGAGAGAGAGAGAGAGAGAGAGAGAGAGAGAGAGAGAGAGAGAGAGAGAGAGAGAGAGAAGATCAATAAGTCTAGATTCAATGCATCTAACATTCAAATTTGAATGTGTCCAAACTCGACCTCCTAACTTTTTCACACTTTCCAAAAGTGGTAATTCAAATGACATTAGACTAAAATAACTTTTGTAAAGTTTATCTTTAAGTCTAAAATGCATGTTGGCCTAATATTGACAATTAACCAAAATATGACTAAACTTGACTAAAGTAGTTGAAATTTCTCACACTCCCCATAATCGTGTTGAGGCTATCTTCCTCATTGACTTCATAAGCTAATGAAATGATACCTCCACAAGTCAACATAACCCTTCATGAATTTGTACAAAATATTTTAAAATTTGAAGGCGATATAGTGAAAAAATAATGTCACATGTGTCGTAAATCAATGGGGAATGAGCGGAAGCTGGGAGCGAGCTTGGTGTGTGGATCAAAAGCACCACAGTTAGTAGCAGAACGTTCAAATTAAAAGATTCACAGATGCACAAAGAACGATACAGTAGTAGGACTGAAAGATTGCACTCTGATTAATATCAAGACAATGAGTACAATTGCTTGAAGTGATAACTTCAGCTTATAGTTGTTGAGTGTGATAACGCTGGCTATTTTTGAATAGATCTCAAAATCAGAAGAAGTTTTTTGATGAAGATTCTAGGATAATATCTTACAAAATATCTACAACTACCTTCTGTTGCAGTTATTACAACCGCCTCATTACAGTTAGTGCATGTACAAAGTGGGCGGATTGTTAGTGAAGTCGTTGGTTCGGATTTAGACTGACAAAATCGAAATTTACAAGTATCGAAAAATATACACTGACTCGAAAAATATAGAATTTTTGAGTCGATCCAGTATCGAGAAATTATAAAAACTTCGATCCTAAATTTTTTGATCCCTTGAACAGAAATTCGAGCCTTCTGTTTTGGTTTTTCAAGATGCTCATGATTGAAGGGATTTGAGGCTGAGCATCAAATTTCAACACTCCCCCTTAATGTGGATAGTAGAAACCTCAAAAACATTAGAAGCCATGAAGAAAATGATTAGGACCTTTAACATAAGGATGATTGAAGTACTCTCTTTTTTCAAACAAGAACTTCTACTCAATGTTTTAGGTAATGACTCATATGATAATGATTCCTCCTCACTATCATTCACAATGACATCATTCAAAGTACATCTTACTTTGAACTCTTCACATACTTCTCTTCTTCTTGAATTGTGACTATCTCCCTCACCAAGTCTCTTGACAGAACCATTTGATCTACTCTCTTTATAAAGACATGTGACTCCACTTGCTACAAAAATGATTTTCTTGGACTCATCACAAAAGAATGTAGAAGAACCATCTCCTTCATGAATGCACCTAGCAACATCTTTATATTCTTCTTTCAACATGTTCCAATTCACAAAGCGCTGTCTTGAATGTCAAAAAATGAACTCAAGAAGAAATCACAAAGATATGGAACCTCTCAAATTTCTCTAGCACTTCTAACTAGAAAATCAACACATACAATAGTGAAATCTTGATCAACTTATGATCTATCCTCAATCTAATGATTCTTGCTAATTCCTAATATTGAAACACACTCAAATGAAATATGTAAGGTCAGATAGCGAAGAACACCTTTGATCAGTATCTGACTCCTCAGAGTTAGGTTTTAGAGAGAGAGAGAGAGAGAGAGAGAGAACTATTTTAGAATCTTAGCAATTGTCTTGAATCTGTTAGTAGGATCACGTGCTTATCAGCGCAATTGTATTGTGATCTGATCGTTGTATTTACAACTTCAATATATAGATTTGCTATTGTTCTACACCTTTGCATTTTTGTTGAATGATAACTCTCGCTCCTCTCACACAAATGCTATTAAGAAGAGAATTGTATGGCTGTCCCTGACGCCTGAATTAATTTTACATTCTCTTCATATCAGGTTATCAAAATTAGAGGATTGCATGGCTGTCTCAGATGCCTAATTCCTTTTGTTTGTGGTGGTTACTGAGACTTGACCTACCATCAATATATCAGTTGCCCGTAGCTAGCTACTTAGATTAACCGAGTGGCCACATGTAGGAAATTAGTCTGTACAATATTTTTTTGATGGCATTTGCTATACTCAAGGGCATGTCCTGAGTTTGTTAGTTGGTTCGACCATATTGGGCATGATTCTAGGTTGGCAGGTGGTAGGCCAGATTAGTGACACATGTTGAGCCCATGCAGTTTGAGGCTTTTTTTATATGTATAGTGTTTCTTTGTAATCTATTAACTTTTGATGTGCCATCTTTGAGAGTTTGTGAGTGGCTATGGTAATTGATTAATGCAATCTGCATACTGCACTAGATCCTATCAGAATTTTAACTGCCATGTCATTTGGTAACTCAAAGAGTGTGATTGTTAGTGAATTCTAAACCAAAATTGTTGATTTTTGTTGGCCAATATTTTGATGCAAAGATTGAAATAAAGTTATGGTTTGTAGGAGTTTCTTACTATATTCCAAAAATGTTATAATGTCATCAGGTATCTATAACATGTATTATCTATCAAAATACTACATTTTGCTATATTTGAAAGTTTTCTTCAATGTTCTCTGTGAGAAAAGTAGCCAACATGTTGCAGTATAGTCCCAGTAGCCACTCATAGAAAACTATTATATCTAGGTACTATGCAAACTAGCAAAAAAAGCACTTCATGAATAGACAATCTAGAAAATATGAAAAAAAAAAAAATTGCACATAGAATTATACTTAGAAATTATGATTCGTAAACTAGATTTTTAATCTAAAAAATATTTTAAAATCTTATCTAGAAAATCTCATTAAGGAAATTCCTAGATAAGACCTCTTATATAAGAAATGTTATTTCCATGATTCCTAGATGGCTTATTAAGAAGTATTTCATTTTTTCTAGTTTACACATATTCTAACTATGTTTATTTCAATCTAAAAATTACATGAAAAATAATCTTCTTATTTTCTATAGGAATTGATATAGTTTTAAGAAAAATAAAAGTGACAATATAATTAATTTTGATCTAAAGTGAAAATAAATCCTCATAGCAATCTAATTAAATCTGATCTTATGGATTTTTAAAGTAGTTTGCATATTTACAACCCATGTGAATGAGAAACTTGAACAAATATACGGACATCTAACGAATTATCTACCATGATATAACAACTTAGTTTCAACAATATATGAGATAATAAACATTTTCTTATGCATGCATTGAGATAATTGTAGTCAAATCTAATAGGTGTCTCCACTTTGTCCTTATAATATATAGCGTTCTACTTCGAAAAAATTCACTACATATAGTCATCACACAAATTTCTCTATGCTTTATTATATATCCCCCAAAAGCAAATACCTTTGAGCACGTCTATGCACAATTACTGTGTCTTCTTGAAAAAGACAAATTAGTTGTTGGATGTTAGACTAAGTTGCTAAGTCAAGAGTCCCACTTCATTGAAGTGCCGATGCTACAGTCCCACACCCCATCCACGAGTTGAAAACTCTTGAAAAGCTATTATCATGATCTTTTCACCATCGTATAGGCTTCTTCACCATTTTATAAAGATGATCTTATATTCCCACACATGATGAGTTGGTGTATCATGCTTGAGTTCGGCTCCCCCACCCAAGTTAGGTTCAAATCTCTCTTATCCTACAACCTGATAACACTTAGAAACATTTTTTTAAGGTAAGAACTTACATACACCACCCTCAATCAAAAGCCCTATATGCATGCACCCTCAATCACCATATACTTTACAATGCTCAAAAACACACAAAAAACATGCACCCTCAATTGTGATTGAGTAAGTTATACAATGCTCCAAAACACACACTTGAAATATCAGTTGTGTGTTTCTATCCCATAGCAATTGTGAGGAGTGATATTGGACACATGGCATCATCCGGTTGGCTAGGAAGAGGCAGATTCTAAGTCATAGCAAAGATTTTGAAGCGTCTTTAATCTGCACCGTAGATTCACAATTGCTATGTTGGGTATTCGTGACCCGACGGAGCACGTAGCACTCCAGCACCTCGGAGTGCTACAGCCGGTAGCCAACCTCCGCATCAGAAATACTTAGTCCATAAATTGTGGCTAGTTTGAAACCACCCTTAGTCCACTTGCTTCACATGGGACCTTGAAAGGCTGTCCTCCTTGGCCTTCCACATTTTATGCTTAAAAGGCTTATTCTTCCTCTTCTTTCTCTCTTCTTCTTCGTCTCCTCCTCCGCCGCCTCCTCCTGTTATTCTCGGCTCTCGGTCCTCGGCCCTCCGCCATGTGCCTTATGCGTAAGCGTAGATCGTGATGATCTCGTCGATCATCAGCATCCATGGCAGCAGCAGGGGCGTTGGCGCAATCCGTTATTGGTGATCTGGGTTCTTGTGTTCATCTCGCGCAGCATGGCGTCAGACAAATTGGAATGCCTGCTGCTGCTGTTCGCATGCCCTCTGAGTCGCTGCATGGCTCCACTGGAAGGCTTTCCTGGCGATTGTCTTTTAACAGCTGCAAATGGCCCACGAGGATGCGGACTCCTCTGTCAGTTTCTGCAGCACATGCGATCGTATCTGAAGATGGTAAGATTCAATCCATGAGCACCCCTCTCTGTATGTTATTTTGCAATATTGTCTTGCTTTTGCAGTTCATTTTAATTTTTGCTCAAAAGGTTGAAAATTTGCTTTCTGCCCTTGCTGTGCAGGTTTGGGCATTAAAACCCTTAATGACTCTTCTGGCTCTCTCAACATCTTCAAGAAGGAAGAAACTAGTGATGGTGCACTGATAAATAGCTCAGGAAAAGAGTCAGCTGTTACAATTACTGTAGCTGGCGCATCAGGAGACCTTGCAAAGAAGAAGATTTTCCCTGCACTATTTGCACTTTATTACGAAGGATGTTTACCTAAGGTTCACTGATTGTCCTTCACATTTATCTGATCTATTTCTACTATTCATGGGCGTTCATTTATATTCACTTGTGAGCGTGCATATTGAAAGCTGAGAATCTTGGTGCAGTCATATTGATCCTTTTTGGCATGCTAGCACTTTGTCAAATTTGTGCTCTCAAAATACTTCTGTCAAAATCAGTGCATGCAACATGCTGTTCATTTGCTCATGTTGTCGGCTATTGCGCTGTGCTTTTTATGCGTAGCATTTCACTATTTATGGCTACGCTCGGAGCAAAATGACTAATGAACAGCTGAGAACAATGATCAGTCAGACACTAACCTGCAGAATTGACCAGAGGTACTGATGTTCCCTATACCGAGCGCTCTTTTTCTTTCCTTAAATCAGCATACGTGTATTCTGTTTTTCTATCATCAATATATTTCACCTGATTCACCCAATTTATGCCTCTAAGATCTGTGTGCACCGATATGTAGTGTTCATTCTGCTTCATATACATACTTTCCTGATTTTACGATTCATTGAGATGACCAGGATTCCCATTCAATCCAGTACATTTGAATTGAATTTTTTTAGGGTTTATGCTGATCCATAGTACCTACACCATCCAAAATCACATTCTATCTCAATCTAAATGAGTGAAATTGACTGGAAATTAGAGATTGACTTTAAACTATTTGATTTTCTTGTAACTAATAAAGAACTATATTTTCTTAAATTCCTGAATCCGATTTTCTGATGCTTTTCATGCGGGCCTGATTGTAAAGTGCGTGAAATGCCAATTGTTAAGATTCTGAAAAGGGTGAGCCTAGAAAGGTGGGAAACTATGTTTATGTATAGGGTGGCTTGATTATGCTTCTCTAAGCTTGAAACAAATTTGCAATAGTTTCTTTTTAAGAAGTTCGCTCTATCTTTTGCAGTGGAAATTGTGGGGACAAAATAGAGAAGTTTTTGCAGCAGTGTTTCTATCACTCAGGACAGTACAACTCTGAAGAGGATTTTTCTCAGCTTGATAAAGATTTGAAAGAGCACGAGGTATTTTAAGTTTGAGATGCGAGCAAATTTATATCATACTGCTGCAGTAATCATAAGGCTGTTTTCTAAAGTTTCTTGTACTACTGTTTTAGATATTGTTTAATTACCTTGAAGAAAGGAAGCAGGTTTTTGAATTGAGATCATTTCGCTTAAATTTTGTTGATGTCACTGTTTTTTTCCTGTATTCAAGCTTTGACCAACATCAATGTCTGAGTCTGCACTACTCATGCTCGCTACCCCTGATTGGAAAATTGCTCTTGTCAACTATCTCGTCCTGATCATGAATTTCAGAAATTGCCTGCACATGTTTTAGGTTTGTAGCTTCAAAGCTTACATGTCACTTGGTGAATGCATATATTGTCTGTAATGTGGATTAAGATGTTTCTTGTTATTCAAATTCAGCATCATGGAGTTCTGTATTTTGTAAGCATGTATAGTTCTCTATATCTATGAATGTGTAAACTTGAACAAAACATTGTTTCTCTTGGAATTGCGATTTGTATTCCTGTAAGCAGCTACATATATTATGGTTATTCTGGTCTATCTTACAATTTAGCGAGCTGAAATATTCTAGATCATGTCGTTAGAGAAGTGCAAAGTATTTTTCAGGTAAACTCATGTTGAGTATTTGATTCAATGGGATACTTCTAATGTCTGCATGTGGTAAGTGCCATCTAGTTTAGCTCTTTGAACTGTTTTTAATAGGTCAGTCCCATTTTGTTCTTTGGTAGGATTTATGAGATTTCGGCTTTCCACGTCGGGCCGGAGTTAAGATTGTCATTGTTTGAAGCTTTCAGGGTGGCGGATTGGCAAATCGGCTCTTTTACTTATCAGTTCCTCCAGATGTGTTTATTGATGTAGCAAGATGTGCAAGTTTGCGTGCTTCTTCTTTGAAGGGATGGACCCGTGTAATTGTTGAAAAACCCTTTGGGCGAGATTCTGAGTCCTCAGCAGAATTGACAAGAGGACTGAAGAATTATCTGACAGAGGAGCAGATATATCGGCAAGTCTCTTACTGTCACACTCTATCGTATGAAATATCCTGTTTAGGGGCGACCACAGTCTACTTTTCACAATTTCTTGATTTAAATGTCATATTTATAAGGTCTGTAAGTGGCAGTAGCAATGAAAAGTCAAGCATAATCAGAGAACAGGTTCTTTATGGACTTCTATATGATATTTCAGGATTGATCATTACCTGGGAAAAGAGCTGGTTGAGAACTTGTCAGTTTTGCGCTTTTCCAATCTTGTATTTGAGCCTTTGTGGTCAAGGCAGTACATACGGAATGTGCAGCTTATCTTTTCAGAAGATTTTGGAACAGAGGGCCGAGGAGGGTGAGCCTAAATTCTCAGAACCTTTACAGTCATCCTTGCCTTCCCTAAATGGACGTAGCTCAAACAATATTTGTAGATTATATGCATAATCTGAGCTTAAATTGTTGTCAAACTTTCGCAGATATTTTGACAGTTATGGCATCATTCGTGACATCATGCAAAATCATCTGCTTCAAATACTCGCCCTTTTTGCTATGGAGCCTCCTATTAGCTTGGATGCCGAGGACATCAGAAATGAGAAGGTGAAAGAAGCCACCTTTTTTTTCTATTTTACAGTTGCCCAGAAACGTGTTCCCAGAAATGACTCGTTCTCATGTGTTTCTGGATCCAGAATCGCTGGAAAAAAAATAAACAGATATTAAAAAATTCGTAGGGATTGACAGAATCTAATCGGGATTGATGCACCTAAACTGGACCTTGTTGAACTTGTAAACCCTGTTAAATAAATAGAACTTGTCACATGGGTACAAAAATACTTTGAGGCCCAAACTTAGGCAAACTTTTTTGTGCAAACTGGGAGACCCTCTTGCATGTTGATGCCACATACCCACTTGAGTTTGGTAGACCCCATGCACATGTGCATCGGGGAGAAAAAGTTAGTTTGCCACATATCCTAGTTTGCATGCAACATGCAAGATCCATGCATGACAAATTAGACACATGCAATTAGACATGCAAATTGCCACCTATCTTGGACACTTGGCAATAGCATGCCATGCCTTGTACATACACAATTTCTTACAAATAGAACCTCCACGATTTGGAGAAGTGTGTTTTTTGGAATAATCTTCCACTCTTCATCATCTTGTTCTATTCTTCATCTCAATTTTTGTAGTAGCTTGCAGGAGGATCTGATCTGGTTTTTTGCTTGTTACTCCTTCCCTCATCAGAATTCAGTGACAACAGTTGCAATCTGTTAGTTGGAGGAGGGCGCTACTAGTCAGGTCATTCCCACCTTGAATCTGAGCAAATCTGAGCCAGGACAGCAATCAAACAATTTGGAGGAGGGCGCTGGTTCTGTTTTGCTCAATCATTCATTTCTCTCTCAAATCTTGTCAGATTTGCATGAGATCTGTTGCAAGCTGATCCATAGAGGAGGGCGCTCCATCTCAAATCTTCTCCCACTCAATTCTCACTACTCTGGAAGCAGGGCAGCCATCCAACCATTTGAAGTAGGGCGCTGGATCTGATTTCCAAATATCATCCTAACTCTCTCATAGATTGTCAGAATTGAATAGGATCTTTTGCTAGTGGTTTCTCTTGCATAGGCTCTTTCTTTCATAGTGAATAGAAGTCATATAGAAGCCTGATCAGAATCTGATTTTTCAGATCTGGGGCACCTATTTGATGTAGCCAGCAAGTAGGGAAAAGTCCACATCTTGATTCATTCAATAGGCAACGAATAGAGTTCAAATAGGATTGAATTAGGATCATTCTTATGATCTACAGCTTGCTGTTTTATGTGTATTTCAGATGCATGTTTCATTCCTAGATCTGCTAGGCTCAAGTAGTCCTTGATAATAGCATTTCTAGGGTCCTGAATCCTAATTTTGAGCTATTCTAGCCTTCTCTGTTTTTCTAATAGACCTGACATTGTACCCGAAACAAACCTAAACCCACATAAACATAAATGTACTGCCCTTAATTAATGCTTTAATTTGATACCCATATTGCCCACAAAGATTAAAAAAAAAAAAAATGTTTCTGAGAAACGCTCCCCCATTTCAGAAATGCAATGCATCTATGGGCTGTAATAATCTAGTACAGCTGTCAATAAAAAAAGGCTGACAGGCTAATGCCAATAGATCTTTGGAGGGTTTCATCTTTGTCAATGATTTTTGAGGCCCTCACTTTGATAGCTTCTTGATATTGTGGACATCTAGGCTTTGCATTTACCTATAGATTACTCACATTATATGCTATTTGTTGCTTTGTTCCACATCCATTTTGCAATTGGTGGATGTAATGTTCAGTGGTTTGAGTTAAAATAAGGATCTCTGCAGGTGAAGGTCTTGCGTTCGATGAGACCTTTGCATATTGAGGATGTAGTGGTTGGTCAGTACAAAAGTCATGTCAGAGGAGGAGTCAAATATCCAGGATATACAGATGACAAGACTGTACCTAGTAATAGCATCACCCCTACGTTTGCAGCTGCAGCCCTATTTATCGATAATGCTCGTTGGGATGGGGTTCCATTTCTGATGAAAGCTGGAAAAGCTTTGCATAATCGACGGTACTTCCATAACAACCATAGCCAAAAGAGTTTTGTTTGGATGCTAACTGCACTTTTATGAACTGCATAAGTGTTTTCAAAGATTACTACTTCCAATTGTGAAATTATCTATTGCACTTGTATAAAGCACCAAAGTAGTACTTGTCGCTACTATGCTAGACACAATAATATAACGTTTGCATGTATAAGCTTTTTGGTATTCCCTGTACAAATTGTGGCACAATCTCCTTAGTTTTGGATTGCCATCATGGCAATATAAAAACATTGCAGAGCGGAGATCAGGGTCCAGTTTAGACATGTGCCTGGACATCTTTTTAAAAGGAGTTTTGGCATGGACTTGGACCAAGCAACCAATGAACTTGTAATTCGTGTGCAACCAGACGAAGCAATCTACCTGAAGATCAATAACAAAGTCCCTGGACTGGGAATGCGGTTGGATCGGAGCAATTTGAACTTGTTATATGCTGACAGGTACCTACTACTCACGCCGCCTGTCTTTTCAAGAATTCGATTCAAGCTGAATCAGAAATCTTAAGCTCTTTAACATCCTATTTTTTCTAGCGTGTTTGAGAGACCTAGTGGTGTGTTTTCTTCATGATTTTTGTAGCCTTTACAAGTTAAGTTGCAATTACATTGATTTAGATACTCCCGAGAAATTCCCGACGCATATGAGCGTTTGTTATTGGATGCTATTGAGGGGGAGCGGCGCTTGTTCATAAGAAGTGACGAACTAGATGCTGCATGGTCACTTTTCACTCCTTTGCTGAAAGAGTTGGAAGCAAGAAAAGTGGTACCGGAGCTCTACCCTTATGGCAGCCGTGGCCCAGTTGGAGCTCATTATTTGGCAGCAAAATACAACGTGAGATGGGGGGATTTAGGTTCAGAATCACAAAATGCATGACCTATCATTCCTGATTCAGCATTTGGAAATTGCTCTCAATTCAACGTCTTGCTAAGTAGGGGCACATATTTACAAAACAGTAAATATGCTCCATATATCCTTTACAAACTTCATAGAAGCTGGATAGCAAAATTTCGACACATGCCTTGCTACACTTTTTTTTTTCAGCACCTGTGAAGTGTACAGTTACAATAAAGGGAAAATGAATGACACTCAGGGTTTTACAATTCTGAATCCAGCAAACAGCTGTACAGGCCTTGGCATGATAAGCATAAATTGGCAATCTAGCGGTATGCTGTCACTCTTTTGTGGGTTCCGTGTGATTTTGCCAGTCTGTGGAGCAAGAAAAGCTATGTAGTGTGCAACGAGGTAATATGCTAGACTTGGCAGGCTGGTTTTGCAACCCAGAAAACTGGGTCTTCATTCTTTTAGTGGGGAATCAACATGCAGCATGGATGAGAAATACGTTATTTTGCAGTTTAGCTTGATGAAGTGAAACGAATGGGCACTGTATTCTAGTCAAACATTCAATCTTTTAGGTTGGTCAGCACTAGCACTTTTTTTTTGGTTAATTTATTTTGCACAATAGTGCTTATCACACTTGCTTCTTCTTATCACAAGAGCATGATTTACAATAGTAGTGAGAAAAGACAAATGACAAATTATGGCGAGCGCACGTTGCCGATCATGTTGTATTTTAATTGCCAGTAAAAAAGTCTGCAATCAATTAACTGGATATCAGTAAAATATTTTGATAAATTTGATGCAGTTACATTTTAGAAATCCTAAATTTGAATGTTGGGAAGCTAGAGACGGGAATTTCTGATGTCACTTTCTAAAGCATGTTAATAATCCTTACCTCTCATCAACATAAGAAGTAACTAGTACCCTTTTTTTCAAAAGATGTGATCAAGGTAGCTGGTTCGAAACAACTAATTTAAATAGTGTAGCAACTTGTCATGATACTTTGGACCTACAAGGGGTAGAATCTACATGAACCACATGTTAAAAGGATAGAAAGTGCCATATCTTCCATTGAGCTTGAATGTTGTCTAGCATTTCATTAGAAGAACATGTAAGGATGTACATTTAAAATCTCCAAAAGATAAAGTTAAAAGAACACATGGGATCATTCATGCATTTGCATATTAATTGATCATCATTGTCCAAATTGGTGAATCTAAATTCCCAACCCATCAACTACCATTAGAATTTTTGATTTTCTCAAGTTATATTCTCAGATTTGAATTCCCCAACTGTAGGAGCATTTCCAGCTAGCAGATCCCATTTTGGAAATTTAGTAAGATGGTTTTCCCATTTGTACTTTTGTTTCATTCCCATCTTGATTCCCCAACTTTGTTTTTGCATTCCCCAAGTCCAGATTCCCAAACCTACATTCCCAACTTTTTGCATTTCCCACATCCACCTTCACAGATCTTTGATATTCCCCAACTCTTATCTTCTCATACTCCCATCACTCATATTTCCCAAAGTTCATATTCCCAGGTTTAAACTTAACTTACATTTTCCAACCTCCCATCGCTTCACCTTTTGGTTTTCTAATTCCCATGATCTTTTCATTTCAACTCCTTGAGCCTAGATTTCCAAGATCCACCCACCTTGTTCCAACATTCCCAGATTTTTAAATCCTCTTGTTCATACATTTACATTCCCAACCACTTGTTTTTCTAGGATCCCACAATCAAATTCCCAAGACCCGATTCTCATATCTAAGATCCCCTTCTAATTCCCCCATTTCAACATTCCCAAACTTAATATCATTTTTATTTCTCCCAAGCTGATTCCCAAACCTACATTCACAATCCATATTCTGCACTTCCATATTCCTAAGTTCTTGCGTTCCCACATTCACAGGACTTAGATCTTGGATTCCCATATCTAAGTAGCCTTGTTGCTTTTCCCAGAGGATATTCTCCCAAGTTCATTAGAGGAGTTCTCAATATCAAAAAGACCCTTCAAGGAATGCCATGTAGGATATACAAAAATATCAAAATAAATAAAACAATATTGTTTATCTGCTTGCCCACACCACTCCCAAGGCCTCCCCAACTCCCAATGATCTAATCACAGTGTCTATAGTCACAGTTAAGAACTGTTAACAGTTCGCAGTATAACTTGACTAAATTCAAAAATATTCCCTCCATTGGTTACGAAAAGGGCAATATTTTCACTGGATCTAGAATATGACCGCCATCCCCAAATTCGAATCAGGAAAAATTGCAAAATGTTTACATATGCATTTCTTCCACGAGAATGGAAATATGAGCGCCAACTACATATTGGAATGAAAAAATGAGCGGCATTTCCAAATTTGAATCAAGCATACAAGCATGGAGATTGGGTTGATCGTACATAGTATATAATATAATCAAAGATGAGTATTTTGTTTTGCTTCATAGAATCTGGTCATAGTACTTTGATGCAACTGATTACTCTATTATTTTTTTGATGGTGACACTACAGGGCAGAAGGAAAGAAAAACGTGGATTTGTGGACAGATGGAACATTATATCCACAAGATCCAAGCACTTTGACACATCTCACATTCTCTTCAATAACTCATTTAGTTACATGGATATGCAATGGGCATAGTGGATTACTAGGATATTGTGAAAGATTGCAAAACCATGGAAAACAACTTCATATGAATAAAGTTCACTTTTTAGAAGGTGAGTTAATTCAGATATCCTCTTATTGTCAGAATAGAGATTGTCATCTCCAAAAGACGATAGAAGAAAATGAACAACTTAAAAAAAAATAATGAATCATTACAGAAGACAGCAATCAATATCAAATTAGAACTAGAGCAAATGTAATCAGTCTTACAGTCTATTCGTATTGAAAACTTACAGTTACTGAAGGATGTGGATTTGGTAAAGAAAGAGGCTGAAAGTAAGAAGCAAAAGCGACAAAGTTGCAAGGATATTCAAATGCTTTCAAAAGGAAATTATCGAAATAGAAGGATCCGTGCATTCAAGTAAGCATATTCTAAATTTTGTAAGTTTTTCAATGACATTTGGATTTAATTTCAGCTATGGTGATATTCTGTTAACTATCTGTTTTTTTTGCAGATCTGCATTAGTAGCTCCTCGGAATATTAAAGACAATGCTTTACTAAGAATGTCATTGGACACAATATTGACTTGCAAATCCACTGAGCGTATCATGATGAACAATAGAATTTCAAATGTAAAGTGTAAAATAGCAGAGTCTTTGATGATGGACGTTCAAAATATTTTAGATAAGACTATAGTTCAGGGTGCTTGAGATTTTGCAGGTATTAGTAGGGAAGCATATGCAACAATATTTAAACTAATTAGAGAAGCTTTTAAGCAAGTTCAAAAAAGAAAAGTCCCAATCCCTAGGACATATCACTTGAAGAAAGAGAGGGATACATTAAACATAGGTATGCATAAGATCACTAGAACTTCATTTCATATTGAGGAGGTGTATGAAACTGATGGAAGATCGATATTCTATAATTCATCAAACAATTTATTTGTTGATCTAAATTACTTGCTGAGATACATCGTCACATTCTATGATATAACCTATGAAAAGGTGAATGACAAAATAATCATAGTACTTAAGTTAGATGAGTCAGAAATTGTGAAAGGGCAGAAGATGGAAAAGGTTAGTATAACTCTCATGAATGGTGCTCTATCCCAAACAGAGAACCAAGAAGATTTCAGATTCAGTGTCCAGTCAGAGCATGATATCTGGTGATTGGCAGCGCTTCAGGTAATTAGCCTCTTTATCACATTATATTCATTGAATAGTATTAATTCTTTGTTAACTAAGTTTGATTAATTTTTTGGACATGTGCTGAAGGAGGATGCTAATATATTATCATGGATATTCTCAAGGACATCTTATCTTAGGATCATCAAGGACAATATGGATGGAGGATTTCTCAATGTTCCAGGAGTTGGAGACTTCAATGTTGAATGGCACTTAGCAGGTGATTTGAAAACATTGAAATGTATGTATAATGTCTCTCACGGTGCTACATCAAAACACCCTTGTTTGTACTGCAAGAAAAATGACAAAAGATGTAACTAGGAGGACAGGAATTACTAGAGAATATGCATATTCAAACTGGAAGCCTGTGCTGCCTATCCCCTTAAAAAATGTGCATGTTTGCACTCTTCATGCAGAAGTTAGATTAATAGAAAAGATCATTTATCTTCATATAGTTTTTGCTTGGAATACTAAGCCATCATCATTAGCAAAGGAAGCTATCTCTCGATTAGAAGATGTTTTATCAAAAGCAGAACTCCATAAAGAACATGTCAAAATTCAAAAAGATGAAAAGCTTTCAGGAAAGAATGAGAACATGCCAACTAAGCCAAGCATAGGAGGAGCAAAAGCACGTCGTTTTCTATCAAATCATACTGGTAAGGCTTCTAATATTCAACACTCAGTCTGGACAGATATTATTGCTGCCACTCAGGACTTCGAGAAAGACGGCAAAGCAAGAGTACTAAAAGTTGATGTATGGAAAAAGCTTGATAGTATGATTGCTATTTTAAAAAAAGAATACTCTGATATTGATAAGAAAGCTGTCCAAAGGACTTGTGTCGAGTTTGTTAATGCAATATCAAAAGCATGGGGAGAAGACCACATCACTCATTACATGGTTAGTATAAAATTTTCAAAATGCTTTCAATTTTTTATATATATTTAGATCTAAACATAAGACTAACATTATGATTTTGACATATGCAGCACATACTAAGATATCATACAGCATTTTTTGCAAATACATATGGAAGCTTGAGTGTATGGTCATCACAAGGGATGGAGAAGTCACACTGGCAAGCACGAGCAACATTTCATCGAAATACACAACATGGAGGAACCAATGAAAAACGAAACTACATTTGTCAATTGTTTCAATGGTTCTACCGCAGAGTTCAGATTCGACATATAACAAAGTCCACACAATACAACAAGTTTAGAGAAGCATGCAAGTTCATACAGGAAGAGAAAATAATCACTGCTGAGTAGAAGATCATCATGACATGTTCAGAATTGCTTTGCAAATTCATTGAACAAGAGTGGAGCAATACCCAATGTAAATGTATTGATTGTATTATACAAAGCTATTCATCATCAGATCTTGTATCAGATTCTATGGTAGTATTGTCATGAAGAAATTCTCTGCTAGCGTATGCATCTAATAGATGTGCATTATCCTTATTTCCACTAAGCTCAATATAAGTGGAATACAATGAATAATGGGAGCTCCTTAAAGGAACATTCCCATCAGTAAAGTCTAAAATGTTCAAAACATAAGATCTTTTGACAAAAATGATCTTATTTGTCTTAACAAATTTATGTCCTCCTAGATAAAATGATAAAGCTTTAACTGCCATTATAAGACTCTCCCCGACTGGGCTCAGGTTGGAATGAGCAATACAGATCTCACTCTTCAAGAAATGCCGAAGATAGTGGCCCAGTCCACTGTCCCCCTAGAACGAGGATGCGTGTTGTCTGAAACCACCTCGTCTCGCAACAAAATCATCTATTATGAGAGCATTCTGCAATATGAAATATGTTAGCAAAAACACAATCAGTGATTGAAAACATTCAAATGCAAGGAAGATTAAACACTTACACATTCTTCATCATCAGCAGCAACCAGATCAGGATGATCAATATAAAGACCACGTACTGAAGTGGAATCATCAGTGAAATGCATTAATGATGGACGAGGGAAGCCCATATGGGATTGAAATGCCGTGAATTCTTCATCGGATGGTCTGCCTCGCCCATCCTCAGCTATATTTGATAAAGTCTTATTCAGGCATTCTTCACCGGTCATAGGCCCTCCTCATCATCAAAATCAATACCGGCAACAAGGTAATGTGTCTCAAAATCTACAAAGTCGGAGAATTCAAAAATTGTGCCGGATAATAAACATAGAACCTTGTCCTCACGATAGTCAAAAAATTTACATAAATTAGCAGTAGTAAAATATACATCGTCATTAATAGAATATACAGGCAAATTGAAAAGACATTTCGAATCCTCCATAGATTTGGATTCATCATCAGATGTATTTTGGCCAATGAAAGAATCTCGGAGAACATCAGTATTTAGATCAATGAAGTCACTTTCTTTATCAGGAGTGTCGATAAGAAAGTGACTGATATCCTTAATGGCTGACTGAACAGAGGAGGGTGCAAAAGGAGGGTCAGCAACAGGAACTTCATCATCATCTGGGATCTGAACTAAAAGAAAAAGTACGAAACCACTCTGATATTCAACCAATCGACATTTCTTGTTGTAATACGGACACATAGAACTACTTTTGAAAAGATCAAACAATTTGGTGAACATTCTATCCAGTCTATGTCTAAAAGCTAGAAAGAAATGAACAAGATCAGTAGAATGCATGTACTGGAGTTGACCTATGGAGCAAACATGCTTGCTAAGTATATCTCTGAATCTGACATAATGTTCATAAAATACGTCAGAATTTGGTTGTGCAGTCCTGAAAACATGTAGATATGGCCTGAATAGGTTGTGGAAGTAGTCCAGACTTTCAGTAATCCCAAATTCACTCAGAAATGAACTCAAGCCTGATTCTCATGAGGATGATGAGGAAGAGGCCATGGCAGTAGCGTGAATATCGCACTTGTGCGCACGGGAGAACTGAACCAAAACTAACTATCAAAATGACGCAGAAGATGGATATGTACGACAGACAGATACATAATATCGCACTTGTGCGCGAGTAAGTATACTTGCAAGCAAACGGACAGCAATGAACGCGCACAAAAGCGATATGTCGCGAATTTCGAGAACGCAAAAGGTAAAAAAATTATTCGGTTTCCGTGCCATTTATACTAAATTTTTGCACGTGCGGTCAACGGACTTATGACACGTGTCTACTTTCAATTCGACAACAGGCACAGGCACATGTGAGATGACACCTGCACACATGTGAAATACACCTAGACATGTGTCGCGTGTTCATTCGATTGCTCATAAACACGTGTCGCTCTCACATTCGATCGTACAAATCTCACACGTGTAGTGTGACAGGGTGACATGTGTCACTCTCGCATTTGTCCGTACAACTCCCACACGTGTGACAGGACGTTCGCACGTACGAACCTCGATATAAAATCACAAATTTTGATGAATTTTTTTCACTTTTTTTTCACTCCGCATATCGCATTTGTGCGCGCCCTTCACAATCAAAATCCCTCCTACTACCTTCCATGCGCATAGGTCCGATACATCTGCCTACGTGTCACCCCATATCGCACTTGTGCGTCTTTCCTCAAATCTAATCGTTCTCTCTGATATTCGGCTCGCATAGGCCCGATATACCGTACATTCTATCCGTACATAGCGTTCCTCTGCGAGTTCTTTATCATCCTTTCCTTCTCATCCTAACCTTCACGCACAAGTCCGCTATCACATAGTTCACGCCCATGGATAGGAGAAAGCAGACAAGGAGAGACTTCTTCTCTCCTGGCTCATCCTCATCTCCTGCGGTTGCCATCACACCACCTGCTAGACCTAGAACGCACAACCGCAGTAGGTGGCTCTCTGAGATACGCAAGTATCAGAGGTTAACAACTCTATTGATCCCAAGAGCTCCATTCTACCGTGCTGTCCAGAACATAACAAGAAACGATCTCGGACAGCACGTTAGATTCACACCGAGTGCTCTTCAGTGCCTTCAAGAGGCTGTTGAAGATTTTTTTTGAGGATTCTTTTTTGCTTGCCATCCATACCAAGAGGGTTACCATAATGCCCAAGGATTTTCAGCTTCTGATGAGAATGAGGGATAGGTACTGTAGGTTACATGTATCTTAGCCTGCTACTCCTAGACCAACTCCTGTAGATAGGACTCATCTTCCTACGAAGTGTCTTAGGAAGCAGACAGCCCCCAAGCGTGCTCCTAAGAAAGTGAAGCCTATCCCAAAATCCATTATAGATAATGCTGCTGTTGATAATGTTGTAAATATAGCTACCTCTGTTTTGGATACTCCTATGATTGCTATAGATACTACACATCCACCTCCTCCTCCTCCTCCCAATTTCTATACATATATAGATTCGGATGATTATCTTAAATTTGAGAAAGACATATCGGATGCTATAGATACAATTGGTACTCCTTTTTGTTTTAGACTAGAAGAACTTGATTTTAGTATTAATTTTAGAGTTCTAGATTGTCTGGATCTCAAAGACAGACGAGCTTCTATCAGTGATCCTGTGATAGAGTCCGGGCTGACACTCTTGCAATTTGACATTGCAAGAGATTCATCAAACGAGTTGCTGGTGCTGAGTAACTTTCTGATCCAGGCCTTCAAGGAGAATAATGACACATTGTCACAGTGTCTGACAAGTGGATGCACACCAGCAACAAAGTATTTTGTCATTCCTTATCATACCAAGTAAGATATATTAAGTGCTTCTTCCTGTTTTATGCATTAACATTGACATTTTCAATTTAAATAGTTCTCAGAATTGCCGCTAAAGTACTTTCAATCTTATTTTGCAGTGACCACTGGAGTTTAAATCTGATCTCTATTAAGAGATCTGTAAAAAATATTATTAAATGTTCTTGTGTCAAAATGAATTCAGTGAGAAATACGCATAAGGATGTAGATATATTCATTCCATATCTAAGTAAATATATTCCTACAGACGTTCCCCATTCCGCCTGGCAGATTATCAGCTTGGAGGTAAACTCTGTCTTTCTTAATAGCATTTTAAAATCAGTATTTTAATGAAATATTTTCAATCTAATTTATTCTGTTTCATAATTGATTTCTTGTGTGCTGAATTATTTTGCAGTCACCCCAGCAAAATGATTCATTCAGTTGTGGGTGGTACACATTGTACAATGCCAAGCTGTTTTTTGAGTGGTTCATCCTTCAACAAGATGTTGATATTTCTAAGGTAATAAATTCTGTTTATTCTTATTTTGGAATCATGATTAGTTTTCTATTCTGGTGATGTTATTGGCCATTACTAATACATGAATGTTCTATTTTGCAGTTTACACTTCCTGAGTACACATCAAGCCAGGTGTACAGATTTAGACAAGAAATTGTCTTGAGTATACTGGCTAGGGCAAGGCGTCAGCCTCCCGTTATTGATGATGGTGCAAAGGATGATGTAGTCGTACTAAATTAAGATCGGAAAAAATATAGATAACATAGAACAAAAATACATGTATAGACTTCATAGAAAAATATACATTAATATATCAAATGTTGCTCCAGTTTATGAATTTGGGAGTACAAAATACATGTATAGATGCCCAACTTGAACTTTCATTTATTGAATGAAAGGGTGTATACTTACTAAAGTTTCGTGAATGTGCAATTGTAAATGATGACATTTTTTATTATTTTGTTCTATTTTGAAATGGCAATAAACATAAAGTACTTACGAGTCTTCCGTTGATGATAAATCTGAAATATGTTGGTAGATTGGTTTGTAATAGCATGAGCTCTGTTTTGATAAAATCAAGCTTTCAGTGTTCTTCCACCTCAACCATAGTCAAATATTCCTCATTGTAGATAATGCTTATCTCCATTCGGTTTGTGTGACCATTTAGTTCAAAGTCTTGATCCAGTGGTAGCCATGTACCTTCAATTTTCTTGTATATCTGGCAGCTAAATGTGAGACTGAGCATTTGCTTTTCGATATGATAACGAAAGATCATTGAGGACTTCTATGTCATTATTTGTTTTACTATCCCAGCCTTGATCCATGAGATCTGACAAAGTCTCATCTGATAAATCCTTGCAAACTAATAAAGTTGGTGTCCTACGAATGCTAGCACTCGAGAAAAAATCAACAAATGTATGCAATGAGATAAACCAACTTAGGTGAACAATTTTCGAGCTTGTGCTTATCTTCATAGCATTTTTAATATCAATGAGTAGCTTGCATCTCAAGGATTCAGAAACAATGTTGTCAGGAGTAGGCCACTCATCACTTTGAAAACTAGGCAATGGAATTGCTTCGAGCTTGCCAAAACCTCCATCTGTTTGTGGCGTATATAAAGATTCATAAAAATAGATACCACAATCTGCAAGTTCCTTTGGACTTCTTCCTCTATATTGTAGCTTTCCAACATCAGAGTGAATCACGTCTAATATTCTTGTAAGTGATTGTGCGGGCTCCCATTCACTTATGCATGATGATATAAATCTGAAAGAAAAAAACAATGTTGAAGCATTTAAATCATAATTTGAAGAGCATCAATAAAGGAAATCACCTATGATTGTTGTAGAGTGCATATGTTTTGATATACTTACAATTACATTTTTGATGATCATGAGGATTGATATCATGTACTTTGATTTCTGAATGCATATATACATGTTGCACTAAGACTTCTGATATCGATTGACCTCCCAGAGTAGTCTTAAACTCCAAAATTTTTGCTTTCCAAAAAGATTTGTAAGTCATTTTTGCTCTTTTCTTTTGTCAAAAATTGCCCTTTGATGATGAATGCAGCAATACCCATGAGTTCTTCGTATATTTTGTTGGCTTCTAGTTATCAGCTTCATCTTTCTCATTGTAAAGAATCACAGAATCGATTGTAGATCTGGGTCTCCTCGCCATTGCTATTTTCAAAGCTTGGGCGCCAAAAATCTCTCTGATATGTTACTTAATTTTAATTTTTCGTATCACATTTAATCTAATGTGAATGCCAACATAGTCACAGTTACTGCGTATACCATATTTTATGTAACTGTACATACTATATTTCTATAACTGTAACTAGTATAGTTAGAAAATTTCATTATACTAAGTAGACTTAACTTGAGATATTGACGTCGGGCAGATTAGCACGTGTCGGGCAGACAGAAGAAACCAATGGGATACGTCCATGCTGCCCGGACACAAATTTTAAAGTTTTCTATATTGCATTTTTAGTTTAGTTAATTTGAACTACGTTACGTAGATTTCAAATCTGTGCATTTTGATTGGGCCTGGTGACGGTCGAAACTAAAGAAAAAAAATAAAAGTATCTTTACAAAGGGTCTTTTTGATATTGAGAACTCCTCTAATGACAACTTAGAAAGGAACTTTGGTTGGATGCAACTAAGATCAGGTTGAAGGTCTAGATCTAGGATCTCTAAGGAAGAGGAGAGTTCACTTGGAGATCATGGACCTTCAACTAGCCATCTCCAACCTCGAAACCTCCAAGAACAATTCAACATGGCTGCCAATAATCCCAATCTACCACAAGAGAATCCAATACCACCTGAGGCCCCAGGAGCTCAAAGGATACCCAACCAATACCACCTGAGGGCCTAGGAGCTCAAAGGATACCCAATCCTTTACTCTATGTTGTACCAATGTCATGAGTCATCCCACACAATCGACGAGCCCCTAGACTCAGCATGAAATGAGATAGAGAAGAGAGAAGATGACTCTCTCCACGAGTTACATCCTTTTATAGCAGGTCCAAACCCTATTTGGCCACTTGGCTTTCCCACCAAAATGCTAACCCTACCAATTTTGGGTCTAGATTCAATGTACCCAACTTATTCAAATTGAATATACTCAAACTCTCATTCTATCTTTCCCACACTTTTAAAAAGTGTTTATTCAAATGAAATTTAGACTAATGAACTTTGAAAACTCAACCTCTAAGTCTAAAACAAGTTCTGGCCTCAATATGCCAAATATGGAAATATTGCAAAATGTGATGAAACTAGTTGAATCTTTCACACTTTGTACACAAGCACTTACAAACTACAATCTGTAAGGTAAACAAATTCCTCATAAGCAATTACTTAATGAAAATGCCTATGAGATCCACACAATCTCAAGTATGTGCTAGAGTAAAGAAATTTTTAGAGTTCAACCAACAGATCTAAATCCTTAACTCACCCAATCGATCAAGAATTACTCATTATCTTAAGAATCCTTACATTTTCTTATAATCTTCAAACGACCTTTAAGTATCAATTTATGATCCATCAATCATAAACACTTAGAATCTTATGATTTGTCAATCATAATTACAGGATTCCAAACCCATACTTAATCATTGGAAGATACTGAAGTATATGCACAACATACAACAAGGAAAATATATAAGAATTATTCTGAAATTTTTTCCACAAGGAAAATAACTGGATTCCAAGAATATCCTTCCAATTAGATTCTTAACCAGATTATGAGTTCCAAATTTTACAATCATCCAAGTAATTAAAGACCATTATAACATTCATCTTTAACAATATAAACTTTATACAATCTCCTAGAACTCTAGAGATTACAAAGTTCTGCTGAATTCCCAAAATTTAGTTTACTATTCTTGGAACCATTAGGGTCCGGTATCCAATTGAGCTCATAGAAATACTATTACTAATGAATCAAGTCTATCCCAATTTCCATCTGTATATCCATGAAGTGTCTGGATATCGGATGAATCGACATCACCATAGTAGATGAAAAATCCAATGGTAGTTCGTATATATCTCATTACTCTGAAAAGAGCTTTCCAGTGGATATTGGCTTAAAGAGTAGAGATCATTGCATACATCAAAGATCTGAAAATTGATTGATATGGATATCCATTCATTTCAGCCTTCTCCTCATCGGTTTGAGGGCATTGTTCCTTAGGAAACTTTATATCTAGGTCCATCCAGGCTTGCAATTCATGAAATTTAATTTCATCAGCAATTTATAGAAGTACCTCTGTTGGGTGATGTAGAGAAGTCTTTTGCTTCTGTCTATGTGGATCTGAATCCCGAGACAATAATGCGCTTCCCCCAGATCTGTCATCTCAAATTCTTGGAATAACATTCTCTTTGTGTCTTTTGTCAGTTCGATATTGTTGCTGGAACAACAACGTATCATCCACATAGAGTGTGATCATGACAAAGAATTGATTAACAACTTTAAAATATACATTACAATCTACAGATCTTGGTTCAAATCTCTGGTCGATCAAGAATGTGTTGATTCGATGGAACCATGCTTTGGATGATCATTTCAAACCGTACAAAGCTTTATGGAGTTTGCATACTTGATCTTCTCGACCATTGAGGATGTAGTCCCATTGAGGAATGATGTTTGTACATCCATCTAGTGTACTTCAAGATATGTTGCAGCAACGTATGATAGTAGCAGTCGAATGGAAGTGTGCTTGACAACTGGGCTAAAACTTTCGAAGTAGTCGATATTGGGAATTTGTGAAAATTCCATTGCCATGAGTCGAGCTTTCTTTCTGTTGATACTACCATCTGCTTTGTATTTGATCTTAAAGATCCATTTGTAGTCGATTATCTTTCTATTTGTTGGCAGCTTGGTGAAAGTCCATGTGTTGTTCCTCAACAATGAGTTGTACTCCTTGTCCGTAGCTTCTTTCTAGAGATCTAAATCGGCCTGTGACATAGATTCCTCAATTGTGGTTGGCTCCTTAATAGAGTAATGAGAAAACTCATCAGTGTATCGGACAGGCTAAGTTCAAATTCTTGTTGATCTTTTTATTGAAGCTTCTGGTTGCAAAATTTGACTTTGTGTTGGCTGTGTCAGCTGCTTCTGAGTTGTAGCTTGATCATCATTTTTTTTTGAGTTTGACTGTACAAAGTGACTGCTTGAAGGAATCAAAATGACATTTTGATATGCATCAGTTGTCGAGGTAGAAAATGTAGACTGCATTTGCCCTTCAAATCAATAAACTAATCTTCAATAAAAGTCACATCCTTGTTAGTGAAAACTTTATAGGTCTCTATGTTGTACAGTCTATACATTTCATCAAACATACAATAGCCAACAAAAACTATCTTGAAAGAATGCTCATCTAGCTTTTTTCTATTGTCCTTTGGTACATGAGCATAGGCAATACATCCGAATACTCTCAAATGTTTTAAGGCTTGGATCCTATCCAAACCTCATGAGGGGTTTTGCTATCAAGGAGGCCTTCAGTTATACATCAGTTCTGCACATAGGTTGTTGTCGATACAACATTTTTCGAGAACGATTTGGACAATGAAGCATGAGTCATGCATTTGATAGACTTGACTAAGGTCCTGTTCTTCCTTTCTACTAGTCCATTCGACTGTGGAGAATAGGAAGCAGCAAACCGCTACTCGATACCGTTGGCTGAGCATTAATCCTTGAATACATTTGAGATGTATTGTCTTGCCATCCCTGAACTTCCACTTGGAAATGGCTTGCTCATCGACATTGGAAAGTAGTCCAGTTCCAGCAACTATTTCCCACAATTCCTTGGCCATCAGTACTACTCTCATCTTGAATTTCCATAAGTAGTAATTCAAACCATCGAGTTTGTCTACCATTAGAGCAGACTGTGATTGCAAATCCATTCGAAAGTTCAGGATGAGTGTATGCAGATAGTAGATTATATGACAGTAAACAATTATAGTAAGTGTCTACTCTTTATCAAAACAATACTTCTGATAATGTAAGCTATATCCACTTTAAAAGAATCAGAGAGCAAAAATTATAGCTTTGATACCATGTCGGGAGAAATGTGTCATGACAGGGGCAAGTACTCTTCAGTGCATAAAACCACGTCTATCGAATTCAGGCTGACTTCGACAGATCGAAGTCTGCCCTACTTGATCACAGCTTCGAAGTCATTAGATGTATACTGTCGATTCCATAGCCATGCACGAAGTGGATTGATTTAAAGTTAGCTTTGCAAAAGCATATTTAGTGCGAGAATTAGAGCATCACAATCGACTCAGACTATCAGTCATAGAAGGCAATTTAATCTACAAATAAAATTATCTGCATGCAAGAATCAATCTGAAAATGACCATTTAGCATGACATTCACGACCTAGATTACTCGAACATTGATTATTCAGTCATAAAAAATAGTTGTTGTAACAGCAGCTGAGTGAGAATATCGGATGAGTTTCCATCACCTTGGGCTCTATGACTTTGGTCAATAGTAATGCTCCTTGAACATTGGATTTCGTACTCTCCTCATCAGAACCTTCATCTTCTTCTCGGATGGCATCATCCATGGCATCACGTAAAGTCGTGTACATTTCTAGTGGTCTAAGTTCACGCTTAATGGATTTCGAGAGGCCAGCCATGAACCATATTAGCACAACTTGATCAAGTGTCAGATGAGCAGGGCATTCGGTTTTAAGCCATTTGAGGTGTTTGATGTAATCATGTACCCTCTCATTCTTTCTTATATTTATCTTACTCAGCAGTAAGAATGGAGACGAATGAATCCTTGAGAGATTCCCACTCATTTCGTTCATGTCACTCAAGATTGAAATACCATTCTCAAGCGGCATCAGTGAGAGTCATGCTAAAGAGCTTGAGTTTCTCTTCCGAGGTTGTCTCTCCATAGGCTTCACATGTGTTATGGCCATATTCAGCTAAGGACATGGAATAGTCCTAATATGGTAGACCGACCCTCCAGTGTTCGAGATTATTGGTCATGACTAGATTTAATTCCAAGTCAAGGCCTGCTGGTGACTAATGACCTTGAGAGGACCCAGACACTCTAATTGAGTAGTGCATATACATGTGACTGATATAGGCAGGAGGTATGCATGAAGAACTATACCTATTTATAGTTGACTTGCATGGGGATTGCATGTGCTCATGCATAGGATCCTACTCTCTATTTATTGAGGTAGTGATTATTCCGTCAATGACTTTGGTCTAGGTTACCTGATGAGCTCTTCTCCTCTTGTTGTCACATTGGCATGGCTTGGGGACTCGATCCAGGAGGATTCTCCAGGAGGGATCTAGGATTGGTTGGGTGGTTTTGCTCCACAATCTCTCTTGTGTTTTCCTATCCTCATTTTAGGGGTTTTCAGGCTAGTGGTCTTTACATTGGTATCAGAGCCCGACTAAGATGCAGTTTTGGATGGGATAGAGACAAGCTCTATATGGATTGGAAGTGAGAGCACTTGGATTTGCATCCCGGATTGGAGTGCTAATTTCTCACATGGAATAATGAAATCACAAAATTTAGGTTGTTGCATGCTCTCCAAAATTACGGTAGAGTGCTCTTCTACAAGGCTGATTTTGGATTATTGATGCTGAGAATTTTTGTGACTTCATTCAAAAAAATGTAAAGACCAGTAGGGGAAACCCCTAAGATGAGGATAGGAAAACACAAGAGAGATTGTGGAGCAAAACCACCCAACCAATCCTAGATCCCTCCTGGAGAATCCTCCTGGATCTAGCCCCCAAGCCATGCCAATGTGACAGCAAGAGGAGAAGAGCTCATCAGGTAACCTAGACCAAAGTCGTCGACGGAGTAATCACTACCTCAATATATAGAGGGTAGCATCCTATGCATGAGCACATGCAATCCCCATGCATGTCAACTATAAATAGGTTACAGCTCTTCATATATACCTCCTGCCTATATCAGTCACATGTACATGCACTACTCCATATGTCTCAATTAGAGTGTCCGGGTCCTCTCAAGGTCATTAGTCACCACCAGGCCTTGACTTGTCCTTAGCTGAATATGGCCATAACATTCTTCCTCCCTTAAACAGAGTCTGTCCTCCAAGAACGGGAAAAAGAAAACATGAAACCATTCCTTAAGCTTTCAAATCTTACCCATGAACCATTATTCTTAGTCTAATCTTTCCATCTGAATAAGTCACTTAGAGATGCAACAATGTTAAAAATGTTTGCCTCTACTCATGAATACTCATAATTTCTATTCTTTGAGGAAGCTTTCATTTAGGGTAGAATGAACTGCTAAACCATATCTGGATGCTTGTCTTTTTGCTAGAATTTGCTTGGATTAAAGTTTGATTGCAGTCTTTAATCCATAATGTGTTGAATCATGTCTTTTTAATTGGGTTCATTGATAGATTGAATTGTGTCAACTCATCAAGATAATATAAAGAACTAAATTGTTACTACATGATTCTGTGGTCTGCATGTTGTGGAGGAAGGGATTTAGCCCAAAATCCTCTTACAGAACTGCATGAGAAAAGACATTGATGGATGGCAGTCAAACTAATTTATTGCAGAATTGATAGCTAAGCTAATTGAGTGAGCATTCACCTCCTTTGGAAGGTTTTTTATCCTGCAAAAGTAATTAAGCTAAACAGATAGTTCTTAGAACTGTTTTCTGTTTGAAGAGCTTTTCAGAAACTTTTGAAGAGTTGCAAAAGGTCGCTTGACAGCCAATTGCTGCTTGAAGTCTGACTCTCAGGGATTGATTTGCATGAATTGGTTCTGCAAATTGTAAACACTTGTAGCAATCCTTCCTTCCAGAGCTTCTTGAGGCTATCGGACGTTTCTCACAGCAGGTGATGCCTGAGCGCTGAGGCAGCCAACCGTTTTTGTGAAAACCGGTTCTTTCTACTTGGAGGCCGCATCTGGAATGGTGTGGAATGATCCTAGGCTTGTTGGCAACTGGTGCAGCGTGGGTTGTTTGCAATGCATGTTGCATGGAAGTCGTTGAATGGATCTGATGCAGTGATGGGAATCGGATAAAAGCGAGTTGTAGAGCTGTTTTAGTGTGCTTTTCCAACTGATTTTGGTGTGCTTTCCACCTCTTTTTTCTTAGAGGGAGGTCGGATTGCATCTGGTGATCAATTGGTGGGTAGTAGCGCCTCGATGCACTCTCTCTCCCTCGTTCTTTTTGGCTTTGTGGTGCCTCCTTTCCCTCTTTGATGGCGGCTATAGTGTGACTATGGCAGGAACTACCTTTCTTCCTATTTCAAAACAATCTTAGGGTTTTTTGAAATGAAGGCATGTGTGACATTTTGGGGTTCTATGTTTTTTTGCCTTGTGCATGCCTTTTTTGGTGCTTATTGTTGATTTGCTGCATGTTACCAAAAGGACAGTAGTTGAGAAATTGCATGAATGTCCAATCAATGCTTTGCATGCCGGTTGACCGAGGGTTTTTTAGGGCTTGACAACTAGCAATTTTTAAGTTGGTTCCAAATTCTGTTTCGAAATCAATTCAAAAATTTTAGTTACAAGCACCCAGTTAGAGGAACTTTGGTTTCTTGGTGCTTCGTAGTCAATGCTATAACCTTGTCGTTTTGAAGGTAGCTTTCCGGGCTTGGCAGGAGGAATTTACTTTTTTCTTCTCCATGGGCAATAGGCATGCTTGAGGCCTTATCAACTTGACAATCACCTGTAAGCCTAGTTTTTTGAGAACTTAATACTGTTGTTTTGTGTCAAGCTATAATAATCGGTCTAAATTTTGTTAAACCGATCTTGACAAAATAATGGTAGTGGTTTGATTCTCCAGGCAAGTACCTAGTTAGTGGAAATTTTGAGTCCCTAGGACTGTGTTTTTTATCGATTTAACTCTGGAATACGATTACTCCCAGTAAATTGAGTTAAATGGTATTTTTAGGATTCTTCCTTTTCGACTTTGGTGTTGTACCGATAGGTTATCCTAAAATATTTTAATCTTTATGATTGAGGAAACTAAAGCTTTTCAGATACTTGTTAAAGTGAATAAGTGGAATAAGGTCGTAATTTTTGAGAAGTAGCTCTATATTCGATTAAAACACATATATCAAATATTGTAAAGAGTACTCAGATCCAAATATTATTCTTTTCCATTATTTTCAGGCAACTTTAACGAAGTAATGGAGCTGGTGTGGTCAAAAGGGAAGTAGCCTAGCATTTACTTGTGTCTAAGTAATTTTTAGGGACCTTCGCTAAAAGAATTTTCGGGTGAAGAAAATGAGACACCTGAGTAGGTAAATGTGATAGTGTTGTGTAATTTGAATTGGTTATGAATCCTTGTAAGAAAATTGCATAACATCGGGTTTTTTCGAATTCATTAAGTTGAATTTATTTTGAATATCTATAGGAGTGGATCCTATTTGTTATTGGAAATTGGACATGGAACAAGAATGATACTTGGGTCACATTTGTACTATAAAGCACCTTATTCTTAAGAGTTGTGACTCTCAGATGGTAGGAATTCAAGAGTATAGTACCAACTAGATGGGTTGTTTTATGTGACAGTAAAGCCATGTGCAGATTCTTGTTAAATTACAATTTTGAATTGGATTATTGCGATCCATTAGGAACAAATTTGGGGGTACTCCGGTATTTGGTGGAATAGATATGTGCATATATGGTATTGGAAATCCAGATAGAGGTTTTAGATCTCTGGATTATCGGATAATATAATTAGTGATCTTCTTGAAGGAATTGAATTCCTTGTACCATTTCGGATTTAGATATCGGATATCTATTGGTATACTTCAGCTATATTGATTTTTTTTCCCTTTTGGTTTTGAAGAATAAACTCAGGTCATTTCGACTGTATATGAACAAGGTATCTTGTCCATACTGGGGTCAATGCCTAGTGGTATTCTTAGATGAATTGTCGTCTACAGTGAAAACTTATGGAAATGGAGAATTCAATAGTTGGAGGTATTTTTCTAGAAAATGGTTGAAGATTGGACCCTATATTGGATATAGAATGGTCATATAGTCTTTTTGATTTTCTGATGGTCGGATCCAAAAGCAAAGGGCTTTCTTGGAGAGAAAACCAATGGTATGGGACATCAGTGACTTCAAAGAGAAAATTCTTGTGTGAGAATGATCTGTAGGCCAGTGGCTAGTATTTATATTCTTTGTAAATCTAATAGTTGAACCATTGGTAAAGCCTATTTAGGGTATTTGGAGAGATTATGAGATATAGATTCGGATCCCTCAATGGTATCTCATAAATTCCAAATCGGAAATCCTTAAAAGCTATTTCTCTTTTGATTTTTAACCTATACCATTTAAAAATTTCTTATATACGAGACAATTGGATTGAGATTCATATAATTCCTTCCAGTGTAGAACTAGGTTCTGAAGGACTGTTTAAGTTATATGAATTTATGCTTCCATTTCAGGGTTGTGAATATAGCTCAGAATCAATTGATGTTTCAATCGATTAAGTGGAATTTAGACTTCCTAAGCCCAAATGCTTATCTCTATTTGATAGTTGATTATTGAGAGTAATATTTTTATCACTCGGGATAAGATATTTTATGATATTAAGGAAAAACTCTGGGTTGTAATAGTATTTGATACTCATTACTGACTTTTTCGAATCTCTGATATCTTATACGTTGTCTCCTGGGAACTTTTTGATTGAAATTATAAAATTTCTTTTAAAAGGGGGAGAAGAAAATGATAGGAATAAGACTTTCATGGGATTAACCAGTTGCATAGATTTCTTTTGTGGAATCCAGTTTGTGTGCAATGGTGGAACTATCCAGTGGAATAGAGAAAATCTCTAGTGATTATTTTGAATAATTTGGAACTAGAGGAGATTTGGAGGTTTTTGAGCTGTGAGTTATTTATGAATATGGGAAGTAGTGGTAAAGATTAAATTAGGTTCACTGATTGGCTACCAAGTACCATTTAGTTATGGATTAGATTAGTGGAATAAAACTTTAATATGAACCTTTTGTCCAAAGATGTCTGTATAAGTCAGCCTAATCTTAGTTGGTGCACTAAGATCTGAAGTAGGTTGATTGGTTGAAGGAATTTTGTGGATAATAGTATGATGGAGGGAAAACTTGGGATGTGGAATTATTCACTTCAGAGATTTCCCAGATATGTTATTTACTCAAAAGAAATAGAATCTTCTATAGCTGAGTTACAAGATTCTCAGTGACATATGTGAGTAAGATATGCGAATTTTGGAGGAATCTGCCAGATAAGGACATATGTGTTTATGTACTAGGTCATAGTGGAATAAAACTTTCATGGGATTAATCAGTTGCATAGATTTCTTTTGTGAAATCCAGTTTGTGTGCAATGGTGGAATTGTCTAGTGGAATAGAGAAAATCTCTAGTGATTATTTCGAATAATCTGGAACTAGAGGAGATTTGGGGGTTTTTGAGCTGTGAGTTATTTATGAATATGGGAAGTAGTGGTAAAGATTAAATTAAGTTCACTGATTGGCTACCAAGTAGCATTTAGTTATGGATTGGATCAGTGGAATAAAGCTTTAATCTGAACCTTTTGTCCAAAGATGTCTGTATAAGTCAGCCTAATCTTAGTTGGTGCACTAAGATCTGAAGTAGGTTGATTGGTTGAAGGAATTTTGTGGATAATTGTATGATGGTTGGAAAACTTGGGATGTGGAATTATTCACTTCAGAGATTTCCCAGATATGTTATTACTCAAGAGAAATAGAATCTTCTATAGCTGAGTTACAAGATTCTCAATGACATATGTGAGTAAAATATGCAAATTTTGGAGAAATCTGTCAGATAAGGACATATGTGTTTATGTACTGGGTCATAATGAGATTATTCTCATATGTGCACGATTAATCTTGTTTGGATCTACTATGAATTCCTGGTTACTAAGGTTATCTGTTGCACTTAACCTAGTCGTTGAACATAGACATATGATCAAGTATTGTGTTTGATAATTACTTGCAAAGTTAACAGATCTGTTCTAATAGATCTATAGGTTAACTTAAAAAAGTGATTTGGATATGGGACACCAACTACTATCGGTGCTTTATTTTTTATTTCGCTAACAAAGCACGCTTAATCTACAAAGTAGTTGCAGTTTCCAAATGGACGGATGAACAACGCGTCGTCTTTAATCAACTCAAAGAAGCCCTTACCACTGCACCCATCCTCTGGGCTCCTGATTATTCTAAGGAATTCCATGTGCATACCGATGCATCCAAGTATGCCATTGGAGCAGTGCTCACCCAACCATGAGAATTCAAAAAGGACTACCCAATTCGTTTTCTTAGTTGACAATTGATACATGCTGAAGTCAATTATACCACTACCGAACGCGAAGCCTTGGCAATGGTATATGCGGTTCAGAAGTTTCGCCATTATCTTCTAGGAAAAGTCTTTGTGTTCTTCACTGATCATCAAGCACTATTGTATCTCATCAACAACATGCACCACAGGCCGTATCGACTACACATCAGACACCGACTATTCGTCGTACATCCGACATTGACAAATTGACTTTACCAATAAGTCGTATGTCATTATCAACTCTAATAGTCGGCTCAAACATTTGGTGGCTCAACAGTACCTTCATCACGACTAGACAGAATCTCCAACAGAATCAGATATTGTTTGAAGGCGACTGCCAACAACACGTAGTGCCTTAATCTTATTTGTAAAGTACGAATTAAGTATTCTTTAAATTAGTTAGCCATGTGTATATATCCAACAACTCATTAGTTGCTCGGTTAAACTTTTAGCAGTTCAATCAAACATCCAGACCGCAATTGTTTTGTTCTTTCTCAATGTTATCATAGAGCATTGTTTCAGGAAGAACACGACTATGTTTGCATTCGAACTATATTTCTTCACGACTGAATAATCAATGTTCCAGTAATCTAGCTTGTGTATCTCATGATGAATGCTCATTTTACTCATGTTCAGATTGATTCTTGCTTGTAGATAAACTTATTTGTAGATTAAATTGTCTTCTGTGACTGATAGTTTGAGTCAATTGTGACGCTGTAATTCCTGCACTAAATTTGCTTCCGCAAAGCTAATTTAAAATCAATCTACTTTGTGCATGGCTACGAAATCGACCGTATAGATCCAATGACTTCGAAGCTGTGATCAAGTAGGGAGACTTTGATCTGTCTAAGTCGGCCTGAATCCGATAGATGTGGTTCCTGTTGCGACACATTTCTCCCGACACAAATGAATGCCCTTAGGGTAGACAACTAGCCCAAAGGTTATACATCTTCTATAATACCAATAACCATTTATCTAGAATCTAAGAATACAAGTTGTTGCAAGACAATATCAATGAAAGATGCAACGATAGGGACCTCGAATTACAAGTTATCTGAGGCCCGTATTCCAACAGGCACCCCAACAATGCCTATGACTACCAGGACCCAATAATGCAGCATCAGCCTTAGTATTGCAACAACTTGGCCCTCAGATAAATCGCCAGATTGTTCTAGCAAACTTTGCTACAACAAGTCAAGATCTCCAACCCCAATGAGACTTCATCTTGGAAAATGTGTCCGTACCTGAGGATCAAGGCTTCCCTTGTTTTTATATGTATGGAACTGAAGCTTCTATCTATTTTTTGTTTACCGCACAGCAACATTTTCACAGAAATAGAGCACGTATCCAGTGTTACGGTTGTGGGGAGAACCATCGCATCATTGAGTGTCCTTATAAAGGCACTTATACTCCTATTTGTAGAGAGTGTGTCCATGGCCATTGCTACAAAGATTGTCCATCCTAACCAGTAGACCGCAAGTTGATGCACCTATCAATCTCGCAACTGTTATACATGATAGGAGAGCCAATGCAAATAAACTAGAAATCTCTACCTCTGTTCAGACACGTGCCCAAAGACTGAATGAACCCCCAATCGTAGAAAGATTCTTGGATGTGGAGCACAATCAACCCCCACACAATAAGACATTACACTTGATCTATTGGACCTGGAGAGTATCCAAACCCACAAAAAGAGAAAAAGCGTTACATCAAAGTAAGAGAATGGATCCAGGAAGAGCAAGCTAAGGCTCATATTGGTGATCTTAATTGGCCAATAGAACCTATGGATTCAGCTGAACTTTCTAATCAAGCCATGAATGCACCTACTTTACCCTTGAACTCGGAAGGATTTATCCATCTAGAATTCACTGAAGAACTAGAAGGAAGTGGAACTGAGGCCTTAACCACCCTATTATCCAGTCAAGTCACCATACCTTTATGTGATGCATTGAAGAATTCTAAACCCTTAAGACAAGCCTTAACCACATGGTTAGGAGCAGAGGATACACCTAAAATGCCCTCCATAGATGGAGAAAGTGATGATGACCAATTCGTGATGGCCATAGGTGCCATTTGGGATAATGAAAAGAGTAATGTTACCTTACCCATTCAGCACGAGACCCTTCCCTCAGTAGCCGCCGTTATTGATGGTGATTCAAGAGTGAACATTATGTCTTCACATATATACCAAGAATGGGGACTAAGTGGATTGAAGCCCATAGGTTTTACCTTAAAACTTGCTGATCAAAGTTGCGTCAAGCCTATGGGAATCATGGAGAATGTACATGTGAAAGTCACAATCTTCGCTTTGTCATCTACTTCACTATTTTAGATCTTCCAAAAGAATCCCCATCCTATCGACTTCTATTAAAAAGTCCATGGTTGAAATTAGCTAAAGTTCACCATGACTGGGGTACAGACCAAATCACACTTGAGATCCGGAAAAAAGAAGCGTCACAAACCATTGGAAATCCATCAAGATTTTGATATTGATATCATCAATTGGATTGAGGCTCTAAATATAGTCAATTATATGAATTCTGTAAAAGGATCTATCTCCTTACTTCAAGAAACCAATCAAGAGCCTGAATTGAACCCTCAAACCAAAAACTTGTCACCCTTGATGATGAGATTGCAATCGGGGTGAACATGGTCGAACTATCATGGCTCCCATTAGAATCACTCCCAAAACCTTGTGAAAAAGAACTTCTCCCTTGGTGCTCAGTGATCACCTTGGCAGATGATGTGGAATACTCTAATGAACAAGCATTAACTTACTTCTACCCGCATCGTTATGGAGAGAAGATGATATCAAAAGATATACCCAGGATCCCACCAATGGGAAAGGTTTCCAAGGAATCACGTTTCACAAACGTATATCAATACAAGGTCAAGGTGAGCCAATGGGACAATCTAGTAGATGAGACCATAACTTGTGTGGATACCACACTGTGGGATCCCATGGAGATGACAGTTACGCTGATAATCCCACCGATTCGCTCATGCTCTATCAATATGGCAGTAGCCAAGAAACTTGCCACCAAAATACTAGCCAATTTGAAAGGCAAGGCTAAGATGGTTTTGATCGTCCGCAACTCATGAATATCAGATTCAACCGGAGATGCTACATCTAAAGCATCAAAGATAATCTCAACGACATCCACCTCAACATCCCAAAATTTGAAGCCAAGACAAGATCAAGGTTGCATGATGTGCCAACATACTTTCAAGATTATACTTTAGATGATGTGATTGTTTCCTTACCTCAAGCCTAGCGGAAACTTGACTCAAATGATCTACATGATAAATCTTGTTTGTACGAAGGTCCTGCAACCTCTAGATCTAGTTGATCCTAGGAAAGATGAGAAATTAGTTTATGTAGGTGAACAACTTACGATTGAAGAACCATCTGATCCAAGAGATCTCCTACATGAATATCATGATTGTTTTTCATGGTGGTCCTACAAGGATCCCAAGGGAATACCACCTGAAATAGTGCAACACACCATTCCGTTGGTCAATGGCGTTGAACCGAAAGTGAGCCGACCTTATCGCTACAACCCACACTATTTAGTAGCTTTTTTAACAAGATTTGGAAAAACTACTTGATGTTGGATTCATATATGAGATAGAACATGTTGACTGGGTATTTCTGATTGTGATTGTGCCTAAGAAGAATGGGAAACTACGCATCTGTGTAGATCTCAAGAAGCTTAATATGGTCACAAAGAAAGACCACTTTCCTTTACCTTTTACCGAAGGAGTGCTTGAACGAATAGCAGGAGAAGAGACCTGTAGTTTCCTCGACAGATTCAGTGGGTATAATCAAGTGCAAATAGCAGCAAAAGACCAGCATAAGACTGTCTTTGCAATAGCATGGGGACCTTATGCCTTCTGCATAATGTTGTTTGGATTATGCAACGCACCTAGCACCTTCTAGAGAGTTATACAACATATCCTCAAAGAATTTCTTTAGAAATTCTTACATGTGTTCCTTGATGATTTTTTGTGCGTATATTTAAAGGTACCACTTAAATCGTCTAGAATGAGTTCTGCAACATTCAACCCAAAGGTGCTACTTAAATCATCTAGAACCTAACCAAATGCCAAATATGGGTAACCCATGGCATTGTGTTAAGGCATGTTATATCGCAGTACGAGATTGCCACTAATTTGGATAAGATCAGGGTAACAATTGAGATGACCCTACCCAAAACAATACGTGATGTCTACACCTTTATGGGACAAGCCAATTCAGTGTTTGCTTTATTGGCTCACCCAAAATATCATCTTATCGTTGAACCTAAATGCACACAAGAAGCCCTAGACACCTTCGAGAAAATCAAACAAGCTCTTGTCACCACCCCTATCTTACGGTCTCCAAACTGGAGCATAGAATTTCACGTACATATAGATGCATCCAAGTATGCAATAGGAATTGTGCTGAGACAACCAAGGGAAATGAAAAAATATTTTCCCATCTGCTTCGCTAGCCGACAACTCATTGGAGCAGAGACCAACTATACCACCATTGAGCCAGAGGCTCTTACCATCCCATTTTGTCAACGAGACAACTAACTGCCTAATGAAAGGATTTTTTTGTTATTCATCGATTTAGTACTCCACATTATCCAAGGGGTAATGGACAAGCAAACTTTTCAAACAAGATTCTGTACAATATTATGACCAAGACAGTTGAGGCAAGCCGATCGGATTGGGAACACAAGTTACATGCTGCATTATGGGCATTTCGAACAGGTTTAGGGGTTAGCACAAATCAGACGTCTTTCCATTTGGTTTATGGTCAAGATGTTGTGATGCCGATTGAATTTTTGATTCCATCCTTACGCATAGCAATTGTGAACGCTTGGATGATGCTAAACCTTTACAACTTCATCATGAGGCTTTACATACACTATGTGAAACTAGATAGATGGCGGTTTGTGCACTAGTAGCAGAGAAAGCTTGTCGCAAAGCATGGCATTATCGTCATTTACATAATAAGGATCTGAAGGAAGGAGATCTTGCTTTGATGTACACAACGAAACCGATTAAGGGAAAGTTGAAATTCACAAGTAAAGGACCATACAGAGTTAAAGAAATTTTATCTTATGAAGCAGTGGTCTTGGAACACCTTGATGGCTGAAGATTTGATACCCCAGCGAATAGAAGCCGATTACGCAAGATTTGGCAGCCTGATCCTCCGACTTGATTATCAATTTATTTGATTTTTCAATTTTGTTGCTTTCAATTACTTATTTGTTACCGTTTTGGAAAAGACAGTAAAAATAAAAATAAAAATGATGAGCAAAAGTCTGGAAAGTCATCAAGTCAGAAGAAAAAAAAATGAAAGTATTTTTCAGAAATGATTTGTTTGAGAAAGAAATGACCCAAAAATACTATCATGGCTAGATTTTGATTCAAATAGTCATACTAACATTCGTTGACCTCGCAGATACATTCAATTCAAATCTACCTATAGTGAGTTGGGCGAAGGTTGGTTTGCAGCAGAAGTGCCAGTGTTTAAGCTAGGCAAGAGTTCAGCTCTATGTCACCTAAGGTCCTTCATTGAACATGATGGAGTCAATATTGCCAACCTGACAGATTTATTCAAAACATTAAAATTAGGTTGGACGAAGGTTGAAACCTTGAATCTACTTGCTTGTGTACTTTACCTATTTTACCTACTGAAATCATGTCTTCAACTAATTCTAATACCTCTGTGTCACCTCCTTCCATTATCCAACTTGATGTTCCAACCTCAATGGACATCATGGCTTTGGCTAGCACTGATAGAGTGGCAGAATGGTTGAGCCTCTTTTGAAAGTGATGGGGATACATGCCATTGCCTTCTCAGATAGTATTTGTATGGAGTTTATTAGTATGGCCTTCGGCATGTGGGATGATGCCAAAGGCAAAATTCTATATCACCTTTCAGGGAGTAGTGCACAAAGTGTGGGTAACAGAGGCTACTCTTGCTACAATAGGCATCTATCTAGAACAAGGCCCAATCCCTCTCACAAAGCGACCAATACAACCATAAAGCCTCATGTCAATACCCGAGCTATTCAGTACCACATCAATGATAGCTATCTCATTGAGGCCATCAGTGATCCTATAGTTCAGGCAATTGCACAGCTTCTGAATTACTTTCTGATGGTGGAAAACCTGCAGAAGGAGATAATCTCCTCACAATCCTTCACCATTTGGTCGAATTCCAATCAAAGTCCGAGAAGGGGACATGCCAGCCATACGACTAGTACAAGATGGTTTTTGGAGAGTTGAGGCGAGCCATAAAATCCAATACAAAGAAGTAGTTCACTGCGAGCTCTCTTCTCTCATCCGTAGCCGCATTCTTTTGGAAAATCAAGGTGCACGGCTTTCGGTCCGAGTTTTAGCAATATAACAACCTGCATCTGCTGAGATCTCTCATCTAGCTTGCATCTTGATGTCCACTAAAAGTGTGAAGCTTGTCGACTGCTCTGTAATAGATATGTTGGTCCATTGTAGCTCAAATGTAACTCATGACTCTTATGAGAGCCTTTCAATGTATAATCCCCGAATTGGCAATAAATTGGCTTATAGAATTTGGATTCATTAGTGAGTGAGCTATCTGAGAATTCATCATATTAAAATTGATGAATGTATACCGAATCTTTCTCTTTTAAGTGAATCAACATCTACTCTCTATCTCTTTGGATTTGCATTACGAGATAGTAAAGAGTGATTGGAAAGATATACTCTCTATCATTTACTTCTCTCTAGAGATCAGAGTCTGGTTGGTTGAGTGTTTCATCGACAATAATCGATTCTCTAATGAGATGGCAAACAGACTCATCAATAGACCTCGTGGGTTGTGTGCACACTCTGATTGATCTACTCAGAGGTAGCGTGGGATAATTATCCAATACTTGGCTCTGTTGTTGTGAAGTAACAACGCCTTCCTCTGATTTGCAGTTGGTAAGCATCTACGGATGTAATCAAACCTGATGCTGGAATTGTCATCATGGTTGGAGCATATGAGGGTTCATCTAGAATTCTGCTCTTGTCTTTCAGGTTGATGAATTGGTCCTCAATAAAATTGACATCTTTGTTGAATTAATTCTTTGAGGTGTCAGGATCATACAGCTTGTAAGTTTTGTCAGAAGAAGCGTAACCAATGAAGATGGCCTTGATGATGTGAGATTCCAGCTCCTTATTGGTCTCTATCAGGATCTGCGCCTAAGCAATGCATTTGAACACTATGAGGTTCTTTAATAAAAATGTGGAGCGTGCCCAAACTTCGTAAGGTGTTATACTTGAGAGACCTTTAGTCAAATGTTTGTTCTAAAGGTAGGCTACAATGGATATAGCTTCAGCCCAAAAGCATTTAGGCGGTGATGCATGAGCAAGCATGCACTTAGACAATTCAACTAAAGCTCGGTTCTTCCTCTCAACAATCTCATTGGATTGAGGCAAATTTGGAGTCGTAAATTATTGTTCAATGCATTGGCAAAGGCAATACTCTTTGAAATGGGTTGAGATGAACTCTCCACCTTTGTTTGTCCTTAGTGCTTTGATCCTTTTGATAGATTCCTTCTCAACTCACTCCTTGAATGCTTTGAAGAGATTGAAAGCCTTTGATATATGCTTGAAAAAATATATAGCTGTCATTTTTGAGTATTCATCAATGAATGTAATAAAGAATTTGGCACCTTTTAATGATGGTGTGCATTGGGCCACATATATTTGTATGAACAACTTCTAACAAATCTTTAGCTATATGCTATCTAGATATGTTGGCGATAGATGCACGATTCATATGCCCAAGCCTATGGTCCAAAAGTGATTCTTTATTAATTTGAACAAAAGTATTCAGGGATTAATTTGTAGCAGGATAACAATGACTTAGTCTATACAAGTCTCCATGCCTCTTTCTACGTGCAAGGATCTTGTTTGTCCTATCGACAACCTTGTTTGTCGATAGAAAGCAAATTCATAGAAAGATTAGGAACATAAAGCACTTTGGAGAGTAGCTTTGTTTGATCATTCTGGAAGCATAATCTTATGGTGCTTCACCTTCAATAGCATGTACGATGTCATCCCCAAGGTGAACAAAATTTTTGGCATTGTAAAGCGTATAGGACTGGAAGTATTCAATTCGACTAGTCATGTGCTGAGTAGCTCCGGAATCAAGAAACCAAGCACCATCATTTTGTGTCTTTTGATGACTGACCATGAATTCATCTTCATCCACTTCTTGATTGGGAAAATCATATATCTCTACAACTACATTAGTTGATTGATTTGATTGCTTCAGTCTATTGTTCTTTGTCTTTAGAACTCTACAATCTTGAATCTCATGGCATCATATCTTCCTTGTTTGTGGATTTGATGATTGATTTTGTTCATAAATTGGTAGTAGACTAGTTCTTGTAAGATGTGCCATTTACAACTTGGTGATTGATTTTTATTCCGACAACCTTTGTGCTTATTGTTTACTATCTTTGAGCTTTTGTGATGCTATATTTGTGAGTTTTGTTCATATTTTGATATTAGAGCAATTCTTGTAGAGATACGTTCTTTATGATTTGTAATTAATGTTCCTTGAGTAATTTCTATCTCAATAGAAGGCAAAGGGAATATCAATACAGTTTATCGAAAAAAGTTGGGGATATACCCAGTTATGACACTGCTATCAAGCCTGCCATCTACGTACAAAAACTAGGTGATGATCATAACGACACACTCAAATCTGACTCTTTCAAGAGTAATCAATATGTTGTTGCAAGAAGGTATTTGAAGGAATGGTGAAGCTTCTGTCTCTTTGAACTCAGACTCACATGCTCTTTATGCAAACAGAGGAAAAGCAGAAGAAGAAAGGCTCGAATCAATGTTGATTAAATAGTAATAACCTACAATGCACACCATATAATCAACATAACATTGGTGCACAAGTCCTAGAGAGTAACACAATTTAGCATCTTTTGTAAGAAGCTTAGAAATAACATAATCAATAATTGTGCCAAATGACTAGCCAAATACTATTCTGGATTTGAGGAGGGCCTTCCAAAAATCTATTATATTAGGCTAAGGTTGCTCATGCTTATCTAAACTTAAGGGCCAATACATGATTAAAAGCAAGTCTATTAATACAATAACATCCTTTAACCACACCCAAACATGTGGCATTAGGTCATGGATATATATCGAGTGTTGATGGCATCAAGTTGGACATTCATAATTGATTAGGGCCTATGCCAATGAGAGCTTTCATATCATCTAAGCTGGGCAAGACATTTTTTATGTGGAACAGGGACTATGATGGTATAAGAGGCCACAACTATTACTTAGTAGATTAATCAGCAATGCATGTATTGTCACCCAAGCTTGGGGGTGATCAATGTTCCGTGACCAGCTGCTGAGTCATGAGTGCCCTATTGGGTTCATAAATACTCCAAAACTAGTTGGTAATAGATGTTTATTCAGATGCTTGTTTGTCAAATAATATAGCCTTTTATAGTGGGATTTTGAAACATATTTAGTGATGTTAAAGTAGTTGCAAGGTTCATCCCAAATCTTCAACCTAAAACTTGATTTGAACTCACCCTCTCAAGACTAGCTTTCTAGCAACAACTTGCTAAAAATGGATAGTCCTTTGATCAATGATTATCCTCTTGTACTTGGCTCTACTACCATGTTGAAAGTACAGTACAAAGGACCATAAATGAGCCTACTTGAAGCTGCAAGAGTGATTGATTGATTGACACACCTATATATCCAATGCAAAACTAGTCACCAAATCTTGATCTAGATTAGAAAACTAGGATCTTACAACCAAGAGCAATCAAATAGAATGATCAAATATGAATAACTGACCAAACGTGTGGTACAGCCTCCAGTACGGCCTAATATCATAGAATTATAGTAATCAGGTTTTGATTGCAATACAAACACAAAAACACAAGACAATTAGTGAAGAAGCTCAAGATTGCCAATTTGCTCTAACAAATTCTAAGGAATCACTATGAGAGATGGATTGTATATACAAAAGGCTCTTCCCCACCTCAATTAAGTGAAAATACAGCATGTAATAAGCCTAATTTGTTAATCTCACCTAATCCTAGAGTTTTGCCAAGTTGGTGGCTAGGTTGGTTATCCACCTCCATGATTCAAGGAATTTGGTCCTATAATTTAGGAATTATGACCAAACAAATCTAACTAACCATATGAATGATATCTAACCTATCTAGGGTAGCCTGCACACGTGGGAACATGGAATCACAAATGTGGGACCCACCTATGTGCAATCTACATGGTTTTGATCAAGCTAGATTTGCCAAATTTTGGCAATTTCTCACACTCAAAAGGCAATGAGCATATGGTGTGCAAACTCTATAAAGCATTGTATGGATTGAAACAGTCACCAAGAGCATGGTTTCAGAGAATTAATTATTTCTTTATAAATCATAGTATTAAACGAAGCTCTTATGATTTAAATGTATGCTTTAAGACTTTAGAAATTTCTTATGTTATCCTTACATTGTATATTAATGATACATTGCTTTTTTGACAATGACGTCAAACTTAAGGAAGTAAAAGCTATGCTGTCAAATGAATTTGATGTGATAGATTTTGGCATCCAAATTCATAGATATGTGACCAATAGACTATTTTATATAAGTCAACAAAGATCCATTAATAGTCTATTACATGACTATGATTTTCAAAATTGTAAACTTGTAGATTTTCTAACGGATCCATGCATGAAACAGTCTTAAGGATCATTGTCCTCAAACAGATGCAGAAAAAGAATGAAGGATTACCAATTTCACTTAGTTATTGGATCTCTCATGTATGCCATGATATGTACCAAATTTGACATTGCTTATGCAGTTCACACTGAGCTAGTTCAAGTCAGAACTTGGAATAACGCATTGGAAGACACTTATCAGAGTGCTACGATATTTATAGGCCACCAAAGACCAGTGCATCTGCTATGACAAACCCAATATAGAAGGCGATCATGTTTTGCAAGGCTACACAGATGCAAATTGGGAAACTTAGATACACGAAAGTCCATATCATGTTATAATTTCTCACTCAACAATAGTCATATTTTGTAAAACAATACAATAGTTTTCTCTTCTCTTGAATCAAAGTATATCTTTGCAACACATGCGCATGAACGAGCTCGATTTATAGTTTTCATTGTGGATATGTGTTAAATTTTAACTTCCCCCCTCAAGAAAGAGTGGTGGATGGCCAACTTTTGGACTATTTGACAAAAGTTGTTAACATACAGTTGGTACATGAAAAGTGCAAGGTATGGTTTATGTGAGGACATCTTTTGGCTCATCCTCGACTTGAAATGTATATTAAATTTTCATGAACAAGACTATATACGAAGTTAAAACTTTGAAACACCACATAGATGTTGAATGACAAATGAGGACATACCTGACTTCCATCTTTTAGTGTAGAATGTATAGAGTAAGGTGATGAGCTTTAGTACTCCAATACCTTGAATGATGGTGTCATCTTGAGAGCATGACATGACGAGGAGCGGTAAGAGGGAGAGAGGTAAATCCCTTGTTGGGGATATTATTCGACATAAGAATCATTTGTTTGCTTGGGCTTTCATAAGCGTAATGGCTTCCCCAAGTAGGTTGCTTGAGCTTTTGTGAGGATAATGCCGCTTGTGGGCAAATACGTGAGCTCTTTAAGGAAGGGGGGGGGGGGGGGGGGTGGGGTGTGGGGGTTTGTGGCTTTGATCGAGGGCATTAGCTTAAGGTGGAAGGGTCGAGGAGGTGGACCTTCTTGCATGTGAAAACAACCTTTTTTTTTGTGTGTGTTGTGATTTTTTTATATGCACATTTTGAGCCTATAACAAATTCTGTTTTCTTTGTTATGAAAATTTTTTAAGCACCTTCCAACGGAAGGTGTGTAAAAAAATATACATTTTTTTTGTGCACCTTCCGACCCTAGAAAGGTGCATTAGATAAGAAAAAAAAAAACACAGATTTCGCTATAGTGGCCACGTTTGTTTATTTCACTAAAAGTAAAAACTGGTTCTATGTGGGGGGGGGGAGGCCCTTGTCTGAGGGCTGTTCATTGTAGGAGGACCCTTGTGTAGTGCAGACATCCCAAAGGGAACCACAACTTAGCTTCACAGCTTTCAATGCTTGCCATCCGAATCCCAAAGGGAGTCGAGAACCGCAACTTAGCTTCCCAGATTTCAACGCTTGCCATCTGAATCCACTCAACATACAACTAGCCAACTCGCCAACAAAGATCAGACTTAACCAACTTGAAATTTTGGAACCAACATTGAGATCCAATCTGGTGCCACGCCAGATCTGGGCTCCCGACGTGGGTGACTTCCTTTCAAGCGAGCCGCCCGACATACATCAAACTTAACCAATTCGAAGCCTCGTTACAAACGAGCCAACCTAGCGCCATGCCAGATTGGACAACCATAAATAGGTAACTTCCACCCAAGCAAGCCATCCAATTCAGCAACAAGATAAAGCCCGTTCCCCAATTCACATTCATGCAAAGAAAACACTCTGAATCACAAGCCGCGACAGATATGGCGACAACCAATTTCTGGACCGAATGGTCCGACAGCATACCGCTGGCGTCCCGGACCGAATGGTCCCGATGGCATACCGCTGGCGTCCGGGGATATGGCCCTCAGCTATGTGCAGATTAAAAAGATTTGAAGCGGCCTTACAACTGGCGCTTTTACCGAACATTGAAACCCAGAAGGTAATCAAAGTCAGTTTGAAAAAAATCTCACTTTATTAATAATCTGAGAAGGTTACATTTCAAGTGTGTGACCGACCCTAGTCTCTGGGGCGCTGGCATGCCAAGGCGGCGCCAGAACAACATTCTAGCAAGGGGAGCTGAGACTTGGTTGGAGCTCGTCCTGAGTCACAACCTGCATCCCCCTATAATTATGGTGAAATTTGCCACCTCCCCTTACAACAAGTGCTCAGCCCAAGTTGGTAAAACAGGTTTCTCTCTCTCTAGAAAGTCATTTCGTCTCTCTAAAATTTATCGATCCCCAGGCTTCCTTTAATCATGCCTAGATTTTGTGAGGTGATTGCACATCGATCCGAGGTCTTTGGACTTCGTTAGATCCGATAAAAGTTTGAAGCGATAAGAACTTGGCGCCGGCTGGATTCTGGTCGTAGTGGCGCCAGGGGTAGCAGTGGCGATGCTGGCGCCGAGAGTAAAGCTTGCACTTGTAGTTAGCTTTACAACACCTTGTCTGAGAGTATTAGCCCTCAATCAAGGTCCAAGTCCCTGAAATTTGATACTATTTGATATAAATTTGTCTATATATGCAAATTCTATTCGAAATCTCCTTGTATTATGTGCTGGGCTAGAACCTCCTAGATACAAAGAAAAAATTAAAGAGTTAGAATCACATAGGGGAAAGGTTTCAAGGACCTTATGTGTTGGGAGGACACTTGCCTCGGGGTGGAGTTCCAAAATAAATAAATACATCTTTCCACTTAGCATTATGGGGGGTTGCCCTTCGAGAAAAGCGTTCGAGGGCGGAATGCCCCAAGGGCGACTCCTGCCTTACCGTAATTTGATTTTTTAACCTTTTTGAAATGTTTTTTGTCGTAAATTTCTTTTACTCTCACGTTCCATGCGAAAGGTTTAAATTTTTTCATTAAAACATGGTGAGGTGGCGAGATTCCAATGTGGAAGTCATCTCGATTTTCTTTATGAGAAGGTTAAAAATGACATTACAAAAAAGAGACGTGAACTTGGCTTTTACTGATTTGTAACAACCTACTAATTTTTTTATAGTGTATTTCTGTGAAACCTTAAAAGCCACAATATCACACCTGCATTTATTATTTCAAGATTTGGAGAAGTAATAAATGTACAATGCATCATTACTACTTTTAGACATAACCAGAAGTGCATTACACTTTGTAAAATACTTTTATTATTATTAGAAAGTATTTTTTAGAAACCTGAAATCATAAACTTACTATTTTTAATAAATCACGGGTTATTTTTAACAAAAAAAAAAAAAAAAAAAAACCAGCGAGTGTCACGGCAGGGGAAGGCCCCCGCCTGGGGGCCTTCCGTGCCTGGAAGGCGCCTCGGGCCGCCCTCGGACGTCTCCAGGCGCTGGCGCTGAAGGCCCCGGCATGGGGCCTTACCCTATATGTTGATTATAGATAGAGATATATATATATTCATAACTTTAGCAATTGCTTTGAATCTGTGTGTACGACACACTCACATACATGCTGGGTTCGAACCTTCTGGAATGCACTACAATTTTTGCAAAAGGGGGCACCGCCTCCATTTTCCAACCCAGCAGCGCCCCACCAGCTCACACCGACTTCAGCGATGGCACAATCGCCGTTAGAAGCTGACGTCAAATCATATCTCTGGAATATTCCCGTTTGATCCCTCGTCCCGAACTCGGCGTATAAAAGGATGTGGGAAGCAATTGAAAGGGATATGCAGGCATTGATAGAGCGCAGAGAAGCAGAGATGCAGCGGGAGATGATGCTCGAAGCAGAGATGGAGCAGGAGATGATGCTCAATCAGAGACACGGAGCAGTGTGCGCAAGCAGGAGGTTGAGGCATGGGCGCGTAGTCCCTTTTCTTGTGTGTGCTTATGGCCGTTTGCAGCAGATGGGTGCCCCTTGTGGCAGATCTGTGAAACTGTGGAGATACGAAGCCGAGAGCTGGTGATGGAGGCAACAAGGATGCTAGTTCGGGTTTTTTTAGCGATCATGTTGTGGCTTATCAACGACTCGAGAGGGACTGAGTGGAGCACGCGCGAACTTGAAGGTGATAATTCGTTTCATGAAGTATCGGCAGGTGCAGAAGATGAATTTCCTTCTTACACCATGTTGTGTCTATGGCAGAGCGGATCGGTACCTCCTTCAAGACTGAAAACGAAAAATTGGTGACGGATTTATCAAGGACGGTGGTTTTCGAGTTTTCAGGCAGTATTCCCGAGTATGGCTAGAATTTCAACTAAATAATGGGATTTTTTGCGACCTTGTTCCACTATTCAATAATTACGGAATCACATCTTCTTCATCTGTAGATCCTACTTATTGTGGATGTATTTCTTTTGAGACGTGGATCATACTCATCTGCAACAAGGACAGGGTTTTGTTAGTGTATTGGTGCCGTGAAATGACATGATAAAGCCGACCTATTTTGATGTCGGCCGGAGTGTCAGTAATTTGGCAGCTTTCTGATTTTGTCCTTAGTTGATACTTCAGGTGTCTAAAAGAAGAATGATATTTTCAGAACAGTGGTACAGTAGTACGTTGGCAAGGGGCAACGGTTTTATGCAAAAAACTTGTGGTTGCTTTTTTGTAGCACTTGCGATCGGTGTTCGGAAGATCATTTTTCAGTTTCTCATCGTCTTGGAGTAACATGGGTTATCTTTTTATGGGGCACTTGCTGAACCAGAATCTTTCTCTGTGACTCCAACAACTGCTCCTACTCTGGGACTCTACCCTGACGATTATCGACTTTTGCACGAATTGTGGGATTGCAACCTTCGAAGAACTTCCATCTTTGGTTTTGCTGTTTTAGTGCATGTGCATCTCAGCAGCCATGCTTCAAGCTTCAAAACTCTCTTCTTGAGAGGCTATAGCAGCTATTTTTCAATACCAACTGTTCTGATAGGCTACACAAAGTAAGGTCAAGGCTATAAATCTCTATGCATAAAATTCTTATTGCTCATATTGAATTTCTCAAATAGATAATAAAAAATCTGTAGTTTGTTATAATCCACAGGAACTTTGCCCTTATGGGTGCGCTTACGGGGCGAGTTCCACTTTAATAAAACTGGTTATTTTTGTGGGCTTTGGGAGATTTTCCTCCCGGTCTGTGTCGTAGTTGTATGGTTGCCTTTATTGTGTTTTCTTTTCTGTTGTCCTATTGATCTCCTTGAATTTTAATGCAGTGTCTACAGTATAAAAGCTCAACGGTAGAATTTACAACTGAATTTTATTGATTAAAGATAAAACTCACGTGTCTCAGGATTTGAGCTTGGATCTTAATGTCAACTGCATTTTTAAAGAAAAAGACTGCTTAATCCATATCCTATGGAAGGATTCCGCTGGGCACTTTGGGAATCAGGCAGGCAACTAGGCTGTGCAGAGTTTGGAAAAAGAATGTCTTTTGAGAGTGATGAGAAGTTGGCGTTTCAGTTGCAATTCAAATTTACAGGTTTAGATATTCAAAGGTATTGAACTTGAAGCTTTCTCGCATATTTTACTTGTCTGCAAATAAAAAACAGCGAAGTATCTACATTTAGTAATCAAGTAATGAATTATAAATTGCTTATTTATGAAGGTTATGTTAGGTAGTGTTTCTCCCTCAAATACAAGAAAGGTCCCTTTTGGTCATATGTAGTCCATTGGTAGAGCACCTGAATGGATCGTTCATTGACATTTGCTTCTTAGTCAACATGGTGTGTATCTAAGAGAACTGAATTCTTTCAAAACCATTATAGCTTCTGCTTGGTATTGATGAGACTTCCAAGTAAAAATGGTGGGCTAAGATTTCTTGTTTATTAAATTGTATATTATTGTTTTGATGTAGATCTGTTTTTTTGGGGTGCATGTACATGACTGACTTTCCAAATTGAGTTTGTGAATTTGGAATTTTTCAGCATCCAATCTTACGAATAGGTATGCTTCACAGCAGAGAGTAAATGAGTGTGTAACTCCAATACTGAGCCTCAATGCTTGAATCAAGGGTATGGTGAGCATTTTAGCATCTTGTAAAAATAATTAATTCAAAATAACGTCCAGGCTACTTCTCATTATGCCTTTTCACAAATCAATTCAGTTTAGCCTAAGGTCGTGCAGCAAGCAAGTATAAAAAATTTTGAAACGAGTCTTTAAAAGGTGATTAAAAGGGTGTTTTTGGAAATCTGTTAAAGCATGGTTATGGTTGAAAAGCATCACAGTTGCTCTTGATGTTCTAAATGAAAGTAGCAAATGAAAGTATCAAAAATCACTTCAGCACACAGTTGTAAGTGGTGAAGCTATCAGGTCTCCCTGATATCACGGGCCTGTTATTGAAGGTGTGCATTTCTGCATCTTAATCTTAACAGCAATCTAAAGGTATAGGTAAGAAAGCAGAACTAGGTGGGCTTTCTTTGCTGCTGTTATCTTAGTATCATACATAATAACAACTGAGATGCTGGGGAAATTGTAAACGTCCAAAACACAGTTCAGTTTGCATTTAGAGTGTATGTTGAAATCGGTATTTGTGAAAAGCAGAACCAGTCTGACACTAGCTCAGGACAGTGCGTGAGCACCACGCAGTTTGCCACTGAATGTAACAATGTGTTGTGCCGATCTGGATTTCTAACCTCTGCTTTAGAGGTTTTGCTGATACCATACAAATATTAGAAATTAGTGTCCAACATTATCCCAAGTTGAATTGACAGCTATGTACGCTAATTTTGCTAGTGACATCATGTGTGTCTTGTGAGGGGTTTCTGTTTGTTTTCACCGATTTCTGTTTGATATGCAAACACGATAAAAAGGTTGAAGTGTTGTTGCCAAACAGAATTGGAAAGTGCAAGCTCCTCAGGTGAAGGAATTAAGGAATCAACAATGAAATGTGCAGTTTGTGTAGATTAAGAAGAATAGTCAGCACCGATTTCTGTGAGATGAGCAAGCACGATAGGAAGGGTGAAGTGTTGTTGCTATCAAATAGAATTGGAAATTGTAAGCTCCTCGGGTGAAGGAATCAACAATGAAATGTGCAGTTTGTGTAAATTGAGAATAATGGTCAATACATCTTGAGTGTGCAGCAGGATCTTTTGGTGAAAGATATGGATTATCACACTGTTATGTTGCATACCATCCCAGACTTGACATTGAAACATGTTTAGGTACTCAGATCAGTATTGCAGAGTCTGAAACTTATTGCATAGCGCCATTTATTAGGATTTAACCTTTGCAGAGATCATTTTATTTGATGTAAAGTCTTTTGAGGGTTTTTAATGTGGGTTATTAAGATTAGTATATGAATGTATATCAGTTGAATGCTTTTTATCTTCAGCAGTTGGTTGCTTTTATCAGTTTCACTCTCCAGGAAGAGTGATTGCCAAAGGGTTAGAGCTTGAGGGTGGATGCCCTTCCCGGAGCACAATTCCAAGGTGGTGTTCTCCTTGTCTTAATAATTTCTTTTTTGCTATTATTTTTTTTTAAAAACTCATTCTGGGCAAAAGATGTGTGTAAAAAGATTTTGCCATGAAAATTTGTGCACTATAGATTTGGTTTGAGAGGTTACACCATCTTTCATAAAAATGTGAAATAATATTACAAACGGATGTATTGTATTCGCTCACAGAAAATTGGTGAGTTAACACGGGCAGTAAACGTCAAGTTGAGTTACAATGGCAAACAACAATATTTTACCCCATGACTTATTGGTGTTGATATATTATTTATATTATTTATAATGTCAAAGGAAAAATGTCCTCATAGATGATGTAATGTGGTTTACTCGGTCAGGGAGTTGATTTAGGGAAAGCTATGGCTTTGCCTTCAGCTTAATAGTTTTCCTGAATTTAATGTGAAGAATATAATTTAAAACCAATAATAATAAAAAACCATTGGGTGAGTTGGAATAGAGGACTTTTGTTCAAGTTGAGGTTCAATTCCTCAATATGTTTGTCATATTCATAAAGCTTTTGTATCTTCTTGTACATCAACTTTTGGTAAAAATGAAGAACATTAAAATGTACCACTTTCTACTTTCTGTGTGGTATTAATTTTAAGTGTAGGTAGAATATTTCAAATGCATTTGAAATATCTCCATGTGTAATGGGAATTTGAAATATCTCACCATGTGTAACGGTTGGTAGATAAGAAGGTAACAAGGGTTCGAGTTTGACAAAATTAGATTTTACGTTTTTACACAACTCTTGTGTCTCTCTTGTTATTTTGATTGATGGGGTCCCGTTCACTTACATATGTACAGAGATTGTGCATGTTACATATGATGAAGATATTGGACATTTTTTGCTTTGCAACTTTTACATAGAAGTTGTCCAAGTTTGCAAGAGGCAATCACTTTTGCCCAGCGCATAGAATCCTCTGTTAAGAATTTTAAAAGTTCTCAAATATGCTCCCAAAGTCGCAATTGTTTTTCAAACCTTCATATATGTTTGTTCTAATGGACATTTGGTCTAGATTTTGCAAATCATATAACCAAATGTAGCAAGTACTTAATGCAATCAAAGTTGATAGCTATTTTTGCGACTCTTGGATCAGTGCTAGGAACCCTAAGTGAGTGGCTTTTGAAGGCGAGCCATTTACAATCTTTGACATCTGCTGCTTCTTGGATTGTTTACACAATTAAACTTTTGCTTAGTTTTGTTAGATTTTGAAAGTTCAATCTTTTCCGTCTCCAAACAATTAGTTGCCAAGTTGGGGTTGTCAATTGCAAAAGTAGAGGATATGAGTTCTTTTTTAAGTTCATTGAAAGCTTTATTGCTCCTCTCATGTGGTCGTTGTAACCTTAAAGGTTTAGATCTATCTTTCTCATATTAGTGTTATGCCTCTCTAAGTAGTTATTCTCAATCACTTTGAGAATATATTGGTTATCTTTTTCTACACCAATGCTTAATTTTTTCTCTAGAAATTTTCATTTTCTTGATTCTGGGTTTCATTAACTATTGTAGAATCTGATGATTTTCTCTCAGATTCAACTTTCTAATGCAATCTTGTTGACTAGTTTTTTCATCTTATTGTAGACCATGATAACTTACACATGTTTCATGCCATCAAAACTTTCCAAGTTTTTCCAATTAAAAATTTTGGTGAGAAGATGTCTTTCTAAAGAGCTTGAGACAATCAAAAATATTTTTTCTTATATGTTGGCGAAAGGTATTAGTTGTCCCTCTCATGGTGCTAGGGCCTTCAAGCGTCATTTTGAGAAGACATCTAATGGAGTTCATAGATTATGTGTAGATTCTTAATAGTTAAATGTAATGACACATTGTGATGCTTATTTGCTTCCTAACATGGATAATAGCAGTACGTTTTGACATATTGCGTCATTTTGAGAAGACATCCAATGGAGTTCTTAGATTATGTGTAGATTTTTAATAATTAAATGTAATGACACATTGTGATGCTTATTTGCTTCCTAACATGGATAATTTGCTAGATCAAGTACGTTTTGACATATTCTACTTCTCTTGATTTAGTTGTCAAGCCTTTGATGAATTTTAGTTTTTTCTTCTGATGCTTCTAAAATTTGTTTTTGAACTCTTTCAAGCTTATATAAGTTTAAGGTGATGCCATTTGGTCTTTTTGGCACTCTAAGTCATACCAAAACTTGGGATAACCATGTACACATGTTATAGTCGATTTTACAAACTTATTTAAGTGCAATCTCAAGCTTTGGATGAAAATGTATGATTGGAAATAAAGTTTACAGAAAGTTTTTGTCGAATTTGCAGATGATCAAGGCATCTTCTAAGTTTATCAATGGAAGGTTTATTGTAGCAATTTTTTTTTTTTCAAAATTTATATTAAATTTCAAGTGTGCATCATTTAATTGAAGTCAAGCTTGTGTTTATCCTTCTGATCAAATTCATACTAATATTACTATTATTCATCATGTTTTCGCAGATTTTTCATTGGACTTCTCAAGCACTATTGGACAAAGTTATCTTAATATAGACAAATCTTTTTAAAATCAAATGATAAACCGATATAGCATTTGTTGTCCACAAGTTGGTGAGTTTTGAGCTTTGAATTTTTTGTAGAGACAATATGATTTTATAGTTAATTTGAGTTTGTTTGCATTGGCTTTCATTTTTTATCTTGAATCATGCTAATATAGGAAAATCTAGACATCTTTGTGAGATTTTGTGGCAAGTTGAAGCACATTTGAGACCTTTATTTTCGTAAATATTCAAATTCTTGAACATCTTTGTTAAAAATTTTATTATCTAAACCAATTTCTCAGAATGAGATTTATGTTATTGCATTTCATTTCTACCTCCAATATTTTTTTTTTAGTATTTAATCTAAATTATGTTGTGTTGTCTTGTGACATGTCTTGAACAAAATTTTGATGAGATGCGGGGACTTTCAAGAAAAGACTTAATACATCAATTTCACATGTGTAGAACTTTAGAATTCATGAAGTGTAGAACTCTAGAGGCCTTTTGGTGGAGACTGGACATATCTCCATGTTTAAATACTATTGACTTTGAAAAAATAATCAATATGATGATCCATAATTTTGGTGTAATTTTGTTGGTCATGCAGTGTATCCCTTTCAAATGTGTTGTATTGCTAACTCGGGGCTAGATCTTTAAGACTGTAAATCTTGGTGTGCTCATTGCAAAAACGAAAGCGGGAGTACAATGGGCACTTTTGAAATCTTTGTATGCTTATAGTGAAATATGAAGCGGGACAATTTTTCAACGCGACAGACATTACAAATGTAAGGTATGCTAGATCTATTCAGTTTGACTTATTGTAGTTTGAAGCATTTACGGATTGTAGCTTTCAACAATGGTAATGTTCTATTTGCATGTTGCACTTCCTATGGAATGCACTCCACTTATTAAAAAAATTCGTATGTGAAAGAAATAGCGGATTACTTGGATATTGTCAAAAGTTGCGTGATATTGGAATGCATAGTGTATCTTGTTTTAATTAGCAATTACAATTTACTAATCAACAATTGCAACGTGCAAATCAACAATTGCTTCAATATGTGCAACACACTAGTGCTGAAAACAATGCACTCAAGCATGCTATGTTGGAGTTGAATGCTACAATCACTACTCTTCGGGGATCAAACCAAGAAATGTTGGAATCCATGGAAAAGTTGTAATCTGAGAGTTTAAAATCTATTGTTGATATAAAAGTTATAAAAAAGGCAATGATGAAAAAAAAAAGAGAGAGAGTACCGATGAAGCATATTGATAACTTATCTACACGTAGCGGCAATTAGAAAAAAAAAAATTCAAGCATTCAAATATGTTTTTTTATAAACTGTTTATTTGATTTGTATTTGTCATTTAAGATTGATTTGCATTTGGTAATATGCATTATCAATTTATTAAACATAATTTGAGCTTTATATGTTTGTTGCAGATCATGTTTGGTGGCAAAGAACTATTTGACAGATCGTTCATGCATCTGATCATCTTTAAGTCGTGTTTTACCAAGAAAGTCAGCAAAGGCAATGATGAAAAATGCTCGGTTTGAAAAAATGAAAAATGAAATTGTAGAGATTGTTTTGAATAAGGTTCAAACTTACGTGGATGCAAATAATATAGTAGATGCATGTGATGTTTCTGGAATTAGGAGAGATATTTATTCTACTTTTTTTAGAATAGATAAAGAAGTTTTTTCTCAAGTGACGGTGAAGAAAACTTATCTTCCTCGTCCATGTCGGGTAAGATTAACAAGAAATTATTATAATGACGGAATGTTCAAAGTAGTTGGCCAACCACTTCATATAATTGAATTATACAAATCAGAATATGGTGAGCTCAATTACAACGATTGCAATAATATTTTCCATGATATTGAAAATATTCTAAAATACATTATTCGATTTTATAAACTAGACGAATATCAGGTAAATGGAAAGATCATTATTGTAATAAAATTGAATGAATCCGAAATGATCAAAGGTCAAAAGTTGGAACGAGCGAGTTTCACTTTAATGAACAATATTTCAGATACAAATGATCGAACGTTTAGTGTTCAATCGAAAAATCACATATGGTGGTTGACGACATTCCAGGTATACTTATCAAAAAAAAAATTAAAGTATCGTTATTAACATCTCATACATTGCCATTTTTTATTAACATGTCATGCATTACTTGCCTCTCTACATGTCTTGAAAGATGACTATAAAATACTTTCATGGATGTTTTCACGAACAAATTATGGCGAAATTATAAAGAGACATTTGGAGGGTGAGAAATTTACAGTCGAAAACCATGGAAGCTTTCAAATTCAATGGCACCTTGCAGGGGATTTGAAAACATTGAAATGTATGCATAATGTCTCTCATGGGGCAACATCAAAACATCCATGTCTTTATTGCATGAAGGATTGCTATAATATGAATTTGGGACAATCAAATACTAGCCCAACACGAGAAGCAAAAAATCCAAATATGAAAAGTGTTCTGCCAATTTCATTAAAAAATGTTCACATATGCACATTGCATGTTGAGGTCTGAAAAACTTATTTACCTGCATATTCTCCTTGCATGGAATCATAACCCGAAGTCTGTGGCTAAAGCAGCTATTAAGAGGTTGGAATAAGTTCTTTCAAAGGCAAGACTACATAAAGGGAATGTCACCATTGAAAAAAGTGACAGACTCTTCGGAGAAAAAAGAAATGTTCCTAATAAGCCATCAATTGGAGGTGCTAAAGCAAGAAGATTCTTATCCAATCACACATGCAAAAAATCTAGTGTCATATACGGAAAGAAATTGTTCAAGCAACAACTAGAAGTAATTGAGTGGAAAAGAGACAAGTGTGGAACAACTTAGACAAACTCATAGGTGTTACTATTATCAGAAGATATGAGGACTTTGCAAAATCATTGCACCACATTTGTAAAATCTGTACATGATTGTTGGGGAAAGGACAACATTACACGTTACATGGTACTAATTTATTTCATTATATGGTACTTATGTCATTTATGATTATATATTTTTGTACTGATGTTACTTATTTCAACTCTTGTTTGCAGCACATCTTTCTTCATCATGCAACTTATTTTGCAAAGGAATATGAGAGCTTAAGTATCTAGTCGTCACAAGGCATGGAAAAATCACATTGGCAAGCAAGAGAAACATTTCATAGAGCTACAAATCATGGAAGACACAATTCAAAAAATAATTATTTAGTTCAACTTTTTCAGTGGTTTTACAAAAGAGCACAATTTAGATATCAAGATTAAAAAACTTGCCAAATGTTGCGATTTTTCGTAAGGCATTCAAATTCATAACAAAAGAGAGATCCTTATAACATGTCAATAATCTATTACAAAAGATTGTTTCATCATCATCCTCTTCAAGATTTAGACGGATGGTACTGTCATGAAAAAATAATCTCTTTTCATATGGATCCAAAAATACTAAAAATAGTGCTAGAAAAATAGTGTTAAGTTTCATTGTGACTTTTATTGAAATAATGATTTCATTTTCACATGCTGTGAAGGATGCAACTGGTGTCAAATCAAAAGAAATCCTAGGGGATAGAAATGCATGATCCAAATGAAGCAATAGACTAATATCACAGCAAAGTCATAACATTATCCTAATAACTAGAAATGCAAAATTATCATAATAATCACTTTCATAGACAAACAAACTCGCACATATCTTATTTTTATTACTTGCAAAATGTGTGTGCTCTCACCAAGGAACCATGTAAATATGGATGAAGTTGGTTGTAAACGCCCAAACCACTACCACCGTTCTGTGATTGAATAATTACCTTATGCATAATTAAGATTTTGACTGACGAAACAAATAGGAAGAAGACGACATTATCTTACTAAAGATACTTGCTCCCATTCTAGAAGTACAAGCATTAGTTGAGTAGAATTGAGATGCTTGAGGGAAAAAGTATTTGTGAGCACTTCAATTGCACAGCCAATTGTTGGCTACTTATTAGCTAACATAAGTAGCTTTGTATTTGGGATAGGAACGACAGGCTACAAGCTTCGGGAACAACTCGTTCCTATTCAAACGCAGCCTGAGTCGTTTTGCACCAGGCCAGTTATAAGAGATCTTATTCTTGGGTTCGATAAGAATCAGTTGGCAACTTTTTGCAACATTTTTCAAGAAATTTTCAATGGACAATGGCAATGCGGACATTCTATGTATGCATTGAAGTACATATCAACACAAAAAGAGACCTGCTTCACCATACCTTCCATCCCCACCTTCCTCTTCCCGCCCTCGTCGTGAATCTATGCTTGCTAGTACATCTCTTCTTACACCTGCTCCACCCACATCTTCGTACATCAGTTTCTTCCTCTCCTTTGTCATCCTCGCAAAATCCTATACCTCCACCCTCTTGAGTACCTTGTCAAGGTTGTGAACGTTTATATGTGCAAGGTGTGGACCTTTCTCGGCATCAAAATGCATGTACCGCATTTCAAAAAGGGCTTCCTTTTTAGTAACACCAAACATCTCTCATCTTGCTCCTCTTTCACCTCCGGACTCTAGTTGGCTTGGGCTCGCGATCTTGATATCTTAGGCTCCTTTTATCTCGATTTTCCTCACCCTCGCCTTTATGCCCGCATTCCAATTGCCCTTCAGCAAGACGTACAAAGAGGTCTTAGACTATCTATAATCTGTTTACCTGCCAACCCTTCTAATATTTTCTATTCCTATTCATAGTCGTCTTTGTCGTTGTGTTTGGCTTGGGCAAGCTAGTGAGTTTTCTGGTGTTGCTCGCTCCCTTGCTTCCTCAGCTGCAGCGATGCCTTCTTTTGCTAATGTTCAAGCACTGGAACGACTTCACACACAAGTGACACACTTCCTTTGTTTGTGAAAGTTTTCAGCCTGATTCTGATCTGCAGCTTGCACAAGATCATTTTATTAAAGCTTTCTGCGATGTCCTTGCCTCTTGGCCTTCAGGGATGGTCTTTGAGCACCTACGCGATTGTTTTTCTCCTAACGATTCTACTAGTGGCTTTTAATCTTCTTTTCAAGGTCTGTTCCTACATTGCTTGGGGGCAGATTCGTCCTTCAGTTGCTCATAATTTAGGTGTTGCTCGTCTTTTAGCATTGAATAAACCCTCTGGTGGTGTGCGTCCAATTGCGGTGGGTGAATGCTTATACAAGTTGGTAGCAAGGATCTTGTGTTTCCAGTTTCGGAAAACATTTCATGCTTATCTTTTTCCGTTTCAGTTTGAATGTGCTACCCTTGGTGGATGTGAGCTATTTTGGATCTTCATCTTAACTCGATAGTTCTACAAGTTAATGTTGCTAATGCTTTCAACTTTGTTTCTCAAGCGGCTATCTGCCTATAACGTCTATACCTTGTCCTCAATTTGTAAGATAGACTGCGGAGGAGAGTATTCAAGTTCAAGCATACCATGAATACTTAGATAGACAGAGCAGTCAAGCAAGCACGTCATATTCACCTTACAAATTAAGAGAGCCTACGATAATGGCACTGGGAGCAGTAGCACCAATCTATGAGTACCCAATCACTCTTGAGAATCTTTTGCAGATCCATATGCATGTAGGGTCCTAAACACTATACTTTTAACATGGCATCAAAGCCAAGTACAAGAGTTTAATTGCTGATCAAAACCAAGTCCAAATTTAGCAAGTTTGATGCTAAAAATCTAGTTTTGAGATACTTATTTCTAAAGTGAAAGTGGGAGTTCAGGGAAAGTGCAATGCAACTTTGATTGCCATAATGCAATGTAGTTGGTCTGAGTTGTTGAAATTTCAAAACATTTAGTAGTCTTTTGAGCCATATGACTTCATTTATTGCTTGAGTGGTTGTACCATATTTGGACTTTATGGAGGACACAAAAATTCATTTATGCTTTGACTGTTCCATGAAATGTTTTGTTGTACTATAAAGCACAAATAGCCAGAAGTAGATTTGTTGGTTCCAACCTAATTTGAGTCTGAATGGGCTTTCAAGATTAATGCATCCGTCAAATTTTCATTATAACACAAGGCATAGTGCTTTGTAGCTTGAATGTAATTCAATGTGCTCTACAGAACTTTCTAATGTGGTAGGCCTAGATTTAATATATATTAGGATAATACATTGACTAAAAAAGCAAGATCCAATTCAAAGGTGTAGTTGTTTGGATGTAACTTTTCAATTTTCATCAACACCTGGGCTTCGAGGTTTAAGCATGTCCAATTGTCAAAACCTAGTGCATCTACAAATTGCACAATTTTGAAAGAAACTATCATATTCTTGTAAATGTAATACAAGAATAAGTAAATAAATGTGACAATACTCATTAATACCCAACACAACCTGTATGCAAACTAGGATACTTTGGAATTAAAAAATTGATAATTGGCTTACTCGACAAGGTTAGCCATAGATTGCAAAAAAGCAGCTTGTTGCTTAGATACACTAAAAAGTTCTATAGCATCTCTATATAAAAGGAGGTCTTGCTCATAAGCATGTAGAACTAGCAGGTGTGGATGCATGAACAATGTGAAAAGTACAGTACTAAGGACCATAAATGGATCTTTGAATGATCCACAAGGTGATTGTATGCTTGTTAAACAATCTATCAGAAACTAGTCATCGGAAAACAAGATCTAGTTTAGCAGCTTGATAGGAAACAAGTAGAGACAATCAAAGCATTGATCAAATAGTCTAATCCAACTCCACACGTGTGGAAATAAGGCTGTAGTACGGCCTGTAGACAGTGTTTACAAAGTGCCAAAGCTGGGTTTCATTGGAAAAATAGAGTAATCACCATACAATGAGAGGAAACTCGAGTTTCTCCTTGAGGCTCCAAAAAGTTTCTATCTTCTCACTATGGAGAATGGAAATACATAGTAAAACACACTTCCTTTGCAAAGTTAGGTGAAAATCCAGCATGTAATAAGGAAGTAGACTCCACTTTCTTGCCCTAATGTGAAAACCCTAGCCTAGATCCAAGAGTCATGCTTGGTAGGTGCATGGTAGGTACAAATCTCATCATAAATCATGGTCTAGATCCTACAAAGTAGGAATCACTACCAAATAGACACAATCACTCCTCTTGACTCGTGGTAACCTACTTTAGGTGTGTATGTACAAGTGGCACTTTGGCCATTCAAGTAACCAACAAACAATATTGACAAAATGTACAATATTCTACATGGCTAGATCTGCCAATGTAGGCAATTTTTTTCACTCCTCCTCAAATCTAGCCTTGGAGATCACAATGCTTTTATCAATAACTCCAATTGAAGATCTAAGCTTGACAAATGAATCTTTAGGTAAAGGTTTAGTAAACAAATCAGCCAAGCAACTTGATGATGGCACGTGTTGGAGCTTGATCTCTTTAGCTTGCACTTTTTCCCTCACGAAATGATGAGCAATTTCGATGTGTTTGCTCCTTGCATGGAATGTAGGATTAGTTGCAAGTGATTGGGCTGATTGGTTGTCACAATAGATGATAGGGATCTCCTCCTCCATGACATGAAGCTCCACCAATAGCCTTTTGAGCCACAAGACCTCCTTGCATGTTGATGTCAAGGCCTTGTATTCGGATTCTGTGGAAGATAGGGAGATGGTATCTTGCTTTTTGGAAAGCCATGATACTACTCCATCACATATAAAGGTGACAAAGGCACTTGTTGATCTTCTATCCACTTTGTCACCTGCAAAATCCGAGTCACTATAGGCTCTTAAGCCAAGATTAGTTCCTCTATACAAAATACCAAAATTCTTAGTGAACGAAATGTATCTAAGAACTCTTTTGGCCATCTTCCAATGTGAAACTAGAGGACTTTGCATGAATTGGCTTAACTTTCAAACACTATAACTAAGATCAGGTCTAGTTATAGTTAAATAGATCAAGGAGCCAATAAGCCTTCTATATAATGTGATGTCCTCAAAGGATGCTTCATCACAACCAATAGATGCTTTTACATGTTGCTCCATTGGTGTCTCAATGCCTTTACAATTCTTCATTCCAAATCTATCTAGGATGGATGTAGCATATTTAGATTGACAAATGAAGCTAAAATCACATCCTCTAATAACCTCTATTCCAAGAATGAAGCTCAATAGGCCGAGATCTACCATCTTGAACTCTTTTGCTAAAGCAATTTTTACATCTCTAATTCCATCTAGATCATTACCACTCAAGATAATGTCATCTACATACAAAACAAGAATAATGATCATGCCATCATGAAAACTTATATACAATGATGGATCATAGGCACTCATTACAAAATTGATGGAAATGAGAAAAGAGTTTAGCCTAGAGTACCATGCTCTAGGTGCTTGCTTGAGCCCATAAAGGCTCTTCTTCAAAAAACACACCTTTCCTTCGTGCTTTGCCTTGATGAAGCCCTCGGGTTGCCTCATGTAGGTCTCTTCCTCCAAATAACCATTGAGGAATGCATTTGTGAAGTCAAGCTGGAATAGCTCCCAATTGAAGGTTGTAGCAAGACTAATGATCAACCTGATAGTAACAAGCTTAGCCACAGGAGCAAAAGTCTCATCATAGTCAATGCCTTTGATTTGTAAAAAACCTTTGGCAACAAGCCTAGCTTTATGCTTGCTTATTGATCCATCTTGATTATACTTCAATCTAAACACCCACTTGCAATCAAGAGGTTTCTTCCCTTGAGGAAGATCCACAAGATCCCAAGTATGATTCTCAATAAGAGCATCATACTCTACTTGCATAGCATCCATCCAACTTTTAGACTTACAAGCATCTTCATAGCATGTTGGCTCATCTAACATTGAAGTAAGAAAGGTGTAAGATGTGAAAGATGATAAGCCTTCCCTTTGATGACCTTGACCATCATAGGTGAGCCTCAATGGCTCGGATCTTGCCCTTGTAGATCTTCTTGGAGTTCTTGGAGTTCTTGCATCTTGAGGTGGATCCTCAAGTTCTTCTTCACTTGGAGGATCCTCCTCCATCCTAGCATGATCCTTGGCATCAAGATGATTAGTAGCATTATCATCCAAATCACAAGCATGTCCTTCATAAAAAATAACATCCCTACTCAATATCACCTTGCTAGTGATGGGATTGAAGACTCTATAACCTTTGCTATTCTCACCATATCCCACAAAGATGCCTTTGATGGATGTTGCATCATCCTTCCTTCTCTTATCCAAGGATTGGTGTACATAGCAAGTGGATCCAAAAACTTTGAGATCTTTGAGATTGGGCTTTTCTCCAAATAGAGCTTCAAATGGTGTGATTCCTCCAATGGCTTGGTTTGGCAATCTATTGCACAAATAGTTAGCACAAGTTATTGCTTCACCCCAAAATGGTTTGGATAGAGAAGCATCTAGCCTTAAGGCCTTAGCACACTCACAAAGAGATCTATTTCTTCTCTCACTCACTCCATTTTGTTGAGGGGTGTATGGACATGACAACTCCCTCTTTATGCCATTAGAAATACAAAAGTCAATCAACTTATTGGAGACATATTCACCTCCATTATCACTCCTTAATACCTTAATCTTGGTACTAAGTTGATTTTCTACCAAAGTATTGAACTTTACAAAAGAATCAAACACCATTGATTTGCTAGACAAGAGGTACATCCAACAAAATCTAGAATAGTCATCAATGAAGATTACATAGTACTTGGCACCACCATTAGACTCATCTGAAAAACTATGAACATCCGAATGGATGAGTTCAAGAGGAGAGTTTGATCTTGATGTAGATCTTGAGAAGGGTAGCTTGTGAGCCTTTGAGAGGCTGCATGCTTCACATCTCTTCCCACACTTTGACAAATGCTTGGGGAGTCCAACTGCAAGCTCCTTTGTAGCCATAGATTCCATGGCTTTGTAGTTGGGGTGGCCCAACCTTTTGTGCCACAGTTCCACCTTTGATAGCTCCACCTTTGCCAAGTTAACACTCTCCACTGCAATATTAGCACCAAGCTTAAATAATCTACCTTGCTTAAAGCCTTTGGCTATACATTCATCATTTCTAAGGATGGAACAAACTCCATGCTTAAATTGTACATCTAGGCCATTATCCATTAACTGGCCAACACTAAGCAAATTCTTGGAACATAAAGAACATTATCTAGATTCATCCTTTTGGATGATCCCACATACAAGGGAATTGTTCCTATTCCACTTATCTTACATTCTTGACTACTTGCAGTATAGATTGATCTATTTAAGTCATTGTAAGAAAGTAAGGTGGAGAATATGTCCTTTTGATATGTCATGTGGGAACTTGCCCCACTATCAATCCACCAAGAATCATTGGTGTTGCTCTTGGATGATGGTGGTTTGTTGGAAACCATCAAGGATGACTCTTCATCCTCCTCTTCCTCCTGATGTGCAATGTTGCTTTGTTTGCTCTCTTGTGCCTTCTTCTTCTTGAGACATTCTGATGCAAAATGTCCTTTCTTTCCACAGAAAAAACATTTGTACTTGGACTTGTCTTTGATCTTGCCCTTTGAGCTTGAAGCCTCATCCTCCTCCTTGGTCTCCTTGAAGTGCTTCTTCTTGCCATTGGTCTTCTTCTTGCTTTTGAATGAAAAATTAGCTTTCTCATCACCATCCTGCAGAGAAATAGCATTCATTCTTGCATTGGTATGCAACATCCTACACTCTTCAGCTACTAATACACTGTGTAGCTTTTCTATAATAGGCAAAGTGTCTTGGATTGCAAAGCTTTGGACCAAATTTGTAAAGCCACTCCCTAGACCATTTAGGACAATCTGAACAAGCTCACTATCTTGAATCTTCTCTCCAATGGAAGCTAACTCCCTATTAAGAGACTTGATTCTTAGCACATAATCTTGTGCATTCTCATCACTCCTCTTCATGCTTTGTAGAATCTGATTCCTAAGCATGAGAACCCTCCAAGTGTTACTAGACTCATAGATAGATTTTAAAGATTCCCAAGCCTCTTTAGCACTCTTACATGATAATACTTCCCTTAAAAGATCATTGCTTACATTCATCTTAATACAGGGAAGTGCAAGCCTAGACCTCTTCTTGTATCTCACTAATTCCTGTGCACCTAGAGGTTCATCTTCATCATCTATTAGAAACTCATAAAGATCCTGGAGCACCATTAGTGACTCCATCCTCACTTTCCAAATAGCATAATTGGTAGAATTTAACCTCTCACTAGCTTCTAGAAGGTAGGCTCCCACTGATCCCATCTTACTAGCAAGATTCTACACACAAGATATAGATTTGTTTGGACCTGAAACTCACAAAGGTTTCTAACTTGCAGTGTTTCACTCAAATGTTGACTTCTAATCCAACAGATGGATTTGTAATCACAGTTCTATCACTCCCTCACAAGCTGGAATGAAGATAAGATGAGATGAAAACTACACTCAAGCAAATCTTGCCAATCTTGGCTATTCTTGGACAAAAACTGACTCTATCTCTCTCATTCACTTTGATGTACTTTCAAGACCTGGTTTCCACTTTAAGAAGGTCTAAAATCAGCCTAGATTAATTAGTTTTCATGAAACAAATTCAAAACTAATCAATGGCAAGTGATCTTGGTAGCTTATCCTAGGATTTGCACCAAAAATTACATCAAACTGACACCATATGAATTTTCTATGATCCAATGAATATGGGTTATTAAATGCTGGTTCAAAGATGCCCACACGTGTGAACAATACGGATTTTGATCCTGAAAAAGTTTGGGATCAAATCCCCTCACCAAAACCTGGATACCAGCTCGCCCTTCCAATACTAGCTTTTTGCACCAAAACCTGCTAAAACTGGATTAGATTCAAACACAGATCAATGGCCTTGTACTTGGCTCTGATACCATGTGAAAAGTACAGTACTAAGGACCATAAATGGATCTTTGAATGATCCACAAGGTGATTGTATGCTTGTTAAACAATCTATCAGAAACTAGTCATCAGAAAACAAGATCTAGTTTAGCAGCTTGATAGGAAACAAGTAGAGACAATCAAAGCATTGATCAAATAGTCTAATCCAACTCCACACGTGTGGAAATAAGGCTGTAGTACGGCCTGTAGACAGTGTTTACAAAGTGCCAAAGCTGGGTTTCATTGGAAAAATAGAGTAATCACCATACAATGAGAGGAAACTCGAGTTTCTCCTTGAGGCTCCAAAAAGTTTCTATCTTCTCACTATGGAGAATGGAAATACATAGTAAAACACACTTCCTTTGCAAAGTTAGGTGAAAATCCAGCATGTAATAAGGAAGTAGACTCCACTTTCTTGCCCTAATGTGAAAACCCTAGCCTAGATCCAAGAGTCATGCTTGGTAGGTGCATGGTAGGTACAAATCTCATCATAAATCATGGTCTAGATCCTACAAAGTAGGAATCACTACCAAATAGACACAACCACTCCTCTTGACTCGTGGTAACCTACTTTAGGTGTGTATGTAAAAGTGGCACTTTGGCCATTCAAGTAACCAACAAACAATATTGACAAAATGTACAATATTCTACATGGCTAGATTTGCCAATGTAGGCAATTTTTCACAAACAAGACATCTTCAGCTGAACTTGGACCCCATGTCAAGTTTATTGTCTAGCACGAACCCTATGCTACATAATAATCTCTTCAAATCTTATCTAAAAGTCCCTTAATTGTAGTAGGTAATTTTGGATAAAGGAAGTTCGCCTTTTGGGGCTTCAAGGAAGTATTGCCTTTTGAGGCTCGTAGAACATTAGATTTGGGAGCACACTAGACATGATCTACAACATGACCTAATAATTTTCTCTTGTATGCCAAACCTTTTGCCTCCAATGCATACGTCTCATTACTCCTTCCATTCGCACATTTTGAAAGAGCCTTAGATGAGAATGTGCACCCATAATTTTCTAATATTTTGGCAATCCACTATTTGATATGCTCTAATGCATCAAAATATTCAAAGAAAAATTTTCTTTGAATAATGCCTACTTTCACAAATATAAAGTTCAACAAAATCTTTCTAACAAAAAATTAATAACTCTCTTGCTAGTTGATGTGAAAACTTATGCTTATTAGTTTTCTTACTAAGTTGAACATTACAAAAACAAAGATAAAAATATGGAGGCTCAAAAAAACATCACAAACTTGTAGATTGGGTGATTGAGGAATTGAACCTCAATCAAGACAATAATCTTCACTTCCAAGTCACCCATCAATAGCTTATTTAGATTCTTTACATTCTCAAGCAAGTGAGTCCATGCAAGGAACCTAGGTACAATTACCACATGGTTCTTACCTTCAACAACTTCCTTATCTAGTGAACAGTGGCTACATTGCTTCATTTATCAAGATCATTTGCAATGACACATTAAACATCAAAGCCAATAGATCAAGGTGGGTAGAAGATTGTTCTTCAACCATGGTGCCTCTAGGTGCAATGCCATTCTTGTGTTACCAACGTCTTGAACCTTGTATTCCATGTTTAAACAAGACCTATTACCAAGATCTTGAGAATTTGGCCTGTTATTAATGTGCAATGTATTATTGTACATATTCAAACTAGTACAAACAATTTCTTGGAGTGCAATGATTACAACCAACATATACATAGGACAAATTTAGTCAAGCTACTCACACATTAGAGTTTAGGCCCATTCTCTTGATTGGCCAAGGGTAAATTGATCAGATCAACATTCAATATTGATATAAAGAGCAAAATCTGAAAACAGTGACCCAAGCAACTAGCATCGCATGCCTTTGTGAGACTCATGTGCAAAAAAGATACACCAATGACGCACATCAAAGCACATATCCACATTAGATAATTCTCAATAGTACCTAGCTTAACAAATTAATTGTACTGTAAAAAGACAATTACACCAACTCCACTATCCATAGCTCAAACCAACTGCTATTCCTATTGACTTCATCAACACTCAGGAATAGGTGGATTTAACATGGACATCTAACGTTCATAATGTCTATCACATAAGTTCATGTTCATAATGTTGACTAGCTTCAATGTAATTCAGCGTCAATGGTAAAGGGTCTATTTGCACATGAAGGAAGGCACTAAAGAACACCACCATCATGGAACTTTCCATAAAAAGACAATACAAAAAACTTTACACTTACACTACTTTACTTGCTTAGAAGCTAAATAGATGTCATAAACTTAGAAGCTGATTAGATAGCGTAGCGAAGTGCCGCATAGCTCCACTTGTGATAAAAGAATAGCAAGAAACTTAGTGGATGCAACTTGGCTAAAGACATCAAACAAACACTTTTGCAAATATGGTGAATTACTATACTGTCGCAAGTCTAAAATACTACCCAAACTTGAATGATTCAAATGTCTACATTGATTTGCCCATGTCAACTTCAAATGCTCGAGGCATCAAACATTTTACGGATAAGAAAGCTCTCAATTATGACTCAAAAAAATCTTCTCAAAAATTCCTCTCCCATAACACCCATCAATTCAGAAGACCTAGAATTTTGTAACTTTCTACTCTAACAAAAGCATTAGTAACTAATTATAAACTATAATCATTTACAATGCCTACTCTCTCTGCATGTAACTAATTATAAACTATAATCATTTACAATGCCTACTCTCTCTGCATGCAAACAACAAACTAATGACATCAAAACTCCAACCCAATATCTTCCACTACTACCTCCTCCATAGAACCCATTAAAAAACTTCTAGTAAATCAACAATCAAACAATACAATGCAAAGAAAATAACAAATTCACTTTCCACTTCAACAAATATATTCTACCTACATATTGCATGTTAACTAATTGCTACAAATTTTAGGGCCTTGGGATTTTTACAAAAGGAGGGAAAGATCATGGCTCCACATCAACTATTTTAAGGTTCCATTACCACAATTAATTTACACCTAAAATGCATCAATATGCTTCTTCCATCAATGAGATGACTTATCTCCTATCCACACCACACAATATTTCCACAGAATTTTCAGGGGTGAAGTGTCAACTTGACATGATGGAAGTCATCATTTCGAGCCTAATTATCCCCATCTAAGTACTTACCGAAACTAATAAAACAATTTTCCATACTAACATGCTACTTGTTGCTTTAAAGTTTACTATCTCATTGACTGTAGACTGTGGAGTGTTTAGGGGCAAGCTCATGAGGCCCTTTGAATACAAATAGATGCATCCCTCTTCTTGCTCCATCGAGTGGTGCAAGGAGCAACATTGAGGCAGCAAAGCCAGGTTAAGCCCTTTCCATTGTTCCATGTACTTGGTGCCCCTTACCATACTACCTCCCTTTCACTGCTAGCATCACTCCATTTGCTCTGCTGCCTTTATGAGGTACAGAGTCTTTATGAACAACCTTAGGAGTTTGATTACACTAGCACAAAAGTGTCAAGTATATATGGGCAAACCTATGAGCTTGATTACTAGCACAATAACATTGTACTTACTTAATGCCTCCCTTGACCCACGCTCTCACCATGCTCATCCAAGATTCAATGCACCATTCCTCCTTACTATGCTACATCTAAATCCCATCTGCCTGATCCTGATTGCCCACTACTTCTTCCTCTGCTACAATTGTCGCTTCAGCTGCTCAATCATCGATTGCTCTGTCACTGCATCTGCCTTTCAAAATAGAACAAGTATCCACTCTTAAAAATTTGACAAGGTCCCTAAAGTACGGCCATTAGTTCAACTCGAGTGGGATGTTGAACAACCATTATGTTATTTCATTAAACATTTTCATATTCTAAGTACATTATGTACATCTGCAATTTCACAGAGACTGAAAAATGTGTCACATGTAGCCAGAATTTGACTTCTGTTCTTTCAGCACTACTATCAACCCCACACCCCGTGGGAGACGTCAGGTCTGGATTTGGGGTTTATTTAATGAATGACTTATTATTAAGTTGTCATTCCATACAGTTGCTAAGCATGTGGCTGACAAAAAAACAAAATGCAATAATGGGGCATACCCAGTTTTGTACCTCAATTTGTATACTGGAACAAATTCAAACTACACTCATTGCTTTTGATTATGTAAGCTTGACAGAATTCAAAAGCCAACTCCTCAACAGATAGTCTGCTCTTATTTTTATGAATTTAGAAACTTCACAAAATTGGACTGCATTTCATAAATACAGCAGGTACAGTAAAATTTTAACTCATCAGCGACACAGTCAGACACTAGAAGTCATGTATCCTGGACAAACCAATATTTACATAGCTGGCATACTGAAGATCAAGAATTACAATTAGAGTGATATCAGTAACAGCTAAAAAGAAAGTGGATACTTCCAAGCTCCATTGCAACAAGCGGCCAGTGGCAATTCTTCTATTTGATAATCCTCACCACAGCTTCAAGATTCTTACATCAGCCTGTGCCAAGTCCCCTGACAACATGATAGCAATAACATAGTAAGTGCGATGCTATATATGAAAACCCTAGACCAGCTTGGCAAACCCATTATATTTCAACCCATAAGTACTTCAGCAAATATCTATGCTTACCACCTGAGCAGAAGATGAGATCTCTAAATACCAATGCTCACTGAAAACACAAAAACTCCTTCAGATTGATAAATCCTTTAGTATGTATTACCAATGCCCCCCAGATACTTGAAAACGCATGATCACAAGATTACTTACCTGTAGACACACGTTAAGAGACAGTCCCCCCGGCTAATAACCAGTTTCCATGGGAATTTTAATTCTTCAGTAAATTTCTCTTTCAGGTATGAAGTGTGAGAGCCAAAATACAATATTGAGTGGCTTGTTAAGAGGTAGGAAAAACAGTGTGTAAGAAATTGTATTTCAATAAAGCCAAAAGTCGAGCCATCTTCACTATTATTGTTGTAGGCTTTTTACTTACCAATGGCTAAATCTTTCAGACGACTAAGACTATGAGCTTAATATGATCTGCACCAAAGTCTACAGAGTAAGAGCCAAATCAATTAGAATAATGTCACATAAAACATAAACCACTCATATTTAAAGCTATGTCTTTCAGATGAAGTGGTCCTCCATTTTACATGTCTAGATATCAACCTGTACTATTGTCATCAAGCAGACCAGGCCGCTACTGTAGTCAAAAACGATAGTATGCTTTAAAGTACCCAGGTTAATAAGCAGCACTTGTTTCTTAAGACTCAATTTATAATGACCATCTACCCGTACAGATGTGAAGCTTTCTAACATAGATAGTACTGCACTTCAAAATCATATCACAACCTTCTTTTATAGCCACTCTTTTGAGTCTTTGTAGCTTCACTGTTGATTACATTCTTCGCAAATGAAGAAAAATCAAAAATCTCCACTTTGTCCAATATGAGACGTGTACTGACTACAACACGACATGAAGTAATTCAATCTAAGAAAAAATCAAACTTTCAAAGACATGATCTGTCCAATAGAAGGTGCGCAAGAGAAATTGACATACATCTTGAGATGCAATAAAGCCAAAACCCCACTATCTTTGGTTTTGTGATAACATTACATTTGCGACCTTTCCCAAGAGTCACAGTCAACTACTTCAGACTATATTGAGGAGTCCATTTGCCACTCCACACATTGTAGTCCATTTGCCACTCCACACATTGTCAGAGGGGACTGCAAACACAAAAAAAAATGATTAGTTCTGCCACCCCACACAATTCACCTAAAATCATCAAAAAACGAAGTCTTACTCCAATACACTTAGACATGCCATTGGTGTAAAATTGTAGATGATCTTATCTTGAGTGCAACAATGCTCACAAAGAAAAATCAAATCACTTTTTTTTAATCCAAAAATGTAAGGAGTCAACCTTATCAGCAACAACAATTAGAAGACTTTCTCATGCCGGCAACAACACTAGCGTAGCTTTTCATTTTCTGATTGCCACTCACACAAACGTCAAATCATAACCTATGTGCCAAAGAAAGGCATAGATTTTTACCACAAGAAAGATAATATGGAACACCAACCAATAATCCTGCAGAATTCACATCTTTTACTTAATGAACTGTGATACTTATCAAAAATTGGGGGCCAATTATAAACTTAATATACAAGAAATCAAACTAGAATCATCTTGCCCTCGAGAAGCCGCGAGATTGGACCAGCTAAAAAGCAGCTGGCCACAAATCTTGGGTACTTTCTGTTTCCAACTGCCACTGGCAGAAACATTAGATCATAAAATTTAAAGAAGAAAGAAATCAGCATATTAGAACACCAAGCATTGATCCTACAGAATTGACATGCCTCAGAAGCAGCACATGACAAGAATGAACCCCAACAATACTCATCGGAGATTAGGACGCTTCAAACTAAAAGAATCATCTCAACATCAAGAAGCTAAGAGGTTAGACCATATGGAAATAAGCGGCATCAACTATCAGACTCCAAAAGTTCATGCTGAAACAAGAGCAAGAGATACTTTGAAAAAAATGTTTAACGACAACTGTGCCATGACAAAGCACTTGAACTCATCCCTATCAAACCTACACAAAACCATATCATCAACCATCCTATCAGATACAGCTCGCATAATGGGAAGCACTGATGCTCCACCATTTCTGGCTGCATCATATGCAGATACAAAAGTTCAACCTTTCTATCCTGCTTGCATATCAAACAGAAAAAAGTGAAAAAAAATAACACACCAAGAACCTCACAAGACGGCATGATGTTACTAGCAGAATCAGCAGGCATAGGTCTAAAATCAACTAATTTGAACCTTGAACCTGGACAGATATTTTCATCTGGCAGACCGGATACTTGTTTCCAAAATACCAGCAAAACCTCAAACTTGGGAATCCTGATATGCATATTATACTATGAAATTCAGCAGCAAAACCTTGCATAGTAGAGCAGTGCCAAGCATGATGACCTGATTGTAGTGTCAACAGCAACCTGGAAATGGTATTCATCACCACTTTTTGCTTTCAGCATGTGCTCTTAAAGCAGATCATACTGACTTTTGAGCATCCACAAATTCCGCAGCATCAGTAGCCATGATGTACAACATAAGGCATATTACAAAAAACAAATTTAATGAATCATGGCTGCACTACATCACACCTGGTTCTGATTTATTAGCTGTATCTTCATATTACTATGCTCAAGTTAAGAGATACAGAAACATGTTTAGCAACTACCACGGCTTTCATTCAGCACATCAAGAACAAACTATGGTGCTTAATGGCCATCAGGTTTCTGAGAACAACTTTTGATATTTCTTCCAGAAACTTGTTTTAAGAAATTCTTATTTGCTTGCATCAAGAACCTGCTGCCCAGTAAAATCACCTCAACTTGATGTAAACCGTTTTAGGCTAAAACTATATTTTTATATTAAAATAAAGGTGCAAAGACAAATAAACCGAAGCATATTCTTGAATTGATTATCTTCGAAAAATGTTGCTTTAAGTGCTAATTATACCTTTAATTTGCCAGGAGCAATACTGGAGAAACAGCCACTGATTTGTTGACCTGCTATGCTGAACAACAACGTGGAACAGATAATGAAAGCTTACTGTCTTGTGCATTGAAAGTAAAAAATATTGAGTTTGTTACTTGTTTGATGTTTCAGTGTAACAATAACTTTGGTAATGTCCAAGGTTATATAATGATGGGTTACATCATATTCAGAGACCCATTCCAACCACTTTTGATTGAAACATAGTGTATGTTCCAAAAAACGAGCGTACATTCCAAAATATATTGGTCCAAAACGTGTTAAAAACTTAAAAATACCCTAAATACCCAAAAAGCAGTAGATACTGAAAAAACTGCACCAACTTATAAGCACTATTTGTATAGATGGAGGATGTACTTCTAGCCTCACAAATCCAGCGACACTGAACTGAAATTTGAAACAACACTACATGCTAAAGCAATTGAATAGATTCAAACTGTAAACATTTGTTGATAGTTTGATCGATGTTTAAAATGTATTTTGTTATGTGAGCAATGAGAACCAATTTTCAGGGAATTTCAAAATACTGACTGCAATTTGCTTAGGTCTCCCAGTTCAGTACCCCAAATGCCAATCCTGTTTCTCTTTAAAATGTACAGCAGCACGTACATGTCCGACAGCACATTTGTCCAAATGAAGGATGGACTTTCGGTATATATAGTTTGAACTCTGTGGCTTTCTTTCTTTTTTTCTCATTTCCCGGCGGGCGAACGAACTTGCAGCAAGAATAAAGGGTTAAGCTTTCTATTCTCATAAAACAGGTTATGAATGCTGATTATGGAGCTTTATATACTACTGTTTCAAAACACGTGCATTGATCTGTCTACCTTTTGTGCATTGAAATTTAAGAGTCAAGACTGGTAGTAGTCTGGTAGCAGTGAGCAATTTGAACAAACATTAATGATGATAGTCGCTCTAGCTCTCGCTCTCTCTCTCTCTCAACCTGAACATTATTTTGATTGATTGCACTATATGTTTGATCTTTCAGTGTGACAATTTCCCGTAGCCGTGGTTAGGGCCTTTTAAGTTTGTAACGTTACAATATTGGCTTACATATGACCAAAAGAGAGAATTTTTTAATTTAAAAGAGTGAAACTGTCTGCTGTGCTCTCATAAGTAAAGAAAAGTGAGCAGTTTATAACATATAGCTTTAAAAGCAAATCTGTATACTTCCGCTGTTTCAAATTTGCAGAATCTTGATATGCAAGTAAAGCATGAAAGAATGTTTCACGTTCGATACCTTTGTGCATCTACACCCTTAAAATTTGAATTGCAACTGACAACGCCCACTTTTTATCAGCCTCATAAAACATCCTTTTCGGTTCACAAATAAATTCCAAATTTTGCACAAGCCAGTTGCGTGCCTGATTCTCAAAACGCCCCGCAAATACCTTCCAGAGGATATGGATTTAACAATCCTCTTGTTAATATGAGATGCAGTTAAACATCTTAGAACCTGAGACATGTGAGTTTTTTCTTTAGTCAAAAAGTTCACTTGTGAAGTCTACCGTTGAGCTTTTACATTCTATAAGCACTACATCAACCATAAAAGGAGAATGGAAAAAGGAACAATGAAGACAACCATGCAACTACGACACAGCCCGGGAGGAAAACCTCCCCAAGCCAACAAAAGTACCCAGTTTTATTGGAGTGGAACTCGCCCCGTAAGCGTACCCATAAGGGCAAAGTTCCTGTAGATCTACAGATCTTGTCTTTATCTTTTTAAGCAATTCACTTGGATATGGGCAATAAGAAGTGTATGCAAAGAGGTTTACAACCTTGACCTTACTTTGTGTGGCCTATCAAAAATATTTGGCCATGAAAATAGTTACTATAACCCCTCAAGAAGAGGGTTTCGAATCTTGAAGCATGGCTGCTGAGATGCACATAAACGAGAACAAATCTATTGTAACAGAGCCGTAGATGAAGCTATTAATCGATTCGTGCAAAAGCCAACTATCGTCAAGTGGAGTCCCAGAGTAGCAGCAGTTGTTGGAGTCCAAAGGAAGGAACTGGTTTAAAAATGCCCTGTAGAAGATAAGCCTTTTCTTACTAGAGGCTCCAGGACGATGAGATAAACTGAAAAATCATGTTTCGGACTCCATCGAACGTGTTACAAAAAGGTAACCACAAGCTTTTCACATGATAACTTTGCCCCTTGGCGCTATCTACTTAACCGACCATAGATCTGTAGAATACAATTCTGTTTTCAATAACTGCCGACTGAAGTTTTAACTAGCCTGAATCGCATCAACAAGGTTAACGTAGTTCAAGCAGAAAAGCTCCAAATCGCTGTAACTCCCACCCACCGAGGGTCCAAGACCGTCAGTACCAAGAGAAACCGATCTGTTCGGCCATGGACACAGCGTCATGTAAAAAAGAATTTCAGCTTCTGCACCTACTAATAGTTCATAAAACAAACCATCACCTTCAAGACAACGCGTGCTCCACGCGGCTCCTCTTGAATCCTTGCTAAGCCATGAAATGATAGCTAAAAACACCAAAACCAGCATGATGATTCCCTTCATCACCAAATCTCGGCTTTCTATGAAAAGGGGCACCCATCTGCTGCCGACAGACACAAAGCACATGCAAGAAACAAGACCAGATATCCATGACAGACTCATACTCTTGAGGTAATTGCTTGTTTGTGAGACAAATCAACCTCCTGCTGCTCCTGCTCCGCTTTCCTCCACGATGTTTACCGCTCCTGCTGCTCCTGCTCTGCTCCTGCTCTGCTTTTCTCCACGATCATTGCCACTTTCTTCATCATCTTTCTTTCCTTTGCTTCCCTCTTATTTTGGACGTTTGGGGAAGAAGACAGAAATAGTATATTCTGTCGAATAGTATTTGACGGCGTCTAACTCCCCAAAGGAATCTTCCGTCCTACTTAAACGGCGCTTGTGGCACCGTGTCGGCCACCCAAACAGTACTTACTTGATGACCATCTTCCTCAAGTGAGGTGAGGGTGCACTAGAGATAGACTCAGGAAGAATGATGCATTTGATCGTGATACATTCATTCATGGAGATGAGCGTTCACAATTTTTGGATGAGAGGGGGCTTTGCATGCACCCTCACCCTCAGTGCAGTTGATGGATATGCTAATACATTTTCGAGGGTTAGAGTGGTGAAGGAGAAGTGGTCGGCCGCTAGATCCCACTACCGTCCCTCAATTTGAAGTTATTTGAGGTTGCCCGTTGTTATGGCCACGTCTTGCAGGATTCGACATAATCCTAAACTTGGATACACGGTACTTCAGTACCCGAGATTATTGGTTAAGCCTCATTATTCCAAAATAGACAAGAAATGTAATTTAAAATCTTGTGAGGGCCTAGTCACATATGTGGGGTTGGTGCATGGGTTAGACGGCAATTGCCATGTGTAGAGTATCAACAACAATGAAAAGAGTATTTGGAAATATTCTTGGCTTGCATGGAGGCATGCACAGGAAAAGCTAAAGCTATATATCCAAGTGGGAACTTGCCCTACTACCATTCCACTTTGTGGTTTTCATTACTAGTTTCCTCTCTCTATACCTGCATCCTATAAGGGTGATGCTATTGGAGATGGATTGGTGGCTTCTCATCAGTTGGGTGGTTTTGTTTGTTCCATTGTATTTTTGTGAGCAAACCTTGAGGTGCTTTCCCTTACACCCCTAACCTGGTTTGGCATATTGTGGCAATTGCATGTAGCAGCTTCTTGCAAGTTCTAGAATTCATGAAGCTTTGAATATTATTAAACATGCAACAACTAGAGACTAGTATAGAAATGATCTTCACAAATCACCAAAAATCAAATCTCTATGTCTTATCTATCGCATCTTATCAAAATGGGAAGTAGATATTTAAAGTTGTCCAAGATCAAGGTGAAGTTTTTCAACCCTTGGTGTGTGCGTGAAACCACTATCCATATGCCAGTATTTGCCACCATATCAGCTCAATTATTTGGAAGCTAACCTAGGTAGTATATGATATTTTGCTAAGGTCAAGAGTTTGACCCGCCCTTTATCTAGTATCAATACTCATGAAAAATGCTCATGCCAAGTGGACATTGTAAGTTTTGTCCATGGTATCAAATTTTTGGTTGGTCATTATAATTCAAATATCTTATAATTATTTATTTATGATGTTGTAGGACAATGGCATTTAGTATTCTCATTTCAAAACAACTTCATAATGCATTTTAAAAAAAGTGTATGCTAGTTTATTTTGAAAACTTTGGTATCCTAGAGCCACGTCACAAACATATATTCATACGAAGTTGGGTTAGTTCTTGCGTGTCAATAACTCATGTATCATGTTTGTAATAAAAAATTTAAACACTCATAAAACTCCATAATTATTTGGTTTCAAAAATAAGCAACTAATTGGGATAAAGAATAGTGATACCCACCCACAATTTCAACGTCATCCTCTATGGTACATGACCATATCATCACAATGAGTGGAATGCATGTAGTAGAAACATGCAAATCTCCTCACCCAAATATAGGTTGAGGGAGATGCATAGGCAGATGTAAGGTCATCCCTGTCATGAAGGTGATGCACGAAATATGCAGTTGATGCTCGAGCATAGAACATGCAACTGAGCTCTTTGATAGTATGTTCTTTGATGGCCTTCCACATGGACTACCATGGTGTGGCAAGTTTCTAAGTCTCTCTCCAAGGTTACTGCCACAAGCTACATGGAAATCTAACATGTTATCTTGCATCAACTTGGCTTGTGGAGAGAATGAAATCCATCATGGACCAAGGGGTTGTTGGATTATTCTCCTTCTTACTAATCGACTAATCGGTTTTAATCCTCATCCATTGTTTATCCAGTTCTGCATATTTTCCCGTGTCTTTACACAGTCTGCAGATTTACAAGTGTTTTTACACAGTCTGCAGAAATACATGGAGTTTGACAACAATGTTGCATTTTTCGCCTGTCAGGAATTACGAGTAAATATGCAGAGTCGCTTTTCTAAAATGGCAGTTTTAGTTCATTTCTGCAGAGTGACAATTTTAGTTCATTTATGCAGCAGACTATTTACGGCCAATTTTCACCGCTTATCAACAATCAATTTCTGAGAAGGAACTGGATGAATGCCAGCGAACACCAGCCAACTGGCAATCACATTTGACGACCTAATTACTTAGTATAAATCAGCTATTCATACATCTCTTTTTAAGTTCGGAAGCAAAGAATCAACATTCTGAATTGTGAAGGAGTTGAGTGTTATTACACGACGCTTCCTGCGCTCTTATCAAGCAAATCATTCACAATCAGAAAGTATTGTTGCTATCACGCTTTCAAGCTTGAACTCTCTTGAGCATTCTAGCTCAGTCTTTTAGAGATTTATTTTAGAGTTGCTATTGCGCTACTGCTTATCAGCAGAGCTGCTAATTATCAGACTTATTCTCAGTTACTCAGAGACAACTTAGAGTGCGCAAGTAAAGTTCTGAACACTATCAAATACAATAAATCTAATTAATTGTACACTAGTTACAATATCACATTTGAAGCTTATACTAATGAATTAGATCAAACTATATTCTAACAGTTGATTGAGGTGGTTTGTGGGTCCTTGATTTTAATTAGGGCTTATGACACATTTACTTTATTCTTATTCAAAAATAGGTGCTCATCTAAAACTAGGAGGCCTTGTGTCTTCAACTATGTGGTTTGGCATTTAGAAAGTAGATGGCCAAGAAAACCTCAGTTGTAGTTTAATTCCCCCCTTTCATATAAGTTTGTAAGGTTTGGCATTTAGAAAGTAGATTGCCAACAAAACCTCAATTGTACTTAAGGTTCCTTTTGTAATAGTTTGTTTGATTATATATATAACACGTGGAAGTTCTTGGTTTAGTTCAAATAGGATTCTTCGAAAACTGACATTAATACCAAAATTGTACCATTTTCATTCAAATTTTTCTCAACATTGATTCAAAACTTTATAGTAAAACTAGTAAAGAGTGCTCGTCGTTGACGGGCAATGGCGGCTGATCTAGGTGACGGCCGATGATTTGGAAATTCAGTACGTCGTTGACAAGCCAGTGTCGCATTTTTCGGATTTGAGGAGAGTGTCACATTTTTGGGATTCGAGGGGAGTGTCTTATTTTTTTGGATTTGGAGGGAAGTGTCGCATTTTTCGCATTTGGAGGGGAGTGTCGCATTTTTTGGATTCGAGGGGAGTGTCGCATTTTTTGCATTTCGAGAAGTGTCACATGATTTTAGAGCCCTGTTGTTTGGAGAGAAAGATTGATGCCTAATCCGATTAGATCTTCTCACAGGAGTCAATTTGATTTGTTCATTTCCTAAACCTTGCAAACACAGTATTTTTTTTCAAATAAACAATGCTATTGAGGTCTGTTTTCGGCTGTTCCATGAAATTGGGCCTTGATTGAACTAGAAAAAAAATCCATAGGTCAATTTTCTTGTGTCGATGTCTCCTGTCCAATCTGCATCTATGTAGCCCTCTAAAATGTTCGCAGATTGGCTGCCTCCATAGCAAATGCTGAGGTGCTTTGTAGCTTGGACATACTTCATGACTTTCAAGAGTGCCTTCCAATGGACTGGACCTGAATTTGAGATAAATTGGTTGAGAGAGCCGATTGAGTAAGCAAGGTCGGGTCGAGTAAAAAGCTTAGCATACATTAATGAACCGATTATGGAGTGAAATGGATACTGCTTCATTTCCTCCTTCTCTGACTCGGATTTGGACATTGCTCCTTTGACAGCTTCAAACCAGGGTCGAGTGGAAAGTGGCCCGGTTTGCACTCGGCCATTCCATATTTCTTTAGCACATTGGTGAGGTATCTCTGTTGGCTAATGAAAATCCGTCTACTGGGTCGAATTCGAAAAATCTAAATGAGATAGTAGTGAGCAGGACCCATATCTGTCATCTTGTATTCCTATTCTAACAAGCATTTGGTATCCTTCAACAAATTTAAATTGTTACTAAATGATAACGTGTCATCAACATAAAGAGTGATGATTATGAAGGAATCCGATACAAACTTAAAATAATCATTTGAGTCTGCCGAGTTTGGGATGAAACCATTCTCGATTAGAAATGTATTAATCTTTTGAAACCAGACTCTTGGAAATTGTTTCAGGCCGTACATGGCTTTATGAAATTTGCACACTAGGTGTTCCTTGTCTTTTAGCTCATATCTTTTGGTTGGGACATGTAGATCTCCTCTTCAATGGTGCCATTGAGGACTGCAGTTTGGACGTCCATTTGGTGAACTTCAAGGTCTGTTGTAGCTACATAGGAAAGAAGTAAACAAATTGAAACATGCTTTACCACAGGACTAAAGGTTTCAGAATCATCCAGATTTGGGATTTGGGAGAAGCCTTTTGTGAAGGATTTCAAATCATTCAAGATCCAATCCTTGTCCCAAATCTTTGGTTACAATAAGGAGCAAACCAGCAATCCTGCCAATGTAAAAAAATCAGCATCTACATACAAAATGAGATGCAAACTCTAAGAGATATTGATCAAACATGAACCAAAACATGAAATATGTTTATTTTTCGTACAATTACAGTACCCTAGAGTATTTCACACGTGTGGAACCGAAAATAGCAACATATGAGCATTCTGCACACAAGATTGCAAGATATCACCAAGATAGTGCACCAATAAGTAGTAGAACCCAAAGAGAACCATGTATAATGATGAAATGAGAGATAGAAGGGAGAAAATGTGTCTCTCCACAAGTTACATTCTTTTATAGAGTTTCCAAACCCTATTTGGCCACTTGGCTTTTCCTCCAAAATGTAAACCCTACTATTTTTGGGTCTAGATTCAATGTACCCAAAGTTCAAATTTGAATATCTCTCAAAGTCGACTACCAACTTTCCCACACTTTCAAAAAGTGTTTATTTAATGTATTTTAAACTAATATAACTTCAGTTTATCTCTAAGTCTAAAATGAGTTTTGGCCTCTTATTAACAATTTACCAAAATGTGTAAACTAGAATAAACTAGTTGAAATCTCTCACACTCCCTCTTCAACTAGTTTTGGCATAGTTTTGACAATAGAACTTTGATCCAACTTTAGAATGATCTCCATCCTAAGTATAGATCTCCTTTCTAAGGTTCTAAAGTATCTTTCATAATTGATATAGAGAATAGTGTCCAAATTGGATGCTTCACTATCTCTTACATCAATTTTACACATCAAGATATAACTAGAACATGAAGAACCAAATAGAATGTGAATGAAATGATTCCTCCATGTTTCAAACTTTGAACTCTCTGGAAAATCACAATAACCAAACCATAATTGTGAGTGATGACCATTTGCTTGCTTATCTCCTCCAACTTTGTCCTTTCTTGATATGTCTCCACCATAAAACTCCATGAATGAGCCTCCATCTCCATCTTGCCACAAGATATCATCAAACCTTGGAAATCCTTGAGTAGGTGAGTACATTAATGATGCAAATCCAGCACCACATGACTCCATCAACCAAGTAGGTTGCACTAGTCCATCTTCAAGATCTACTTGACAGAAGAAAATGAACATGAATTCACCAAAAAATGACAATCTCGAAACATTGGCATCAAGTAACTCAAACCTTGAGAACTTGATCATGGATGAGTGATATAATGAGCTTCCAATAGCTTCATTTCCATCAGCAAAACCAGCCAAGAATTCTAGTACAACTCCAACAATAAGATATTGCCAGACAATGTAGCTAGTTTGTCCATATTTTGACAATTTACACACATCCATATGAAATAGCTCAAACATGAGATAGAAGAAGTTAAGTAAACTTGAACAACACTTTCTTGCTGCTCCTTGACCTTACTTGAGTCTTCAATAACCCATAAAAATAGATCCATAACATCTTTGCCAAGTACCTCTCCTTTGATGCTCTTGACTAGCTCCAAATTGCCACCTTTCCTTTTGTGTTGTTGAAGCCCTTTGAGACCAATCTCTTGATCTTTCTCTTGACCATCAAAGTCGTAAAACAAACTTTGTTTTTCAGATACATTACTTGCTTTTCCGGTATGAAAACCATGATAACCAATATCCACTTGCATAGCATCATCTACACAAGAAGATTCTCCAAAACATGTGAGTAATGCAAAGTGAGTCTCTTCCACTTGCTTACCTTTCTCTTGATCATCAAAGATATCAAGATATGAATATTTGTAGACCTGAACCTTTGGAAATACTCCCTCTCAAACATATGATCTAGATTTAACAAGATCTCATCAATGCTTGATCTTGAATTTCCACAAAGGTTAGTGAAAACTATGTCACCAATGTCACCATCATACATCAAAAGATAGATTCCAAACTTTCGATCCAACATGAAGTAGAATAGGTGAAGATGAGTATCAAACCTAATAAATCCAGCCTTCTTGAGTCCATAACAAACCTCAATAAGCTCACCAATGAGATCTCCCTTGCCTTGAAGAAATTGCCTCTCGGTTTGCTCCATGTAGTCTTCTCCAACCAACCTTTTTGCCATCTCGATCATGAGTGATCAATTCACAATCATAGAATCCTTTGAGTTGATGAAGAGATGTGAGATCCATGCCTTGGATCTTCCCAAGAACCAATCTTCCATTGCTCTTTCCTTCATAAGACTCCCTCTTAATGATTGCATCATAAGAAGTAGAAACCTCAAAGACATTAGAAGCCATGAAAAAAATGATTAGTACCTTCAACATAAGAATGATTGAAGTACTCTCTTTTTTAAAACAAGAACCTCTACTCAATGTTTTAGGTAATGACTCATATGATAATGATTCTTCCTCACTGTCATTCACAATGACATCATTCAAAGTACATCCTACTTTGAACTCTTCACATACTTCTCTTCTTCTTGACTTGTGACTATCTCCCTCACCAAGTCTCTTGATAGAACCATTTGATCTACTCTCTTTATGAAGACATGTGACTCCACTTGCTGGAAAAATGACTTTCTTGGAATCATAACAAAAGAATGTAGAAGACCCATCTCCTTCATGAATTCACCTAGCAACATCTTTTTCCATATGATCAAAGAAATCATGAACAATAATCTTTTCCAAGGAAGAACCTTCACCTCCATTGATGAAGTTAGCTCTTTCCTTACCTTTTGCATGCTTGTACTTGCCATGAAGAACCATTGAAACACCATCATTATCCTCAAGACTAGCCAAGTTAGCACAAAGATGAACATCTCCAAGAAGCATATTAGATCTTGACCTAGATCTAGCATAAGGAAGCTTTTTAGACTTTGCATAAGATCCACCAATCTTATTGATGCTAAAAGGGAACTTTGGAAAGTTGAGACCAATCTCCTTTTCCATTCCATCCTTTTTGTTAGCCATAACAAAAGCATCAAGCTTGAAAAGTCTACCTTGTCTATTGCCCCTAGCAACCAAGATTTCTTCCTTTGTAATGAAACAAGCATCACCACCAAAATTTACCATGTATCCTTTCTCTATCATTTGACCAACACTTAGCAAATTCTTTGAAAGTGAAGGAATGTAAAGAACACCATCAAGTCTTGCTTTCCTACTAGTAGAGAGACAAATAGGAATTGAACCAATACCTTCAATCACACACTCACCACCATTGGCCATGTGAATTGCTTTCTTGGCTCCATCATAAGTGACCAAAGAATTGAAAGAACTCCTTGTGACTAGTCATGTGTGAACTAGCTCCACTATCAATCCACCATGAATCTTTGTAACCTTCACTTGATATTGGACTTGAAGAACACATCAAAAGAGAATCACCACCACCTAGATCCTCATCATTAGTAGTACAGTTGATTTGCTTGCTACCTTTATCTCTTTGCTTCTTCAAACATTCATTTGCAAAATGCCCTTTGATTCCACAATAAGAGCATTTCAACTTAGACTTATCTTTCTTTTTGCCAAAAGAAGAAGTCTCACCTTGATCTTGCCCTTTAGACCACTTACCTTTGCCTTTGCCTTTGTCCTTGAACTTGCCTTTGATGAACATAGCATCCTCTTTATAATGAGATGTCGATGTAGATCCATTTCCTCTTGATTGAAGCCTATACTCCTCATTCACCAAGATCTCTTGAAAATCCACAATACTTGGAAAAGTCTTTTGAATAGCAAAACTTTGAACAAGACTAGCATGATCATCCAACAAGCCATTAAGTATAACTTGAACAAGTTCTACCTCCTTAATGCTTTCATCAATACATGCTAACTCATTATTGACTTTAACCCTCAAAACAAAAGCCTTGAGTACTCTCTTCCTTCTTTTGCAAACTTTGAAAGATTTGCCTCCTAAGAGTAAGAACTCTTGATGTAGACTTGGATTCATAAAGCTTCTTCAAAGCTTCCCAAGCCTCCAAAGATGATGTGCACTTACCAATCTCCTTGAGAAGCTCATTGGTAACATTCATCTTAATCATGCGTAGAGCTCTTTTAGCTCTCGTGTCATACCTCACTTGATCTTGAGGTGCTTGAGGTCTCTCCTCCACACCTACAACAATCTCCATCAACTCATTCATCTCCATCCTCACCTTCCAAGTAGAATAGTTGATTGAGATAAGCCTATCATTGCCTTCCAACATGAATCCACCACTTGTAGCCATGTTGCAATGACCTGATCTTCTTCTTTCAACCTGTTCCAATGCACAAAGCACTCTTTTGAATGTCAACAAATGAACTCAAGAAGAAATCACAAAGATATGGAACCTCTCAAATCTCTTCTAGCACTTATAATTAGAAAATCAACACATAGAATAGTGAAATCTTGATCAACCTATGATCTATCCTCAATCTAATGATTCTTGCCACTTCATAAGATTGAAACACAGTCAAATGAAGTTCAATAACCTCACAAACTAGAGATCCAATCAAAATTAGGGTTTTGACACAATCACAAAAGAAAATCATCTAAATCCAGTAAGCCAAGTGTGAAATCGGAATTGATCAAGTATATAACCCTATAATGAGTTTTGACCTACAAAAGATCAATTCTACACATGCAAAAATGTTGATTTTTTAGTAGAGATCAATCTAGCATGCTCTAGCATTGGTAACTCCTCCAAATCCTTGCTAAAGATGGATGATCCTTTCATAACCTAAAACACAATAGCTCTGATACCATGTGAAGGATTTCAGATCATTCAAGATCCAATCCATATCCCAAATCTTTAATTACAATAAGGAGCAACCCACCAATCCTGCCAATGTAGAAAAATCAGCATCTACATACAAAATGAGATGCAAACTCTAAGAGATACTGGTCAAACATGAACCAAAACATAAAATATGTTTGATTTTCGTACAATTATAGTACCCTACTGTATTTCACACGTGTGAAATCAAAAATAACAAAATATGAGCATTCTACACACAAGATTGCAAGATATCACCAAGATAGTGCACTAATGAGAAGTAGAACCCAGAGAGAACCATGTATAATGATGAAATGAGAGATGATAGAAGATGTGTCTCTCCAAGAGTTACATCCTTTTATAGAGTTTCCAAACCCTATTTGGCCACTTGGCTTTCCCTCCAAAATGTAAACTCTACTATTTTTGGGTCTAGATTCAATGTACCCAAAGTTCAAATTTGCATCTCTCAAACTCGACTACCAAATTTCCCACACTTTCAAAAAGTGTTTATTGAATGTATTTTAAACTAATATAACTTCAGTTTATCTCTAAGTCTAAAATGAGTTTTGGCCTCTTATTGACAATTTACCAAACTGTGACTAAACTAGACTAAACTAGTTGAAATCTCTCACACCTTTGGCTACCAATCTGGCCTTGTATCGATTTATATTACCTTCAGCATCATACTTCACTTTGAACAACCACTTGCATGGGATCGGATTTCGATCCTTTGGCAGCTTAGTCACAGTCCATGTTTGATTCTCAATCAAGGAATCAAATTCTACATCCATGGCGGCCTTCCATTGGTCAGCATCAGTTGTTGACATAGCCTCATGAATTATGTTTGGCTCCTACACAAAATAACAGACCGGATCATCCATGAATTGGGATGGAGGCTGTCTGGGTCGATTTGATCTTCTGGGTTGAATTTCGACCCTCTGATGCTGCTTGTTCTGTTGAGGTTCTGACTCACTGTGAGAGTCAGTATCGATTTTTTGGGGTCGCGGATTTTGGATTTTCAATCTTTGGATCAAATTTTGAATTTTTGACTCTTGGATCGAATTTTGAATTTTTGACCCCTGGGTCTAATTTTTTAAGAGATTTTTCCTTGTGATCAAAAAACTAATCCTCCGAAAAAATGACATCTCTGCTCGTGAGTGATTAGGTTGTAGAGCTTGCATGCCTTGTGATCTAGGGAGTAGCCAATGAAAATCAATTTTTTGCTCTTGTCATCTAGCTTATTTCTTAGATCTTCAGGGATCTGAGCATAAGCAATGCATCCAAACACTCGAATATGTTTGAGTGATGGCTTAGATACAATCTACACCTCATAAGGTGTCTTGCCATTTAGGGACTTAGTGATGGATCGATTTTGCATGTAGGCAGTTGTAGTGACAACTTCTACCCAAAATTTCTTTGGAAGAGAAGCATGGGCCATGATGCTTTTGACACTCTCTATCGGTGTCTGATTCTTCTATTCTGCTACTCCATTTGTTGACTGAGGTGAGTAACTCATGGAGAATTGTTGGGATCGATTTTGCATGTAGGCAGTTGTAGTGACAACTTCTACCCAAAATTTCTTTGGAAGAGAAGCATGGGCCATGATGCTTTTGACACTCTCTATCGGTGTCTGATTCTTCTATTCTGCTACTCCATTTGTTGACTGAGGTGAGTAACTCATGGAGAATTGTTGGACTATTTCACAGGCCTTGCAGAATTCTTTGAACTTGGTGGAGATATATTCTCCCCCTCCATCTGTATGTAGAGCTTTTATTGTTCTTTGGGTCTGATTTTCTATAGATGCCTTGAACTGCTTGAAGAATTTGAAAGTCTCGTATTTATTCTTCAAAAAGTAAGTAGCAGTTCTCCTAGAAAAATCATCAATAAAAGTCAGAAAATAAAGAGCTCCCCCTGTGGAAGAAGTCTACATTGGGCCATAAAGGTCACTATGTACAAGGTCTAGCAAATCTTTAAAAGTGTGAACAAAATCTGACGTGAATGGATGTCTAGCATGCTTGCTGATAATACAGCTTTCACATGGGAAATCAGATTTGCTAATAGATGGAAGACCTTGCACTAAGTTCTGACTTGATATTTCTTGAATACTCTTGAAATTTAAATGGCCTAGTCTGAAATGCCTCAACAAATGATTTGATTTAGAAGTAGAAATAAGAGCTTGACTACTAGTAGAATAACAGTGACTTAATTTGTAAAGATAGCTACATCTTCTACCATAAGCTAGGACTTTCCTAGAATTCCCAAGAATAGTGCAGCCTTCTGTATCGAATTCGACCCTACGACCAGAATCAGTGATTCTGCTTATAGAAAGCAGGCTTATAGTGAAATATGAGGCGGGACGATTTTTCAATGCAACATAAACATTACAAAAGTAAGGAATGCTAGATCTATTCGTATTGATTTACCGTAGTTTGATTCATTTACATGATTGTAGCTTTAAAATTGGCAATGTTCCATTTGCATGTTGCTCTTCCAATGGAATGCACTCCAATTATTCAGAAAAATGCGAAAGTTGTAGAGAATGCTACTGCAATAGTTAGAGAATTGAGAATGAACAATCATATGAATATAGATTTGTGGGTGGATGGATCAATTTATCCTAATGATCCAGCTACCAATTTGTGTCCAGATTTAAAGTCCGTAACTCATCTTCTCAGATATGTATGTGAAGGAAATAGTGGATTGCTTGGATATTGTCAAAAGTTGCGTGATATTGGAATGCATAGCATATCTTGTCTTAATCAACAATTACAGTTTGCTAATCAACAATTGCTTCATTACATGCAACACACTAGTGCTAAAAACAATGCACTCAAGAATGCTATGTCATAGTTGAATGCTACTATCACTACTCTTCGGGGATCAAACCAAGAAATGTTAGAATCCATGGAAAAGTTGCGGTCCAAGAGTTTAAAATTTGTTGTTGATATAAAAGTTATCAATAAGGCAATGATGAAGAGGAAAAAAAAGAGGGTACCAATGAAGAATATTGATGACTTATCTACACATAGCGGCAATCAGAAAAAAAGAATTCGATCATTCAAGTATGTTGTCATATAAACTGTTTATTTGATTTGTATATGTCATTTAAGTTTGATTTGCACTTGATAACATGGATTATTTATTTATTAAACATAATTTGAGTTTCATATGTTTGTTGTAGATCATGTTTGGTGGCAAAAAAACTATTTAACAGATCGTTTGATCATCTTTAAGTCATGTTTTACCAAGAAAGTCAGCAAAGGAAATGATAAAAAATGCTCAGTTTGAAAAAATAAAAAATGAAATTGTAGAGACTGTTTTGATTAAAGTTCAATCATACTTGGATGCGATTGTGATACAAGGTGCATGTGATGTATCTGGAATTAGCAGAAATGCTTATTCTACTTTTTTTAGAATAGTTAAAGAAGCTTTTTCCCAAGTGATGGTGAAGAAAATTTATCTTCCGCGTCCATATCGGGTAAGATTAGCCAGAAATTTTTATAATGACGGAATGTTCAAAGTAGTTCGCCAACCATTTCATATATCTGAATTATACAAATCAAAATATGGTGAGCTCAACTACAACGATTGCAATAATATTTGTCTTGATATTGAAAATTTTCTAAAATACATTATTTGATCCTATAAACTAGACGAACATCAAATAAATGGAAAGATCATTATTGTAATAAAATTGGATGAATCTGAAATCGTCAAGAACATTAAAATGTGTGTATAATGTCTCTCATGGGACAACATCAAGGCATCCATGTCTTTATTGCATGAAGGATTGCTACAATATGAATTTGGGACGATCAACAAACATTGGCCCAATAAGAGAAGCTGAAGATCCAAATATGAAAAGTGTTCTGCCAAATCCATTAAAATATGTTCACATATGCACATTGCATGCTGAGGTTCGTATTATTGAAAAACTTATTTACCTGCATACCGGAGTCTGTGGCTAGAGCAGCAATTAGGAGGTTGGAAATAGTTATATCAAATGCAGGACTACAGAAAGGGAATGTCACGACTGAAAAAAGTGATAGACTCTCCAGGAAAAAAGGAAACATTCCTAATAAGCCATCAATTGGAGGTGCTAAAGCAAGAAGATTCTTATCTAATCACACATGCAAAGAATCAAGTGTCAGATACGAAATTTGGAGAGAAATTGTTCAAGCCACATGAACACTAGAAGGAAATAATCGAGTGAAAAAGAGACAAGTGTGGACCAACTTAGACAAACTCATAGGTGTTATCAGGAAAGAAAACCTATCATCAGAAGATATGAGGACTTTGCAAAATCATTGCACCACATTTGTAAAATTTGTACATGATTGTTGGGAAAAAGACAATTTTACTCATTACATGGTGCTAATCTATATCATTATCTGGTGTTTTTCTCATTCAGGCTTATATATAACTAATCAAAACTATTGTTTGCAGCACATCCTTCTTTATCATGCAACTTATTTTGCAAAGGAATATGGGAGCTTAAGTATCTGGTCATCACAAGGTGTGAAAAAATCTCATTGGCAAGCAAGGGGAGCATTTCATAGAGCAACAAATCATGGAGGACACAATGCAAGAAATAAATATTTAGTTCAACTGTTTTAGTGGTTTTATAGAAGAGCACAATTTAGATATCAAGCTAAAAACTCGCCAAGTATTACGATATTTTGAAAGGCATTCAAATTCATAACAAAAGAGAGATCCTTGTAATATATCAAAAATCTATTACAAAAAATTATTTAATTATCATCATCATCCTCTTCAAGATTCAGACGGATGGTATTGTCATGAAGGAATAATCTCTTTTCATATGGATCCAAAAATTCTAAATTTTTTCTCTTGCTCATATCAATGTAATGTGAAAGATTTCAGATCCTTAAGATCCAATCTACTTGAATGATCTTTGGTTAGAAAGAGAAATACACTACCAATTTCACCAATGTAGAAAAATCAGCATCTACACACAATTTGAGATGCAAACACTAATAGAACTTGATCAAACTTGAATGAAATGATTATGTACTGTTGCTGTCCGTACAAAACCAGCAAGCTACTGTATTTCACACGTGTGGATCCAAAAATAGCAAATATAGATCATTCTACACATAGAATTGCAAGCAATCACCAAGATAGTGCACCAATGGATAGTAGAACCCAAGAGAACCATGTGTAAGCATGAAATGAGATAGAGAAGAGAGAAGATGACTCTCTCCACGAGTTACATCCTTCTATAGCAGGTCCAAACCCTATTTGGACACTTGGCTTTCCCATCAAAATGCTGACCCTACCAATTTTGGGTCTAGATTCAATGTACCCAACTTATTCAAATTGAATCTACTCAAACTCGCATTCTATCTTTCCCACACTTTCAAAAAGTGTTTATTTAAATGAAATTTAGACTAATGAATTTTGAAAAGTCAACCTCTAAGTCTAAAACAAGTTTTGGCCTCAATATGCCAAATATGGAAATATTGCAAAATGTGATGAAACTAGTTGAATCTTTCACACTCCCTCTTCAACTAGTTTTAGCATAGACTTCGATAATACTCCAAGTGAAGTCCTATGATTCATGAACAAGTCTTTTCCCAATGCTTTGGTGAAGATATCAGCTACACATTCCCTTGAAGACACATGTTGAAGCTCCACCTCCTTTGCAATGACTCGCTCCCTCACAAAATGATATTGTATCTCAATATGCTTGCTCCTACCATGAAAGATAGGATTGGATGCCATTCTTTGGGCTGATTGATTGTCACAAAAGATGATTGGGCTCTCTGAAAAATCCAGCAAGTGAAGATCCTTGATCATCCTCTTGATCCATACCATCTCCTTTGTGCAATGTGTAAGAGCTTTGTACTCGACCTCACTAGATGACAATGAGATAGTGGCTTGTTTCTTTGACATCCATGATATAGCTCCATCACCTATGAAAATACAATAAGAACTAATGGATTTCCTATCCATTATATCTCCAGCATAGTCCGAATCTGAAAATCCAAAAAGATTAGGTGATGATCCCTCATACAATATGCCAAAACCTCGAGTTCCAATGATGTACCTCAAAACTCGCTTTCCTAGCTTCCAATGCTCCTAGCATAGTTTTTGCCAATAGAACTTTGATCCACATAAGAATGATCTTCTTCCTAAGAATAGATCTCCTTTCAATGATCATGTAATGCTCAAAATAGAAACAACCATAATTGATATAGAGAATAGTGTCTACTTGGGATGCTTCACTATTTCTTACATCAATTTCACATGTAAAAATGTGACTAGAACATGAAGAACCAAATAGAATGTAAGTGAGATGATTCCACCATGCTTCCAACTCTGAACTCTCTGGAAAAATACAACAAACAAACAATAAATATGAGTGATCAACTTTTGCTTGCATGTCTCCTCCTCCTTTGTCCTTTGTTGCCTTGTATCCACCATGATACTCCAGGAATGAGCCTCCATCTTCATCTTGCCACAAGAAACCATCAAACCTTGGAAATCCATGAGTAGGTGAGTACATAAATGATGCAAATCCAGCACCAGATGACTCCATAAACCAAGTAGTTTGCACTAGTCCATCTTCAAGATCTACTTGACACAAGAAAATGACCATGAATTCACCAAAAATTGACAATCTCCAAGTATTGGCACCAAGTAGCTCAACACTTGAGAACTTAGCCATGGATGAGTGACATAATGAACCTCCAATAGCTTCATTTCCATCAGCAAAATCAGCCAAGAATGCTAGTACAAATCCAACATCAAAACAATGCTCACCAATGTAGCTAGTTTTGCCATATCTTGACAATTTGCACACATCCACATGAAATTGCTCAAACATGAGATAGAACAAGTAAAGTAAACTTGAACAACACTTATTTTCTGCTCCTTTGACCATACTTGAGTCTTCAATATGCTGTAAAAACAGATCCATAACACCCTTGCCAATTACCTCTCCTTTGATGCTCTTGACTAGCTCCAAATTGCCACCTTCCCTTTTGACTAGTTGAAGCGCTTTGAGATCAACTTCTTGATCTTCAACTTGATCATCAGAGTCATTGAACAAACTTTGTTTTCCAGATCCATTACTTGATTTTACAGCAATATAACATCCATCCACTTGCATAGCTCCATGTACACGAGAAGATCTTCAGAAAGATGTTCCACTCTTCATAAGAGATTGATACTCAAGATCCATTGCTTGGATCCACTCTTCTTTCCTTGCTTGATCTACACTTGTAGGCTCATCCAAAGAGGTTAGGAAAGCAACATAATTTCCAGAAACTACTTGCTTACCCTTTTGATCATATCTGAGCCTTGAAGGTACTTGTCTTTCTCTTGATGTTCTCCTTGGCTTTTGACTTGATGAAGGTCCATCATCACCACCATCCAAAGTAGGATCCTTCTCATCAACATTAAGAATGCTAGATCCATCTACTTTACCATCAATCATGCTTGAAGACACCTTTGGAATGTTTCTCTCATCAAAAATGACATCTCTACCAACAATCACTTTGTTAGTAGAAGGAATGTAAACCTTGTAGGCTTTACTCACCTCACTATATCCAACAAAAATACCTCTTCTTGAAGATGGATCCTCCTTGGTCCTATCATCAAGAGTAATGTTGACATAGCATGTGCATCCAAAGGTTCTTAGAAAGTTGACACTCGGCCTCCTCTTGAATAGCATCTCAAAAGGTGTCCTTCCATCCAAAATAGCACTCGGCCACCTATTGCACAAGAAATTGGCACACAACAAAGCTTGATCCCAAAATGGTTTGTCAAGATTAGCACTTAACCTCATAGCTTTAGAACTTTCACATAAAGTCCTATTCTTCCTTTCAGCCACTCCATTTTGTTGTGGGGTCCTTGATGTTGTATACTCCCTCTTGATCCCATGCTCATCACAAAAGGCCTTGAACTTGTTAGATATGTACTCACCACCATTGTCACCTCTCAAGCACTTGATATTTGTGGAGAATTGGTTCTCCCTTGCATTCTTGAACTTGACAAAGACATCATACACTTCATCCTTGCTCTTTAGTAGATAGATCCAACAAAATCTACTAAAATCATCAATGAATGCTACATACATCTTAGCTCCACTATTGCTAATTGTAGTGAATCCATGAATATCCGAATGTACAAGTTGAAAAGGCTTTGTAGATCTAGAAATAGATCTAGTATAAGGTAGTGTATGTGACTTAGATAAAGCACAAGACTCACAAACATGCTTGTCATTACTTAAGGAACTTGGAAGACCAATCACAACCTTCTTCCTTGCCATTACCTCCAATGACTTGAAGTTGTGGTGTCCCATCCTTTTGTGCCAAACCTCTTGATTAGAAATTTGCTCCCTTGCAACACATCCAAATTGGTTAGCAATAACACAAGCATCAAGTTTGAACAACTTCCCTTGACTTTTACCTTTTCCAATCAAGACATCCTTCCTTTTGATCAAACAAGCATCTCCATCAAACTCCACCTTGAGGCCCTTACTTAGCATTTGACTCACACTAAGCAAATTCTTGGTAATAGATGGAATAAACAAGACATCCTCCAAATGAAAATTCCTATTTGTAGAGAGAGAAATAGGAATTGTGCCAATCCCTTTGATTGCACACTCACCATCATTGGCCGTGTAGATCACCCTCTTGTCATCTCCATATGCCAACAAAGAAGTGAAATACTCTTTGTGAAAGGTCATGTGTGAACTTGCTCCACTATCAATCCACCAAGGATCTAGATCTCCATCATTAGCAAGCATACATGAAGACATCACAAAAGCATCATCATTTGCATCTTGCACATCCAAACCATCCTCATCAAGAGTAAGATTACCTTGCTTGTCTCCTTGATCTCTCTTCTTCTTGTAGCACTCACTTGCAAAGTGTCCTTTGATGCCACAATAGAAGCACTTGAGCTTTGATCTATCCTTCTTTTTGCCACTTGAAGAAGCATCCACTTGATCTTGCCCTTTAGAGCACTTGCTTTTGGTTTTGCCCTTGAATTTGCCCTGTGTGAACATAGCATCCTCTTGAAGTGTCGATGTAGATCCACCTCTTGCTTGAAGCCTATATTCCTCATTGATCAAGATCTCTTGAAGATCCATCAAACTTGGCAAAGTCTTCTGAATAGCAATACTTTGAACAATGTTAGCATGAGCATCCAACAAGCCATTAAGAATCACTTGAATAAGCTCTCCTTGCTTAATGCTTTCATCTATGCAAGCTAACTCATCATTCAATGCTTTCATTCTGAAAACAAAAGTACTTGGACTTTCTTCATTCTTTTGCAAACAAGAGAAGATTTGCCTTCTTAGAGTCAACACTCTAGAAGTAGACTTGGATTCATAAAGCTTCTTCAATGAATTCCAAGCTTCCAAAGATGATGTGCACTTACCAGCTTCCTTGAGAAGTTCATTGGTAACATTCATCTTTATCATGTGTAGAGCCTTCTTGGCCCTCTTGTCATACCTCAATTGATCTTGTTGTGTTGCTGGTCTCTCCTCCAAACCTACAACAATATCCAAAACATCATTCATCTCAAGAAGTAACTCCATCCTCACTTTCCATAATGAATAGTTGCTTGAGGTAAGCCTATCATTGGCTTCCAACATGACTCCAATTGAGGTTGCCATGTAGCAATGACCTGATCTTCTCTTTCAACCTGTTTCAATGCACAAATCACTCCTTTGAGCAACAACAAATGCTTTCAAAAGAAATCACCAAGATTTGAAACTATCTCACAAATTCTCTTCTAGCACTTATCCAAGCAAATCAACACATAGAATCATGGAATCTTGATCAACCTATGATCTATCCTCAATCTAATGACTTTTGCCACTTCCTAAGATTGAAACACACTCAAATGAGGTCCAGCAACCTCACTATCTAGAGATCCAATCAAAATTAGGGTCTTGACAAAATTACAAAAAATTGACTATTCCAAATCTACATGCAAATGTTGAAAATTTGATATGCAATCTATAAGCCACCACTTAGACTGAACCAATGATCCAAAAATCGGCCAAATCCAGCATGTGAATTCAAAAAACGGAATTGAACAAGTATATTGACCTATTTAGTGTTTTGATCTACAAAAGATCCAATCTACAAAAGCAAAACATCTGATTTTGGTGTAGAATCCTCTCTAGCATGCTCTAGACTTGATATCTTCACCAAATCGTTGATAGATCTGATTTCCTCCTTCATAACCTGAAACACAAGCTCTGATACCATGTGAAAGATTTCAGATCCTTAAGATCCAATCTACTTGAATGATCTTTGGTTAGAAAGAGAAATACACTACCAATTTCACCAATGTAGAAAAATCAGCATCTACACACAATTTGAGATGCAAACACTAATAGAACTTGATCAAACTTGAATGAAATGATTATGTACTTGTTGCTGTCCGTACAAAACTAGCAAGCTACTGTATTTCACACGTGTGGATCCAAAAATAGCAAATATAGATCATTCTACACATAGAATTGCAAGCAATCACCAAGATAGTGCACCAATGGATAGTAGAACCCAAGAGAACCATGTGTAAGCATGAAATGAGATAGAGAAGAGAGAATATGACTCTCTCCACGAGTTACATCCTTTTATAGCAGGTCCAAACCCTATTTGGCCACTTGGGTTTCCCATCAAAATGCTAACCCTACCAATTTTGGGTCTAGATTCAATGTACCCAACTTATTCAAATTGAATCTACTCAAACTCGCATTCTATCTTTCCCACACTTTCAAAAAGTGTTTATTCAAATAAAATTTAGACTAATGAACTTTGAAAAGTCAACCTCTAAGTCTAAAACAAGTTTTGGCCTCAATATGCCAAATATGAAAATATTGCAAAATGTGATGAAACTAGTTGAATCTTTCACATGTAACCCGAATAAAGGGCCATTGCAGATGATCTTTTCGTAGTCTCATTGGGAGTATAACCCAATATCTTAATAGCCAAATCTCTTTTCACAAAAATTATTTTATATGTTCCTCTTGCGTACTTATGGCCTCCTAAACAAACTGATAATGATTTGATTGCCTTAATGACAGTGGTTGCATATGGATTAAAAGATGAATGACATACACAAATCTCATTATTTTGAAAGTGTTTCAAATAATGAGATAGAGACACATCTTTTCTCCCGGCTGATACACCACGGACGCCTCCATGTCTCATATCAAAGGCATCTATTTTAATAGCATCCTATAAATGAGAAAAGAAAATAAATCTAGAATTATACATAACACTGCAAACTCAATAAGAAAATTGAACAATATCAATACCAATATAATATCTACTTACCAGATCATAATAATCGTAATCAATGATGTTTGCTCTACTAATGTCATGTCCTCCAATGGCCTCTACGTTTCTGGAGTGGATATATCTAGGCCTTGGAGGATATTTTTTTTGGAATTTCAAAAGTTCTTTCTCTGTAGGCAAAGTTTTTTCATAAACTTTAGATTTTTCAATCATGGCCTCCAAGGCCTCATTGCCAAATTTTCAATTGTCATCTTTATCATAATCTATCTCACTTTCAAGGTCATCATATGAGTAATCAGCAATGTCAGAAAATTCAGATAAATTTTGAGCAAAAATCGAGAGGATTACTCTCTCAAATTCAAAACATCTTCTATATCATTAAATGAAATATAACTTTCACTATTTATAAAATATAAGAGAACATCGAGTAGAGATAATTAATCAACAAGAGATGCAGATGGAAAAGAATCAGAGAGGATTATAGAACGAGGGAGAGTTTTTTGATAATCTGAAGCCATAAATGCTTCAGCTTCAACCCCTATATCAGTATCTGCATCATCTACATCAACTGGAGCAGGTGCGGATACTTCGATCAATGGAACAGTTGAAGATTCAACAGACTCATCATCTGGAATCTCAATAGTTATGTAAAAGACAAATGCCATTCCTTTGATAAGAAGGCGACATAACCTTTTGTGGATATCACAATATATATTTCTTTTGAAATGGTCATGCAGGTTAGAGTACTTTCTATTGTGTTTATGCTTAGAGGATGGTTGGGAATGCACAAGGTCCTGAAAATGAACGAAACAAAAACTATCTATATCCAAAACAGGAGTACTAATAATCTGAGAAAAATTATCAAGATAAGAAATTAAATCATAACGATTCTCATAAAGTATATCGATATCGAAAGGAGCAAAAGAAAATACTAGCAAAATACCCTAATTTCTCAAATGAAATGTCACTAGCATTAGAAAAATCCAGAAGTTTGTTATCTGAGGACATGGAGGAACTAGCCATATTGAACCTGATATCGATTCTACGCAACCAAATGATATCGGTAGAGAATGAACAAGAGTGCGCGCGTTGATCCGATATCGTTAGGATGAAATTGAAATTTGATGCGAGCACACGTCAAGCTAATATCGATTCAGTGTGCCTGAATGAATACGACCATGCACTATTTGAGAAGGCGAGCGTTGATTCGATATTGCGAGATAGAAAGAAAACAAAAAGACTAGTGAGTTCAGAATAAAAGATCACAAAATCGAAGTATGACAAGTGGTGCCCATATTTATAGCCAATTCTTGTTGAACACATCCATACATTTGTCAAATAACGAATTGAAAAACACAGCCTATATTTATCCAGCAATCAGAGTGAGACATATTTGTACCTACGCCGGAATACATCAACTAGTCTATCACTAGATTCAACGAATCATCATAAGCCTTGACCCTAGAATCTGTACCTGCACTGGAATACATTAAATATTCAATCAATAGCCTCTTCGAATAATCATTAAACAAATAATAAACAAATGATAAATGGACATCATTAAAAAATGTGTACGAGGAGAAATATTACAATCTCTCGTCCTATTTAAGCAGAGTAAAGACAATATTTTTTCTTTTGAGATAATGTTTATTCAGAACATTTTCATTAGTTGTTCATAAAGCGCTCCAATATAAATTTTCTGCATATCAGATATCGGATCATCGCGCCTGGCAGAAGATGGTTATTCTCCATTTGAACTGCGCGCGTCGAATCGCTATTGCAGGAACAAATTTTTTTTTGAAATTTTGAAAACTATTGGACCCCTTATGCATGCTCAAAGCTTGATTCGGTAGACTCTTCATACTGTCCAAAATTACGCAGAATCTATCGAGTCAAGCTCTGATCATTCATATTCCGTCGAATATAGGTACAGCACGCGAGAATAGCACCTCTAGTTTTCACATGCTATATATGTGCGTCGATTAGCTATCGGATGAAATACTGGCTACCGGATCAGCGTGTCTTTGGAGAAGACATTGACTTTTCACTTGGACTGCGCACGTCGAAGCGCTATTGTAGGGAAAAAAAAATTTGAAACTTTTTTTAAATTTGGAAGGTATTTTGCATGATCAAAGTTTGATTCGATCGACTCTCATACTATCCAAAGCTAAAGAGAATTTATTGAGTCAAGCTTTGATCATTCATATTATTTTCCAATATCGGTTCAGCGCATGAGAATAGTCTCTTTGGTTTTCACATGTAGTATATGCGTGTCGATTTGCTATTGGGTGAAATAATGGTCGTTGGAATTTTTCAGAAATTATAATGATTGGATATAGAAAAGGTCAGATATTTATAGTTTAATCTTGTCAATTTCAGCAATAAATTGTAGATGTGACCATACTTTTGTAGCTTTAATTGTAGATGTGACCATACTTTAGTTGAAATTAATTCTGGTTTATTTGATATCGACTAATCATTTTGATGATAGATGGATATTTAGTTTGATTCGATTGACAAGTCTCAGAGTAATCATCATTGTAATCCGAGCCTCGACACGTTTGCAATCATTTCGGATTTTCTCTATATATACTGATGGACGACGTTGAAATTTTTTTGTCTAAAGTTCTTACAGTTCTCTACATCCATGCGATAGCGATTCAGCGTGCTCAAAACAAGCTTCCTACGATCCGCTATTACTCACGTGCGTCCATTCACTACCAGCTATCGGCTTGGTTGAGTTCAGGTATCGGTTCGATGCGCTTGACCTGACTTATGATCCTGGGTTCTCCTTCTTTGCGCATTGATCCGATATTGGACATTAATGGCGCGGACCAAGCAAACAGCACGAGGCCATCCTGATGCAATACCAATCTCATGAGCTGGTCAGGAAAACTCACCACCACCACTTCCTCCTAGGCCAAGGGATAGAAGAAGAGACCCACCCTGGCTCAAGGATATTCGAAAGCTACAGAAGACAAATAATCTTCTGATTCCGAAAGCTCACACATAGAGATCCATCAGACAGGTTACAAGAAGTCTATCTGCAGATGTGAGATGGATGGTAACAGCAATTGAGACGCTGCACACTACATATGAGGATTTCCAAGTGAAATCTTTTTCAGATAGTGTTGTTGCAGTTGTCCATGCCAAGAGGGTGACCGTCATGCCCAAGGATTTCAACATTGTGTTCCGGCTTTGGGACACATATGACAAATTTGCAAAATACTTTAGACTTGCTCCCTCCTCTCCTCCAAAACAAGATTCAGAGAGGAGAAAATGAAAGCAATCTCGACCATCCCGGTTTGGTATTCGTATATAGAGCGGGAGTGTTTCAAAGAAGAGGAGGTCTCATGACCCTCCAAATAAAGTGAGGGATTTTTCCAAGCCATCTCCTCTGGACGAGATTCTTTCTTCTAGGCATTCTCCTCCCAATTCTCCTCCTAAGTCTCACTCTCCTTCTCCCAAAACTCCATTTCTACCTTCTCCTGCTAAATCTTCCTCTCCTAATAAATCTCCTCCTAAATCTCCTCCTCCTACCCCCATAAATATTAATTCCCCTCTACCTGTTCTAGGAAATGATTTAGATGATTTTGTTAATGTAAAGATAGAATCAATTTTGAATGACAATTCTTTTTCTGGTTTATCTATATTACTTCCGTCACCCCTTGCACTTGCCTTTGTAAATACTCCTCAATATGTACAGTATGAGCAATTGTTAAACACGTATCTTAAAGCTTTAGGTCCTCGATACAGTTTTTGGATGTCGAAGACCAATGTTGGTCTCTCCCTTTCTAGTTTAGATACATGTGAATTAGAAAGTAGGGATAAAAATGCTAGGTGACAATGTAGGAGGTGGGGACCATTCAGTACTGGATGGAGTTTTTCTAGACCCCATTGTTTATGGATGTAGCCTTTTTTCCCCTCAATTCATGGCTGCATTTGATTTCCTTGATTTCAAAAGTCTGCACGATGATATGCTCCAATACGTTAGATTGAAGACTCCAATTCTCGTGTTGCCATACATAACAAAGTAAGTGTCTTTTTTTTTTTTCAGATTTTATTATGTGGAATTTTTCATATGAATTTGATTTCACATTAATTCTCATAGATGTGTTGTTTTTCGATTGCAATGATCATTAAAGCTTATATGTCTTGTCCTTATACGTCAATGATGAGGGTGTGTGTAATCCAGTTTGTTTAAAGATGAACTCTATTACACACACACACACACACACACACACACAAAATTGCCAGGAGCCATATCCAAAAAATACAGGAACTCTTTCCAGTAAATGCAAAAGCATATACGAAGCTAAAAATTGTTGATGCAGAGGTAAAAATTTATCAATATTGGTTCGACGTGCCCTTGTAGTTATTGTTTGGTTTCTTTTCATAACATGCGCACTGATCTGATATTCAAACAATATTTTTGGATATCGGTTTGACGCGCGCTTATTTTCATTGTAGATTTAATTATAACATCATGCACGTTGATCTGATATCTCATGCTTGGATGCATCACTATCAATGTACCAGGTATCCTTGGCTTCATCACTTGCCATTAATGCTGTAATGAACAATTTTGAACTTTTAACTGTATCATCTTCATGTTGATGATCATCGTATTGATGTTGATCAGTATAATTATCTTCACAATAATAGTCATCAAATTGATGTTGATCAGAATAATTTCTCACTTGCCATTTGTCTTTTTTTTGTTCCATCTCCTTCTGTTTCTTGAAGCATTCACGCTCCCAGTGGCCAGGTTTGTTGTAGTACCTACAATTTCCAGGTTTATTTTGTCTTGAATAGCCGCATCCTTGACCTCGTCCTTGATTCCAATTTTCTCGATTTGGACTATCATTGACTTGCTCATGAAATTGTTGAGATGATCCCCGGCTTGAGTTTTCTCCTCTCGATTGATACCTTCCACGGCCAAATCTTCCACCTCGTCCTCTAACTGCAAGAGCTTGATCATAGCTCAAGTTACGATGATTCAAGTTCTCTTGACGTTGCTCTTCTTGCAAAAGCAATCCACCTAGTTCTTCATAAGGTTGGAAGATTTTGTCTTGTGGCTATACTAGTCACAAACATCTGATGTGACTCACTCAGACTATTCAATGTCAATTGCATGATCTCACGATCTTGTACTCGCTCTCCAACTGCTGCTAATTGGTCACAGATCTCTTTGACCTTCAATATGTGATCTGCAATAGTTGCACCATCATCCATCTGCAATGTATGCAACTTCATCTTCAAAAATAGTATTCGAGATATATTTGTTGTTTCAAACAATGCCTTCAATATATCCCACGCTTCTTTTGGTCCTTTCGAATCTAAAATATAGGGAATAATTGCATCTCTAACTAATAAGTTGATGACATTCTGGGGCTTTTTGTTTTTTCCTATCAAATGCCCGCTGATCTTCTTCAATCACTAGCCTTTTTCTCTTCACCTGTCACGATCTCCCATAGCTCCATTTCCATCAAAATGTTCTTCAGTTTGAATTTCCAAATTGCATAGTTGTCGACACCTTCCAATTTGCTTGAATTATTTCTCTAATATTGAAAGGTTGAAAAGAGCTGAAGAGTATGATATCAATTTGATATCGCGAAAGATATCAAGTACTAGAGCTTTCGATCTGATATCATGTTGGAACCAAATAAAAAATAGTGAAATTGCTCTAATACCATGTCGGAAAGTGGTGTGCAGAAGATAGGTCTAGCTCGAAAAGAAAACGAACTCGAACAAGAAATGAATGAAAATAATTCGAGTGTCTAGAAAGAAAACTTTTTGCGCATGGTGGAATAAACTATCTTCATCTTTCCAATGCATGACTACGCCTACGCAGAACTGCAGAAACAATGGATGAAGATTAAAATTGATTAGTCGATTGGTAAGAAGGAGAATAATCCAATATGAATATGGGAAGTAGTGGTAAAGATTAAAATAAGGTTCACTGATTGGCTACCAAGTACCATTTAGTTTGGATTGGATCAGAGAAATAAAGCTTTAATCTTAAGCTTATGTCCAAAGATGTTTGTATAAATCAACCTGATCTTGGTTTATGCACTAAGATTTGAAGTAGGTTGATTGGTTGAAGCAATTTTGGTGATAAAAGTATGATGGTTGGAAAACTTCTGATGTGGAATTATTCACTTCAGATATTTCCTAGATATGTTATTTACTCATGAGAAATAGAGTTCTTTTGTAGCTGAGTTACAAGATTCTCAATGAGTTATGTGAGTAACATATGCGGATTTTGGAGGATTGTAGAATTTGGAACTCATACTTTGATTAAGAATCGGTTTGAAAGAATATTCTTGGAATCTAGTGGTTTTCCTTGTGGAAAATTTTTTAGAATGGTTCTTATATTTCTTGACTGGTATGTTGTGCATATACCACAATATCTTTTAGTGATTAAGTATGGTTTTAGAATCCTGAGAATTATGATTGACGGGTCATAAGATTCTAAATGAATATGATTGACGGATCATAAATTGATACTTAAAGGTCATTTGAAGATTATAAGAAAAATGTGAGGATTCTTAAGATAATGAGTAATTATTGATCAATTATGTAGTTAAGGATTTATATATGTTGGTTGAAACTCTAAATTTCTTTATTTTCGTACATACTTGAGATTGTGTGGATCTCACAGACATTTTCATTAAGTATTTGCATACTTATGAGAAATTTGCTTACCTTATTGATTGTAGTCTATAAGTGCTTGTGTGCTAAGTTCAGTCTTTATCTCCAGATTTATAAGAGACAGATAAATCTATTAAGATACAGCAACTTGCATGTGGTGCTAGAAATGGGGTTGTTAACTCATTAAGAGTAACTACAGTACTCTGGTTTGAGTTATAATTGTATGAGACTTGATGGATCTCCTAGAGATATTAGATGACTAAATTGTGGTATTTCATAATATTATTTGGATATTCTAAGAATATTTGTACCAAGAAGCCTTATTTATTGCAAGAAATTGAAATGGCATTTCTTCAGCTTTTGGATTTGATTTTTGAAATAAGGTAAATTACCTAGTGGTTCATATAATTAGGATTACATGAAGGTGATGAACTTTTTTTTTGGAGTAGATCAACCCATTTGGAAGATTTATAGCTTAGTGTATCTTTTGGAATTTGAGTTAGTATTCATGAGTAGGGGCAATTAATTGAAGAATTGTTGCATCTCCGAGTACTTATTCAGATGGAAAGATCATACTAAGAAAAATGATTCATGGGAAAGACTTGAAAGCTTAAGGAATAGTTTCATGTTTTCTTTTTTCTCGTTATGAGGACAGAACCTGTTTAAGGGAGGAAGAATGTTACGACCATATTTGGTTAAAGACATGGTCCTAATATGGTAGACCGGCCCTCCAGTGTTCGAGATTATTGGTCATGCCTAGATTTTATTCCACGTCAAGGCCTGTTGGTGACTAATAACCTTGAGAGGACCCAAACACTCTAATATTCATTATTTTGAAAGAATATCCTTTGAATATCCTATTGTTTCATATCAAATCAAACAAAAACGACAAGCTCCAAGAAACACAAAGGATGTCTCTTAAAGAGTGGATGGGACTCAAAACATGCACTTTGTTTGATGGTGGGCATTTACTTCCACACTAAACACCTCCAGACTTGGCCCTACACATTCTACCCATAAAAGCAAGGGTAGCTCACTTGAAAAAAATCAATTTGTATGTTTGGTAGGACTCTCCAAGGCTTAAGGTGTTTGCATTGGACTTCACCACAAACGTAGACATACTCGTCTACCTAGGTTCAATTATGTCTGATTTCATGGATTGATAATATCATAAAACACATAGACATACACTAGAATGATGAAAAGGTCTTTGGAGTTCGTGTGAACGAACTTTCTTAACGTCGCCTCATTGACTTTGGGATTCACTCACATACCAACAAATATTTCAAGTGTTAATGTTAGATATGACGAAATTTCCATTCATCTCGGTTTCCAAGGAGGGCTTGATCTCGGAGCAAAAAACTTTGGATGCCAAGATAATCAAATAAGCCAACACCATTTAGTGAAATTTACCTTCATGCATTTCGGTTTCCAAGGGAAGGCTTGAACTTAGGACCAAAGAAACTTTGGATGTCAAGCTAACCAACTGAGCCAACCTCGTTGGGTGAAATTTACCTTCATGAAGTGAGCAACCATGAAATTCTCTTTCAACCCCATTCTAGGCCTTTCCTTTTGCTTCCCATAAAGATATGATGATTGTTCATTCACAAAAGTGCTCACAAAAAATTGACAAAGTCCTACCAACTGGCTAGTTTTATAATTTATTGGTTGATCTTGAAACAAGCATGAAACCAAAAGTCTATAAATTAGCTAGAAATGTGTACTTAAACCTAATTCATTGAACCACTTATGTTTTATATTGACTTTTAGATAGTAGCTATCATGCTACGGAAGTAGTACTACTATTTGGATTTCTTTTGGCAAACTTAGGGTGGTTAGGGGCAAGTCCTTTTGCATGGCCCTTTGACTTGTTGTCCATTTTTTTGAATTTTGGTATGTGAGTTGATGGGCAATGAACCACCCCTCTTTCAAACTTATTTCGCAAGCGAAGGGCCGCAATCTGATAGGCTAATTTGAACCTTTATGATATGATTAGTCCATTTTTTTGAAGTTCCCTTTGGCAACTCAACATATTGGGCATTGTAGCATAGGCATCCCAAAGGGAGTCGGGAACCACGACTTAGCTTCCCAGCCTTCAACTCTTGCCGTCCAAACCCACTTGACATACAAGCAGCCAACTCGCCAACAACGATCAGACTTAACCAACTGGAAGTTCGGAAACCAACATTGAGATCCAACCTGGCGCCATGCCAGATCGAGGGTCCTGATGTGGGTGACTTCCCTCCAAGCAAGCCGCCCGACATACATCATACTTAGCCAACTCGAAGCTTCGATACAAACGAGTAACATCCATCCCAAGCAAGTGGTCTGACTTACATCAGACTTAACCAATTGAAAGCTTTGTCATTAGTGCTGGAAGCCAACCTGGCGCCACGCCAGATTGGACAGCAATAAACAAGTAACTTCCACCCAAGCAAGGCATCCAACTCAGCCGACAAGTTAGAGCTTATTCCCCAAGAGCTTAACCCATTTATGTTCATGCAAGGAACACTCATAACCACAAGCCGCGACAGATATGGAGACAACCAGTTCCTGGACCGAATGGTCCCGACAACATACCGCTAATGCCACGGACTCCTGGGGGGGCTTGCTCAGCCCTGCTCGCAAGTACGGTGGCACATAGGGCATGATGTCTGGGTCACAACTCACCAATGGATCATGGTTTTGGTAGCCTACAAAAGATATGATCCCAAATCTTGCCACTCAATGTGGCACTTAAGCACTGCTAGCTACAGCAGAAAACTGGACTTTATATTCAAAATATAAATGAGATCATAAATGTGGGAAGAAAGAATCACCTACAGAAAATCTGGAAGAGCTAAGGTGACAGACCACAATGGTTGTGTGTCAGCTGAGAAAGCTACCAAAAAATAGAGCGATTTGAACGGACTCAACGATCCAGAGGGATGGAAATGAAGCAGCTAGCTGAGGCTTGCGATCAACATCAATGGCACAAAAGGATGAGCGAGAGAGAGTGCAGAGCCAAGGAATGCATATCCTTGGCAATTTGAATGTCAAAGCAACGGGAAGGGGGGGAGGGGGGGGTCCGGGCAGCGTGAGTTGCCCGGAAACTCTATTAGTTTTAGTATATATAGATGTCGAAATTTGATAGTCTAAAAAGTATCTATGGAGGCGGGTGATAAGATCCTTGTGTGAATAAGTGCTCACTTCTCCACAACCCTCACTAACAAACATATATCTGAAGTACTTTAAGCTAAGGTGGTTTCAAACTACATTGTCTGTATGGCAAGCCCCAAATTTAAAATAAAGTCCTCCCCAAGCCATAATCGTAGCAGATGTGAAGCACAGTGTTGGAAAGGCTTTTTGTCTGAGAACTCTACTCTAAGTCCGGTCAGCTACTTTTATAAGTGGAGGGGAACTATCACACACACCTCTCTCTTGGGGCAAATTTTGAATGAAAGTTGATCAAAATGGGAGCAAATTCAAGGTAATTTAGCCATACTCACACGAGGAGACTGGCGAAGTTTGGACCTAATAAGTTGACAAGTTTTTGTTGTGGAGAGGAAAGCTTGTTATAGGCTTTCTCTGGACCAGCAATGATGAGGAGACATAATGAGTACGCTTGTGTTACGTGTAAAGCAGCTGATCAATGAAGGAACTGTGAAAGTTGAGTCTTGCACGAGAGACTTGGTACTTCGAACGGACGCTAAGGGACAGTTCGTGTTGAGATTGGACTAGTGCAAACTCTGGGTGCATGTGTCTGATTCAAAGAGAGCTACTTGAAGCCAAGCTAGATGTACACTTCTTGTTTTGACTGTGAGGCAACTGACCAATGATGGAATTGTGAAAGTCAAGTTTTGCGCGAAGGACATGGCGCTTCAAACGAACGTGAAGAGATAGTTTGTATGCGGATCAAACTGGTGCGACCCCTTGGCTCTCCACGAGGTCAATAGCTACATTTGGATTGATTCAAAGATAGCTACTTCATTGCAGAGTACTCAATCTTTGCCTATCTCAAAGAGCCAAAAATGAAAAGTATCAAGATCAGGCTGGGACAAGGAGAGAAATCAAGGTGCAGAAGCAACAAGGCACGAAGTGGACCATAAAGTGGGCAATCAAACGATAAATCCTTTGGCTCAAGGAGCCCTGATACCTGTGCAAGAACTGATCAAATCTAGAGCTCAGGGAGCTCAACACAAAGTGCATCAAGGACAAATCAGGAGCTCATAGGAGTTCCAAAGTCGAAAGTCAGAAGCGACAGGGGCGAACATTTCAAAGAATGGCCTCTGTCACCAGTTAATAAGGTTCTTGGGTTTTACGAAAGCGATATAAAATCTACGCTTTTCCCAGACAAAGTGATATTTTCAAGTTAAGTAATTTTTCAGTACAAAGAGCTGAGCCTCCGACTTGTGGTGTGCCAGCTTCAATGTTAATAAAAAGTGGCCAGTAAATTGAGTATTGTGCCAAGTAGATCAAATGTATAGTTAATTCTAATTGGGAGGCACCTTTACTTTAATCTGACATCTGATGAGGACATCAGATTTCATAAAGGTGAGGTGGATGTTGTAAAGTTACCTTTACAAGCTTTACTTCCGGCGCCACCGGTGTCATCATTGTTTCCGGTGCCAGCAGCGCCCCTGCTGCTCCCGGCACCACTCCCGGCGCCATTGTGACCAGAATCCAACCGGCGCCAAGTTTCTATGGCTGAAAATCTTTGATCGGTTCTAGCGAAGTCCAGAGAGCTTAGATCAATGTGCAATCACCTCACATGATCTAGGCATGATTAAAGGAAGCATGGGGATCAATAAATTCTAGAGAGAGAAAATGACTTTTTAGAGAGAGAAAATACTAGAGAGAGAAAACGTGATTTACCAACTTGGGTAGAGTACTTGGTATGAGGGGAGGTGGCGAATCCCACCAATACTATACGAGAGTGTGGGTTGCGACTCAGGACGAGCTCCAACCAAGTCTCAGCCTCCCTGGCTGGAATGTTGTCCTGGCACTCGCCTTGGCATGCCAGCGCCTCGGAGACTAGGGTCGGTCACACACTTGAAATGTAACCTTCTCAGATTTATCAATAAAGTGGGATTTTTCTCAAACTGACTCTAATTACCTTCTGGGTTTCAGTGTTCGGTAGAAGCGCTAGTTGTAAGGCCGCTTCAAACTTTTTAATTTGGCACATAGCTGAGGGTCGTATCCCGGGATGCCAGCGGTATGCCGTCGGGACCATTCTTTGTGTCTGTCTCACATTGTTGAATCTGTAGTCTTATTTAGATAAGCAAGCAAACCTAGAAACGAGTCTTTGGTGATTTTCTATGTGGTTAGGGCATCGTAGTAACAATTAATTCTTTTTATTAAACTGGCACCATTCATCAAACCTACAGATCTATTGTGTTAGATAGTTGAGCCGTTATATAGAGTTTAGGTAAAATTGATGCTAGATAGTGGAAGATGTTAGAAGAGGATACGTGCCCTTGATAGATATGGTATCTATTACAGGCAGGAAGCATTGACTAAAATGGATCATCTGGTGTTGATATTTTGCTAGATTGCGAAAGTGAGAGCTCGATTAGATGTCAATGTGGAAATCACTCCTAGTATAGGGCTCGCTCTTGCTCCGATAGAGTCCTTTGAGGACATTGTTTGTACTTTTGTTTTGTGGATTGTGCGAGTTTGATTTTCTTAGCTATTGTAGCCAGGGCCATGATCGATTGTTTCTAGCTTTCAAAAATGAAAACGTTACATGTATCAACTGTATTTTCTTCCTGGTTCATAGGACTTACACATATATGTAATGCTAGCAAAAAATATGTGCTTACATGAACCATTTGTATCAGAAGTTCAGTTGTGCCTAGCTTTGGGCAATTTGTTGTAAAACTAGATTAGATATAGGCAGACTAAACAAGTAGATGGTCAAATCAACCTAAAGATGACAAGTGGCAATTGATGTATCCAAACGTCGATTAAATCGACTGTCAAATCCTTACTATCTTAAACATACGAGCATGTAAACAATATAATCCATCTATCTATCTATCTATCTATATATATTAAAATTATAATCTTTTCGAGCAGCTCATGCTGCCCGGGACCCTTATTATTACAGCTTCTTCACTCCTGCGCTCTCATTCTTTTCAATTTTGGGCTGCTTTCGATTATCGTCGTCGATCTTTCATTTTCATTTATCGCTCCATGCCAGTAGGTTGTAGCACAATTGATCGATCCATCTACTTTAATAGATCACATATGGGTGACAACGTATTTGGTTTTGCTTCGAGCTTAGTGCAGGTTTGGGTGGATTGTGAGCACAGCTGTGAGTCATTATTATGCAAGGAAGACGTGCTTTTGCAGCACCATGTTCGTGGCGAGAGAAACAAGCCATAAAAATGCAAAACTTCTTTTGGCAGTAAAGATTTTCATTTATGATCGGATGTAAAGAATTGAATAAAAAAGCTTTTGAAAGTTCTAATGGATCCGGGTGTGGAGAGGCTGTTCATTTTGCGGGGAAGGTTAAGAAATTTTGTGAAGCATAGTAACGCTGGACGTGTGAGTTTTGGAAATTTTTGGTGGAAGTGTAAGTTTGCAAAATGCAGTTCCCACCCTTTGTTTTATATTCATCATTCTTTTGCTCATAGTTTTGGTCCCTCGTGGTCTTCATCGAACAAAACCGGAAGGTTTTTTAACTAGCCCAAAGATATCTGTCGCTTGCAAACTTTCTCTGGAGGTGACGGAGGCTTTGCTTTGGGCTGGCAATGGTGTGGCTCAATAAGAGCACACATGGAGGCTGAATGCCAGTTCCTTTCAAAGGTCCGGATCATCCAGCTCTTGCCTCCCCCCCCCCGCCCTCTTCAAGAATGCTTAAAAGGCCTACTTGGTGTTATTTTCACCTCTTTCCATTTTATTCACGTTCATCTTCTTTGTACCTGCAAACATACATGTTCTTTGACACACATTTTTAGCATGCTTGCTTGTGTTACACAATAAAAGACAATCTAAATTGTAGCATCTGAGAATGGTGAGCATTCCCTGTTGCAACTGAAGCAAGTAGCAGTTAAGGTATTGGGGAATGGATTTTTTAGTGGCCTTTCCACAGGTAAAATGGTGAACCCCCATGAACCAGTTGGAAAGGTAAGCAAAAAATTCATGTCGCAAGTGTCATGGATTTGCAAAGCACTTTACTGTATGATTGGTTATTTTTTATGGCATACGCTTTTTGACTTAGTATAGGCCATGACCTGCTTTTGAAAACTTTTGTGTAGTTCAAGATTCATAATCTGACATGTCGCTTTTAAAACTCATAATCCTCTCATTTTTAGAAACATTAAAATAAAAATTATACGGGATCTGTCGTAGCCTATAATTTCCTGATGAATACCAATCTTTGCACTATTTATCCACTTTAAGAATGAATGGTAAAATTCCATGCCAATCCTTCACATAAATCAAGACTGGAAAAACAGTGTTGATGCAGGGTAATGCTTTAATGAGACTCCTGAATATCATAACATAGCCCTTTATAAGACAAGCAATTTGGTTTATGACCTCCTTTTCCGTTTAGGCTTGTGATTGATCATGCAGAAGTGTGACTTGGCGCTTCCCAAATGACGTCTAATTGCAAGTTGCCAGTTATGTAGATTTGACATGCCAGTATCAAGATGTATTGTTTTGCTGTGGTTTATTCTCATATCTACTTCATTCACAAATTTTCAGATTTTGACCTGATCCATTTGTTTTTGTGATTTTATTTTTAAGTTTGTTGCATTTATGCAATAGCTAGCGGTGACATGGTCCTAAGCCTCTATTTCCAATTGTCTTCATACCTATTGGCTTAGATATGTTTTTGTTGTGAATACGATCATTTGGTATTCGTTGCACCACAAAAGCTATTTAGTATTTGTGCAAGTTTTGTAATCATTATTTGATTATCTAGGAGTGGGCACAGGAGGTGCAGACGAGTATTACCAGCAACAATGGCCTAGCTCCATTGGCGGGGAGGGAGGGTTCATTGGTGAGAAAGAAGAACCGTGTTCAATACCATATGTAGGATATAGTTGCAGGTTTAAGGTTTTGAGTAACCTCATCTTTTGTTTCCTCCTGGAGTTCGTTCTATACATGCTTCAGAAATTTTTTATAGCCAATCGTGTTGGTGGGCAGCGTGACGCTGCCCATAATCCATGTGCATGTGGGGAGGCACGATGGGGGAGGAAGAGGGGAGAAGCTTAAAATGTTTACCTGCCCAACGGGGCGGGCCCAACAGGGTAGTCACACTTTGCTAAACCCTGCCCCCCTGCAGACTTGTGGGCTCACATCGACGGGCACACTTGGGCCCCCATTCTCTCTCTCTCTCTCTCTCTCTCTCTCTCTCTCTCTCTCTCTCTCTCTCTCTCTCTCTCATGAACAATACTCAATAATACTTTATCTTGCCTTGTTGGTTTATTTGCATTTTATTCTTGCTATTTACTAAGTCGTCCAAGGCCATATTGTTGTAAGGCTATCTTCATAAGCTTTACTTCCGGCGCCACTGGCGCCAGCATTGTCCCCGGCGCCAGCAGCGCCCCTGCTGCTACTGGCGCCGGCGCCACTTTCGGCGCCACTGTGACCAAAATCCAGCCGGCGCCAAGTTCCTATGGCTGAAAATCTTTGATCGGTTCTAGCGAAGTCCAGAAAGCTCAGATCGATGTGCAATCACCTCACACGATCTAGGCATGATTAAAGGAAGCTTGAGGATCAATAAAATCTAGAGAGAGAAAATGACTTTCTAGAAAGAGAAAATCCTAGAGAGAGAAAAACGTGCTTTACCAGCCTAGGTAGAGTGCTTGGTATGAGGGGGGGTGCCGAATCCCACCAATACTATAGGGGAGTGCGGGTTGCAAATCAGGGCGAGCTCCAACCAAGTCTCAGCCTCCCTTGCTGGAATGTTGTCATGGCTCTCGCCTTGGCATGCTAGCGCCTCGGAGACTAGGGTCGGTCACACACTTGAAATGTAACCTTCTCAGATTTATCAATAAAGTGGGATTTTTCTCAAACTGACTCTGATTACCTTCTGGGTTTCAGTGTTCGGTAAAATCGCCAGTTGTAAGGCCGCTTCACAATTTTTAAGTTGGCACATAGCTGAGGGTCGTATCCCGGGATGCCAGCGGTATGCCGTCGGGGCCATTCGGTCCATGACGCCAGCGGTATGCTGTCGGGACCATTTGGTCCAAGAACTGGTTGTCTCCATATATGTCGCGGCTTGTGGTTCTGAGTGTTCCTTGCATGAACGTGAATGGGTTAAGCTCTTGGGGAACGAGCTCTAACATGTTGGCTGAGTTGGATGGCTTGCTTGGGTGGAAGTTACATGTTTATGGATGTCTAGTCTGGCGTGGCGCCAGGTTGGCTTCCAGCGCTTGTGACGAAGCTTTTAGTTGGTTAAGTCTGATGTAAGTCAAACCGCTTGCTTGGAATGGATGTTACTCGTTTGTAACGAAGCTTCGAGTTGGTTAAGTTTGATGTATGTCGGGCGGCTTGCTTGGAGGGAAGTCACCCACATCGGGACCCCCGATCTGGCATGGCGCCAGGTTGGATCTCAATGTTGGTTTTCGGAACTTCAAGTTGATTAAGTCTGATCGTTGTTGGCGAGTTGGCTGCTTGTATGTCAAGTGGGTTTGGATGGCAAGAGTTGAAGGCTGGGAAGCTAAGTCATGGTTCCCGGCTCCCTTTGGGATGCCTGCGATACATGTGGTATCAGAGCCGACTAGCCGGTCACCTATGCGGATCTCACGAAAAATGGCCACTGTTTGGGGTTCATCAAGACAACTGTTGTGCAAGGTGCTGCTCACAGTGTAAGCACGGGTGCGTCCACGGTCGGGGTGGTCGGCAGAACGAGGGACTTGATGAGTCAAAGTGTTGCCCTCGAGGTTTAAGCACGGTTAGTTCTCGCGGTTCGGGCCTGGCGCTGTCTGCACGTAGGACGGATGAGGCAAAGTGTTGCCTATGTAGGTGAAAGTACGGTCTATACCTTGTAGGGTGGGGGGTGACATATTCGAATTATATGGGTTAACCATTGATACAGAGATGCTGCTCGAATTCGGGTGCAAAGCACGGGTGGTTAGCTGTCGGTGCGGGATAGCTGCCTCTCGTTTAGCTATAAGGGCTATCGACCAAAAAGTGGTGGGGCGTGACTGAGGCAATGTGCTGCTTAATGGTGAAAGCACGGATAGTTGGAAGGGTGTCCTATGTGGGCTAATTCTGTGATCGATTTGTATGGGCGCGGCCAGGCAAAGGTCCGTTGGCAGGACCATCTCAAAGGAGGACCTTGTCTTTGTTACTTGTTAGTAAACCTACCTGAGTGTCTTACTTGTATGTATTCGTGGTGAGTCTTAGTACTCGTGCTTTGCCTGGTTTGCATGATTGCTTGTGATACAAGGAGCTGATGGCTCGAGAAGAAAGCTTTCTTTTGAAGGCTGATACCATCAAACAAAGAGGACTACAGAATCTATGGTGCAGATTTGCAGTTCAAGTACTTGCACGTGAACGACAACGAAACGACTCAATGTTTTCAAAGGATGGATGGCTAGCCTGTTTCTTGGGTTAGTTTCATTTGCGACAGCACCCACCAGACGCAAGCAGGAAGTCAAAAGTTGGAAAGGGCAATTTCAGGGGAGATCTTCTATGGAGCAGTTGGTCTTCATTTTGGGACGACCACCTTTGGCACTGAAACTCACTGAGCATGGGTGATATCCAGTATCAATTGGGTTTTTCCTCAAAGGAGAAAGACTAGGATCCTCTTCAGAGATTGGCAACAAGTTGGATCAAGCCATAATCCTAGCAGATGGGAAGCAAAGTGTTGGAAAGGCTTTTTGTCCGAAGAACTCTACTCCATGTCTGATCAACTGATTTCATAAGTGGAGGGGAACTATTACACACACCTCTCTCTTAGAACAAATTTTGAATGAAAGTTGATCAAAACGGGGGCAAATTCAAGGTGACCTAGCCATACTTACACGAGAAGACTGACGAACTTTGGACCTAATAAGTTGACAAGTTTTTGTTGTGGAAAGGAAAGCTTGTTATAGGTTTTCTCTAGACCAGCAATGATGAGGAAACATATGAGTACGCTGGCTTGTGTTACGTGTAAGGTAGCTGATCAATGAAGGAACTGTGAAAGTTGAGTCTTGCATGAGAGACTTGGTATTTCGAACGGACGCTAAGGGACAGTTCCCGTTGAGATCGGACTAGTGCAAACTCTGGGCAATCAAGCGATAAATCCTTTGGCGCAAGGAGCCCTGATACCTATGCAAGAACTGATCAAATCTAGAGCTCAGGGAGCTCAACACAAAGTGCATCAAGGACAAATCAGGAGCTCAAAGGAGTTCCAAAGTCGAAAGTCAGAAGCGACAGGGGCGAACATTTCAAAGAAAGGCCTCTGTCACCGGTTAATAAGGTTCTTGGGTTTTACGAAAGCGATATCAAATCTACGCTTTTTTTAGACAAAGAGATATTTTCAAGTTATGTAATTTTTCAGTACAAAGAGCTGAGCCTCCGACTTGTGGTGTGCCAGTTTCAATGTTAATAGAAAGTGGCCAGTAAATTGGGTACTGTGCCAAGTAGCTTAAATGTATAGTTATTTTGATTGGGAGACACCTTTACTTTAATCTGACATTTGATGAGGACATCAGATTTTATAAAGGTCGGGTGGATGTTGTAAAGCTATCTTCATAAGCTTTACTTCCGGCGCCACTGGCGCCAACATTGTCCCCGGCGCCAGCAGTGCCCCTGCTGCTACCGGCGCCGACGCCACTTTCGGCGCCACTGTGACCAGAATCCAGCCGGCGCCAAGTTCCTATGGCTGAAAATCTTTGATCGTTCTAGCAAAGTCCAAAGAGCTCAGATCGATGTGCAATCACCTCACACGATCTAGGCATGAATAAAGGAAGCCTGAGGATCGATAAAATCTAGAGAGAGAAAATGACTTTCTAGAAAGAGAAAATCCTATAGAGAGAAAAACATGCTTTACCAGCCTGGGTAGGGTGCTTGGTATGAGGGGGAGGTGCCAAATCCCACCAATACTATAGGGGAGTGCGGGTTGCAACTCAGGGCGAGCTCCAACCAAGTCTCAGCCTCCTTTGTTGGAATGTTGTCATGGCTCTCGCCTTGGCATGCTAGCGCCCCGAAGACTAGGGTCGGTCACACACTTGAGATGTAACCTTCCCAGATTTATCAATAAAGTGGGATTTTTCTCAAATTGACTCTGATTACCTTCTAGGTTTCAGTGTTCGGTAAAAGCGCCAGTTGTAAGGTTGCTTCAAAATTTTTAAGTTGGCACATAGCTGAGGGTCGTATCCCGGGACGCCAACGGTATGCCGTCGGGACCATTCGGTCCATGGCGCCAACGGTATGCTGTTGGGACCATTTGGTCCAGGAACTGGTTGTCTCCATATCTGTCGCGGCTTGTGGTTCTGAGTGTTCCTTGCATGAACGTGAATGGGTTAAGTCTTGGGGAACGAGCTCTAACCTGTCGGCTGAGTTAGATGGCTTGCTTGGGTGAAAGTTACCTGTTTATGGCTGTCCAGTCTGGCGTGGCGCCAGGTTGGCTTCCAGCGCTCGTGACGAAGCTTTCAGTTGGTTAAGTCTGATGTAAGTCAGACCGCTTGCTTGGAATGGATGTTACTCGTTTGTAACGAAGCTTCGAGTTGGTTAAGTTTGATGTATGTCGGGCGGCTTGCTTGGAGGGAAGTCACCCACATCGGGACCCCCGATCTGGCATGGCGCCAGGTTGGATCTCAATGTTAGTTTTCAGAACTTCAAGTTGGTTTTTTTTATCATTGTTGGCGAGTTGGCTGCTTGTATGTCAAGTGGGTTTGGATGGCAAGAGTTGAAGGCTGGGAAGCTAAGTCGTGGTTCCCGGCTCCCTTTGGGATGCCTGCGCTACACATATGGTTTATACGCCAAAACAATGGTTGGGTTTTAAATTTAAAATTTTCTTTATGAGCTTTTGCCTCCACGTTCAATGGTCATGATGCACCTAGCACATCCTACGAATGAGGTCGCTGGCCACTTTTATAGTGATGTCACGTGGAAGAGAAAAGGAAATGACACAAAGGAAGGCGCCATTCTCAGACTTGTATCACTTTTTTGCTTCCTGCTCCTCTTCCTCTTCGTCATGATGGCTCATGCACAGTAGCACCCATCTACGATAAACCATTCGGTATTAACACACAAAAACGGTAAGTTATTTCACTCCACTCTTTGCAAATGTGCTACCATCTTGTTTACAAACAGGAAGAAGGGTTGTGTATGAGTTTATTGGGTCATAATATGTTGTATGGAAGGCGCTGGACGCGATCCACCACCACTCTTATTCGGTTTTACTGCTTGCATGCATTGTCAAATGGATATAGGTTGTAAATCGCGATTTATCACCTTCAAGGTAATATTTACTTCTGCTAGCATACATAACTTCGTGCTTTTGCAGAAAAGATTAAATTTTTGAGTGACTGGCACACATTTTGGAAAAGCACTGGTAGCGCATTCTCTACACATAAAATTGCAAAACTTATTTTGCCACTCGTTGGAGCATTATGATGCTCGCTGAGACAACAATCAGAATGATTCATTGTTGGGTTGACTGTTTACACGCCTTCATGCATACTATTGGTTGCACGCACTGCACTTCCATCGCTAGAAAATAATGGTTTACTATGCGTAAACGGAGGTTACGCAAAGAGTTGTTAAACAAAGACTAGGGGTAGGGAAGAAGTTTTCGTTTATGACTATTGCAGTCTAAAATTTCAATTATTCTTCAAACATCAAACTGCTTAGATTATTATGGCTACATGCTTTACGATTGCTGGTTCGTGTTCTCATCAATCAATGCTGAAACCAATAATACAAGTATTGATAACCTAAGCACCCTAAAAGCACATGGATTTGTGCGAGGGATTGCTACACTTGTAAGAATCGGTACGACATGGATTTGCCCTTATCCTAATGCAAGTGTTAGGGTAATATACTTGGCCAATATAATATTATGCAGGTAAAAAAGTTTTATAAGACACGACTATTATTTAAAATAAATGAAACAGTACGATAGCTGGCGGACTCTTGGAACGCATGGATTTGCAAAGGAGTTTCGCCTAATAAGTGCAAATATTAGCACAACATGGATTTGCTCCATATTTGAGTACCGATCCATGCTATTCTCTGTTTGTAAGATGCATATTATTTAACACAGTCTTAATTTTTTTTCAAGCACACATGGACTAGTACCATAAAACTGATCAGAATGGCGGAATGCCCTGATACGGTAATAATTTGGAAAAGCCTATTGCAATTAGTCATCTAAAATAGGAAAGATTGGACTGCATCTTTACATCAAATACTTTTAAGCTGTTAAGCTGGTAAACTTATTTTGGACATGGATAACAACTGACATTTAGCGTTGACACCTGTCTTCCTCACTTTGCTAACTTGTGCGTTTTGTGCGGTGGGATGGTGGCAGGTACTAGCTGGATGTCTTGAAATTTGTTTCACTATACTGTGCTTTTTTCTTTAAAGTACTGTATGCTTTCAGCTATGTTTTACCTTGTTGGGTTATGAATGAAGGTTTCAAAGGGTTTGGTCTTGCTTAGGCAAAAGGAGCTCTCTCTCTCTCTCTCTCTCTCTCTCTCTCTCTCTCTCTCTCTCTCTCTCTCTCTCTCTCTCTCTCTCTCTCTCTCTCTCTCTCTCTCTCTCTCTCTCTCTCTCTCTCTCTCTCTCTCTCTCTCTCTCTCTCTCTCTGCGCCGCACACCCCGCGCGCACACAGACACACCATTGGTTGCCCGTCATTGACGGGCTCACATCGCTATATCAATTAAAATAATAATCTTCATGGGCAGGTATGCTACCCGCTAACACGTAACGGGCAGCATGAGCGCTGCCCGGACCCAGCCCTCGGGCTCTCCTGTTGCCCGTCACGGGGTCCGGGCAACTCATGCTGCCCTTCTCTTCAGGTTACTCTATCTCATGATGACATTTATAGAGTCTAATGTCCTCAATTAAATGTGTATGGCCTAAAGAACTCCCTAAGTAGTATGTGAGGCCCAATAAAATTACTGTCAAATTTATGCTCAACTCCCAAATTTGTTTAAAAAAATGGTGTCCCCACGTGAAGATGAATAAACTGTGAGGAGGCAAAATAAAATGCTGTGAAGAGAAATGCAGCAAAATATTCTCTCAAAAATGGAAAAGTTGAAGGATGATTATTGAGGACAATGTGATTTGAAATGGTTTTTCAAGGCCACTCTTCTATGGTAAGCTTATTGATCTAGAATTTCACATGAATACCTAATTGAGTATATAAGGAAATCATCACTAACCATTGCCACAACAAAACTTCAATGAGATTCAATGGCAGTAGTCATAAAGGATGCCTTGGAGGCGCTCTTCTATGGTCTATTAAGGCCACTATTCTATGCCACGCTTATTGACCAAGCATTTAACATGAACTCAAAGAATATCATCACTAATCAATGTTGTAGCAGAACTATAGACGTAGTCGATGGCAAATTGTTATGAATGATGCTTTGGAGGTACTCCATAGTCTTTGAATGAGATGGCTACGATCAACCAAAGCCATAGTGAAACTAGAGAAGGATTCATGGTGTTGACCAAAACAAAATAAACTGCATACTGGGTTTTTAGACCAAGAGTGCCATACATTTATGCCCCAAGCTATTGAGTAATGCCAACTTGAAGCCATAGGAGGAGCCATAAAATTATCAAGTTTAGAGACAAGTTTGCAGCATCTCAACAAGAATATGATGGCAACATCGTGGAAACAACATCTCAAGCACGGCCGCTGAACTGAGACCTATTTCATGGCTGCATTTCCTTCACACAAAGCTGCCCATCGAAAACCAAATGTGCATGTAACCTATTGATATCATCTTGAGGCAGTTAAAAATATTTCATCTCATATGTCTGTTCCCGACGCACCCTGCACTCCAGTAACCCCTGTGATCCGCCCTTCCACAATCCATCCAAAACACCACCCACCAAAGGATTAACAAACTAATTTTGACCGGATCTATGTCCGCCTTCGACGAGCACACTTTGCTAGTGTGAACACAAAACATTTTAAGGGGTTATTCCCATACGTGGCAGACATTCAAGTGGGTAATTATAGCGGGCCATGTAACGCTAATCTTTTGACCTCCTAATTTTTCTGCCTTCTTGTCAGGTATCGGCACTGCCCATCCCTTGAATCGTTTTGTCACGAGATAGTTTGAAGCAGGCTATCGTTGGATTCTTTTCTGAAAGCTCGGATTATGCCACGTTTCCATGTGGCAGTTGTCCACCACGTGGCAAAAATCGAAGTGGCAGAGTTTCAATGCCCCATCGTAACCGCTCATTCTCTTGTCTTAATGCCAGGATGACCTAAAGCTTTTTGCTGATCGACGATTAAGTAGTTTGGCGAGACCAAATCAAATCGTGCCAGGAAGCTCAATCGATCAAAGATGCTTCTTGGTTTTCAAGGGGAGGCTCGAACCTGAGACCAAAGAAATTTTGGATGTCAAGGTAACCAACTGAGCCAACCCCTCATGATCAAAGATGGAAGAAGATGAAGCAAAAGATATGGATCCGGGGATGAACGAGAAGAGAATTAGCACAACTATCATAAATTTGCAGAAGATGAAGCTGAAGATGAAGAAGAAGAAGAAGAAGAAAGTTAGGGGAGATTCAGAAATCTGGCGTGTGGTTGTTTCTTTTCACGGAAGCAGAAGTGATAGTTTATTTTGCTTGTTTGCTTTTTCTTTTATCTTCATGTACTAGATCGGCAAATTTTTTCTCACATGTACAAAACTGTGGGGATGCAAAGAAGAGAGATGGTGATGGAGGCATTAGGGATTTGGTTTTGGCGGTTTTAGATATCATTTTGTGGCATATGAAAGGTTCAAGAGCAGCTTCGTGGAGCACGCTTGGTGTTGAAGGTAACTCATCTTATGAATCAGGTGTTTAAGCTAAAGCTGTTCGTTATATGTGTCTGGCTGTATGGCTGAGCAGATTGGTTCCCCTTTTGTTGCTGAGGCCGAAAATTATTGATGGAGGATACGTGTATGTGGTTTTTACGTTTTGAGTTATGGTTTGGGAGTAGCAGGGGCATGGTAGAGAGATTCGACTTGTTGCGCAAAGCATAATTAAGCCCTGTTATTTTTGCTTAGCTGTAGTTTCTGCATGTTCGGATATATCTTCTTTTTGGCCGTGGAGATTCTTTAACTTTTGTTTACTTTCGATCATACAGGACCAATTTTTCTGACTTCATTCGTGTCTAGAAATCACAATATGGCGGCAGCATGTTTTGATGAGGCAACTATCTTCGCGGGGCAAGGGTTTGGTGATATAAAACTTCTCGTTTTGAATTATCGTTGTGTAAGCTGATACGATTCTGGCGAGTTGCAACCTGTGGTGTTTTCCTGGCAAAAACAGAATCATAACTGACAGATCCGTGGTTTGTGAGCAACGAGCGCAAGGGGAAATCCGGCTTTGTAAAAACCTGTGGGTGCTATTATAGGTCGTGCGATGGAGTCAAAATATCATGTTCAGTTTATTGTACCATCCTACAGTAATGAAAGGCGTACGTAACTCCTAAGGGTCTATCCAAATGGTTCATCTGGACTTAAACTGCTGCTACTCTTTGAGTCTGCTTGACGATGTTGGCTTTTGCACGAATCAAGGGCTTTCAGGCCCTTTTCACGACGGATCTGTTCTAATTATCTTAATCTCAGCAGCCATGTTACAATTTGTGAAAAACACGAGAGGTGGAGTAACTGTTTGCGAGACCAAGTGTTCTCGATGGTTCACGCAAGATAACGTCAAGTTTGTAAAGTCTATGGCGTAAAACTCTTATTAATCATATTCAAGTAATTAACTCAAAGGATAAGCAGATGTGTAGTTCTTGTACGGGAACTTTGCCCTTATGGGTGCGCTTACGGGGTGAGTTCCACTTCAATAAAACTAGTCACATTTGTTGGCCTCGGGAGGTTTTTCTCCCAGGCTTTGTCGTAGTTGTGTGGTTGTTCGTTCTTTCTTCCAATTCGGTTGTGTGGTTGTTTTTAACTTCCAATTTTATGAATTGCTAATTGTGAATCTAGTGCTTATAGAAACGATAATTGCTAAAGCTCAAAGTTGCATACGCACACAAAAAGCATATGTCACTAATCAACGCCTAAGACGTGTGAGGGTACTTGGTTGGATATTAGTGTAAAAGCCGCATCGTAACAAGAGAATTGTGAATCACATATCTTCCGGATAGTTTTTGCGGGGTTTCAGAATCGGGCAGGCACACATGTGACACAATAGCATATCTTTGAGGCTGATATGAAGTTGGCGTTTTCGGTTACAATTCAAATCACAGGCATAGACACAAAGGTATTCAAATTTCAAACTGAAATGTTTTTACATGTTTGTTTGACTGGGCCAGCGTAGGTAGATTACTTACAAGACCACATCAATCTCAAAAACCTGATTCTTGTTTACTGGCTTTATCTCCAAGTTTTTAAAAAAATCTTCTCTTCTAGTAACAGCTGCCACAACACAACCTTAGTTTCGTTAAAAATGTAGAGAATACCTGGAGACGCCAGATAGTGTAAACTCAACTGTGTATAAAATATTTTGCTTTCCCCCAGAACACTGATTACCTAGGAACTGTAATGCAAGTCCATTTTTTTAAATTGTGCTCATCCCCTGTATGTGCTGGCAGCTTAAGGAAGCTACATAAAAAGCTCTTCGATCTGCAATAACCTCAGGGAGCAAGGAAGAAACTTAAACAGAAAGGCAAAAAAAAAAAAATTGAGTTCTTCATGCATCAAAAATTAGTTAGAAGCGGCTGTTCCCTATACCAATCATGATTTCACAAAAAACTAGAAACTTGCAAAAGTCATGAAGAGGCCTTACCGTCGGGGCTGGGGTCTACCGCAAGCCCCCGGACCCTGCCGTTGGGGGGCGTTGCCCCCCAAACCCCCCACCGGGGGGCTACCGCCCTTCGAACCCGCTGAGCATTTATTGAAAACCAAAGCAAATAACAACCAAATAGCTATTGAAAATAAGATCTGTTTGTGACCCATCTAATGCACTTCTAAGAGGCAAAACGCTCGTTTGACCATTGATCCCCTAAAAAAATTTCAGCCATAAGCTATTTTTCCAAAGATATATATATATATATATATATATATATTGCGATTCTGGAAGGAGAAACGCGTTTTCCAAAACGTCTCCTCCAAGAAACGTGATTCTGTGCGGAAACTACCACATGCCTTTCGTAACTGGAAAACAATCCGCAACTTAAAACTTTAGTTTTACATCGAAACTAAAGTTATAAGTTGCTAATTGTTAAAAACTGAAATTGTAATGTGCTGGACTGGGACTCTTCCACTGTGGAAACAAATACAATCTAGATGAAAAATCTGCCCGCAGGCAGCAGAACCTCATACCATACAAAAACCAATAGATTGTTATTAGCAGTTTCTAAAAAGCTCACGCTGAAGTGAATGAGGAAATCCGATGACAAAAGCCATTCAGGAGATTGCTTAAAAACAAAGTACCTCAAAAAGACTTTCAAAAATATTCCTTGTGCGTTGCACCATCTTTTCATAGTACATGGAACCGCATCCTCAACAGCCCAAACATCATGAACAATCCTACTCGCAGTGATATCACATTGAAAGAAGCACTATTGTTTCTTCATTTGAATATGGCACCACATCACACGCAGCAAAATAAAAATTTCCACTCAACTGAACTTCTGTATCCACCCCAAACATTTATGCAAAATTATTATAATAAACTAATAGAATTTCACAAAATCAGAAGTTCATGGACCACTTCACCCTCTTCCAGTACATCAAGTGACGAGAAAAAGTAAAAAAACATCAACGATGCTTAAATTTACACATGGCGTTGAGCAAAACTTCCACCCAGCTTGATAACTACAGTATTAGAAACCACACTTTCACACATACCAACTCCATAGTCAACATGAAACCAAATAGGCCATTTTCTGCAAAATTAGAATATAAAAATCCACTGCAAGAATTTATGCAAAATCATTAATAATCTGATGTTGCAATTTGACAGAGTCAGAAGAGAACAACCTCACCCTGTAGTCAATTTGATAAGAAGAAATAATCAAAATATCAAGTCTGCTCAAATTGAACAAACTTGTATTTACATAAAAAAACACCCAAGAAACTTGAGACTATAAGATTAAAGATGATAAATTGCTATGGTGAACTTACAGATGGACAGAAGTTCATAAACTGGCAATGCAAGTTGAGCAAGCCTTGATGCCAAAAATCTGGAAGCAGTTTCAAAGCACTTCACACCAATGTAAGTTCAGAGAAAACAGATATACAAAATTATGCCTACACCACTGTTACCTGCACAACATGACTCATTGAGATCTCTTGAATGGCTTCAAATTGTGTATCAAAATTGAAATGTGGTATCTTCTGATGAACATGCACAAATTTTATGTCAGTTTGCCAGAGACATAACCCATACGCTAGAAATACGTTTTCATTTCAGGCTATTTGCAATGTTTCATATGCCATTTGCATTCTTTAATATTTGTGGCTGCTTTTCTCATGCACGTGAAGACAAAAGTTTTCAGCCCGTGGGATAAAAGGTTCTGCTACTGGGAAAAGAGAAAGCTAGGAGTCTTCAAGGCCTACTTAGTAGAAATAAAGTGCTGCGGTTGATGATCTACACTGGCTACACCTTCAGATGGGTTTAAATTAGAGAACAACAATTTACCTTTGTGCATGGTTGCATCCTCTGCAATCAGTGCCGATGGAATTTTACTGAACTCATTGGTGCACACCCTTCAACATTTTTCACTGCTCACTTTTAAATACTTCAGATGTGTTCAATCAGAGAGTAACTTGTAAATTCTCTCTTGAAGGTAATCAATTTCGAAGCTTGTGGTATTAAATACTCTGACCAGAAAATATACGATTCGAGGCCCCATTGAATGAGGAATATCATGTTACTATGTAAAGTAAAGACAATGGCATGAAGGAGATATCAGGTGTGACGACCAATGAGGTGCCTGTACTTGTGGATGACCTGGCTCTGTGATAAACTATTTGATACTCTCCAATTTGCAGGTGCTGGTAGCCTTTAACTGTGTCCATTTCAAGTGGTAGTGAATAAGATATGAAGTTTGTTGCTTGATGGAATGTAAGATACTGCCGACTTAAGAGTGATTATAGTAACATGTAATGAACTAAAGGTTTCACCTCTATCTTAGCACGAGAATTGCAAGTCTTTGACATTGACAAGTGGGTGTAAGCTATATATTATCATTTGAAAAAATTACCTCTAGCTGCCTAGTTGCAACTGCTAACTTGTTAGTTGGGTTCTACTTGTCAATGGTTACTTTTATGATGGTCTGCTTTTTTAATTATTTTAGATTATCAAATCTTGAACAAGCTGGCTATCGTTTCACTTCAGTTTCAATGCTAGAGCACTGTCACTAATAAGGTACTGTAAACTCATGTGGCAATAATATCAATAACCATTACTTGAGAGCATTGAACCATATTAGTGGGTGAAAGATTCCACTTGCCATGTGCTCTGTCAAGGATGCAGAACTATAACTGCTCATTTGCACCATCTTTTACTGTCGAGTTTGTAGGACCACTGTCTTGTACCGTTAATTATATATTTAAGATTTTCATGAGCGTAACTTATTGATGGATTTGATCTTCTTGCTGTAATTCCTCTTGAGATTAATTTAGGTACATCCCTGCTAACGGGGCCATTATGGAAGTGAAGCAGGGAATTCTATCATGTGTCCTGAAATAGTCCACGGAATGGTCTTCCTTGCAGAAAGTTGTTTTGAACATAATTTGAGAAAATCTGCTTAACAATTACATTTCAGGCTCAATTTGCTTTTTTGGTACATTTCAGGCTTGATTTTATTTTTTGGCAGAGAGCTTGAATTTTGTACTGTTTCAGGATCTACAGCTATCTAATAAGTCATACATCAGGAGTATGCAAAGTAGACTTATATAAAGTTTAAGCAATATTCTGTTTTATTCTCTTTTGACATTTTCTCAATGCTTGAGTTTTTCTGATCAGAGTTGAAATAACATCACTAATTCTTGAACGACAACACACACAAGAGCCAATACGAATTCGCTTTCTTGTACCATTAACCAGAGCTATGTAACCATGGAAAATTGCTGCTTCGAGCTCTCGAAACCCTTTCAGAAGTCTGCACTGTTTATAATCATAACACTTTTGAATCTGTTAGTAGAAAGTCTACACATATTTTCATCAGGCTTCATTGAGACATCTCTTTCGGGCAGCTCCCCATTGTAAATCCACATGAATTAGATTGGTGGTTATTTGATTTGTTGCTTGTCATGCGATGCTGGGTCAGAGGTTGTGATATTTTGTTTTCTGTTGGGCATCTAAAATGTTATGGACCTTGACAACCTGGGACTAGCGCTGGTGACTTCACAATTTTAAGCCCAATACTGCAACTGTCGCGGTTTGTTAATCAAGTGTAGGAGTTGACATAGGCTGCCAAACTAGGTATGACTTGCCAAAACACAGAACTCTGGACAGTGCATCACACCCATCAGCCTTGTCTAATCAATTGTGCCGAATGATGAAAGTTGGCATAAAGTGCTGCTTTTTTTTTATTGAGTGGTGAAATTCAATCAAAGTTTCTTGCTTGGCAGATGTAAGCTGAATTCTTGTCAAAGACTCGATATTGATTTGTGACGTGAAAAGTGCATGTCTATGTTTCCAACAGGTTATAAGAGTAATCTTCGTGATAAGAATGTTATAGAATAAAGTCAAGCGATTCACAGCCTCACACTACAAATCAAATGATCACACTTTATATCAAATAATAAGAATTATGTAGTTCGTTTTCATACTCCAATACCTCTATTTTGATGATTGGGAGAAATTTTTACCAGGCAAGTTTTAGTGCCAAAATGGCACATGACACACATTTACTTCACTAAAGATGGGTCATAAAATGCGTGGCGCGCAATTCTAGACTAAAGACTGGTCATAGATGCATGACAGGCAACTCTAGATCTTGATTTTCAACAGTGGGGTCAACTCATCAAAAAAGCTGTAGCTTATTTTTCTTGTGACTTTTGTGAGGGGGCCTGCTATGTTACATTCACTAATTCATTTTCAAGCAGGCATGATAAGCAAGTTGGAACAATTCCAAGTTTACAGCTGTGCATCAAGTCTGAAAATAGAATAACACACGGATCAGATCATTTAAGAAAAACAATCTGAAATTGAGGTGGCTCTTTGTCTAATTCTCTTTTGGTATGAGTTGCTCAAATTTACTCCTTGTCCTGCAAATTTCAAAAAAATGGCTCGCATTACAGTTCCTAGGTAATCAGTGATCTGGAAGAAAGCAAAATCTTTTATACACAGTTGAGTTTACACTATCAGGCATCACCAGGTATTCTCTACATTTTTTTTGAAACTAAGGTTGTGTTGTGCATTACTGCACCTGTTATTAGAAGAGAACTAAGTTTGCGTTGTATTGCTGCACCTGTTACTAGAAGAGATGAGATTTTTTTTTAGCTTGGAGATAAAGCTAGTAAACAAGAATCAGGTTTTTGAGATTGATGTAGTCTTATAATTAGTCTATCTACGCTTTTTTAGCTTGGAGATAAAGCTAGTAAACAAGAATTAGGTTTTTGAGATTGATGTAGTCTTATAATTAGTCTATCTACGCTGGCCCAGTAGCCTACTTATGGGTTATGTCTCTGACAAACTGACATAAAAATTTGTGCGTGTTCATCAGAAGATACCACATGTCAATTTTGATACACAATTTGAAGTCACAAGTAGGTTGCAGAACACTAGTAGCAGGTTTCTGTCCACATCACTCTCAGGGAAGCCTACTAGGCATTGTACCAGTATTCAGATCTTCTTTGTTGAGAGTAAATATCGATTCTACATCCACATTTCGAACTTATGATGCCTAGGTTTGGTTGTTGCTTAGCCTGTCATTCGTTCATGATCTTATAGTGTTGGCCTTGCTTAGCCTGTCATTCGTTCATAATCTTATAGTCTCAAGTTTCTTGGGTGTTTTTTTATGTAAATACACGTTTGTTCAATTTGAGCATACTTGATATTTTGATTATTTCTTCTTATCAAATTGACTACAGGGTGAGGTTGTTCACTTCTGACTCTGTCAAATTGCAACATCAGATTATTAATGATTTTGCATAAATGCTTGCAGTGGATTTTCATATTCCATTTTTGCAGAGAATGGCTTATTTCTTTTCATGTTGATTATGGAGTTGGTATGTGTGAAAGCTGTGTTTTCTCATACGGTAGTTATTAAGTTGGGTGGAAGTTTTGCTCAACGCCATGTGTAAATTTTAGCTGCGTTGATGTTTTTTATTTTTTCTTTAAACCTGATGTATTGGAAGAGGGTGAGGTGGTCCATAAACTTCTGATTTTGTAAGATTCTGTCAGTTTACTATAATAATTTTGCATAAATCTTTTGTGGTGGATACAGAAGTTGCTATCGTTTCACTTCAGTTTCATGGTAGAGTATTGTCATTAATGAGGTACTGTAAACTCATGTGGCAATAATATCAATAACTATTACTTGAGAGCATCTAACCATATTAGTGGGTGAAAGATTCCACTTGCCATGTGCCCTGTCAAGGATGCAGAATTATAAATTTGCAGCATTTTTTACTGTCGAGTTTGTAGGACTGCTGTCTTGTACCGTTAATGATATATTTAAGATTTTCATGAGCGTAACTTATTGATGGATTTGATCTTCTTGCTGTAATTCCTCTTGAGATTAATTTAGGTACATCTCTGCTAACAGGGCCATTATGGAAGTGAAGCAGAGAATTCTATCACATGTCCTGAAATAGTCCACGGGATGGTCTTCCTTGCAGAAAGTTGTTTTGAACATCATTTGAGCACACAACTATCAAAAAGAAAATCTGCTTAATAATTACATTTCAGGCCTGATTTTTATTTTTTGGCAGAGAGCTTGAATTTTAAACTGTATCTGGATCGACAGCTATCTAATAAGTCATACATCAGGAGTATGCAAAGTAGACTTATGTAAAGTTTAAGCAATATTCTGTTTTATTCTCTTTTGACTTTTTCTCAAGGACATATGATTCTCTTTGATGCTTGAACTTTTCTGATCAGAGTTGAACTAACATCACTAATAATTGAACAACAACACATACAAGAGGCAATACAAACTCGCTACATATCTTGTACCATTAGCCAGAGCTATGTAACCATGGAATATTGCTGCTTTGAGCGCTTGAAACCCTTTTAGAAGTCTGCACTGCTAATGGTCATAACATTTGTGAACCTGTTACTAGAAAGTCTGCACATATTTTCATCAGGCTTCATTTTAGGAGACACCTTTTCGGGCAGCTCTCCATTGTAAATCCACATGAAATAGACTGGTGGTTATTTGATTTGTTGCTTGTCATGCGATGCTGAGTCAGAGGCTGTGATATTTTGGTTTCTGTTGGGCATCTAAATGTTATGGACCTTGCCAACCTGAGACTAGCGCTGGTGACTTCACAATTTTAAGCCCAACACTGCAACTATTGCAGTTTGTTAATCAAGTGTAGGGGTTGACATTGCTGCCAAGCCAGGTATGACTTGCCAAAACACAGAACTCTGGACAATGCACGCACCCATCAGACTTGTCTAATCAATTGTGCAGAATGATGAAAGTTGCCAAAAGTGCTGCTTTTATTTATTTGAGTGGTGAAATTCAATCAAACGAAAAAAGTGGACTCTGGCTGTCTGGCAGATGTAAGCTGAATTCTTGACTCTAGTTTTTAAAATGTCAATCTGAATTTGTTTTTTCTTGTATGGGCATTTATGCTCTGAGTCAACTACAGTCAGAGTTATTACCCAATTCAACGACAAATGACTATTCAGAACAAATTCCCTTGTGGTTGTAAAATGGCCATCACATTGTCAGGATTGTTTTCTCATGATAACATTATTCTCTGATAGGCTGAGTGGGTCCTACAAAATTTGGCTTCAAAAAACATGTAATGTACTCATGCAATGGTTTGTACTTCGTGTGTGAGGGATTTGATATTATTGTGATTGTATTTTAGCATTTCACTCAAGTTGACTATATACCCAACTCTTGTCTCAATATCTATTATGCAGGGCAATAGGTTTTTGAGAAAGCTGTCAGCAACATCTTTGCTTTTACTGTGCTAGTGCCCTAACTATTGTACTTGCCTGCTGATAGAAACTACCTTTGTCAGCCTTTTAAAAACTCATGGGTGACTTGGAAGTGAGGACTGAGTTCTATTTGAGGTTCGACTCCTCAATCACCCAGTACTGACAATCTGGTTAAAATAGTTATCATGGGAAATAAAATAATAAACAAGATTGAAATTATGAGATGCATTTTACAAACGATGAATGTCTAGAAATGGACACACTCAGATTTTTATTTTGTAAAACACGCGCTCATTGATTTCATGAAACTTTTAGATATTTTGTGGGGCATAGCTTTGAAATACATCTTTTGAGTGTGATATCATTGAGGGAAAGTGTTAAAAATCAATGATAAACTTCATATGTTATTGTTCACGATGTACTTTAATTGTTGCCAGATGTTATCAGTTGTAAGTTAGACTATTAGTCAACTCCTACTCTCTCTCTCTCTCTCTCTCTCTCTCTCTCTCTCTCTCTCTCTCTCTCTCTCTCTCTCTCTCTCTCTCTCTCTCTCTCTCTCTCTCTCTCTCTCTCTCTCTCGGTTTATTGTACTTTACATTTGAGTTAATTAGCTATGGTGATAGTGAGTGTTCTTCTTCCTCCTTGTGATGAATGATTGATATTGCTTGGCTGATTATTGACAATTCCAAGGTTTAACGGAAAGAGAAATCTACTTGCGTTGGCCTAAAGCTTGTAGTAAAGATCTAACGCGTTTGTGTTGCATCAAGAGAAAACAAGAAAGAAGAAGATTAGCTATGAAGGAGCTTGGAAGTTGTTCTTCTTAAGCGCAAATCCATAGCTTGGTTCATTCAATCTATATCGCATTCTATAGCAAATTTACAAACAAAAGAAAAATACTACACGTCTAGCGATCTAGGCATCGTCCATGCATTATAGAAAGCAAGCATAAGGCATGAAACACAAATACTCATCTCACAACTCTCTCTCTCTCTCTCTCTCTCTCTCTCTCTCTCTCTCAAGACATACACAAAAGGAAGAGGGAACTGAACTCTTTGATAGTACAAGTAAAATTTGAAAACATAAAATACAAAGGATTTGGCCCTTATATAGGTGGGTCCAAAAGAGTTGATGTGGCTTTCATTGGCTCATTTCTAAATTTAATAGGCTAAGTTAATGTGATTATTTTTTTTATTTGGCAAGTAATTTGACTTTACAATGCTTTCAATAATTTGACTATTTTTTTCCTAATTTGTCAAGCTTACCTAACCCTAGAGTTTTGCCAAGTTGGTGGCTAGGCACATGAACCACCTCCATGATTCAAGGAATTTGGCTCTATAATTCAGAAACTATGACCAAAAATGCCTAACTAATCCTATGAATAATATCTAACGTATCTATGGTAGCCTAAACATGTGGTGACATGGATTCACACGTGAGACCCACCTATGTAATAATTTACATGGTTTAATCAAGCTTGATTTTCCAATTTTTGACAATTTCTCACACTCCTCTTGACCTATTTAGAACTCTCTTTGCTTAATAAATGAATACTTTAGAAGTGTCTTAAAAAAGTCAACTAGAAAAAAGGAAATTTTGAGACTCTAATAGAGAATGATGTCCATGAAGGATCTTTCACCACCTCTTAAAGGATCTCTTACATGATGTTCCATTATTGTGTCTACCCAAGAAGGATCTCTACCCAACGGGGTTGGCTCAGCTGGTTAGCTTGGCATCCAATGTTTCTTCCCAAGTTCGAGCCTTCCATTGGAAACCAAGAAGCATTATTGTGTCTATATACATGTAGCACACTTCAAAGATAAACATCATGCCAAGCTATGAATTTCAAGGCATTTTGTGCACTTGATGATATATCAATTAAGCTATTAAGTGCATAGATAATGTTGCCAAAAACACTATAATGCAAGAATGAATGTTGATCCATCATTAAACATAAGGATAATAACTGAATCATGTTCTCTTAAAATGAATTTAAGAGAGTAAAGAATATTTTTGAGTTGAGTATGCCAAAAACTTGGCTCTACCTCCATGATCTTGATGATCTCTCCATGATTATGCCAATCCCTTGCCTTCAAGAACCTTTGATTACATAGAGCAACACCAAATGGATTGATGAATTCATGAGAGATGTCACTCTCCTCACCGTTCCTTCCGTTACCAATGAACTTGAGCCTTGATATCTCCATCTTGGACTTTGAAGGTCTCCTTGGAGTTCTCGGCCCTTCACTTTTTCCATGCACTTGACTCGGCTCCTCTCCATCAATGAGTTGAATAAGCTGCTGATTCAAAGGTGCTTCTTCAAGTTTGTTGGTCTCCCACTCATGAAAGATCACATTTCCACCATTGACAACTTCTTTGGTGGAAAACACGTAGATTCTACAATCTCTACTTGAGCAAAACACTACCATTATTCCTATCATTGAAGTAGGATAATATTTGGTCCTTACATTGGACTGATCATGCACAAAGCATGTAGTCTCAAAGAATCTCAAGTACATTTCATTGAATGATGTTTTTTCTTTTATGACACCATTTTGCAAACTATCGCACAAATACTTATCCAATGAAATTGCTTTATGAACAACAAATGTAGATTGGAAAGCATTCATGTTGAAGAAGTCTCAAACTTCAGGACCTTCAAAATGACACCAAAATCATGGTATTTGGACATATAGGCCAAAATTGGCTATTTTAGACTACTAGTGCCCTAAAATCGGGTCCTAAGTTCTAGAGAGTGGAGAGAGAGTCATCTCTCTCACCTATATTAGGCTGAAATTCGTGGAGAACAGGTTGGAGAAACTTATTGTATTGTTGAGAGAGATCAATAGATCATTGTCACAGTTTCTTCTCCCATTGAGAGCATTGCTTTGTGTATTGTCTTCAAGCTTCTGTGTATGATCTTAAGAGGTTTCCAAAAGTGGTAGGCTGCTGTTGGGAGCCTTGTTTGCTACTATTTTTGGCTGCCATCAGTACCTATTATTAGGTTTTTTTGTTTCTTAAATGCTTTGTCAAGTTCATGTGTATCAAAGGTAGCATTAGGATGCTTTGCCATTTTTAGCTTTTGTAACTTGTTGTGCAAAGATCTTAGCCAAGTATTTTGGGAGTTTGGATCCATTCAAGATCCACTTTTTTCACATTTTTCAAGAATAAATATACATATATAGGCTTTTTAGGATGCTCATTACCAAATGATTTGAACCTGAGTATTGAAATCCAACATGAAGTGACTTGTCTCCTATTTTAAGATTGCTGATGTTTAGTACTTTTTTATCTAGATATGACAAGATAATGATAGAAGAGGAGGAGGAACAATGATCATCATGATCCGAGTTACCACCTTTGGACCATTTCCCTTTGCCTTTACCTTTGACTTTGACTTTGCCTTTTGTGAAGAAAGCCTCTTCACCTCCATCTTGCAAGGATGCACAATCAAGCTTTGATTGCAACCTATGTTCTTCAGCCAATAAGATTTCTTACAAGTCACCCACACTTGGCAAGACTCTTTGAATGGCAAAACTTTGCACAAGGTTAGCATGTTCATCTAGCAAACCATTCAACATAACTGTTAGGGCCATTTTCGGCAGGGGGTTGGTCCAGCGAAAACGTCCTAAAAGAGTCAAGGGCCCCCACCTCTAATGGAGGTTCGGCCCTACGTGAGCAACAGAGGGTTTGCCACTTCCAACCCTGATGGCCTTCTCTATGGCCCCGTGCTCCTCAACCGATGAGAGTTTTCCAGGCTCTCAAAGATACGGTTGCAAGGAGGGGGTGCTAATACTTTTGGCTGCAATGATTCACTAGCTTTCTAGGGTCACGGTTCCGTAAAACTTTTGATCACTAATTCGTGTTAGGATTTTGCTAATATCCCTTTCTCCATTGAATTCAGTTTATAGTTAGTAAAAATCTTACATGGGCTAGAAACCGATTTACTGTCTATGATGTGCTCATGGGGTGCAAGTTATACGCACCGCTTTGTCTGCTAAGCGACGATATTTTCGCCGATTGTCAGGTCTAGGTATTTCGCTAGAGAGTACCGACGACGGGTGTGACTAGTGTGACGCTTAACCAAGGCGGTGTATTTCAACCGCGGATGGTGGACGGCCCGCTCTGGTGTTTCACAGAGGTCGGGGCCAATTAATACGCTTCATAATGGAAAACAAACGATTCCAACTTGACGATTTCCACAATTTATTAATCATGCCGTATGTCAACTAGTTTATAGACTGGCCAACAACCACATGCAGTTACTATGAAGGAAAACCAGGCTCCACTACTAGCAATGTATGATCTACTAGTAGAACATTGGTTTAACTTTAAAATGAAGAAGCGATTACATGGTAAGTACAATTCAACTCATGAACCGGTTGTCCCCTCTTTCCTAACGGAAAACAATTCCATTGTCAGTCTAGTTCAAATCATTTAAAAATAGCAATTACGGCGTAAATACTGATATCCTAGATGACGCATGGAGTAAATGGAAAACCTCAATAGCTACTTACCCTATCCGGCCAAAATCAGAAACAATTTCATCATGTCAAAACAATAGCAAGTACGTAATCTTTGGAGTGCATGGTTCCTGAAACACTACACACCGGCATACTACCATTCTGGTTCTAAAATTTTTTGTACCATTCACTACAGTGCACAATCGACCCGTTATTCACTCATTTGAACGAGTGTAACCACAAAATGCAAACGCATCCAAACTCAAATTTATATGACCTTGTTACTAAACAGATGTAAGCGGTCTATAAAACCCTCCTTGCTTCACAAAAATGCTATATAAAAACCTTATTCACATGTAGCTGACTATAGCAATAACCTCACATTGCATTCCGATTTAACTTAAAAAACTTACAACCAGAACTTCATGAAACTTACTTGCTTCCCAACAAAAACGCTTCTAACGATTTAGTTGGAAATGTGGAAAAACCCTACTATCACACACCATAGCATGTTCATGACAAAACATACTACTTATGTTTATTGGTACAAATAGAGTTTGAAAAATCAGAACATACCTCAATGCGTAATTAGGTAGCCGGTTCGTGGAAACTCTAGTCATGAACCTTGTAGCAAAAATCAAAGCCATGCATGTTGACGCAGTTTTATCCACTTTACGAGTGTCCGATCGAATTGGTCTAAAAAGAGAAAATGAAGAAAATGAAACTTTCTGAAATATGAATGGTGCGATTGACATGTTAACGGTTCAGTTGAGAGAAAACTGAACCGAAAGTCTGTAAAAAAAAAAAAAAAGGCCAGAAAGATACAATGGCTAAAAAAATCAGCAAGCCATCACTCACACCAAGCCCTCAAGCAAACCATCCCACTCATTCAAGATATAAGCCTACTAGTATGACAATGGACTACAACCAACCAACCAACCAACCCTCACCATGAAATCACTCTCAACAAAAGCAATTTTCTCAACACATTACTCTAATGTTGAAGCACAACCCACTTTTCCCATCAACAAGCATAGATTCAATCCCAAGGAGTGCAAACAAAAACTCCATCAACCCAATCAAGCCTCCAACAATCAATCAACTAATTGGAGGGAAAAACACCACTCTCAAACCAAACCACGAGCACCCAACCTATCCTTTGTTATCAACTACAAGTGAGTCTACTCTCAATCCACTAACAAGCATTCAACTCCAAACATCCATCACTCCACAAGCAACTATGCAAGACAATACTTGTACCAATGCATAAGTATACTATAAGGCAAAAATCACATTTAACCATCCATCAAACCAAACTTACAAGGAATCAAACCTACTCATCAACAAAGATCTCTCAAGCAAGCACCCATCTTCCCAAAAACTTTCAACTCTAAAAAACCCTCAACCAACATCACATCAAACCATCACATCATCATCTAACTCACCCAACTATCATCCAACTATCAATCAACTATATCTTAACACAAAGAGTGGCTTCCTTATATAGTAAATCCCAAGATTCCCCCTTCAAAATGAGGCTTTGCCAATTTTCATGCCCTTCAAGCCCTCTTTGCCATTTGTCCCCAACCCATTTGATAGTATACCTAGTGGCCTCCATAAGGGAGTGAGGGAGTGGTGCATTCAAGGCTCTCTTCCAAAACTAGCCAATATGCCATTTTTGTCAAAGGCTAGGGAGGCCATTCAAGTTTCCCCTTTTGTACACCCTAGAAGCCCAAAATGTCAATGGCTAGTGGGTGTACCTCCCAAATTTTTTAGTCTCCAAGGTGTTTTGGCATTTAATATCCAAATTTTGGGTGAGGCCCTTTTTCAACCCCCTATTTTTAGTAGGCGGCCTTCATTTTTTCTTTGGGTACCTTCGTTTTTGGCCTTTCTTCGATTTTTCAAGGGCCGTGCACCTACTACTCATTTGTTTGGATTTTTGGCCTGTTGGATAACCACTTGGCCCGCACATTTCGTTAATTGCCCGTAAATTGCCCAAACTTTGCCGTTAGGGCTTATGTGACTCCTTGACACTGAATCCATATTTTTCGGTCTCGTTTTTACCCGAAACTTTTCTTTCTCGGTTTTTTTTTGTTGTGGTTGACTTTTTCGGCATTCATGACTAGGGCTCCCATGACAACATAGTTTCCCTGAAAAATACACTGAGTGATCATATATTAGTAAAAATGGACTCAGTACATGGTGAGATTTTAGCACGGTCATACCGGCTATTTTTTTTACAACTGGCCATTTTTTTGAAAAGCCGTAAAATATTTACCGGCCATTTCTAAGGCCGCAAAATTTGCTCTAGCCTCATTTAGAGTGGGCTGGGACCCAATTCTAGGTGGACCGACACTTTTGGCTTGGTCTTACAAAACTTGACAACAAAATATTTTTGACGATTTTTTCGAAAGTCAGTTTCTTACTTTTAAACTATGTCTAGCTACTTTAAGGCGGGCTTGGACCCAGACCTAAGGCAAATTTGTGCCGATTTTTCTCTAATCACCGGACTTTACATGCCGGTTTTTTCAATTATTGCAAACTTAAACTTCAATATTAGCCTGATTTTCCGTGCGGAAATATCGGCTAACAATAACCTGGACTATTTCACCATCTTTTATGCTTTCATCGATGTATGCCAGATCATCACTTAACCCTCAAGACAAATGCGTGAGCACTTTCTCCCTCTCTTTGTCTGCTAGAAAATATTTGCCTCCTTAGGGTCAATACCCTAGATGTGGACTTTGATTCAAAGAGCTTCTTCAAGGCATTCCATGCCTCACTCGCACTTTGACTTTTACCAACTTCCTTGAGAAGTTCATTGATAACATTCATTTTAATGATATGAAGAGCCCTTTTAACCTTCTTATCAAACCTTTGTTGCTCTTGAATTGTGGGTAGTCTCTCTTCAGTTCCTGCAATTGTGTCCATGAGTTCATTCAACTCAAGTAAGGATTCTATCCTCACTTTCCAGGTAGAGTAGTTTGATGAACTCAACCTGTCATTAGTTTCTAACATGATCCCACCATTGGAAGCCATGAATATAATGATTGTTCAACTTTCAGGCTCTGTCCTAATGTACCTATCACTCACTTTTTTCTCAACAAATGATGGATAAGTAGACCTCAGAAGATCTAGGACCCTAGTAAAACACTTCTATCTTGAACCTGACTGGTTTCCAAGCATAGGAAGGAAGATTGAAACACATGCAACACTTTGCACACACTAAGAATGGATTACAAACTCAAACCAACCTGAACACACTCTTCCTTAAGCTCTCAAACTTTCCAGCAAGTGACAAATCAAGTTATGGTGTGAAGAGTTACTTGCATTCTTAGAAAATACAAAAGACTAGGCTGCCAAGAATACCTAGAATTGAACAAACTTGATCAACATATGATCAACACACTAAGATATTGATTCAACCTGTAAAACCACATGTAAACCACACTTCTATAAGTTTATAAACTCCAGCAAATGATAAATACAAGCTTTAGAGGTAAATGAAAGAGCACACTTAGTGAATCACAAGACTAGCTTCACTAGCTTGTTAAATCTTGGTGTTTAGATGTAGATCTAAGATCACTTCACATGAGAATGTTCCTCAACCTGTTAAGAACCTGAAAACACATTTGTATAATGGTTAAAACCTTCCAGCAAATTACATAAGGAGAGTTACTTACATGCTCAACAAAGTACACCAAAATTTATGCAAAAGATTGTTGACAATCTGTTCACCCAAAAGAGGATCTTTCATCCAAGTGGGAGCTTTGCTCAGCCTTTTGGAGAATTACAAAATCACTCAAAGAGTATTTGTCATCCACTTAAGGAGAAGGTTCATCCACTTAAGGAGAGTGTTCATCCACAGAAGTGGAGACTGTCAACAATAGATTGAACAGAACATTGTTAGTATTGAATATGCACAAGCCTCACAATCAACAAATGATTGGGTGTTATGATCTGATCCAAAATAGCTTCTTCTCAGCCTATGATCATCAATAGACCTAAAATATGCTTTTGACCCACAAGTTCAACTCAACAAACAAAGGTTAGTAAGATTTGATCAACAATGCAATGCATAATCATGCTAGAACTTGATCAAACATCCAAATATCACCATAAATGGAAACCTTACTAAAAATAGTATCCAACTAGTTCTGATACCATGTGAAAAAAGTGGATCTTGGATCCAAGATCCCAAAATACTTGGCTAAGATCTTTGCACAACAAGCTACAAAAGCTAGAAATGGCAAAGCATCCTAATGCTACCTTTGATACACATGAACTTGACAAAGCATTCAAGAGACAAAAGAAACTAATAATAGGTACTGATGGCAGCCAAAAATAGCAGCAAACAAGGCTCCCAACAGCAACCTACCACTTTTGAAAACCTCTTAAGATCATACACAAAAACTTGAAGACAATACACAAAGCAATGCTCTCAATGGGGGAAGAAACTGTGACAATGATCTATTGATCTCTCTCAACAATATGATAAGTTTCTCCAGCCTGTTCTCCACGAATTTCAGCCTAATACAGGCGAGAGAGATGACTCTCTCTCCTCTCTCTAGAACTTAGGATCAATTTTAGGACAGTAGTAGCCTAAAATTGCCAATTTTGGCCTATATGTCCAAATAACATGATTTTGATGTCATTTTGAAGGTCTTGAAGTTTGAGACTTCTTCAACATGAAAAATATACTAAAATAAAAGTATCTAGGCCTCTTTCACATGTGTGAAAAGTTAGATCCAAAACTATGTACAAAAATTGCCAATTTAGGCCTCAAACTAGCTAGGAAATGTTGACAATTTTCACAGAAAACACAAGAAAATTATGAAGGCTCGAATTTCCAGCAAAGGTCTTACAGCTCATTTTTCGAACCAATGTCATTCTTGTCAAAGAGAGATTTTTCGGACCTGCTTGGTTCGGATTGGTTCGATTTTTTTTGAGCACCTTTGAACCTGTTCGGTTCGGATCTATTCTAAGTTTTTCGAGCCTATGTATATTTTCGAACTAGTGTATATATTCCGAACCTTTGTGAAATTCCGACCCTTTGTACTGTCAACTAGGAAATCCAACCCACGTCGCGACATTGACAGTCTGCTTACCTCTGTACATAACTCTTTGGCAATGATTCCCAAATCAATCATATCCGAGCTGCATAGACTGCCAAGGATGCTTGGGACATCCCAGCTACACTCTATGACATCAAAGCTATCACATCTAAACTATATCTGAGGAAGACATTCTTCACAACATTGAAGATTCAGATGCAGTAATGACCCTTCTATCAAGTCTTCCTGATGCCTATGAAACATGGGTCATGGCCATTTCGACCCAGCATCAACAAACTTTACCCAAAGTTATGTCTATGTTGTTACAAGAGGAGATCAGAAGAAATATTTTCTCCTCAGGCTCAGGATCTGATTTTCAAGCTCTTTACACAAAGAGAAATCAAAAGTTCAAGTCAAAGAAATCCACAAAATCTAATTATTCAGGGAAAAGAGCAACATGCAGCCAGGATCAAATTTTGGCTCAAGGTTGAATTCTGGCCCAGAGTCGAATTTTTTATCATCCCAACCTATGTAGAAAGTCTTCTACAAATACTGTAAGAGGACTAGTTATCTCATCAAGGGCGGTAGGAACACTCAAGTACAACAATGAAAAGAAGAAGCAATCCCAACAACAAGCAAATGTTATCTCAACCAATCACTCGATCCAACATGAAGAGCAGGATGAAGCTGCCTTTATGACCAGGGTAAAATTTTTTCAAGATATCGATTCCTGGTGCCTGGACTCTAGAGCAACTCAGCACATGATCTATCATTAGGGCTGGTTAAAAAATTACAAACCTTTTACCCATTCTAGAGTTGTACAACTTGGTGACAACTCAACTCATTTCATTGCCTTACAAAAAATCAGCTTTCTATAAGCAGAATCATTGATTATGGTCAAAGGGTCGAGTTCAATACTGAGGGCTGCACCATTCTTGACAAGACTAGGAAAGTCCTAGCGTTTTGTAGAAGATGTGGCTACCTTTACAAATTGAGTCACTATTTTTCTACAAATAGTCAAGCTCTGATTTCTACTTCTAAATCAAATCATATGTTGTGGCATTTCAGACTAGGCCATTTAAATTTGAAAAATATTCAACAAATGTCAAATCAGAACTTAGTGCAAGATCTTTCTTCTATTAGCAAATTTGATTCACAATGTGAAAGCTGTATTATCAGCAAGCATGCTAGAAGTCCATTTAGCTCAGATTTAGTTCACACGTCTAAATATTTGCTAGACCTTGTACATAGTGACCTTTGTGGCTCAATGCAGACTCCTTCCACATTGGGAGCTCTTTATTTTTTGACTTTTATTGATGAATTTTCTAGGAGAACTGCTACTTATTTTTTGAAGAATAAATTTGAGACTTTCAAATTCTTCAAGCAGTTCAAGACATCTGCAGAAAATCAGACCTAGAGAACAATCAAAGCCATATGTTTGGATGGAGGCAGAGTGTTATGTCTATGACCAGTACATAGGTGCAGTATACTCCTAGTCTTGGATACACCAATAAAACAAGCTGCTAGTTATGCCACGTCATACTAGACGTGACCCGAAAGTAACTAATATCCTTGTGAGGCCCAAAACACACTAAATGGAGTTTAGACAAGGTATGAGACAGTGTATGCTTGTGTTAGAGTTATCAAAAGAAAAATTCTATGAATAGTTGGTCCATGGATAGGACTCTATTCCAGGTGAATCTATGTATAGAGAACTTAGGACTATGCATGGCTAAGTGCCCAGGATGTTTTTGGCTCTATATAATAGGTCCAAACTCGCCCTACTCCTCATCATGGTTCTTGATTCATTGCCAGACTCTCATTCTACATTCATGCTTCTTGTTCCTTGGCTTGGGGGTGAGGTGTCTAGAGATTGATTGGATGCTTCTACTTGGTTGGGTGGTTTTTCCATAGTGTATTATCCTTTGTGTTTGGGATTTGTAGGCAGGATCTAAGGAGCTTCCCTTATAGTGGTATCAGAGCAAGGCTTACAAGTTTGGAGAGGTGGTGCTTTTCATTGGAGCTTGGTGGAATTCAACTAGTATTCTCATCCAAGGAGGGGAGCAAGGTTGCATGTTGGTGGATCTTCCCAATTTCAATTTGCATGTTCCATATCTCTCTCAAATTCATTATGGTTTATGGAGAATTGTGCTAGAAAATCGATTTTGGTGTCTTTTTTGGAGTTTTAGCATGTGTAGCTCAAAACTAGCTAAGGATCTGAAATTTTCAGCAAGTTAATACACTTTGAAGTAGTTGAAATTCAGTTTTGCATGTTGGATCTTTCCATGTATTTGGATTCTAGGCTCTTTAGTGGCCAAATTTGGCTTGTTTTCCATGATTTTGGCACAAAATTGAGGGTAGAATTCAAAATCCAGCAAGTTCAGATCAATTGATTGGTTGTAACTCTATATATTGGATTGCTTGTGGATTTGGAAAATGTTCTTTCCATTAAATTCCAATTGGGCATGGTGAAAAAACCTAGAAAGGGCTAAAATTCATGATTTTTGCTTGTTTTTTTTTCATAAAATTGGATGGTAGGAGGTTGTTGAACATCAATTGAAGTAGAAAAAAGATGAATCATAGTCTTTTGAAGCTGTCCTAGAAGATAGAGCCAAGAATTCCAGCATTTGGATTTGTAGGAAGTCAAAAATTGATAAAAATTGACCAATTTTGGTGAATTTTGGGGGATGGATTTCTCTAAATCCATAAGGGAATCATTCTGGATTTTTTCCAGCATGATTTGTGCTCCTTTTTAACTTCCCAGCAAGCTATCAGACTTGTAAATTGATGGGTAGAGACTTATGTTTCAATTCCATCAAGTTTGTAGCAATTTTAACTTCTAGAAATCAAGAATTCATGGTTCTCAGCCCATACTACTTCATAGGATCTGTATGAAGGCTTCATGGAACTCTTTGAGACCATATAAGACTGTTTGAATCATCACTTTTAGGCTTGGTTGAGTGTTTGTAAGTTTTTGAGATGTTTGGCCTTGAAAAAGTGTGCCCTCCTATAGCTTATTTGGCTATTCTAAACTCACACATGTGAATCCTAGGTGGCAGCTGATGTGACAAGTGTCTTGTTCACTAGATCTCCCTCTGTACTGAGCTTTACAGCATCCAATTTGGTGTCTTGTAGCCAAATATATGATCATCTGAAGTTTTGTAATTTTGTGAGCAAAATTGGTAAAATTTCCAATTATTCTAATTGCATGCATGACAATTTCCTATTTTGAGGTACTGTGCTTGCATGGAATATCTGCATGTGGATTCTTAGAGTGATTCTGACATGCATGAGTAGTTTGGGTCTGTTTTGAGTGGTCATACGCATGTACTCTGACTGTTAGATACAAAACTGAATTTTATAGCTGACAATTTTCATAGAACTGGATTTTTACATAAAATTTCATAATGTAAAAATTACATTAATGTCGCATGTCTTGCATGCCTGAGAGACATTAATAGAGTAAAATTAAGAATTGAACAGTGAATTTAATTTTAGATTTCAATTGCTTAATAACTGACTGTGGTCTTTTATGAATTTTTAGAAAACGTAAAAATTAAAAAAAAAAGTGCAAAAATTCAAATTTTTTAGTTTTTTTAAGTTTTTTGTAATATTTATATAATTGACTAAGAATAGTGATTTGACCATGCTGGAATCAATTTCAGTCAGTTTTTGGTCAACAGTACTTTACTATGAGTTAATTTGATATTAACTAAATTTAGTAATTTTCAGGATGGATATATCGAGATGGCCTTCAAATCAAGCTGCAAATTCTGGTGTGCCATCTTATATGGTGATTTGTCAGTAGTTGAGTACGACACTCAATGATATAAATAATCATAATCAGATGAGAGATCAGCAAATGGAAGTTCTGTTGAATCAAGTCAAATTGATGTCTTCACCCAATCTCGATTTTCAACCGGAGGTTTATGCGGGTGAGAAGAAGGAGAAGAAACTTGAGGTCATCGAGGACTATCTAGCCAAGTGGAGTAGTTACTTCAATTTGCACGGTGTTCCTAATGAGAAAAAAATTGAAAGTGTCGTGTTGTTCTTACGCGGTAAAGCGTCATCGTGGTGGCGAGATTTATTGGTAAAAAGCCAATTACTTGGGAGGCGTTTGCGGTAGTTTTCAAGAAAGCTTTCGTAGTTGTTGATGACGTGGACTACTACCTGAAGTTCGTGAACTGCAGGATGGGTACAAAGAGTTTAGACTCTTATATCCAGATTTTCATGGACCTATGGAATAGGGTTCCATCATTCGATGCGAAGTTGGCACTTTGGCGAGTTGTCCTAGGTTTGCCAACCGACTATCAGAATGAATGTAAGCGAAATGTGCTTCAAAGCCTCGAGGATGCATTTCGGATTGCGAAAGCATATGATTCCACAGTGGTGACATCCAGGAAGCAGTTTGCACAAATTCCAACCACTTTGAAAACCAAGAAGGGTAAGAAGCGCGGTCCAGACCAAGCAAAATATTTTGACGAATTAGATCAAGCAGCATCAGAACCCAGGAAGCCGAAGAGAAAGAGATTCAAGAAATATATGTCGCGGGAAAAGGCTAAGAGAGAGAATTTATGTTAAGAAGCCTGGACATATGATGAAATTTTGTCCAAAAAAGAAGAAAGTGTCTGCTCACATGATTGAAAACCCAGGGCAATGGTAAGATTGAAAATTAACCTGACTGATTGTGAGTGTGAATGTTCTTTTAGTACTACTTCTTTCTTGCCTAATGAACTATTCCGTTTAATTAGCAAAGTTAAAGATCAAGAAGTGAGTATTTTATTGGACAGTGGTTCAACTCATAATTTTATAATTCTCGTCTTGTGCTTCTCATCTTGGAAACTGAAGCCAACATTCATAGATATAAAGTTTATCTAGCTTCAGGAGCAGAGTTGAAGACTTGGAACGTAAAATTCCCGAAGCTCCTAGTTTTGATACAAGGACACATGGAACTAGTTAATTTTCATGTTTTAGATCTAGCTCGTACTGATTTAATCTTAGGTTACGAATGGTTATTTAGTAAATTTCCTTCTCTGTTGATTGGTTGTTCTCACTTTCAAGGAGGGTGATAAGGTACTTACATTATTTGGCAGTAATTTTGTACGTCCGTTGGATCCAATTTCTACAGTTAATCAAATGGAAACATTGGATTATTCTGAGTATGAAGTTTTTTCAATTTATGTTATTCCAGTTGTGGATGTTCCTGAAATGAATCTAAATAGTTGTGAATTCTCAACAATTCTTAACTCAATAAATTTAGATCATGAACAAGCAGTGAAAAAATAGATCACAAATGAATTTAGGGATGTTTTTTCATCTGAATTACCTCATGATTTACCACTGTCTAGGTTAGTACACCACATGATTGAGTTAATTCCAAGAAGTGAAAAAACCTATAAGGTTGTCTAGAGACAGGCTGAATTTCTGAAATTAGTTCAATCATGTGGTCTACTGACCTAGATGGTGGTAAATCATAATGTAATTCAAATGAAAAAACACTAAATTCATTTACGATCTATTCTTTCATTGCTTGTTCATGATCTAAATTTACTAAGTTAAAAATTGTTGAGAATTCACAACCATTTAGATACATTTCAAAAACACCCACAATTGGAATAGCAGATATAGAAAAAACTTCATATTGTGAATAGTCCAATGCTTCCATTTCATTAACTATAGAAATTTTATCCAACGGACGTAAAAAATTACTGCCAAATAATGTAACTATCTTATCACCCTCCTTGAAAGTGAGAACATGCTTCTCAAAATCAATTATTAGAAAAGGCGATTTAGTAAATAACCATTCGTATCCCAAAATTAAATCAGTACAGGCTAGGTCTAAAACATGAAAATTAACTAATTCTATGTGTCATTGCATCAAAACTTTCATGACTTTTACATTCCAAGTCTCCAACTCTGCTCGTGACGCTAGATAAACTTTATATCTATGATTGCTGGCTTTAGGTTTCAAGGTGAGTTTCTGCACAACATAAGAATTAATAAAATTATGAGTTAAACCATTGTTCAATATAATACTCACTTCTTGATTTTTAACTGTGCCAAATAAACGGAAATGTTCCTTAGGCAAGAAAGAAGCAGTATTGAAAGAACATTCATACTCACAATCTGCCAGGTTAATTTCCAAAGCCTTACCATTACCCCTTGGGATCTCAATCATGTGAGCCGACATTTTCTTCCTTTATGGACAAAACTTCATCATATGTCCAGTCTTTTTACAATCAAAACATAAGTTCTCTTTTTTAGCCTTTTCCCAGGACATAGATTTCCTAAATCTCTTTCTCTTCAGTTTCCTAGGTTCTGATATTGCTTGATCCAATTTGTCAAAATATTTTACTAGGTATGGACCATGCTTCTTCCCCTTCTTGGTTTTCACAGTGGTTGGAATTTGCGTAGACTGCTTCCTGGATGCTATCAAATCATATGCTTTCGAAATTCGAAACGCATCCTCGAGGCTTTGAAGCACATTTCGTCTGCATTCACTTCCGACATGCCAACTTTGCATCGAATAATGGAACCCTATTTCATAGGTCCATAAATTTTTGGATATAGGAGTCCAAGCTCTTTGTACCCATTTTGCAATTCACAAACTTCAGGTAGTAGTCAACGTCATCCGCTATCACGAAAGCTTTTTTAAAGACTTCCACAAACGCATTCTGATAGTTGGCTTCACTCTATACCACCAATTTTTCACAAAGCTTAAAAAATTAGACAACTAGAGATTCACAAAGATCTCAACCATGCATGAATACTCAAATATGGACTCCTCCTCATTCTAGACATCCAATGGGATCTCAAATTGACCCTCACACTCTCACAAAGAAAGTTGAATAGAACTAGTTTGAGTTTCATACATACTATGTCAATTTTTGCTTAATAAATTATTGCAATCACCCCTATTGGATTCCACCAATTACTCTACCTCTTAAGACTTGGAATGAAATTCAAAATCAAAGGTTGTGATTTTTCTCACTAAGATATTGTGCTTCAAAGAGCTAATGCCACTTAGAAAGATTTGATCACCTGGGAAGAGACGAACTCTCCACCAATAACAACACAAAATGAGCTTCTAGATCTTGCCTTCTACAAAGGAAGGAACTCTTAGAAAATTGGATATCTTTCTACACATTTGCCATAGACACCTTAATGACTCTTTTCAGACCTTACAATCACTCAAACAAATTGAGTAGGGTTGAACAATGTGACTTGGATCTCAATCTCTTTTCTAGAACTCTCAATTTAAGCCAATCTATGTCAAATTCTACAAAAGATTTGCATAGATGCTCTATATGCACTAGAAACTCTCAAAGGTTTCACTTGGAGGACAGATCCAAGGATGTTTTCTAGAAAATTGATGCTTCTAAACTTGACCCTATCACTCTTGAACAAATCTAGAGTGATGGTACAATGGATTACAACCTCTCACCTTGCATATCACTCCTTAATCTATGATTTTTAGCAAAATCTCTCTTAACTTCAACATACACTCAAAAAATCAGAGAAGATCAATTAATGCACCTTTTTCAAGCTTCAATTTTAATTTTTTTGGCTGATCTAATCCAAGAACTAATAAAGGGATTAGATTCACTATAGAAAATGCTTGATTTTGCACCAAAAATCACTCAAATTGGGTATGTGAGTCAAATTCTACAAATTTTTGAATTGGTATTCAAGGCTCAACTCCTATCTCATATCACTCGGATTTTGTCTAATTGAATATGACCCTTCTCGATATTATAAGTTTGTAGATAACTTTGTAATTATACTTCTCATCTATGTAGATGATATCATTCTTTGTGGAAATAATGAGAAGCTAGTTGAAAAGACTAAGCATGCACTCGGTACTGAGTTTAAGATGTAGGACTTAGGAGTTCTTCACTATATTCTAGGCCTTGAACTAGATATCTGGAAAGGTCATGCATTTATAAGCCAAAGTAGATATGCACTTTTCATGCTCAAGAAAGTCCAGATGGAAAATTGTAAAGGCATAGATACACCTATGGAGCACACTGTAAAAGTTCCTATGAAAGATGATGAAAAATCCTTTGAGGACATCACTCTTTATAGGAGTCTTATTGGCTCACTTATTTGGTTAACAGTGACTAGGCTTGATCTAAGCTTTTGTTTCATAAGCTAAGTCAACAATGCAGGATCCAAAGGTCTATCACTAGAAGTTGGCTAAAAGAATCTTGAGGTATATATCGTCTACCTTAGATTTTGGACTATTATACAAGGGAGAATATCTGACTTTGATTGCTTTTTCAAATTCAGATTTTGCAGGAGACAAGTTGGATAGAAAATCCACAAGTGCTTACACTATATTTCGTGGAGGGAACTTGGTTTCTTGGCTATCAAAGAAGCAGACAACTATTTCCTTATCATCCTGTGAAGCTGACTATAAATCTCTTACAACCACAACAAAAGAGATTTTATGGACCAAAAGGCTACTTTTGGAGCTAAAGTGTTATGCAGATGAAGATCTTCCAATTATCAAGAATGACAACATTTCTGCTCGAGCTCTTGCAAAGAACCCAGTTTTCCATGCAAGGAGCAAACACATTGAAGTAGCTCATCATTTTGTAAGAGAAAAAGTCCTTGGGAGAGAGATCTCACTGGAGCATGTTGATTCTACAAATTGTGTTGCAGATCTTCTCACCAAGCCACTACTCAAGAATGTCTTTATCAAGATGAGGTCTAACCTGGGCCTAATTTTGCCGGATCTGTACGGCCTCACACGTGTGAAAAGAGTGTCCTTAAAGTATGTAGGAACATTATGTGAAAGATTCAACTAGTTTCATCACATTTTGCAATATTTTCATATTTGGCATATTGAGGCCAAAACTTGTTTTAGACTTAGAGGTTGACTTTTCAAAGTTCATTAGTCTAAATTTCATTTGAATAAACCCTTTTTGAAAGTGTGAGAAAGTTCGTATGCGAGTTTGAGTAGATTCAATTTGAATAGTTGGGTACATTGCATCTAGACCCAAAATTAGTAGGGTTAGTATTTTTGTGGGAAAGCCAAGTGGCCAAATAGGGTTTGTAGAGTGATCTTCTCTCTTCTCTATCTCATTTCATGCTTATACATAGTTCTCTTGTGTTCTACTATCCATTGGTGCACTATCTTGGTGATTGCTTGCAATTCTATGTGTAGAGTGATCTATATTTGTTATTTTTGGATCCACACGTGTGAAATACAGTAGCTTGCTGGTTTTTTACAGATAGCAATAGTACATAATCATTTCATTCAAGTTTGATCAAGTTCTATTGGTGTTTGCATCTCAATTTGTGTGTAGATGCTGATTTTTCTACATTGGTGAGATTGGTAGTGTACTTCTCTTTCTAACCAAAGATCATTCAAGTAGATTGGATCTTAAGGATCTAAAATCTTTCACATGGCATCAAAGCTTGTGTTTCAAGTTATGAAGGAGAAAATCATATCTATCAATGATTTGGTGAAGATATCAAGTCTAGAGCATGCTAGAGAGGATTCTACACCAAAATCGGATTTTTTGCTTTTGTAGATTGGATCTTTTGTAGATCAAAACACTAAATAGGTAAATATACTTATTCAATTCTGATTTTTGAATTCACATATTGGATTTGGCCAATTTTTGGATCATTGGTTCAGCCTAAGTGGTGGCTTATAGATTGCATATCAAATTTTCAGCATTTGCATGTAGATTTGGAAGAGTCATTTTTTTGTGATTTTGTCAAAACCCTAATTTTGATTGGATTTGTAGATAGTGAGGTTGCTGGACTTCATTTGAGTGTATTTCAATCTTAGGAAGTGGCAAAAGTCATTAGATTGAGGATAGATCATAGGTTGATCAAGATTCCATGATTCTATGTGTTAATTTGCTTGGATAAGTGCTAGAAGAGAATTTGTGAGATAGTTTGAATTCTTAAATGATTTCTTTTGAAAGAATTTGTTGTTGTTCAAAGGAGTGCTTTGTGCATTGAAGTAGGCTGAAAGAGAAGATCAGGTCATTGTTACATGGCAACCTCAATTGGAGTCATGTTGGAAGCCAATGATAGGCTTACCTCAAGTAACTATTCATTGTGAAAAGTGAGGATGGAGTCACTTCTTGAGACGAATGATGTTTTAGATATTGTTGTAGGGTTGGAAGAGAGACCAACAACACAACAAGATCAATTGAGGTATGACAAGGGGGCCAAGAAGGCTCTACACATGATAAAGATGAATGCTACCAATGAACTTCTCAAGGAAGTTGGTAAGTGCACATCATCTTTGGAAGCTTGGAATTCATTGAAGAAGCTTTATGAGTCCAAGCCTACTTCTAGAGTGCTGACTCTAAGAAGGCAAATCTTTTCTTGTTTGCAAAAGAATGAAAAAAGTCCAAGTACTTTTGTTTTGAGAATGAAAGCATTGAATGATGAGTTAGCTTGCATAGATGAAAGCATTAAGAAAGGAGGGCTTATTCAAGTGATTCTTAATGACTTGTTGGATGCTCATGTTAACATTGTTCAAAGTATTGCTATTCAAAAGACTTTGCCAAGTTTGATGGATATTCAAGAGATCTTAATCAATGAGGAATATAGGCTTCAAGCAAGAGGTGGATCTACATTGACACTTCAAGAGGATGCTATGTTCACACAAGACAAATTCAAGGGCAAAACTAAAAGTAAGTGGTCTAAATGGCAAGATCAAATAGATGCTTCTTCAAGTGGCAAAAAGAAGGATAGATCAAAGATCAAGTGCTTCTATTGTGGCATCAAAAGACACTTTGCAAGTGAGTGCTAGAAGAAGAAGAGAGATCAAGGAGACGAGCAAGGTAATCTTACTCTTGATGAGGATGGTTTGGATGTTCAAGATGCAAATGATGATGCTTTTGTGATGTTTTCATGTATGCTTGCTAATGATGTAGATCTAGATCCTTGGTGGATTGATAGTGGAGCAAGTTCACACATGACCTTTCACAAAGAGTACTTTACTTCTTTGTTGGCATATGGAGATAACAAGAGGGTGATCTACACGGCCAATGATGGTGAGTGTGCAATCAAAACGATTGCCAAATTCCTATTTCTCTCTCTACAAATAGGAATGTTCATTTGGAGGATGTCTTGTTTATTCCATCTATTACCAAGAATTTGCTTAGTGTGAGTCAAATGCTAAGTAAGGGCCTCAAGGTGGAGTTTGATGGAGATGCTTGTTTGATCAAAAGGAAGGATGTCTTGATTGGAAAAGGTAAAAGACAAGGGAAGTTGTTCAAACTTTATGTTTGTGTTATTGCTAACCAAGTTGGATGTGTTGCAAGGGAGCAAATTTCTATTCAAGAGGTTTGGCACAAAAGGATGGGACACCTCAACTTCAAGTCATTGGAGGTAATGGCAAGAAAGAAGGCTGTGATTGGTCTTCCAAGTTCCTTAAGTAATGACAATCATGTTTGTGAGTCTTGTGTTTTGTCTAAGTCACATAGACTACCTTATACTAGATCTATTTCCAGATCCACAAAGCATTTTCAACTTGTACATTCGGATATTCATGGATTTACTACAATTAGCAATAGTGGAGCTAAGATGTATGTAACATTCATTGATGATTTTAGTAGATTTTGTTGGATCTATCTACTAAAGAGCAATGATGAAGTGTATGATGTCTTTGTCAAGTTCAAGAATGCAAGGGAGAACCAATTTTCCACAAAGAAGAAGTGCTTGAGAGGTGACAATGGTGGTGAGTACATATCTAACAAGTTCAAGGCCTTTTGTGATGAGCATGGGATCAAGAGGGGGTATACAACATCAAGGACCCCACAACAAAATGGAGTGGCTGAAAGGAAGAATAGGACTTTATGTGAAAGTGCCAAAGCCATGAGGTTTAAGTGCTAATCTTGACAAACCATTTTGGGATCAAGCTTTGTTGTGTGCCAATTTCTTGTGCAATAGGTGGCTGAGTGCTATTTTGGATGGAAGGACACCTTTTGAGATGCTATTCAAGAGGAGGCTGAGTGTCAACTTTATAAGAACCTTTGGATGCACATGCTATGTCAACATTACTCTTGATGATAGGACCAAGGAGGATCTATCTTCAAAAGGAGTTATTTTTGTTGGATATAGTGAGGTGAGTAAAGCCTACAAGGTTGACATTCCTTCTACTAACAAAGTAATTGTTGGTAGAGATGTCATTTTTTATGAGAGAAATATTACAAAGGTGTCTTCAAGTATGATTGATGGTAGAGTGGATGGATCTAACATTCTTGATGTTGATGAAAATGATCCTACTTTGGATGGTGATGATGATGGACCTTCATCTAGTCAAAAGCCAAGGAGAACATCAAGAGAAAGACAAGTACCTCCAAGGCTCACATATGATGAAAAGGGTAAGAAAGTAGTTTCTGGAAATTATGTTCCTTTCCTAACCTCTTTGGATGAGCCTACAAGTGTATATCAAGCAAGGAAAGAAGAGGAGTGGATGCAAGAAATGGATCTCAAGTATCAAGCTCTTATGAAGAATGGAACATGGAGATTGGTGGAGTTGCCTAAGGACAAGAAAGCTATTGGATGCAAATGGATCTTCAAGGTGAAGACAAACCAAGATGGATCTATCAACAAGTACAAGGCAAGGTTAGTGGCAAAAGGTGTGAAAAATGCAAAAATAAGCTTGGTAGAGGCCAAAAATCTTGTATATAGATAAACACACGTGTGAAACTAATGTACTTGTCATTTACCATAATCATATAGGATGTACATATGATTTAATTCAAGTTCTAGTGGCTAAAAAGGCCAAAAACTAGTTTTCTAGACATATGACACATGCCATCAATCTATTGATTGCATGAGCCACATCCTTTGGTTAGGTGTCATATCCCATGTGTAGAGAACAACTCACACATGTGGAATAAGCTGAAGTAGGTGAATTTTGAGTTCTAGAAGATTTCCAAGTAGATTTTTATATAGAAGGAAAATAGACCAAAAGTGCTCAAAATAGAAGGTTTTGTCCAAGTGTCAGTTTTGCATGATGAATCATCATATGACAAAGCACCTTCACACATGTGGGATCAGAGGGATGATCAGTACCACGAGCTCTCACTTATTGTATATATAGAGCCACATTTGGCCATAATCAGTGTGAGACACCAATATTGGTTTTGGAAGGAATTTTGAGTGATTCTCTCCATTTGTCTACATTTGTTTTGATTGTTTTGAGGTTCTATCAATGTGTACCTGATTTTTAGGTTGGAGTCCATACTCAGACAATGTTTCACATGTGTGAAACCAGAAAGTACACCTACCTTCAATTAATGATTGTTCTTGTTAGGATTTTGTGTCTATAATTGATCTAGATTGATCTTAATCTCAAGTAGATTGATAGATCAAGTAATCTGACAACCAATCCCTCTTGAGGATCAGATTAGGATCCACTCTTGGTCCTTTTTGTACTTTTTTCACATGGTATCAGAGCCTAGTACAAGAGTTTTTGTTGAAATTGATAGGGTTAATCCAAATCAAAGCCAAAATTAGCAATTTTTGGAAACTAGTCAAATTTTGGGTAGCGAGCTGGGTTTGATAGATATTCTCAAAAATTTTGGACCAGAACTTGTTGTGGGCTGTAGGAACTCTTTTCACACGTGTGAGTACGTACAGCTCCGGTTTTGGCTGAGAAAATTCAAAAATTTGTACAATTTGACTCACACACCCAATTTGAGAGATTTTTGGTGCAAATTCAAGCATTTTCTATAAAGAATCTAATCCCTTGATTTTTTCTTGGATTAGATCAGCCAAGAAATTAAATTTGAAGCTTGAAATAGGTGCATTAATTGATCATCTCTAATTTTTTGAGTGCATGTTGAAGTTGAGAGAGATTTTGCTAAAAATCATAGGTTGAGTGATATGCAAGGTGAGAGGTTGAAATCCATTGTACCATCACTCTAGATTTGTTCAAGAGTGATAGGATAAAGTTTAGAAGCATCTGTCCTCCAAGTGAAACCTTTGAGAGTTTCTAGTGTCTATGCAAATCTTTTGTGGAATTTGACATAGATTGGCTTCAATTGAAAGAAGAGATTGAGATCCAAGTCTTATTATTCAATCCTACTCAATTTGTTTGAGTGTTTGTGAGGTTTGAAAAGAGTCATTAAGGTGTCTATGGCAAATGTGTAGAGAGAGATACAATTTTCTAAGAGTTCATATTTGAGTATTCATGCATGGTTGAGATCTTTGTGAATCTCTAGTTGTCTAATTTTTTAAGCTTTGTGAAAAATTGGTGGTATAGTTTGTTGTCAAAGCGAATCAAATTCATTCTAAATCTCAAGTGTGAGATTATTTGGGTCAAGAGTGAGTCCAAAATAAGTGATTAAGTTTTATTTTTTTTGTATTTGAAACAAAACCCATCTTTTGTTCAAGAATCTCAAGTGTTGAGAGAACCAGTCAAGTGAAAAGAAAAATCTAGGTGTCAAATCTTTTTCATATCCATTTCAACTTTCAAAAGGAGGAGTCATTGGTATCTGATGAATCCAATAGGAGTTTGGATCTGATTTCTTTTGTGATTTGATTCAAAGATTGTGGGCTTTTGTCTCAATGATCAAAGCAAAGTTTTCAAGTGACTAGTCATTAGTATGAAGACTGATTCTTAGGTTTGTGAGCTGGATCTTTTGTAGATCATTCTAGATTATCGAAGATGTTCAAATCTAGTCTCTTGAAAGTCACAAATTACATTTGTAAAATCATATCACAGGTTTTTATTCACATGACATCAATAGGTGGCATCCTATTGAAGGAAAGAAAGGATCCTAAGTACAACCTTTGTGGCAAGGGAGGATATATTTTCTCAAGATGCTACAAAAAGAAGACCAATCCATCCAAAGAGAACCAAAGCAACGGGGCCGAGGAGAAGGATGGAGCTTCAAGTTTGAAATGCAAATACAAGAAGGACAAGTCCAAAGGAAGGTGTTTCCTTTGTGGAAAGGTGAATGAGGCTTGGAGTCTTACAAGGACTTGCAAGACTTGTCTTCAAGAGTTCATCACAACACATGTCAAATCTTTTGAAAATTTTCATTTAGAAGTGCATTCTTTGGTGCAAGATACAAAGATAGATGGCACTTTCTTAAAAGTAACTTGGATTTATTTTATGTCCTTGGAGAGTAGTTTGCTTGAAACTTTAGATAAGCTCAAACTTATTGCTATTATCCAAGAGAAATTAATCAAGAATAAGGAGCAATCTCAAAATGAAAATAGTTTCATTTATGCTATCATGTCAACTTATGAAGAACCATTTTGCTTTGAAGAGATTTTTGTATCTCAAAGGTGGATTAAGGCAATACTAGTTGAGTGTGATGCCTTAAAAGATAGCAAAATATGTTTTTCTTGTAAGCTTACATTAGTTATGAAGTCAAGGAAATGGAAATATCTTCATAATGTAGGATCTTTTGGTTTCAATAAGATCATGAATGATGTGTTCATTCATAAAGATGAAAATTGTAAGTTTTCAATCTTAAAGGCAAGTTGTAGACTTCTTATGAGAATAAGTGAAGCATCCAAAGTGGACACTTATATCCATAAGCAAGTAGTTAGCCTTATTGAGATGGAAATGCCTTTTGATTTCAATATTAGAAAAATCATGCCAAGTTGTGGTGATTTTTGGACTTATGTTTCTAGCATAAGTAATCTTGATAATCATAGGAAGTGCATATTGAATGGTCATACTTGTTGTGATCATTATGAGACATGGAGGTCTCAGATTTCCATAAAAAAGGAGCACCATGAAGAGGATCTTAAGGAGTCATCTCAAGGTTCAAATGTGCCAAGGATTGAGGAGGAGAAGTTTTCTCAAGGTTCAAGTGTGCCAAGGATTGAGGAGGAGAGACCTTCTCAAGTTGGGATTCCAAAAAGAAACTCAAGAAATATGTTGAGTCCATGTGGCTCACATTTCAAGGGAAAGAGGAGAATATCTCATGTGGTATACATCACATACTTACTTCTCTTATGTCATTTGATAAATCGATTTGCTAGACTTAGAGGTTGACTTTTCAAAGTTCATTAGTCTAAATTTCATCTGAATAAACACTTTCTGAAAGTGTGGGAAAGTTAGAATGCGAGTTTGAGTAGATTCAATTTGAATAGTTGGGTACATTGAATCTAAACCTAAAATTAGTAGGGTTAGCATTTTGGTGGGAAAGCCAAGTGGCCAAATAGGGTTTGGACCTGTTATAAAAGGATGTAACTAGTGGAGAGAGTGATATTCTCTCTTCTCTACCTCATTTCATGCTTATACATGGTTCTCTTGGGTTCTACTATCCATTGGTGCACTATCTTGGTGATTGCTTGCAATTCTATGTGTAGAACAATCTATATTTGTTATACAGTAGCTTGTTGGTTTTGTACGGACAACAACAGTACATAATCATTTCATTCAAGTTTGATCAAGTTCTATTGGTGTTTGCATCTCAATTTGTGTGTAGATGCTGATTTTTCTACATTGATGAGATTGGTAGTGTATTTCTCTTTCTACCCAAAGATCATTCAAGTAGATTGGATGTTAAGGATTTGAAATCTTTCACCCATCATGGGCTAGAGATTCGAGGGGAGCCTTGTCTTTCTCTTGCCGGGATGGGGCTTGGAATTTATTGGGGATTGGTGTAGGACTAGAGGCAATTTCAGAAATTTTTCGAACAATGGTGAGGTCACCCGGCGGTTGAATTTGAAGTGGTTTTTTCATTTTCTCTTTCATAGTATGACCACGTGGTTGAGTTTTTGGTGGTGGAGATGTGTGTGGATGAGGGACAATTGGTACGTCATGGAGGATCTTGTTATCAATTTGAAAGATAGTCTCCTCCTCACAGAGATCCCATGGATAGTGTGGGCGTTTGGGATGGTAGAATTTTGTCTCAGGTTCTTCAATTGCAACCTTGGCACGGTTCCACCTTGAAAGCATGTTGCGGATAGATCCTAGGTGGGAGTGCTTCCATATAGTTGAGGATCTGAAGATCAGAAATGTCCATATCTTCTGGGCAATTCTGAATTTGTAAGATGTTCTCATCATCAATGAATAAATCGCCTGGTTCATTAGTAGGTAGCCATGCAACATTTAGCAGTTCATCATGGTGTGGAAGAATATCAATAAAATTGACATTGATGATAGGTGTATCTAGATCAGGTAATTGGTCATGATCGATCGGGAGTGGAGAGGTACAATTATCCTGATGCTGAGCACAATAATCGGCATTCACACAGTCAATGGTAGCTAGACTGTGACTCCAGTTTATGATTTCAGTAGATTTAACATAATGACCTTTTTCATGGCTGGACTGGTATGGCTCAAATACTAAGTTGGTGGTTGAGGATCTCTCGTCATGGATGTATGCAGGTTTGAGTTTACCCGTTGAGTCAATGGTGACAGAACTATCACGATTGCCAAAAGTGATTCGGCCTTTGCTCCAATCATGAACGACTCGTGCATTGGTGAGCCACGGACGACCAAGTAGTAATTCATAAGACTAGGCATTACAAGTACTACGAGATCAACAGAAAACTTGAGACCTCCTAGTTTGATCAGCATGTGCAGAAGGAAACCGATAGGTCGAACCACACTTTGATCAGCCATCCGAGGCTGACAAGTAGGTTTGGCTAGCTTGTTGCTCAGATTTCATTCCATCATGAGGGATGTGGAAACGATATTAAGCCTAGAACCTCCATCGAGTACTGCTAAAACTTCACGAGATTGATGATGGGTAGCTGGGATTTTGATGTTGCCTCGTTCGTTGAGTGGATTGGTTAGATGTAAGGACATTTCAGGCAACTCGTCAATAATGGTGGTGGTATTGGATTGGATCTGTTGTTTCCACTGGCCAGCATGCTTCCAAAGTACATGGAAGGGAAAAGTGACATTGGCTTGTAGTAGATCTCCCCAAACTTCGGTACCTTCAAAGATTTTGCTTTGAAAAAGCTTGGGAGGTACTTTATGAGATGAGAAAGATTGTAGGTCGGCATTGCAAATTTGTTGGTGATACTCATGATGCAGCCAAATTTCTTCAGACGGATGACGTTAAACTATCGAGGTTGAATTATCACTGGAAGAACAACCTGTAGTTGAGTTTTGTTGGGTGCAAGTGTAGGGGCTTGGCGTTGGGTTTGTGTTCGAGTCAAGACCCAAACAGGATGTGTTTCGATTGGTAACGTTTTTACTTGCACTGAACAGACATGAGCGGCTGGCTTAGATCGGGATGGTTTGAAACGCTTGATGAGAGCGTCCTTGAGGGTGGTCGAAGAAGCAAGATCAGGAGCTTCGAGATTCAAGTACCACTCCTTGGCGGTGCCATAGCGTACCATGGAAAATAGACGAAGCTTTTCAATTTCAGAGGTATCTCCATAAAAACGGCATGCATTATCAAGGTCTTGGAGAAATCGGAATGGGTCAGATTCACCATCGTACTTTGGTGCATCGATACGTGGAATTCCTCGTTCTAGTCGTGGAGGAGTTGGATTAGAAGATTCAACACAATCACGAGACATGATGTAGAATATAGATGAGCAGGATAGTACTATACTTGGTAAAAGGACAGTTTGCTTGCACAATGGATATTGTAGGACAAAAACTGGTCTTTCTGATCATAATACAATTCGCGGACAGGCTGAAAAAACATGGAAAGACAGATAAATCTAACTGTAATACTCGCGAATTCTGAAAAGGAGTTTTGAATGTCTAAATAGTGATTTTTTTAGATTTTCTGAAAAAAATTTGGAGTTTTAGAATTCGCGGATAGGACAGGGAAATCGTGCTCTTTAAGAACAGATTCTTAGGCTAGATGGCGAATTCTAACCGAGAGGTTTGACTGGCAGATAGGGAATATGGAAAAAAATGTGATGTTTTGACAGTAAACGAGCAAAGTCTTTGAGATAGAATTCGCGAGCTGCTGGAGGACTGATCTTAATGAGAATTAGTCTCAGTGAAGCCGTTGAATTCTAGGATAAAGATTTGGGTGAGAAATAAGGGATTTTGACAGTATATCAGGCTGTTTTCTCAAAATCTGATCGTTGTTAGAATTCGTGGAGGTGATAAAATGAAAGATCAGGGTCTGTTAAGGCTGCAGATAGGCTGACAAATTTTGATATACCTTTTTGGTTGTGAAAAAGATCATTTGGGTCACTTCTTTTGAAAAAAAATGCCCAAATTGACTCTTTTGTTGCTTCCCCCCGGTTGAAGAAGTTGTTCCGCAGCTCGTGTAGGACTGGAGAGACGACGCGTGCTATTTGTTGGTAGATAGAGACAAGCACATAAGCAAACATACAACACGGAAGTAAAAAAAACAAAAGAAAAAGCAGAAGAAGCTAGGTAGAAAATACTTAAAAACCGGCAACGACGCCAATGTTGGAAGTATTTCTAATTTGTGCGATGACTAGATCTACTTACGGGTGTAGTATAGGGATGTAGAGATTCGTCCAATTTTTAAGTTTCTACAACAAGCTTCAACGGAGATATAAAAGAATCAACAGGAATGAGAGCACTAAGGCTTACCCAACTAGTTCCCGAAACGGAAAGAAAGTTAATTAGTAACAACAACAAAAATGCTTGCTAAGGCAAACCCAACTAGCAAGATTGCTAAATCCTACTTAACACCCAAAGGAAGATAATAAGAATTGCGGCTAAACTAAGCAATAAACAAATAAAACCATCCCACAATTAAAGGCCAATGAAAGGAGGCAAAAGGAGGCCCGAGCACTTTCTCTCAAACTATGCACCTTCCAGTGGGAACACAAACAAATAGAATGATAATATCAATAGAGAGGAATTTAGCATAATCTCAAAGTGTTGTTTACAATGCAAATACCTCTCCTTTTATGGCAAGGAGGGTCTTCCATACGTGTCTACTAACTTATGGGACTAATCTGTTTCTAGCCTTTCTAGAACTTCTAACTTAGGATTTAGAACTTCAAATTTCTTAACTTAGAAAAACTTAAGATAAAATATTTCTAATCTTAAGTTTCCTAAGTCTAAGTTCTAAATCTAAATTTAAGCTTTTTAATTATTATTTAAGCTTCTACTCATGGACTTACAAAACACATGCCATGGTTGAAGTTTATTGACAGATACTCATACGTGGTCTTACAAAACACATGCCACAGGAGTTTTTTTTTTTTTTTTCTTCTGTGTTAGCATAGTTGCTAATAGTTTTTCAATCAATTAATGAAGTATTTTGGTTGAGAAATTTAATGTCAGATGTTAATATGTATCAGTACAGTAGCCCTACAATTTTATTTTGTGATAATTAGAGTGCTATAGCCTTATCGGCCAATCCTAGATTTCACTCTAGGAGTAAGCATATTGAAATTAGATATCACTACATCAGGGGCAAGGTTTTCAACAAGGCGGTGAGCTTAACGTACTCCAAAATGCAGGACATTGTTGTAGATATATTCACGAAAGCATTAAGTGTTAATGCAACAACAAATTTTGTGCATTACTCGGTCTGAAAATCAAGGCATTCACGGATCCAGATTAAGGGGGCGTGTTGGTTTATCTCCTCTACTCTCCAAAATCCCATTTTAATCTGCCTCCATTCATGCTGCATTTTTATTCACGTTGTCGCACAGTTTGCATATTTACATGTAAATTCTCACAGACGAAGAAAAGGCAAAAAACGTGACACTATGTATGCGCCCGCGCCACATCGTCTACTGGACTGCTCTCCGCTGCCGACAAAACTCTAAGTCGGTATTAGAGCAAGTGTTTTGTTCCTGAACGAGCAAGTGCGGGTTTCTTTTGCCCTGTGCTCGCTTGAGTGGGGGTGTTGGAGGATGCAAGCTATGCAAAAAGCGGCTGCATCCGAAAAGGCACCAAAAAGAGAGTGCATTCGGCCTATAAGCAAATGGAGACTATAACAGAATTCACATATAAGGTCATTGTAGACAATGTATTCTTGTCCCCTGGTACAAGCCCTTTTGGGATCAAACGGAAATGATGGCGGGTGGCTAGGCGGTGGGGATGGAATCCAGCATGCGGCCCGCAAGCGCGCATGACGCGCCACATCGTCTACTAGACCGCTCTCCATTGCTGACAAAACTCTGAGTTCGTGTTGCAGGATTCAAGCTACGCACAAAGCAGCTGCCTCCGAAAAGGCACCAGAAAGACAGTGCATTGGTCCCATAAGCAAATGAAGACTATAACAGAACCCACATATAAGCTGTAGAACCACCACTCTCTTTTTGGTGCCTTTTTGGACACAGCTGCTTTATGCGTAGCTTGCATCCTACAACACCCCCACTCAAGCGAGCACAGGGCGAAAGAAACCCCCACTTGCTCGTTCAGGACCAAAATGCTTGCTCTGATATTGACTTTGAGTTTTGTCGGCAGCGGATAGCGGTCCAGTAGACGATGTGGCACGTCGTGCACATGCGGGTCGTGTGCATGATATCATCCCCACCGCCTAGCCACCACCATCATTTCTCTTTGACCCCAAAAGGGCTGGTACTAGGGGACAAGGGTACATTGTCTACAATGAGCTTATATGTGAGTTCTGTTATAGTGTCCATTTGCTTATGGGACGAATGCACTCTCTTTTTGGTGCCTTTTCGGATGTTGCCGCTTTGTCCGTAGCTTGCATCCTCCAACAGCTCCATCAAGCTTGTCCATGATGGGACTGGATTTTCCTTGTGAATCCATGAGGAAGATTAGTCTAAGTGATTGGAAAAACTGTTAGTGACTTAAATATGAAAATCTGGCGTCGAGTTACAGAACAAGAAGACAATTACTCTATCGGCTAGTAGAGTCTTGTATTGTGGAAGCTTATCAGACTACAAAAATAGCTCTGATACCATGTTGGAGAAAGAGGGTGTGTTGTGAAAGATTTTAGATCCTTAAGATCCAATCTGCTTGAACGATCTTTGGTTAGAAAGAGAAATACACTACCAATTTCACCAATTTAGAAAAATCAGCATCTACACACGATTTGAGATCCAAACACTAATAGAACTTGATCAAACTTGAATGAAATGATTATGTACTGTTGTTGTCCGTACAAAACCAGCAAGCTACTGTATTTCACACGTGTGGATCCAAAAATAGCAAACATAGATCATTCTACACATAGAATTGCAAGCAATCACCAAGATAGTGCACCAATGAATGTCAGAACCCAAGAGAACCATGTATAAGCATGAAATGAGATAGAGAAGAGAGAAATCACGTGTCGCATGCGAGAATTTACTTGTATATATGCAGACAGTCGCGTTTTATTTGTCTGTCTTATTTTACATGTAAATATGCAAACTGTGCGACAACATGAGTAAAAATGCAGCATGAGTGGAGGCTAATTAAAATAGGATTTAGGAGAGTAGAGGAGATAAATCCAACAGCCAGAGGTATGATATTTTTCTTAATCTTGAAAAATGTTAGATATGGGTCATCCACGACGTTGTACTTGGTCACATTGTATCGCTCAATGGGATTGTCACCGACCTAGAGAAGATCAAAGTCATTGTCAAGAGGCTAGAACCTAAAACAGTCCGAGACACTTATTGTTTTATGGTTCACTACCGTTGCCATATTCGCGACTTTGCTAGTAAGGCACGATGGATATACAAAGTGATCGTAAATCCTAAGTGGACAGATGAACAGAGAAAGGCCTTCCAAGAACTTAAACACGCCTTGACTACTGCTCCTATCTTGCAAGCTCCAAATTACACGAAGGAGTTTCACGTCCACACTGATGCATCAAAGTTTGCCATCGGTGGAGTGCTAACTCAACCAGGAGAGTACAAGAAGGACTATCCAATTCGCTTCTTTAGTAGGCAATTAACGTATGCGGAGATGAACTACACCACAACCGAGAGGGAAGCATTGGCATACGATTTATGCCACCCAAAAGTTTTGACATTATCTTCTAGGCAAACCCTTTGTATTTTTCACAGATCATCAAGCGTTACTGTACCTCGTGAACAAAACTTGCACAACAGGTAGAATCACACGTTGGTTGTTATTACTACAAGAAGATTAAATTTTGTATTATTGTGCGCAAGGGATTGTCATGTACTCTTAGTACATCCATGCTTATCAATGCATCAGAATATCCATTGTAAGCTTTGTAGGCCCAAAAGGAGCTATTAGCCTTAAGAACAAGGCGGTTTTCTCTTTAGGCCCTTCCAAGTAATAAATAAGGATAATAGGCCACTAAGGGACCAATGTAGGCTAAATAATGCTTATTAAGGGTTAACTATCCTTCAAGATAGTTATGTTTAGTTAAGTAAGAGCATTGTCTATAACTAGGCAAGAGACATCATTTTGTGAATCTTTTGGCTCATTTGCAAGTGAGAGCTTCTAGCTTCCTTGTGAATGTGAGCCATAGGGATCTCCATTGCTAGGTCTCATGTGACCTACCTACATGAATCCATGCTTATTTACATTGTTTGTACTCTTCTTTTCATTACTAATGTGATTCCATTGAGATCTCATTGTTTCTAGCTTTCTATGGGTATGCTATCTTGAATGCTTTGTATTTTTCTTGCTCTTAGCTTTACTTCATTGTTATTGCTATTTGTTTGAGATTTGGCGCATGACATTACTTGCTATCAGAGCATAGACCCATGATTCATGATGATTCTATGAGGATTCCATTAGATTTCATGAGTTTACTGTTTTTGTAGCTTTCTTTTTGCTGATTTTTAATTTTAAATTTTTCAGTTTTATTCAGACAAATTTTTGACAGTCAATTTTATTTTTTATTTCTAATTTGATTCCATAGCTTTGTAGACTTTGTTTCAGCTTTAATTTGCACTATTTTTCAAGCCATTTGGATAAGAGATGCAAAAGTTATTGCACTTTTTTCCAAAAGCTATCAAAATAGGTGACTAGAATTTTGTCTTCACTTGATTTGAATTTTTCAGATTTGATCGAAGTTTTAATTTCTAGTTTCTTCCCATAGGATTTTAGAGCATTGTCTTACTTTGATCTGATCGATATGGCAGGTCATTTGGATTGGTATCGAAAAGCTTATGACAAATCTTGATTTGTAGCTCTAGTTTTGTTAGTTTTATTTCTTCAAAATTTTCCGTCCCGTTTCAGTTTTCAATTCTGAAGTTTAATGTCCTTTGTAATTTTTTTTTATTTCTTCAATTTGAACCTTAATATAAAATAAAAAACCAAACCTAATCCTACCTACCTACATCCCTAACCTACGCGACCTAATTCTCTCGCTTCCTCTCTCTCCTTCTTCACGCATTTCTTCATCATCCTCATTACATTCAGGCCAGAGTATCTTTCTTAGTTGACTGATCGAATTCTTCCAAATCAGAGAAAAAACCAACACCGCCCTGCTGCGAAGTCGAATCTGAAAGACGCGGAGTATACATTAGACTCCAAACCAGAACAGGGACGAGCTGATTTGGAAAATCCAATCAGCTTAACGTGTGGCTACATCACGGACAGGAACGTTTCTCTGGCATTCTTTACACCTCTATTCTCAGAATTCAGCTGAAGCAAAATTCCAACGCTGGATTCCTGGTACTGGTTGCATGAACCCGATTGAACAGATTCCAAAAGACGCTCTGTTTGTCAGCATCAATCTCTCCTTCAAGGATCGGATCACAGGCAGGAAGATCTGAATCCTCCTCACGAAGCTCAACCATCCTCCGTCGGTTGACATCTCTCTCTCTCTCTCTCTCTCTCTCTCTCTACCGCGACTTCGGCTACCTCCATTCTCTCTCTACCGCGACTTCGGCTACCTCCATTCTCCATTCACGTATTCCTCTCTCCGTCGGTTACGTCGGTTACGTACATTCTCTCTCTACCTCTTTTTCTCTCTACGAGTGCATCGGTGGACGAAACGTACATCGGTTACGTACATTCTCTCTCTACCTCTTATTCTCTCTCTACGAGTGCATCGGTGGACTAAACCTCGGTTACATACCTTCTCTCTCTACCCCTTTTTCTCTCTCTACAAGTGCATCTACCTTCTCTCTACCCCTTTTTCTCTCTCTACAAGTGCATCTACCTTCTCTCTACCCCTTTTTCTCTCTCTACAAGTGCATATGTTGCTCTATTTTCTATCAAACACCATCCCTTATGTTGTCACAATTTTTTTTTTGACGAGCACCCAAATTACATCACAAGAGCAATGGATTAAATTTTTTTTTGGATTTTTGACAATTTTTTTTATTTTTCTACGAGCACAAGAATGTTTCATGGATTTCAAAAAAATTATTGAATTTAATTTTAAAACTTTTATATTTAAGCTTGGAATTTAGTGAAGTAAAAACAAAAAATGTTTAGAAAGATAAGACAAATTCACCGAGACTATCCAAATTAATGCTGTAACACTTTAGAATGGGTGGTAAAGGAAAACAGAGTGGATAAAAATAACCCACCTCAAAACAACTTGCCTACTGATGAAACAATGGAAGAACTGCAGGTTTCAAACCAGCAAGAAAACATACCAAGTAAACTGCAAGTTACTCAAGATCTGATAGTTACAATGTTGCAAGCAATGAAAAGAAATCGACTTGCTGATGAGGTGAAATGGGACAAATTGTTTGATAGCCTAGTAGATAGGCAAGACAAACTAGCGGGAGCTGATCAGAGATCTAATGAGCCTTCTACATCGTTCCGAATACCATCTCCATCACAAAATGTAACATCTTCTCATGATGTACGAAGAATTGACATGGACAAGGGAAAACAGGTATTACAGACTAATATTGAATACCCAGTCAAACTGATAGGGGCATGTCTGAACAACGAGTGCAACACTCCACGAGACCTTATGAACAACAGAACCACTTTGATACTCGGGAGTATAAGAATAAGATAACCATTCCAAAATTCAATGGTGACTTTAAGACCCTTGACATTGAGGAGTGGTTGGATAAATTAGATGGTTACTTTACTCTGTTCAATAGAGATGACCGAGATAAAATCACTTTCGCTACGATCCACTTTGAAGAAGCAGCCTATGAGTGGTGGAAGCGGAGGGAGAATAGGTTATCAATGGAAGAATGTAATGCACGAACTAATTGGCCGTTATTTAAGAATGCTTGTATTGAGACCTTCAGAAGACCATTCCAAAATGATGACAACTGTAAAAGATGGACAAGGGTAGGTCAGAAGAGTTCAATACAAGAGTATAACTTCGATTTTTGGAGTCTAACTCTTAAACCACCCACAATGTTTGATGCAGACGAAGGTATATACAAGGACTGCAGCCGGATATTGGAGCTGATATAGCATCACGTTTTTGTACTGATCTCGATCAAGCTATGCGGGTGGCTCTTAAAATTGAGCCTAAATATGCTGGTAGGTGGTCAACTAAATCATGAGCACCCAGATATGAAGTTAACGGATGAGAAACTGAGCGGAATTCTGATATCCGTCGACATGATAAGGGAAGGAACACAATTATCCAGTACCCGATAGTTAAAGAAGCTGATAGGAGGAATAGTGGTAAGAAACAAGTGAGCAACATGGAGGCCAAGCCAGAGGTGAAGATTGTTAGATCAAAAGCAAAGATAGATCGACTGCGGCAACAAGGCTTATGTTTCACTTGTAAGCAAAAATGGAAACCAGGGCATAAGTGTGACAAAGCTAAGTTTGTCGGGATTTCCCTGATTGTTGAAGATGACGAAGATGATAATAGCACTTTTTCAGAGAATGTCATTGACACTCAGCCGCCGCAAAATGATGAAGGAAAGGAAGACACCTCATCTGATGAGGAATCACCAAACCATCAATCAGACCATGGATAGCAGGAAAGATCCATTAGGAGGGATCAGGAAGTTGAACTATTGAACATATCTTTAAATGCTTTCAATGGATCCCATTCTAACAAAACCTTCCATGTGCAAGCGTTAATTAATGGAAGGAAAGTATTTTGCTTAATAGATAGTGGTAGTACGCATAACTTCTTTAATAGTAGGTCGTTACGAAGCTGTGGATTAGCATCTTTGGATCGTTGTGATAAGATGAGAGTCCAGATTGCCAATGGAGTAACCATTCCTTGTAATAACATCACCCCAGTGGTGAAATTACACATGGAAGATTATACTCATAAAACGAGTTCCCATATTGTGAAGTTGGGTCCAATTGATGTTATATACTAGGGGTGGAATGGTTAAGACTTTGGGAAATGTAACAATCAACTTCGATCATTCTTCGACGAGCTCAGTTTGTAGGAGCGGCTGCTCCAAAGCTTCATGCATTACCTATTATTGGATCTATTTTAGTTAGTGATTTACATCAGACAGTTGGTTTTGAGTAATTAGTTTAATATTCAATTTCTGACTTAAATCGAGCAGTTGGTTTTAAGTAATTAGTTTTCTATTCTAAGTTTTACTTAGCTTTTAGGTAGCTTATTTCATTTTTGCCGTTCTATGGTATTTTATCTTAAATACTTTAATCTTTTTGCTTGATCATGGGTTTTCCCATCATTTTTAATAAAATCAAGATTATTCTCTTTTCAAGAACTTTTAATTTTTAATCACAAGTTTCTATTCAGTCATGTATGAATTTTCTTGCCATGTTTTAAATGACCTTGCATCCTTCTCTTTAGATACTACAACAACATTCTCATTTTCAATGTTGTCTTTCACTTTGTTCGACTTTTTGATATAGACGTTACAAAATGTCACCGTTGATTGTCTAGCTAGCCTATCTAAATTTGTGTATGTAGATGACCTAAATTTGTCAATTTACTATGCTTCTATACTAACGGTTTGTTTCAAAAAAATCGAATAAAAAACCGTCGTTCGAAAGAACACTGAGTGAGCTTTGTACATTAGTTGAGATATTTCATGGCAATTTGAAAATCGCAACTTCAAATTTCACTTTTCATATTGTAGTATCGTTTGGGAAAAAGGCAAATCTCCTAGTTTACAATTTTGAGAGGGAAATTGCCACCACTTCTTTTGCCATATTATATTTGATCAAAAAGATGGCTCTCTAACAATTGTCTTTTTTTAACAAATACTAACATTGTGGAAAGATCTCAAATATGCTACAAAGCTCATTCAATGTTCTTTCAAACGATGATTGTTTATTCTATATTTATGAAAAGAATGATTTCTTCAACGATAATAACATCTAGACTCACTTGAACAACCTTGTCATTAGCAATCGAAATTAGCTAAACGATATCAACAACTGTCAACTATTTCAGCTTGGACATTATTGCTCACCTCGAATGTCTTGAGTGTTCTGAAATTTTTTAGAACCATCAACATCTATTTATTGTAATTACCAAGTACTTGATTGCATGTCTCTTTTTGGCAATGACAATTCTGTCTTTAGTAGAGACATAGAATATGCTATTTTATTTCGTTGTTTGCTATTCTATTTCAAAATGCAACTTTTTTTTAGCTACAACACGATGACATATGAAACACATGTGTGATGAGTATAAAATCTACTTCAAAAAGGTAAATTTTCTAGACATTTTCTTTGTTAAGATGTTAGACAAAACATATGCCTTTAATGTCATGAAATGAACTCAATATAATAAGAAACACCAATTCTTTGACTGCATATTTGCATATGTCAGCTTCAAAAAAATATTTGCCTGCAGTTAGCAAGACATGAAAGTGAAAACAAAAAGCAATTTGAAATGGCAAGGAACTCACTTACCGATTGTTCTGATGCTTGTCAACACCTTCACATATTTAGCATTTACCAGAATGACACAAAGTACAAAGGAATTGGTGTTATATATAGTGAAGCATGTAACTCAAGATGTTTGCAAAGAATGGTGGGTATCAATTGTTTCTCAAATCTTATATTAAAAGGTTAGCATATTCCATTTATAAAACTCGGCTTTTGATCAAGGTGTATGTTTTGCTTCAAAAGCATCAGCTCACTATTCTAGGTTTATATATTACATCAAAGTCAAAACACTGTGGTTTAGGGATTCTATTACGACACAACTCTTTGCTCCATTTTGAGTCTATACAGTTCATGCCCTTCACGTAGAGCAATTGAACTAGTGGCTTATACACTTTAGTGCCCTTCATGTAGGACTGTAAGCTATCAATCATCAATTAATCTCTACTATACTTTGAAATTCACGAAAATGATGGAACTATATGAACGTGCTTCTGCGCAACATCTATAATTGACATGTTAGCTAATCTTTGGAAGAACCTAGTTCAGAGGCTTTTGCTTGCCCCGTCATTGGGATTTAGCTACCTCAGCGTGCACGAACCTAAATGAGGCTTCATAGAAGGCAACATAAATATTTAACATTCGGAATAGTCTCACTGAGAGAAAATACCTAGAAATTTTCGAAAATCCAAAAATAGATATCGATTTTAAAAAATAGCTGTATTCTCATTTTTTGGCATGTGTGCAGGCTGGCGGTTTTATGGAAGATATGGACAGCGAGAAATTAGCAGGTGTTTGAAGGGGAGCCCCTTTCCTTATCGGCAACGGCTTGTATTAGACTTGCTATGTTTTTTCTACGTACCATAAAAGTTGGTCTACCCTACGTGGTATGTTAGCTTGGTAGCCTTTGCGCTTTGTCCCTACATATGTATCTTAGACTGACTTCGGCCTTGAAGATGTTTTTTGTACTTGTATATTTGTGAATATATATATGATAGTGCTAATATGTTCCCACTATTTTGAAAAAAGTTTAGTCGAGCAATTCCCGCTCAACACAAAGACGATATACACACCATCGGCCAGTATGTGCACGACATCTTTCTCGCCACATCAGCATGTTTGAACACATGTTGCGCGACACGTGTGTAAATTTTTTGTCAACCGATCTGACATGTGACCATGCGTTGTTATTGTTGAGGTCATACTGACACGTGTCCGGCAAAGGCTATGGCCCACATCTGGCCAAACATTGTTTGTCTTCAAGCCCAATTAACATGTATATAAGAGAGGTATGGGCCTCTCTCTCTCTCTCTCTCTCTCTCTCTCTCTCTCTCTCTCTCTCTCTCTCTCTCTCTCTCTCTCTCTCTCTCTCTCTCTCTCTGGCGCGCACTCTCTGTCTCTCTGTCTCCTCTCGCTCCCTTGGGCTGCTGCTACTGCGCTCTGCATGCTGCTGCTGCACTCCGCTTGCTTTGCCTCTACTCCGCCACCTTCTTTGTTGCTGGTGCTCCGCGTTCTCTACCTGCTGCTTGCTACCTCTCCTCCCTTCTCTCTCTCTCTCTCTCTCTCTCTCTCTCTCTCTCTCTCTCTCTCTCTCTCTCCCTCCCTCCCTTTCTCTGTGTTTTGCTCCGTATTCTTATGTATTAATTGGCATTTTGCTGCATTTCTTTTTTTGATTTTATTTTTCAAGTAACCAATTATTGTGCATGAGTTTTCCTTGCAAAATTAGCTTTCCAACGATCTACTATATGCTTTGATTAGACATGTTTGTGCAAGCGTATGATTTTTTGTAATATTTTAAGTGAATATGTTCCCACATATTTTAAGCTTTTCCAAAAAAGAAAAGAAAAAAAGATGAGACGTCCATTTAGATACTTTGCCTTGCTTTCTAGAACACTCTAGTATACATACATGCATTGGATATTAATACTCAAACTTGGACCACATTGATCTCTTGATGTAGAATGTCCAATAAATTGCAAATGATTTATCTAGATTTGGAGGATAGATTTGAGTCATTGTTCGGGAAAGCCAGCATATTTCAAAAATGGAACCGCCATCTTTTGTCAAAAATCGACATAACGAAAATTGTACAAGATTTTTCATGTCATAAATCTTGAGTTTCATAAAAAAAAATCGGCAACTAAGAGCTTGTAGATTGCGCTTGGGTGTTGTCATGAAGCTTCTAGACCTTGACTTGGGATGCTCAATGCTCAGCCCCCCATTTCATACCATTAACCAGGACAAAAGAGATAAATATATATGTATTCTCCAAAGTGGCTCTTAGCGACACTATGTTTTGACACGCGGCCACTTGGATGCACCGCCACTCTCCCACCGACTCAAAAAGGAAATCCCGTGACGTACGAAGATTTACAAGTGTCTGACGGAAAGGCGATCGCCGCTAGATATGACGGCGACCGCCAAGGTGCTGTCAAACGGCACTAACGGTATATTCGCAAATGGATCCTCTCTTCGTGAAATAAAAGGAAAGATGGACGCAGCGGGGGTAGGTGTAAATGAGCGAGGGTAGGTGGAGGAGCGAGGGTAGGTGGACGTTTCATGTTGTGTGGGTGTTCGCGTGTTTAGTAATCGATGCTGCTGCCGAGGATTTCAGATTTGATTTTTGATTTTTGTGTTCAGTAATCGATGCTGCTGCCGAGGATTTCAGATTTGATGTCTGATTCGTGTGTTCAGTAAGCAGATCGATGCTGCTGCCGATTTCGGATTTGATGTCGAAGCAGATCGATTCTGCTCCTTTCAGATGAAGGCAGTAAGGAAAAGCCGGCATAGTTAAAGAATGAACGAGGATTTCAGATTTGATGTCTGATTCGTGTGTTCAGTAAGCAGATCGATGCTGCTGCCGATTTCGGATTTGATGTCGAAGCAGATCGATTCTGCTCCTTTCAGATCTGCAAAATTGGTGAAATAGGAACATGGAGGTCGTGATGGAGGCAAGATGGATGCTGGTTTTGGCCTATTTATCCATCGTCTTGTGGTCTGTCAAGGATGCAAGAGGAGTAGCGTGGAGCATGCACCCTCTTGAAGGTCGTAATCTGGTTTGGGATCAAGTAGATTGTTACAAAAGCCAAAATTCCTTCTCACATCAGGTTGTTGTGCCTATGGCCAAACAGATCGGCCTTTATTTTCGTACCGAACACCTCAAATTGGTGATGCAGGCAGTAAGGATGCTTGTTTTCTCGTTTTCAGTGAACGATTTCTGGTCCAGCAGTAGGATGGTAAACAGATGGTTCGTAATTCCTTTGACTTTGACTAGTTTAAGTTAGCTGACGTGAGCCCCGCTACGCTATCTTAGAAGTTAGGTTGTCTGTGGATCATCCTTGTCGGCGATGCATCATTTTGTGGAGCTTTGGATATTTGGCGTGACGAGTGCCTTGGATCATTTTTATCTTCATCTCCGACAAGGGCCAGTTTTCTAACTCTACTTTGGTGCTTAGGAGGAACATAATTAAGCCAGTTCAGTTTGATGGGCGACTATTATGTGGCAAGGTTTCATTGATTCAAAATTGTCGTTTCTGATGAGGATGTTTTAGTTGATGCAATACCGGCGAGTTGCATTTCTTGTGGTAATTGTTGGAAATGGAGTCTTATTGAGCAGAGATGTGGTAGGTTAGTACTAAGTAGATTCATTTGAAACTTGTGTTGCCTTTTTGTAGCATTCGGACGGTGGCTTCGGATTTTGAAAATTGCGGCCGCCGCCCTTGGAGTCTATTTGAAGATCGATTGAGATCGTTTATTAGCTCCATCGTTGGACTTTGTCATAAGGATCTGTTAATTATCTATCTACGTATCAGCAGCCATGCTTGAGAGTTTACATTAATTTTCGAGGCCGAGTTTTCCTGACAGTAAGTTGCACGAAGTAAGCTCAAAGTTGTAAGCTTTATGCAGGCAACTCTATTCATACAAAAGTTAGTAAAGATAAGTATAAGCACAAGGTCTGTAATATTTCTAGAGGAGCTTTGCCTTATGGGTGCGCTTATGTGGCGAGCTCCACTTCAATAAAATAGTTACATTTGTTGGCTTCGGGAGGTTCCCCTCCCAGGCTCTGTGGTAGTTGTATGGTTGTTTCTTAGTTCTCTTTAATTTCATTCTACTAGCTGTGAATGATCATTCTAGTTCTAGAGCTTAGATATACTATTCCCCAAGTGAAGTGAAATCGTTAAAAAAAGAGTAGTTCCCATGTCTCAGGTGAGAAAACATTTTAAAGGCTTGTGGTCGGATATTTCGTGTCGTAAGTGCATCTTAACAAGTGAACTGCTACTAAATCCAAAGTCTGTGGGCGTTCTGCGGGGCTCTTCGAAAATCAGAGCAGTAAAGGCGTTTGTGCCGAACAATTAACTTGGATGTGGTTGGATTTCTATGTCGTGTAAGTGCATCTTAACAAGTGGACTACTAAATCCAAAGTTTGTGGAACGTTCTGTTCTGCGGGGCTCTCCGAAAATAATAGTAAAGGGGTTGACATGGAATATTTAACTTGGATATATATATGAGACGAAAAGGCTGCTTTTCAGGCTGGCAGTCAAAGAAATTGATTTTGCGGTGCAATCAGAATTGAGGGGCTCAATATTGAAAAGGTATCAAAACTAGAACATTTATTAACATTCTGCAAAGCAGATTGCAAATTAGAGCATTTGATGTATAAAGCTATAAAGTGCTGGTAGTTTTTAATATATGAATGGTATATCTGCTAGTCTTCGTAAAATTTTCCCACTTTAACACAGAAAGATATCGAAAAGACTAATTGATGTTTCTTTGCTTCCAATCCTTTTCAGAGGCTCCTGGAATTTGTCACGCTGAAATAACAAATAAATTGTGCATAAAGTTGGACGTTTTTGCCATCTAATGGTAAAACAAGTTAGTGATGTTTTTGCACTTCCAATCCTTTTCAGAGGCTCCTGGAATTTGTCACGCTAAATAGCAAATAAATTGTGCATAAAGTTGGAGGTAACGTTACTTTCAATGCAAATGATATAAGACAAATGATCACTTCTAAGCATTTTCAATCCTATTCTAAACTTTTGTTCACAGCATTGCAGGTTAGCATAGCAGGAGTTCTTAAAATAGCTCTTATTCCGAGACTGTTTTAAAGATAATTTATGCAAGGAATAACATTTATTAGAGAATCGGTTTTTGAAGGCAGCAAAAAGGGAAATGAAAGCCCTGGATATATGCAACAATTTAACTGCAAGTTGCTCACACTGCCAGGCACCTTATTGTTGAATATAATGGGCATGATACATCTCTCGATTGTCAAGTAAAGATCTTTCCAGTAGTTTCGAGTGAGGGCTACAAATCAGAACGAGGTGGTATATTTGTTCTCAGCTTACATTGAAACTGTTTTTAATTGTCCTAGTGGAGCATGCACCCTCTTGAAGGTTGTAATCTGGTTTGGGATCAAGCAGATTGTTACAAAAGCCAAAACTTCTTCTCACATCAGATTGTTGTACCAATGGCCAAACAGATGCTTTTATTTTCGTACTGAACACCTCAAATTGGTGATGAAGGCAGTAAGGATGCTTGTTTTCTCGTTTTCAGTGAACGATTTCTGGTCCAGCAGTAGGATGGTAAACAGATGGTTCGTATTTCTTTTGACTTTGACTAGTTTAAGTTAGCTGACATGAGCTCCGCTACGCTATCTAAGAAGTTAGGTTGTCTGTGGATCATCCTTGTCGGCGATGCATCATTTTGTGGAGCTTTGGATATTTGGTGTGACGAGTGGCTTGGATTATTTTTATCTGCATCTCCGACAAGGCCCAGTTTTCTATCTCTAATTTGGTGCTTAGGAGGAACATAATTAAGCCAGTTCAGTTTGATGGGTGACTATTATGTGGCAAGGTTTCATTGATTCAAAATTGTCGTTTCTGATGAGGATGTTTTAGTTGATGCAATACCGGCGAGTTGCATTTCTTGTGGTAATTGGTGGAAATGGAGTCTTATTGAGCAGAGATGTGGTAGGTTAGTACTAAGTAGATTCATTTGAAACTTGTGTTGCCTTTTTGTAGCATTCGGACGGTGGCTTCGGATTTTGAAAATTGCGGCCGCCGCCCTTGGAGTCTATTTGAAGATTGATTGAGATCGTTTATTAGCTCCATCGTTGGACTTTGTTGAATTCCAACAATATTGAGAATTAAAGCACTTAATGATGATGTTACATGCATTTTCCTGACAGTAAGTTACACGAAGTAAGCTCAAACTTGTAAGCTTTATGCAGGCAACTCTATTCATACAAAAGTTAGTAAAGATAAGCATAAGCATAAGGTCTGTAATATTTGTAGAGGAGCTTTGCCCTATGGGTGCGCTTATGTGGCGAGCTCCACTTCAATCACATTTGTTGGCTTTGGGAGGTTCTCCTCCAAGGTCTGTGGTAGTTGAATGGTTGTTTCTTAGTTCTCTTTAATTTCATTCTACTAGCTGTGAATGATCAGTCTAGTTCTAGAGCCTAGATATACTATTCCCCAAGTGAAGTGAAATCGTTAAAAAAAGAGCTGTTCCCATGTCTCAGGTTTGCAAACATTCTAAAGGCTTGTGGTTGGATATTTTGTGTCGTAATCCAAAGTCTGTGGGCGTTCTGCGGGCCTCTTCGAAAGTCAGAGCAGTAAAGGCGTTTGTGCCGGATAATTAACTTGGATGTGGTTGGAGTTGTATGTCGTGTAAGTGCATCTTAACAAGTGGATTACTAAATCCAAAGTTTGTGGAACGTTCTGTTCTGCGGGGCTCTCCGAAAATAAGAGTAGTGAAGGGGTTGACACGGATATTTAACTTGGATATATATGTGAGACGAAAAGGCTGCTTTTCAGGCTGGCAATGAAAGAAATTGATTTTGTGGTGCAATCAGAATTTAGGTGCTCAATATTGAAAAGGTATCAAAACTAGAACATTTATTAACATTCTGCAAAGCAGATCGTTAATTAGAGCATTTGATGTATAAAGCTATAAAGTGCTGGTAGTTTTTAATATATGAATGGTAGATCTGCTAGTCTTCGTAAAATTTCCCCGCTTTAACACAGAAAGATATCTAATAGACTTATTGATGTTTCTTTGCTTCCAATCCTTTTCAGAGGCTCCTGGAATTTGTCACGCTGAATTAACAAATAAACTGTGCATAAAGTTGGACGTATACTTCGCCACCTAATGGTAAAACACAAGTTAGTGATGTTTTTGTACTTCCAATCCTTTTCAGAGGCCCCTGGAATTTGTCACGCTAAATAGCAAATAAATTGTGCATAAAGTTGGATGTATACGTTACTTTCAATGCAAAAGATGTAAGACAAGTGATCATCTCTAAGCATTTTTAATCCTATTCCAAACTTTTGTTCACAACATTGCAGGTTACCATAGCAGGAGTTGTTCTTAAAATAGCGCTCTTATTCCGAGACTGTTTTAAAGATAATTTATGCAAGGAATAACATTTATTAGAGAATCGGTTTTTGATGCCAGCAAAAAGGGAAATTAAAGTGAGCCTTTGATAGGCCTATTTCAAAGTTGGAGCTCTGATACTAGAGAATTAATGTAAGGTATAGCACTTGTTTCTCAATGCCGTGGAAAAATGCAACAATTTAACTGCAAGTTGCTCACACTGCCAGGCTCCTTATTGTTGAATATAATGGGTATGATACATCTCTCGATTGTCAAGTAAACATCTTTCCAGTAGTTTCGAGTTGGGGCTAGAAATCAGAATGAGGTGTTATATTTGTTGTTAGCTTACATTGGAACTATTTTTAATTGTCCTAGTGGGCGTAATGGCTATTAGAAATGTGAAATTTGACGATTTGCAAATATGGTCCTAGTGGGGCGTAATGGCTATTAGAAATCTGGAAATTTGACGATCTGCAAAATATGGAAAGTTTAAGAAGCAGTATAATCTACTGCAAGCACGCACATCTGAAGACATCCGCAGATTTGAACACGTTATCCATATTTGTATTGACACCACATACAGGGGTGATGTTCCTACTAGTAAGGTTTTCGCTGATGTTGTGGTCTATTTTCAGTGCATTTTGAAGTTTTGCTGGTCTGCAAGCAGAAGTGGGAACTATGGAGTGAAAATAGCAAATACATCTTAGGTGTGCAGATGAATCGTTGAAAGTTAGAGCTGCACGTTCAGAAATTGACTAGAGAATGTTGAGTGGGAACCATGGAGTGAAAATAGCAACTAAATCTTAAGTGTGCAGATGAATTGTTGCTTTAAAAATTGCATGTCACCTTGGGCAAGCAGAAGGTTAAAGCTGCACGATCGGAAATTGACTGCAGAATGTCGAGTGGGAACTATGAAGTGAAAATAGCGAATACATCTCAGGTGTGCAGATGAATCGTTGCTTTAAAGATTGCATGTCACCTTATTGTGTAGGCTACTACTGTAGACATAGCATGAGTATATTCTATGTGTAGATCAACATTGCTGAGTGTGGGAAGTGTCGGGATGTAATTTATAGTGAGGATTGCTAACATGATTTTAAATTTCGAGGATAGGTTTTAGTATCTCAGTCTACAAATATACAGTTCGATGTTTCCTAGTCTTGGCAGGCTAGATTTTTTGCTTTGTTGCAAAGCCGTAAGTCATTCTGCTGATGTGGAAAAAGTGATGTCTCCCCCTGGGGCCTTGGTGAGTTTGAATGCAAAAGTTTCTTTTGTATATAACTTGTTACAAACTGCAATTCCTTTTTTCTTGCAGTCATTTTCAATAATCTAATGATTTTTTTTGGCTTTGAAAGTAAATATGGAAGTCTGTTGGGGACTTTCAAGTCAGCTTATTTTGATTGTTTTTATTTCCCAGATATTATCGGAATTTGAAAATTGGAGATACGGTCCATATGCTTGTAATTTGCCATACACCAAAGCTTGGACAGGTCGCAACTCCAGTGTATGAGTAACGAGCTTACAATATATGCATTTGTTGATTTTCTAATTATCTGGAGAGGATTTTCCACTCCATTTCGTGAACATTTCGAATTTGTTATTTTGCCATTACATTTGATCCTTTGGGTAACTTTGAAGATGCATAAGGTTATACAGAAGTTAGGTAATTCTGCACCCAAGTGGATGAAGCTTTCCTCTATGAGAGTTGCAGTTGATAGGTTAGTTTTGGTGTTCTGTCCCCCCAAGACATGGTACTTATATGCCTTCTCTCAAGGCACTTTCTTTTTGGACAATATTCGAGATGCTGTGGTATGTTTTTGCAATTTATGCGGCATGAACCGTTTGTGGGAGATAATTCATTGCTGACTCTATATTGTCCATTCTTGTTACATGCTGTTTCTTGGCCACGTCTCTGCAGATGTGGAGGCTGCAAGATCACTTTGTTGGTGTTCGAATGCTTGAAGTCTGCCTGGCAGGTTTCTTATTCTTCAGTAATTTTTTCTTCCATTGGCACTTAGGTTAGGATGAGAGCTTTTTGGTCATTGGGGCATCATATTGGTGGGAAATAAAAGCTATAGGAGTCTTGTGGTTTTCAGCCAGTGGAAGTCTGTGATGAGTTGCATCCTACCATATTCAAGATAACATCATTTATGATATAGTGAGTTGATGGATTTACTCGGATATGAAGTTGGGATTTTTACTGAATTTTTTGGTGCACTCACTTAAAATGTGACACAGAAATAGAAGAAAACAGATGGACAGGAGGCGTATATCCTCGGTGTATATGAGTAAATTTTGGCGGAAGTTCATTTGTCAGTGTATTCACTTAAAATGTGACGCAGAAATAGAAGAAAACAGATGTTTGTCAGTGTATTCACTTAAAATGTGACGCAGAAATAGAAGAAAACAGATGGACAGGAGGTCTAATCCTTGGTGTCTGAGTAAATTTTGGTGGAAGTTTATTTTGCTATGTATGCAGTCTTGCATTTGACATTAAATCACTATGCTGAGTTGTCTGCATCAGGCTTGGAATTTGATGTGCACCCTTACCTTTCACCCCGATGGGCTTTTTTTTTCTTACCTTTCATATGACATGTATAATGCAAGGGTACCTTTAAAAGAAATGGGTATGAACCTTTTAACCACTTATATACATATATTCATGTTATACTTTGCAATAAATTTTTAAATATTTCAAACTAGCATGACATTTGACATTTTAAAGTTACCTTTCAAATGGAGGGGCAATTTTTAAGTGTCATTCATGTGACATGCTTTTGGAATTTTTGCCTTTCTTTGAAAGGTAAAATTAGCCTTTGACGTACATTGCAGCTTGCAAATGCCAAGCCTGGTCTACATTCATGCATCTCTTGATATGTCCAGTGATAATCTTCGTAGTGGTTTCAAGTGTTCTCTCATCTTTCATTGAAATTGTTTCTTGTTACTGTTCTTGTAGTAGCATATATGGCCACCTGAAATCTGGAAACTTCACACTGGAGAATGTGGAAATACTTAAGAGGAAGTTCAATTTGAAAGCGCATGTGAAATTATCAGGATTCAGTAGTTGGGAACATTGTATGCATGTTTTTCTTTACATCACATAGAGGTGATGATGGGGTGCATTTTTAACTTGTGCTTTCTAGACTACCATCATCAAAACAATTTGTGATCAATGTGATTCTTCAGCACATTATTCAGAGAATTTGATGTGTAATTTCTCTGTTTCCAGAGGGCGCTTTTGTTGCTTTCACTGTTTTCTGGTTGGCATTCAAGCAGAATTGGGAAGGTCGAAAATTTCTCAGTTTCCAGAGAATGCTGGGAAAAAAGAAAGCTCGAGTCATGAGTTGATCATGAACTGTCCGTTGAGCATGAAATGAGGATAACAGTAAATGCGCGTTAGGTGGGCAGATGAATGTTGCATTGGAGATTTTGTCGCCTTGTTACTACTGTAGACATACCATATATATATTTTAGGTGTGTAGATCAACATTGCATAGTTTCAGTACAGTAGTTGATAGTAATTTATCAAATTTAGTCCATGCAGATCTCTGTAAGCTTCCATGGAGAATTCAAGTATGGAATGAGATCAGCAAATACGTCTTAGGTGTGTCCAGATCAACATTGCATGGTTTTGAGAAGTGTCCGTATCTATTAGGAATTTATCGTATTCAATCTATGCAGAGAATTGGTGATCTATTTGATCTGTTTTAACTTAAAAGAATGGTGTCAGAGCCTTGCTTTTTGTCTCACTGTTTGCTGTTTTGCATTGTCTCACTGTTCGCTGTTCTGCGTGCAAGCAGAACTAAAGGTTGAATTTCTGTAGCTTTGAAGGAGAAGAGGAAAAGGTTCAAGCTACATGAGTCAGAAATTGGCCATGAAATCTCGCAAGTATGTTGTGAGAAAAGCAAATACATCTTAGATGAACGATGCATTAAAGATTGCATGTCCCCTTCCTTATTTAGGTTACTACTGTAGACGAAGCATAGTCTGAGCAGGCTAGACTTTTGCTCTTTTGCATAGCCATTAGCCATTCCCATGTGCAAATGATGCGGCTGTCTATGGTGTAATTTTCAACAAAGCTATGATTGAAGGTACATTTTTACGGCAAAGTCTGTCACGGTCTTCAAAATATCTTGTTTTGGATTGTTTTCAGTACCAGATAATGTCCGAACTTGAGCAGTGGAAAGATGGTCCATGTGCTTCTAATTTGCTATACACCAAAGCTTGGAAGGGATGCAACACCAGTGTATGAAAAATATGCTTACTCAAATATATGCACAGATCCTATAATTAGCTCCGCAAGAGGATGTTGCGTTTGATTCCGTGCAAACTTGGACAGGTTGCAACACCAGTGTATGAAAAATAAGCTTACTTAAATGTATGCATTCATAGATAATTGTCTCAGCAGAGGATGTTGCATTTGATCCTGTGTTAATATTTCTAATTCGTTGCATTTGATCCTGTTCTAGCGTTTGTGATCCTTTGTTAACACTTTGATCCTTTGCTAACTTTGAAGGTAGCGGAAGATTCTGCTACAGAAGTTGCGCTTCTCAAAGTTATAATTTTGTACCCAATTGATGAAAGCAGTAGCGCATCCCTTTATGTGAAATGCTGCTGATAGGTTGGTTGTTGATGTGGTTTTGTGGACCATCAGGACATGGTACTGTTGTGTACTATTGATGACTTGCCTTGTCAAGGCCCTTTCTTTCGTGAACAAATTCTAGATGATGTGTGGGGTATCTTCTGCATTTGTTGCAGCACAAACTCTTTATATGAGTTTCTCAGTGGGAGATAGTTCATTGTTGAAAAGATTTCACATTATATATTGGAATCAGTAGTCACTGTCTCGTTACATGCTGTTTCTTGGCCACTGCTCTGCAGATGTGGAGGCTGCAATATCATTTGGTGGTGTCCGAATGCTTGAATTCTGCCTTACAGGTTTCTTGTTCGTCAGTAATTTTGGCTTCCTTTGGTACAATTTTAATGTTGAAGTCTTTCATCGGGTTTAGTGTTGGTTAGCCAGTGGGAGTTTGTGCGGACTTGCATCTTACCACATTCAAGGCAAGACTATCTCTGATGTATTGAGTTGATGGATCAAGCTAAATGTGACCTCAAAGATTTTACTGAATTTGTCAGTCATTCGTTAAAAATGCAACAAAGAAATAGAAAAAAAGTTTTTAACACGGAGGCTTCTATCCTTGCTGTGCTGGATTTAAGTAAATTTTGCGGGAAATTCTGAGGAGGAGTTCTATCAGAACGCTATGCTGCAGTCCTGCATTCGACATTCAGTCCTGCTGCTGAGTGGCAAATGTAGTTTGAAGTCCTTAATAAGCTAAGAACATCATCATCCTGCTATCTTCTTATTTATGTTGGAATACATTTTGCCGTGCACCAGATGCAAAAACTCTGTTTCTTGACCATCTCAAGAATAGCTGCAGTGCAGGTGCTCGGTCCTTCTGGCAGAAAACGGCGGCTTCTTAGTACTGGTCATCTAGACTTATACCTGTTGTTGGTACATTGCCTTTTTGCTTCCACGCCAGATATTTGGTCAGTTGCTGACGTCTTTCTTTGGCTTGTCTACGTCCCTTTTAGATAGCAGATTTTCTAATTTTATTCTTTGCTGCATTGACACACTCATTGGCTGGCAACTTGGTAGCTTCTATTTCATGCCAAGTGGGTCTTTTGCTACTGTCTATCGGCGTTTTTTCTAGTGATTGCACCTGTTGACCAAGGTTGCTGGTCTTATCTATTTGGTCCTTGAGCGTTTGGTAATCAGTCTTATGGGTTGTTACACAATTAGACAATTTTTCTACTTTGCATGTGGCAGGTAAGGCCCAGCAGCAGATGGTCTGTTCTCGGCATCATTATCTCGATTTGTTCCTCATTCTTAATGTGAAAGGGTTTGCCATTTTGACTGCTCATGGGGATTTAGTTGCCATCGAAAACAAAATGACGCGAGAGTTTGACAGTTAAGTTAGTCTAGGCAACAAAAGTTTTCGTGGTGATTAAAGGAGCCTGGAGCTGGAGCTTTTTAGATGAAAGGGCAGCCTGATGTTCAAAGGTTTCACCGTGCCCTACGTTGTTACGATTAAATACGTGATGCAGTGTCTCTCTACGGTGTTTCAACAATACATGTGATTGGGATGTAGGTTTCATATTCAAGTAGGTACATGCCTTGTTAATGGCCTTATCAATTTCTGTCCAGTGTAGATTCTGACGGCCTTGATTGTAGCAGGTTCTTTCGTCTCTTTGGTGATAGTGTTGACCTCGCAGGATGGCATATATGAACTACCAGGTGATAGTACCACGTGCTTTATCAGTTTGATACGACATTTTGTTAGTTGTGTTTAAGAATGTCACTTTTTTTTTGGTTCTGTATCAGTTGTCTTTGGTAAGTAATCATGTCTTCTATGTGTTGGTTAGTGTCAGTAAAAGTGCCTATTACGATGTTGAGGGTGGTTGGGTCAGGATACATTCTATTGACTCAGAATCAAAGTACATAGTCTTAGTGAAGCAGTTTCGTTGCTCTCACTGATTAGTGATGATTTGTCTGTAGGTGGTATGCACAGCTACACATTGAAATATTTGTTAAAATCTTTGTGAGCCAAAATGGAATAAGTTTGAACAAGCGGGTTTAGGCTGTTCATATATAAGAATTACCACTGGCTGTCTAATTGCTACGGGGCTTGCGCTGGCTGATGTGATTATTTTGAGAGCTTCCTGCCTAGTGGTTAATAGTCTTTGCTGCTACACGGCAACTGTTATGCTATCTGTTACATTTATTTACACCTAGCCCAATGATTCAATAGCGGCTCTTTAATTGGCTGCTACTTATGCCCATGTGTAATGAAGTTGTTTCTAATGGGTAATAGTAATTGGATAATCTCACCTTGGAGATTGGCCTCTTAATATTGGGATCTATGCAAGGTACAAAATCCTGTTGAGCAGCAGATATGAGCTTATCAGGCTTTGTTTCAATGCATAAATTTGCTGCCTCCATGCTGTGAAGTGATTGTGAACATAAACAACTCAGTAGAGAGTCCCATATGAAGTTTTTGACATGTGGTTCTCTCCTAGAATATTCTTCGGAAATCAACATGTCCTGCTTCACTGCCAATTTGGGTATATTGGAAGCAGCATGGGGAAACGAGTACAGTTTTTATCAAGTTTTTGATATTGATTCTCTTTAACTAGGTGAATCTAGTTCAAAGTGTGTATATGACATGGCATATTCTTTAACTACATTCTACTAGTTAACAGATGGAGATGAATTCAGCAAAAAATTTGATATCTGAATTTTTTTACTATCAAATGTCTAGTTGAAAGATGAGATGAATTTAGAAAAGTTTTATCCAAATTTTTCATCTAATGTCTTGAAGATGGAACACATGTTAAAATAATCATTTCATTCATGTTTTAGTTTACAAAGAATAGCTATTACCAAAAATGTTTGGTCTATAAATTTGAATTCTCAATGTTTTAGAGCATGCAATGAAGTAATGTGACTAAAAAAATGGGTTAAAAGTCTTTTAAAACATAAAATGAATTTCAACAAAAAGAAATTGGCATAATTTCTTTCCACTTATATGTTGTGAGCACATAAGGGTATGTTACAAACCATTAAGTTGAAAATTTGTTTCTCTAGAGAAGGTACTTTACGCATGCTCGAAAGGACCTTTTGGAACTGGAAGATGGGACTACTAAGAAATCTAGATGGGAAGATTGCACTACTAAGAAACCTAGACCATTTGAGTTGAGTTATGATAAGTTAGTTCGCAAACTCTACTCTGCTTGGAGCAACATCATGAACCCAATCCAATGTGATGGGCGACAATCATGTGGCAAGGATTTCAGTGATTAAAAATTTTTGGTTCCAATCTAGATGTTTCAGTTTTGTAATACCGGTGAGTTGCAACTTGTGGTAGTCGGTGGAAATGGAGTTGTTTTGAGCAGAGGCAGGGTAGGTTAGTAGATTTATATGAAACTTGTGTTGCCTTTCTGTAGTAGTTGAAATGAAGTTGAAGAAATTATGTCTCGGTTTATCTGATCACCTTGAAATAATGAAAGGGCTATCCTCTGGAGGGAGAGCTTTCAAAGCAAACGGTGGCTTTAGATTGTGAAAATTGCTCTCTCTTTTGGAGCCTACTTGAAAATTGTCGGCTTTTGGACGAATCTAGGGATTGTAATCGTTTAGTAGTTAGCTTCATCTTTGGACTTTGTTACATGGATCTGGTATAGTTTATATGCATCTCAGCAGCCATGCTTCTTGAGAGTTTACATCTTTCCAAGCAGTGAAGCACACAAATGAAGCTCACAGTTGTAATCCTCATGTAGATAACTGTATTCATATCATAGGTGCAGCGATTCGCGGGTCGCGATTCGCGATCCAGAATCGCAAATTTTTTTTTTTTTTTTTTTTTTTTTTGGAAAAATAGCTTATTGCTGAAATTTTCTTAGGGGATCAATGGTCCAACCAGCGTTTTGCCTCTCAGAAGTACAGTAGATGAGGCACAAACAGATCTTATTTTCAGTAGCTATTCAGTTGTCATTTGCTCTGGTTTTCAGTAAATGTTAATGCTACAGTTTGGACTATCAACTGTATGGATGATGATCACTTTTGCAATTGGTTCACTAGAGATGTGAGTGCAATGTACATACAGTTGGGGGCATAAATATTGGGTCCTTCTCGGCGCGCATTTGGACCCTATTTTTATCTTAAGGGGGGCGGTGGCATTTTTATCTACAGTGTCTATATAGCAAGAAGCTCTAGAGGGTTCGGGGGGCGGTAGCCCTCTGGTGGGGGGTTTGGGGGGCAATGCCCCCAACGGTGGGGTCCGGGGGTAAGGCCTCTTCATGATTTGGCCTTCCAACTCCCCGAGTGAAAACACACTTTTTTGGTGTTTCGCACCCGAAACAGTCGGCAAACTACACAATCATAATCCCCTCGATCAGAGCCTTCATCTGATACCCGTATTGCCTAAAACAATTTCAAAAAAAAAAAAAATTGAAGGTCTATTCTTTCTCTCGGCCACCCCGTTTTGTTGGGAGGTGTAAGTACATGTGAATTCTCTTTAAATGCCATTAGCCTTACAAAAATTTCTCATACTATTGGAGATGTACCCTTCTCCATTTTCACATCTTAACACTTTGATGCTAGCATTAAGTTGCTTCTCCACAAGAGATTTAGATTTTACAAAGGAATCATACACTAAGCTTTTCTTACACAGTAGATATATCCATGTGTATCTTGTACAATTATCTATAAAGGTTACATACATCAAAGCTCCAACAATAGATTCATGTGAGAATGAATGTACATTCTGGGAAAATCCCGAATCGCGAATCTGAATCGCGAATCGGGAATCGCGCTGCAACTACGATTCATATACAAGTTAATAAAGATAAGCAGTGAGCACAAGATCTGTAATATTTGTTGGGGAGCTTGCACTTATGTGTGCAAGTTCCACTTAAATAAAATAGCTATATTTGTGACTTCGGGAGGTTTCCCCGCCCAGGCGTTCTAGTTGTATGGTTCCACTAGCTGTGAATGATCAATCTAGTCCTGGAACCTTGACATACTATTCCCACGTAAGTGCATCTTAACAAGTGAATTACTAAATCCATAGTCTGTGGAACGATTTGCGGGTCTCTCGAAAATCAGAAAGAGACAAGGAAACTTGGATATTTGAGAAGGATGCTTTTTTAGGCTGACAAGGAAAGAAGTTGCATTTGTGAATCGATCCAAAAGGTATACAAACTAGAAAATTGATATCTTCATCTTACATATAAACATTTTGCAAAGGAGATTGCAAATTAGAGTGAAATTATATTAGCATAAATTGCTGGTGGTTTTCAATTTATGAATGGTATATCTGGTAGTTTTGCCCCACAATTTTTCCTGATCTTTAACTCCCAAAAACATCTCATGGTCGTGCTACAAATCATTGATGTTTTCTTTAACTTAAAACCTTTTCAAAGGCTATTGAAATTTCACGCTGAAACAGTAAATAAATGGTGCATAAAGATGGAGTGATACTTTGCTTTCGATGCAAAAAATATAAGACAATAAATCTTATATCTACGCTTTTCAATCCTACGCCAATTTTTTGTTCACAACATTGCAGATTGTCATAGCAGGGGCTGCGTTCTTAAATATTGTTGCAGCACATATTCTGAAAGTAAGGGTATGATGCAGCACATATTGTAAAGATGATCAATTCAAGTAATAAAGTCAATTTTACATCTCATAATATTTGTTTGAGCAGAAATGATGGTAGTGTCAACCTTAGATGCTACATCAATTGAAGGAGATTGTATTAGAGAACTAGCTCTTGATGACAGCAAATAGGGAAATCTTCAAATTGAAGCATTGGTAGGACTATTCAAAGTCAACGTCCTGAAACTTGAGAATGCATTCTTAAAGGTATAGCAGTTGATTCTCAATGCCCTGGATGAAGGCACCAATACTGGCTTATCATACTAGCTGCAAGTTGTTCACACTACCAGGCTGAATGTACCGGGTATGATGTACGTTTATGCATTTCTTGATTTCCCCGGTAAAGATCTTCCTAGTTGTTTGAAATTCTGTCTAAAAACCAGAACAACGTGTGTTAATAGCTCGCATCTTACATAAATTTTTTTTTTAATGCTGTCCTATTAGTGGACGTAGTGGCTAGTAAAAATCTGGAATCTGACGCTTTAGAAAATATGGGAAGCTTAAGAGGAAGCATAATCCACATCAAGCACATCTTACGGCATCAGGATTTGGTAGTTGGTGAACATTGTATCCATCATGTTTCTATTGACACCATAATAGAGGTGATGTTTCTAGGCATTGCTAGTAAAATTCTCGCTGATGTTGTGGTCCATTTTCAGTGCATTGAACTTGGTAATATACCATCAAAACTAGTATGAAATCATTTTATGATCAAATTGACTGTTCAGCACATTATCAAAGATTTTGATGTAGGCATGTATGTCAATTTTGCTAATGACATCACATTCGCAAGGCCTCTGTTTGTTTCACTGTTCTCTGGTGGCATTCAAGCAGAATTGGAAAGGCTGAAATTTGTAAGCTTCCAAACAGTGTTAAAGGTCAAGCTGTGTGAGTCAGAAATCGACCATGAACTGGTGAAATTAGGTGTGCAGATGAACCTTGCATTGAAATTGTCTCCTTCGGGATGTACGTTACTACTGTAGACGTAGCACTAGTACCTTTTAGGTTTTTAGTTTAACATTATATAGTTTGAGAAGTGTCAGTATTTGATAGTAATTTATCATATTTAATTCATGCAGAGGATGTGTTACTTTATTAAATTTTAACGATGGTTGAAGCAAGTAGTGTGAGAGCTTGTTTTTGGTTTCACTGTTTTCTCATCTGCTTGCAAGCAGAGATGTAAGGTTGAATCTCTGTAAGTTTCCAAGGAGGAGGTTGAAGCAAGTAGTGTGAGAGCTTGTTTTTGGTTTCACTGTTTTCTCATCTGCTTGCTAGCAGAGATGTAAGGTTGAATCTCTGTAAAACTTCCAAGAAAAATTGGAAAAGGTTTAGCTGAATAAGTCACAAAATGATCATGAAATTGTCTAGTGCCAAGTATGAGATGAGGAGATCAGCAAAAATGTCTTAGGCGAGTTTAGATCAACATTGGGAAATGTTTGAGCCGCTCAAGTTAAAAGGTGACCATGAAATGTCCAGTAGCAAGTAGGACGTGAAAACAATAAATACATTATAGTGTGTGCAGATGAATTGTTGCATTGAAGATTGCATGTCGTCTTGGTTTTGTAGGCTACTAGTGTAGACATAGGATTGGTATATTTTAGGTGTTTAGATCAACATTGCAGAGTCTGAAAAGTGTCATATTTAATCCATAGGTAGGATTGTAAATTTCGGCATCTCTCCTTGGTGAGTTTAACTGCAAAAGTGCCTTTTCTATATAATTTGTTACATATTGCAATGCCTTTTTTTGGGGGTCATTTTCAATAATCTGATGATTTTTTTAAGCTTTGAAATTACATATGTATAGACGTTTGTCGTGGTCCTTTAAATCATCTTGTTTTGATCGTAGTTAGTACCAGATATAATCGGATCTGGAAAATTGGAGATGGTCCATGTGCTTGTAATTTTCTATGCACAAAAGCTTGGACAGGTTGCATTGCAAGAGTATGAAGAACGAGCTTACTCAGTTATATGTGTTCATTGATTTTATAATTATCTCCAGAGAGGTTGTTGCATTACATCCCTTGTTAACATTTATAATTTGTTGCATTTGATCCTGTGTTAATATTCTTTTTTGATCGTTTGTTAACACATCATCATTGATCATTTGCTATCTTTGAAGATGCATAAGCTTCTGTACATCATCATTGATCATTTGCTATCTTTGAAGATGCATAAGCTTCTGTACATCATCATTGATCATTTGCTATCTTTGAAGATGCATAAGCTTCTGGTACAGAAGCGACACCCAAGGGATGAAGCGTTAATGCTTCCCTCTATGTGAGTTGCTGCTGATAGGTTAGTTCTATGATGGGGTCCTGTGCTCCCCCAAGGCATGGTACTATATGTAGTATGTAGTATGTACTATCATGACTTTGAATGCCTTCTCAAGGCACTTTCTTTTGTGAACAATATTCTAGATGCTATACTTTGTACGAGTCTCTTTGGGAGATAATTCATTTTAACACATCATCATTGATCATTTGCTATGCATAAGCTTCTGGTACAGAAGCGACACCCAAGGGATGAAGCGTTAATGCTTCCCTCTATGTGAGTTCCTCTATGTGAGTTGCTGCTGATAAGTTAGTTCTATGATGGGGTCCTGTGAATCCCCAAGGCATGGTACTATGTAGTATATGTACTATCATGACTTTGATTGCCTTCTGAAGGCACTTTCTTTTGTGAACAATATTCTAGGTGCTATATTTTGTACGAGTCTATGTGGGAGATAATTCATTTTAGCACATCATCATTGATCATTTGCTAACTATGAAGATGCCTAAACTTCTGGTACAGAAGCGACACCCAAGGGATGAAACGTTAATGCTTCCCTCTATGTGAGTTGCTGCTGATAGGCTAGTTTTATGATGGGGTCCTGTGCACCCTCAAGGCATGGTACTATGTACTATTATGTAGTATGTACTATCATGACTTTGAATGCCTTCTCAAGGCACTTTCCTTTGTGAACAGGTTTTTTCCCCGATGTGTTCGAGTAAATTCTGGCAGAAGTTCTGTGAAGGCGTTGTGTCATTTTGCTATGTATGCAGTCCTGCATTTGACAAAAGTAACTCTGCTGAGTGGTCTACATCATCTCTTGATTTGTGTAATAATGATCTTCGAAAGTGGTTTGAGGTGTTCTCATCTTACATTGAACTTGTTTCCTATTTCTGTGTCCTACTAGTTGGCATAAATGGCTCTCAAAAATGTGGAAATTTGACGCTCTCAAAAATGTGGAATGCTTATGAGGTAGTTCAATCCACTGAAAGCACATGTGAAGGCATCAGGATTCGGTATTTGGTGAACATTGTATCCATGTTTGTCTTGACAAGACATAGAGGTGATGTTCCTAGGCACTGCTATTATTAAAGTTCTCGCTGATGATGGGGTCCAATTTCAGTGCATTTCCAACTTGTGCTTATAAGGTCAATTCCTGATCAAACTGACCGTTCTGCACATTATTCAATATTTTTGATGTGAATGCAATGTCTGTCAATCTTTTATGTTAATAACATGTGTGTCAATTTTGTTAATGACATCACATCCTTAGGGCCTTTTTGTTGGTTTTGATGTTTTCTGGTTGCATTCCAGTAGACCTGGCAAGGTTGAAATTTTTTGAGTTTCCAAAGTGTGTTGGGAAAAGGGCAAGCTGTGAGAGTCAGAAATCGACCATGAACAGTCCGGTGTTGAGCATGAAGTGAGGACAACAGCAAATGCGTCTTAGGTGTGCAGATGAATATTGCATTGGAAATTGTCTCCCCTTCATGATGTACGTTACTACTGTAGACATATTGTTGATACATTATTTGTCATTTAGATCAACATTGCATAGTTTGAGAAGTACAGTATTTGATAGTAATTTACCATATTTTATCCATGCAGAGAATGGTCTTATTTGATTGCACAGTTGCAGCGGATCACGATCCTCTGCAAAAACGTTCCGGATCGCGCGATCCGTGACCCGGATTGTGATTTTTTATTATTTTTTATTATTTTGTTGTGAAAAAATGACTAACGACCAAATTTTTTTTTGAGTTTAATACTAACTAAAACCTAATTGGATGGTGGACATGATGGAATGATTACAATCCAAGATATATCATAGTTCAATCAGGCTATTTCTGATAGCGGATTCTAAGATGCACGTTCCATGAAGTATTTCTGATTTCTGACAGACTAAGGCCTTTCCAAATATTTGCTTTTGAAATTAGAAATCAGTTTTGCTTTTGAAATATTTGCTTTTCCAATAGATATCAGAAATCAGTTTTGTAATGGAGTTCTGATGCCAATGGTTTGCAGATCTACTGATTCTGTTTTCTGTTACAAAATGATAGAAAGAGTTAGAAGGAGCCTTCCTTGGACTGGTAGGAATTGTATACTTCTTGTGGAATAGCTGAAACCATCTAAAAACATATACTGATGTCCAGATTTCTGATGAATGTAGCCTGCAGCCATCTGCAACCAAGCAACAGATCTGCATAACAATTGCTTTTTTGATATGCTTTCACATGATACCCATATTGGCAACTTTCCAAACAATTTTTTTTTTGCGGTCCAGGAAACCCTAGCGGGAATTCCCGGATTACGTTCCGGAACATGGCCTGCAACTATGTTTGATTGTAAATTTTGATGATGGTTTTTTATTCCAAGTAGGTTGAAATAAGTAGTCTAAGGGCCTGTTTTTGGTTTTACTGTTTTCTGGTCTGCATGCAAAGCAGCACTGAATGGTCGACGAATCTCTGTAAGTTCCCAAGGAGAATTGGAAAAGGTTACGCGGCTTAAAGTTGTTAAACGACCAGGAGATGTCCTGTGGCAAGCATGAAATGAGGAGACCAGCAAATACGTCTCAGGTGTGTTTAGATCAACACTGCATGCTTAGTATATTTGATAGGCATTTATCATATTCAATCCATGGAGAGGAAATCGTTGATCTATTTTAAATTTTGAGGATAATTTTTTTAATTACACGTAGGTTAAATAATTATTGTGAGACCCTTATTTTTTGTTTCACTGTTCTCTGTTCTGCATGCAAGCAGAACTAAAGGTTGAATTTCTGTAGCTTTCAAGGAGAATTGGGACAAGGTCAAGCCAGATGAGTAGAATTGACCATGAAATCTCCAGTGGCAAGTATGATGTGAGAACCACAAACACATTTAAGGTGTTTAGATCATCATTTCGTAGTCTGAAAAGTGTCATATTTAATCTATACAGGATGTGTAACATGATTTCAAATTTTGAGGATAGTTTTGTAGTTCCATGTAGAAGGTTGAAATCAGTAGTCTATTATTGTATTAGTTCAGTGTTTATAGTCTGAGCATGCTAGACTTTTGGCTCTGTTGCACAGCTATAGCCATTCTGATTTATGCATCTCTTGATTTATCCAGTAATGAGTGTCGTAGGGGTTTGAGGTGTTTTCCTCTTACATTAAAATTGTTTCTTGTTGTTGTGTCATAGTAGTGGGTATAAATGGCTACTAGAAATGTGGAAATTTGATGCTCTGAAAAATGTGGAATGCTTAAGAGGAAGTTCAATCCACTGAAAGCACATGTGAAGGCATCAGGATTCGGTATTTGGTGAACATTGTGTCCCTTTTTGTCTTGACACGAGATGGAGGTGATGTTCCTAGGCCCTGCTATTATTAAAGTCCTTGCTGATCATCGGGTGCATTTTCAGTGCATTTCCAACTTGTGCTTTCAAGGCTACCATCGGAACTGGTCAATTCCTGTTCAAACTGACTGTTCAGCTTTTCTGAGTTTCCAAAGAGTGTTGGGAAAAGAGCAAGCTGTGTGAGTTAGAAATCGACCATGAACTGTCCGGTGTCGAGCATGAAATGAGGACAATAGCAAATGCGTCTTAGGTGTGCAGATGAATGTTGCATTGGAGATGGTCTCCCCTTGGTGTTGTATGTTCAATCCATGTAGAGAATTGTGTTATTTGATTGTAAATTTTGATGGTTTTTTATTACAAGTATGTTGAAATAGGTAGTCTTAGGGCCTGTTTTTGGTTTCTCTGTTTTCTGGTATGCATGCAAAGCAGCACTGAATGGTCGAATGTCTGTAAGCTTCCAAGGAGAGGGTTAAGTGGTGTAAGTCATTAAATGACCAGGAAATTTCCAGTGGCAAGCATGAAATGAGCAGACCAGCAAATATGTCTTAGGTGTTTTTAGATCAACACTGCATGGTCAGTATTCGATAGGAATTTATCATATTCAATCCATGCAGAGGATTCGTTGATCTATTTTAAATTTTGAGGATGATTATTTAAATTACATGTAGGTTAAATAAACAGTGTGAGACCCTTGTTTTTTGTTTCACCGTTCTCTGTTCTGCATGCAAGCAGAACTAAAGGTTGAATTTCTGTAGCTTCCAAGGAGAATTGGGAAAAGGTCAAGTCACATGAGTCAGAAACCGAAATCTCCAGTGGCAAGTATGATGTGAGAACAACAAACACATTTAAGGTGTATAGATCATCATTGCATAGTCTGAGAAATGTCATATTTAATCTATACAGGATGTGTAACATGATTTCAAATTTTGAGGATAGTTTTATAGTTCCATGTAGAAGGTTGAATTCAGTTGTCTATTACTATATTTAGTTCAGTGTTTATAGTCTGAGCAGGCTGGGCTTTTTGCTCTATTGCGCAGCTATAGCCATTCTGATTTATGCATCTCTTGATTTGTCCAGTAATGATCGTCTTAGGGGTTTGAGGTGTTTTCGTCTTACATTAAAATTGTTTCTTGTTGCTGTGTCCTAGTAGTGGGCACAAATGGCTACTAGAAATGTGGAAATTTGATGCTCTGAAAATGTGGAATGCTTAAGAGGAAAGCAGCGGAAAGGTTGAAATTTTCTGAGTTTCCAAAGAGTGTTGGGAAAAGGGCAAGCTGTGTGAGTTAGAAATCGACCATGAACTGTCCGGTGTTGAGCATGAAATGAGGACGACAGCGAATGCGTCTTAGGTGTCCAGATGAATGTTGCATTGGAGGTTTTGTCTCCTTCATGATGTATGTTACTACTGTTAGACATAGCATTGATACATTTTACTTGTTTAGATCAACATTGCATAGCTTGAGAAGTACAGTATTTGATAGTTATTTATCATATTCAAGCCATGCAGAGAATTGCATTATTTGATTGTATATTTAATGATTGTTTTTCATTCAAGTAGGTTGAAATAAGTAGTCTTAGGGCCTGTTTTTGGTTTACTGTTTTCGGGTCTGCATGCAAAGCGGCATGGCAAAAACACAAGGGTACTGTCGTGAAAGCGAAACTGTTTAGTGTCGCGAAAGCGAAACTGTTTCTTTTTCGTTTTCGATTTCGTATTTGCGAACGATTTTGTGTCTTTGAATTTTCTTTCGAGCAAAGCTTTACAGGAACGTAGACACGTGACTGCACATCACAGAACACATTTCATTCTAGCAATCAAGACAGACAGCACAAGACAAGGAGATGCACGAAAATAGAGCGACTGTATTATCAGTTTAATTTTAGAGCGAAATTGTCAGTGTCTCGCTCGTTGGCGGAATGACACTCTGCTCTTTCGCTGTGTTCCGCTCGTTGGCAGACTTTCATGCACAGCTCTTTTGTTTCTAGTATTTTTCCTTTCTGCTCTACTCGCTACGTCTCTCTCTCTCTTTGTTTCTTACAGAAATTCTGTATATTCCCTTCTATTTTTATGATCCAGAAAGGATAGTTTATATTTCCACAGTGTGGAGTTTACAAGATGGCTAAACGCATAAATCACAAGACTAGTTAACGCTAGTCAACTAATCAGTTACTATCCATCGTTGCCACTCGTTTCACCTGGGCGTGAAGTCTACGACTCCAAGCCCGTTGAGCTGCCAGTTGGCAGCGTGAAAGGTTCCCCTTTGTTTGTTTTCATTTCCTTCGTTTCCTTTCTTTCTTTTCGTTTCTTTCGTAACTTTTCGTTTTGCGTCCCTTTGCGGTTTGCGGTCTTGGAGGTATGTTTACGATTCACGAATGATTCGCGAATCGTTCGTCCTTCGAGTCAAGGCACGTTGACTTTGGCGAATTGTTCTCGTTCGACCTTCGCTTCCTGTTCGTGTTGCGGCAAAGTTGCAGGAGTTTACCATTTCTGACAGGTACATGTGGACTCTTTAGTCGCTAAGGGGTTCCGGAGGGATGACACTCAGCCTCTAGGATAGGTGCCCCCTTCCTAAGCAATCAATCGAGGATTTTCCCTCGTTTTTGGATGAAATCACCATTTTTTCAATTCTACTTGTCTTACCAGTCCCCTCTCTGGTATATTCACTCGTTGGAGGCTTAGATCTTGTTCGATTGAGCTGAAAATTTGTGGGCATCCTTTAGACACTAGTTGCTGAGGGATGGAGGTGATTTCATTCCAATAAGATTCTTTAATCCAAAGTCATGGCAGGTTGAAGCCGAATTTTCTGATTTCTGGACAGATTTGACCACTTGGAGTTGGAGGCTTGCCAATTGCAAATGACTAAAGCTTTTTCAGTGGTTCAAAGCGGGAATCCTTCCACAGACTTGTGCGAGTTAGGAGAGACCAATTCCAGCCAAATCAGTTGCCGAAATCTCCGGAGGTGAGCAGTTGAAGTTGATGCAAAGCTGATGATTTTTCCAGCAAGGCATATGGATCTACAAAGCATCAAAAGTGAAGTCCGGGATCGTGTTCGAGACGGCCACTTGATTTCCAACTAAGGGAAGCTTTCTCTCTCACTCTTTTATGTGCATGTCATAGAATTTTTCTTGCATGTCAAGTTTTTAAGTCGAAAATCAAGTGCATGTTGTTGCATGCTTGATGCATGTCAGTGCATGTTGCTAGTAACTTCTTGCATGTTGTAGCAAATGAATTGTGAAGCGTGTTTTGCTTCTTCAAAGGAACTGTCATGTCTAGTTATCGTGCATGCTTAATTTTGTAGACATGAGTCCTACTCCCGTAGATGAACTTGAAGATATAGTCATGTCTAACTTACCCACAGAAGTTGTCCTATAGAAAAGAGCCGGTCAGTCCCTCTTTTACCGCCTACTCAAGAACCTTCCCAAGATCCCTCGATGCATGATGAGAGGTAGGATGTGGAAATGAATGAGGGGGAAGAAAATGAACAAATATCATTGAGTCTTTTTGAGTTTAGGTAGTGGGTAGTAGAAACATATGATCATCTTAAGAAATTAGAAGAGTCTGTTGAGGAACAAGCCAACACTCAACAGGAAACTAATGAGAGGCTTTCTAGACTTGAAAGACTAGTGATAGTGTTCAAAGTCTTAGTGCTTTGAAACAAGCTGTTTTGGCGCAGTATCGAGTGAATCCTGCCATCCACGGTAGTAGTCCTCCTGTCCCACCATCACCCCATAAGGTAGTACCTAAGGATTTGCGCCTTCCCACCTTTGGTGGAGAAGAAAAAGACCGTAACCGAGATTCGTTTGTTGCCTTTGTCGTTAAGCATGATGATGCTTTTCGATTAAAAAGGACCCCCGATGAGGATCGGCCTTTAGAGGCTAGCATCTCCCTCACTTGTTGATGGTCAGCGTAAGGATGTTTATGATACTTTCGTTCCACAAATTCCCATACAAATCCAGGACCACCAAGACACTTTAGACTTTCAAGTGATGAGCTTGGCCTTCGCAGATGTTATACTTGGTCGTGAGTGGTTGTTCATGTTAGAAACTACTAGTGGTCTTGTTCGCAGTTATGTTGATAACACTTTGGAGTTTGTTCATCGAGGTCAGAGAGGCAAGTTGGTTGGAAATGCAAGTGCATCAGCTTCGCCAATTGTCTTTCTGTGCAGTTGAAGCGGTTAGTGCGGAAACGAAAAGTTGAAAAGGTATTTCTTTGTTTCCTTACTTCTGAAAGTTTTTCAAGTACTTCAAGTTTATCTTCTCCATATCCAAAGAAATGTGTTTCCTCTGTTGAGAGAAGTGAGAGAGATGTGAGTTTGCAAACTATTTTAAATGATTTTAAAGACGTCTTCCCGAGTGATTTACCTTCTAGGTTACCCCCGAGAAGAGAGGTAGATCACCCTATAGAGCTTGTACCCGGGACTAAGTCTATTAGTAAGCCTCCTTATAGGCTAAGCCACTCGGAACACCTAGAGGTAGAGCGGCAACTGCAAGAGTATTTAGCTAAAGGGTTTATACGCCCCAGTAAATCACCATGGGCCGCACCCATTTTGTTGGTTAAGAAAAAAGATGGGTCTATGCGTATGTGAATAGACTATGGGGCTTTAAATAAAGTCACTATTAAGGATAAGTATCTGTTGCCCCGGATAGATGAGATCTTTGATCAAATCAAAGGGGCAAGGTATTTTACTAAGATAGATCTTAGGTCTGGATATCATCAGGTACGTAATAAAGAAGATGACATTCCATTGACGTCTTTTCGGCCACGGAATGGTCATTATGAGTTTTTGGTTCCCCCCTTTGGATTAACCAATGGCCCAGCAACATTTATGAGGTTAATGAACAACGTGTTCAGACATCTCTTGGGCAAGTTTGTGTTAATCTACCTTGATGATATCCTGGTCTGTAGTAGTACTAAAGAAGAACACTTTGATCATTTGCGTCGTGTTCCAGGTACTGAGAGAGAATTCCTTGTATGCGAAGGAATCAAAATGTGAATTCTTCAAGGAAGAGATTCACTACCTCGGACATGTTATCTCCGCTGAGGGGATCAGGATGGATCTTGAGAAGGTAGCCGCAAGTATGCGATGGCCAGTACCAACTCCGATGGAAGAGCTGCAGATCTTCCTCAGATTGGCTGGATATTACAGGAGGTTTATCCATCAATATGCTCGCTTGACTGCTCATTTGACGGATCAACTCAAAGGTAAGGGCAAGTACTTTAGAAGTGAGGCATTTGCAATAGAAACTGATGCCAGTAATCAGGCAGTTGGTGGTATTCTCACTCAACACGACCGTCCGGTCGCGTTTGAAAGTAAGAAACTGGATAAACACCAATTGAATTATTCCACTTATGAGTTGTTTGCGATAGTCTATGCTCTTAAAAAATGGAGGCATTACCTCTATGGAGCTAAGGTTGAGATCATGTTTAATCAAGAAAGTATCAAGTGGCTTTCCTCCCAAAGCGACTTGACAGGAAGAAAAGCTCGTTGGGCCGAACTTCTCGAGTTTGACTACCAACAAAGGTACAGGAAAGGGTGCTATAATGTGGTAGCAGATGCCATGAGTCGAATGCAATGATAAGCGCGCTAAGTTTTACGATATTCACGAGTGAATTCTTGGAATCACTCAGAGGAAAGTGTGTTAGTGATTCTCACTACGCACTTGTGGCAGGCTATTGATCAATGGAATTCCACAGCCACACCAGGGCCATCAGAGAATGTTGCGGGGCCATTAGAAGATGTTGCAGTTGCGTCGGGACGCGCCGCCTGAAGAAGTTGTGGAAAGATCCGAAGTGGATGTGCCATCAACACAGATGCTCGATGGAAGAATTTCTCCATTGAGGACGGGTTCCTCCTGTGTACCCAAGGACGCCGCCTGAAGAAGTTGCGGAAAGATCCGAAGTGGATGTGCCATCAACAGGTGTTGCGGATGCTCGATGGAAGAATTTCTCCATTGAGGACGGGTACCTCCTTTATAAAGGAAGGGTCTGTGTACCCAAGGACGATGACTTCAGGTGCCAAATTCTTGTGGAAAGTCACGACAGTCCCAGTGCAGGGCATCCCAGGATAAAGAGGACTTATGCTCTTGCAAAGAATAAGTTTTATTAGCCTAGTGTGCAGAAAGATGTACAGGAGTACGTGCTAAGGTGCACCACATGCCAGGCCATAAAGGCTGAACATCTCAAGGTAGGAGGGCTCTTCCAGTCACTAGAGATACCTGGTAGACCATGGTAGATGGGAGAGTATCATCAGCATGGATTTTATAGTGGGGTGGCCAAGGACGAGTAAAGGCCATGACTCGATTTGGGTAGTTGTAGACCAATTGACCAAGATGGTGCAGTTTGTTCCGACCAAGAAAAATGTTACAGCTCCAGAAGTTGCCAGGCTTTTTGTTGAAAATATTTATAAGCTATATGGGCTTCCCGCCAATATAGTCAGTGATCGAGATTCGAAATTTACAACTAACTTTTGGAGGGCGCTGTTCAAAAAGTTGGACACTAAGTTGTCTATGAGCTCCACTGATCATCCCGAAATGGATGGTCAGACGGAAAGGGACAATCAGGTTCTTGAGGATATGCTACGACATATGTTAGTAAGAAGCAAACCAATTGGGAAGAGTATCTTCCGCATTTGGAATTTGCTTCTAACAGTACTAAACACTCTATTACAGGGTACAGCCCATTCATGTTAATGTATGGATCTCAACCCAGAGCCCCCATGGCCATAGGGCTTAGGAAAGAAAAAGTATAGAGTGTTAGAGAGTTTCTTGAGGATATGGAAACCATGATCAAGATAGCTAAAGAATAATGTGAAGCAAGCGCAAGTGCGAGTTTAGCATTATGCGGATAAGACCCGCAGGGATGTTACCTTCCAAGAAGGTGATCGGGTGTGTCTGAAAGTTCTTGAAGACTCTACCACTCTAAGGACAGGTAAGTGCCCTCAGTTGTCCCCGAGGTATTGTTGTCCATTCACAATACTCAAGAGTATTGGAAGTTCTACTTACCAGCTGGCTTTGCCAAAATCCGCAAAAGTACATCCGGTCTTTCATGTCAGTCGACTGAAGCGGGTGATGCGAGGAGGAGACAATATTGTCTCAGAACAAACCCTAATAGACTTTGAGGAACCTAAATCCTCGCCACACAAACCAGAGGAAATGTTGAATATCCGAAACTGCAAAACTCGTCATGCGATCTTTCGAGAAGTTTTAGTCAAGTGGAAGGATGGGTTTCAAGAAGAGTCAACTTGGGTGTGTGTAAGCAAGCTTCGCAACAGGTATCTTGATTTCATCCTTGAAGATTTTGCTTTTGAGGACGAAAGCTCCTTTCAGGGGGGAGGAGTTGTTATGGCCATTGGCAAACACAAGGGTACGTGGACTCGTTAGTCCCTAAGGGATTCGGGCGGGGTGACACTCAGCCCCGTAGTTTGGGATAATAACTCTTAGGTACTAGGATCTAAGAGGGCTTGGTCTATATCCATAGGGAGTGCTAAGTGGAGGGCACCCTTAGTAACTAAGGGTGGGTCCCTAGACTTGAGTAGGACCTAAGTACTCCACATCCACAGTGGTAACTGTGCATGTGAGAGGTGTACATGATCTCCTTGGAGGTCAAACGCTGGTCCTCCAAGCTATATGGTGGCCTGTGGGTGGAGAGCCAAGTACAGGATAGTGGGTGGAGATCCAGAGTCATCCTACCATTGTGTTGATCTTTGTCCAAGTTCCTAATAGTCGTTTAATGATTAGGAAATGTCCAATTATCAGGAAATGTCCAGTGGAAAGTTTGAAATGAGGAGATCAGCAAATACGTCTTAGGTGTGTTTAGATCAACATTGCATGGTCAGTATTTGATAGGAATTTATCGTATTCAATCCATGATGATCCGTTGATCTATTATAAATTTTGATGATGATTTTTTTAATTTACATGCAGGTTAAATAACAGTGTGAGACCCTTGTTTTTTGTTTCACTGTTCTCTGTTCTGCATGCAAGTAGAACTAAAGGTTGAATTTCTGTAGCTTTGGAGAGCTGGGAAAAGGTTCAAGCCACATGAGTCAGAAATTGGCCATTTGTTCTGCATGCAAGCAGAACTAAAGGTTAAATTTCTGAGGCTTCCAAGGAGAATTTAGAAAAGGTCAAGCCACATGAGTCAGAAATTGACCATAAAATCTTTGGTGGCAAGTATGAAGTGAGAATAATAAACATTTTTTAGGTGCTTTGATCATCATTGCATAGTCTGAAAAGTGTCAGATGAAATCTAAAAAGGATGTCTAATATGATTTCAAATTTTGAGGATAGTTTTGTAGTTCCACTTGGAAGGTTGAAATCACTAGTCTATTAGTTCATTCAATTCAATGTAGCAGTCTAGACTTTTTGCTCTGTTGCACGGCATAAGCCATTCTGATGTGCAAAAAGCTGACATGGCTCTTCTTGGTGAGTTTGACTGTAAACATGCCTTCTGTTTATAATATGTTATGTAATAGCTTTCTTTTGGGGTCATTTCAAATAATCCAATGATTGAAGATATGTACGTACGGCGAAGTTTATCGTTGTCTTTCAAATCATCTTGTTTTGGATATTTTAGTACCAGATGATATCGGAACTTGAGAAGTGAAGAGATGGTCCATGTGCTTCTAATTTGCTATACATGAAAGCTTGGACAGGGTGCAACACCAGAGTATGGAAAATAAGCTGATTCAAATATATGCATATATATTTTGTAATTATCTCCCCAGAGGATGGTGCATTTGATCCTGTGTTAACATTTACTTTTTGATCCTTTGTTAACACATCGATCTTTGATCATTTGCTGACTTTGAAGTTACATAAGATTCTGGCACAGATGTGATATGAAGTTATGATTCTGACCCAAATGATGAAGCATTAGCGTTTCTGTTTATGTGAAATGCTGCTGATAGGTCAGTTGTTGATGTGGTTTTGTGCACAACCTGGACATGGTACTGTGTACTATTGAGGACTTTAGCATGGTACATGGTACTGTGTAATATTGATCTTTTAGCATGGTACTGTGTATTATTGATCTTTTATATGAATCTCTCAGTGGTAAATAGTTCATTGTTGAATATATTTCACATATTAGAATAAGAAATCACTGTGTCTTGTTAGATGCTGTTTCTTGGCCACTTCTCTGCAGATCTGGAGGCTGCAAGATCACTTGGTGGTGTCGGAATGCTCGAATTCTTCCTTATAGGTTGCCTATTTTTCAGTAGTTTTGGCTGCCGTGGGCACACAGGTTATGATGAAAGCTTTGTGTCTGTGGTGCTTAGGGTCGGTCATCCAGTGGAAGTTTGTGCAGAATTGCGTCCTACCACATTCAAGACTATGATGTAGTGAGTTGATGGATCGAACCATATATGAACTCGGAGATTTTACTGAACTTGTCAGTGCACTCGCTTAGAATACAAGAAGAAATAGAAAAAAAGAGATTGACAGGGAGGCTTTTATCCTTGCTGTATTTGGGTAAATTTTTCCGGAAATTCGGTGGAGGAGTTTATCATTTCGCTATGCATGCAGTCCTGCATTTGACATTAAGTCATTCTGTTGAGTTGCAAATGTCTAATGAGCTAAGAACAACATTATCCTGCTATCTTCTTATTTATGTTGGAATACATTTGCGGTGTAACAATCAACTAAAAACTGACTTTCTTTCTCGGCCATCTCAAGAATAGCTGCAGTGCAGGTGCTCAGTCTTCCTGGCAGCAGACAGCTGCATCTTATTACTGGTCAGCTAGCTACTTACACCTGACAGCTCTTCCTTACCTACTTGCTTCTACACTTCAGAATATTTGGTCACTGCCTCGACCTCTTTCTTTGGCTTGTTGACCGGCATTTTTGATACCAGATTTGCTAATTTCGTTCTCTGCTGCATTGACACACTCAATGACTTTGCGGTTTTGCCTGATTCAACTTTGCGTGTAATTCTGCAGACTGAACACATGTTTAAATGACCTAATCTTTGATGCCATAAATTTGCATCTGAACAACTCACGGAAAGTGCAACATCGTAACTCAGTATGTACAAATTTCTTTCTCTGTAAATAGAGAGGATTTTCTTTGAGTTCTCATCTAAAATAATACATTGGCTGGCAATGAACAAAGCTCTATAGCCCTGATCTATGATCTTGCTAATAGACAAAAGGTTCTTTGTTAATTTGGGTACATAAAGTACTCCATTAAGCTGCCTAGTAATGCCATCAGAGAACTGCAATTGAATAGACCCTTGGCCTTCAATTTGGTGTGAACTGGAGTCACCAAAAAAAAATGTACTTTGATTCTGTAGTTGTGAGTGTAGAGAAGAGGTCCTTGCATGGCGTCATGTGCTCAGAAGCACCTGAATCGAGATACCAGTGATGGGCATCTCTACTGGATTGATCTTGTACCATTAGCGCCTTCTCTTCATCTTGAGATCCTTTGACTGTGTCAGAGTTTCCTTCTTGGTGTTGCTGCATCTTCTTCTTTGCTTCGTTGTACTTGAGGATGTGATAGTCCTTGATGTTGTGGTTGGTTTTTTTGCAATATCTGCAAAATAGCTTGGTCTTGGACGATGAGTGACTATACTATTGCTGTTGTTGTGGTTGTGATGTCGAATTTAAGTGTCTTTGAGTTTTAGAAATACAATGACAAGAGCCTTGCCATCCTTGGCACACAAACAATTTCGAATAGCTTTGGAAAAAGATCCTGGACTCTATCCACTGAACCAATGCTCTGATAGCACTTCTATTGGTGTATGATGTGAAATGCTTGGTCTACGATTGATTACGATTGCAGCGGACGCGACAGAAGCAAAACACGAGAGGCGATTATGATGTAAAACGATGCCTCTACCACCAGTAAGAAAATAATGAACACAGTAGTAACTGCGATTTCAGAAATGTGGATTGTCTAGGGAACGGAATCAAAAGCTTGTTATCCTTTTGGGTTATCAGAGTAGGAGTCTGAGACTGCCGTAACAAAAGGATTGCAAATCATTAGGCGTCTTGGACAGCCATGCGATCCTCTGTCTTTGATAACCATGTTTGTGTGCAAGAGAGTGAGAGAGACAATTGCATTCAATTAAGAACGTAAAGATTGAACAATAGCAAATCTGTATATATAAAAGAGAATCGGAACATAATACAATAACGCTGACAAGCGCGTGCTCTTAATTACAGACTCAAAACAATAGCTACAGTCCAAAATCTCTCTCTCTCTCTCTCTCTCTCTCTCTCTCTCTCTCTCTCTCTCTCTCTCTCTCTCTCTCTGTGTATAAATCACTAACTCTAAGGAGCTAGTTACTTAAGACCTTTTGGTCGTTTGATCACTCTGTGCATATAGATTGTTCAACTCAACAACACCTATCTATTACTCTTCTCTTCTCTCAGATACATATTTATAGTTGTCAGAGTCTTTTGATTTATTATAATTACAGTTTACAAGATGATTAACAGCCATTTAAACAAGGTCCGTAGATCCGTTATTAGAGCGTCGTGAATGAGGAGAAGTACAAAGTAATGTATCCTTCATATGCGTCGTAGTGCAAAGATATAGGCCGTGATGGCCGTAGTCTATCCTGTCAATTTGATGGAACCAGAACCTTACAGAAGTGTCGAACAATGGAACTATGATAATGATCAAGAAGGTGGATCTTCAGAACAATATGCTATTTATGCTGTCGCGCAACAACAAGCATCTAGAAACTGGACCAAAGCACCACTTGGATGCTTTGCATGTGGAGAAAATCATAGAGTTGCAGAATGTCCAAATAAAAAAAAATTGGTACCATTCTGTCGTGACTGATGTTCCTGTGAAAAATGCAAAAATAAGCTTGGTAGAGGCCAAAAATCTTGTATATAGATAAACACACATGTGTGGAGCCTGTTCCCACGTGTGAAAATAGTGTACTTGTCATGCACTATAATCATATAGGTTGTACATATGATTTAATTCAAGTTCTAGTGGCTAAAAAGGCCAAAAAGTAGTTTTTTAGACATATGACACATGGCATCAATCTATTGATTTCATGAGCCACATCCTTTGGTTAGGTGTCATATCCCATGTGTAGAGGACAGCTCACATGTGTGGAATAAGCTGAAGTAGGCGAATTTTGACTCAGAAGATTTCCAAGTAGATCTCCATATAGAAGGAAAATGGACCAAAAGTGCTCAAAATAGAAGGTCTTGTCCAAGTGTCAGTTTTGCATGATGAATCATCATATGACAAAGCACCTTCACACATGTGGGATCAGAGGGATGATCAGTACCACGAGCTCCCACTTATTGTATATATAGAGCCACATTTGGCCATAATCAATGTGAGACACCAATCTTGGTTTTGGAAGCAATTTTGAGTGATTCTCTCCATTTGTCTACATTTGTTTTGATTGTTTTGAGGTCCTATCAATGTGTACTTGATTTTTAGGTTGGAGTCCGTACTCAGACAGGGTTTCACATGTGGGAAACCAGAAAGTACACCTACCTTCAATTAATGATTGTTCTTGTTAGGATTTTGTGTCTAGAATTGATCTAGATTGATCTTAATCTCAAGTAGATTGATAGATCAAGTAATCTAACAACCAATCCCTCTTGAGGATCAGATTAGGATCCACTCTTGGTCCTTTTTGTACTTTTTCCACATGGTCTCAGAGCCAAGTACAAGAGGTTTTGTTGACATTGATAGGGTTAATCCAAATGAAAGCCAAAAAACTCGACTCTATCGCAAGGATAGTCGAGATCAAGAACAATGGATTGACTAGACATTTGTTGTGTAGTAGCATGATTCAAGTGACCAAGTTTATAATGCCAAAATAAACTTTTATTTGCATGATTAGTAGTACTGAACGCCTGATTAGAGACAGAAAAACAATGACTTAATTTATACAAGTATCCATGCCTCTTTCCGAGTGCTAGGATCTTGAATATCAACTACTTTGCACTGATCACATTCAAATTCTACTCTATGTCCTAGATCTGTGATTTTGCTTACAGAGAGCAGATCACTAGATAAATTTGGTACATACAAGACTTTAGAGAGTAGCTTGGATTGATCATTTCCAAAGCTTAATCTTATAGTTCCTTCACCTTTAATAGTTCTGGATGTGTCGTGATGATCATCACCCAGCTGTCGTATGAGCTTGGCGAGCTTGTAAGCAGTTGCATTACTGCGTCTTGATCGTCTATGATAGATCCGACAGCGGCTATTTGCCTTAGCATGTTCTTGAATTGATTGATGTGATTATATAGGAAATCACCATTCGCCATCTTGAGGGAGTAAAATTTTTTCCTGAGATGTAGCTTGGAAGCTATATCTCTCACTTCGTATAGTGTGCTCAAGATGTCCCAGACTTCTTTAGATGTCTGAGCCTCGGATACATGGCCGATTTGGGTATCCGTAATGTTGAGGATAATCAGCGCGAAAGCCTTTTCATCCTTCAGCTTCCATCTGGAGATTGCAGCGCCGTCTACTTAAAGGTGGTGAAGCAAGTCATCAAGAAACTCGTTATAGAATTCGAGATTTCAAGTTAGACGATTGGCAAAATTTACAAGAGGAGCTTCTTTTTCGTTGTAATGCACTTGTGGCAAAACTTGAGTTTATTTTTATCTCAGACTCTACATCCATTCCTATTCATAGTCGTCTACGTCCCTGTGTTTTGCTTGGGCAAAGCTGTGAATTTTCCCATGTTGCTCTCGCCCTTGCTCCCTCAGTTTCAGTGATGCCTTCTTCTATTATCATTTAGGCACTAGAACCCCTTCATCCACATGCCAGTGATACACTTCCTTTGTTTGTGGAATATTTTCAGCTTGACTTTGATTTACAACTTCCATAAGTTCATTTTATTAAAGCTTTAATGGTCTTTGAGCACCTACGTGATTGTTTTCCTCTAGATGATTCTGCTAGTGGGTTTGATCTTCTTTTCAAGGTGTACTCATGCCTGTGGGTAGATTCCTCCTTCAGTTGCTCATATTTTAGGTGTCGCTCATCTTTTAGCGTTGAATAAATCCTCTGGTGGTGTGCGTCTGATTGCGGTGGGTGAATGTCTATATAGGTTGGGTGATTTGAAAGAAAGGGCCATTTAACCAAGGAAGGAATTGGTGAGGATGCGGTAGGCTAGGTATATGAGCTTACCAATAGGGAGCAAGCAGACAATCTTTAGTCTTTTACGCGACATGGTAGGAGAAACAGAACATGACCAAGCCTAGTTACGGAAGTCAGAAAAAAGAGAAGGATGTCGACAAAGGTGAGAACCTCAGTAGCCAAGAAGAGATTGGTCAAGAGAGGGCTCCCACCCATCAGAACTAAAAAAGAAGGAGCAAATCCAAGGCCCAACATTAGAGGAGTTATAAATCCAAAAAGACCCTTTGTAAAGATTCTTTTTATATTTTTTCTCAAGTTTTCTTACACATGGACCAATCAAAATAGTCAAATTTGAAATCTACATAACGTAGCTCATAAAATTAGAAAAATAAACGTTTTTTTGATAACTCTATAATTCGGCGTCGGGGGCAGCCTGTAAGCATGCATGACATATTATCCATACATAGTATAATGTGCAAGTAAAATAGTATAAATATTTAATCGTAGCTCCAATTGAGACAAAAATTATACCATTGGAAAGCGCTCGACGAGAGCTTGATAATGAAGGATTGCTGCACTGACTTGAAATAGACGTTGCAATCAGCAGTGCTTGGTTTAGATCCTTGTTCGATGAGGAATGTGTTGATTTTTTGAAACAAAGCTCTAGCAGACTGTTTCAAGTCAGAAAGTGCTTTGTGGAGTTTACAGACATGATTTTTCATACTTTTCAGATTGTACCCTTCGGGCTGGATCATGTAGATGTCTTCTTGTATAACTCCATTCAGATAGGTTGTTTGTACATCAAGTTGATGTACTTGGAGGTCGGCAGCTGCAGCATAAGACAAGAGTGCTCGGATCGACAAATGTTTGACTACTGGACTAAAAGTCTTGTTGTAGTCGACGTTGGAGATCTGAGTGAATCCTCGTGCTACCAGTCTTGCCTTCCTTTGATCAATTGCTCCGTTGGCATTGTATTTGATCTAAAAGATCTATTTGCAATCAATGATATTGCAGCCAATAGGAGCTTCGACTAGTGACCACGTCTGGTTCTTAATCAGAGAGGAATACTCTCTGTCCATACCTTCTCTCCAGAGATCAGAGTTTGGTTGGCTGAGTGCCTCTTCAAATGTAGTCGGTTCCTGTATCAAGAGACATGCAGACTCAGGAGTATACCTTGTGGGCTGTGTGCGCACTCAACTTGATCTTCTGGCCGAATATCTGTTTTGGACGTAAGCTGTAGTGGAGACAACTTCAGCCTAGAATCTCTTGGGCAGCGATGCATGTGCTATCGTACATTTGGCTAATTCAACCAGGGTAAGTTTCTTCCTCTCGGCTAAGCCATTAGACTAAGGACTGTAAGGAGTGATGAATTGCTGCAATGCCTTGGCTTTGGCAGTACTCCTTAAACTTGATAGAGATATATTCTCCACCATTGTCTGACCTTAGAGCCTTGATCGTCTGTCCAGTCTCCTTTTCTGCAAGCTCCTTGAAGATTCTGAAGCGGTTGAAGGCTTCTGATTTCTTCTTTATAAAGTACACCATAGTCCTTCTGGAAAATCATTAATAGAAGTTATAAAATACTTTGCATCCTTTAGCCGAGGATTTTTCATCAGGCCACAAATGTCTGAATGTAAAATGTCTAACAATCCTCTAGCAATATGCTGATGGCTTGATTTAAGTGGTTTCCTAGTCTGTTTACCAACTAGATAGTCTTGACAGACAGGTAGCTTGACTTTATCATGAGGATAGTCGAGATCAAGAACAATAGATTGTCTAGACATTTGTTGTACATCATCATGATTCAAGTGACCAAGTCTATAATGACAAAGTAAATTTTTATTTAAAGAATAGTAGTACTGAGCGCCTAACTAGAGGCAGAAAAGCAATGACTTAATTTATACAAGTATTCATGCCTCTTTTCGAGTGTTAGGATCTTGCCTATCCTATCAACTACTTTGCACTGATCACATTTGAATTCTACTCTATGTCCTAGATCTGTGATTCTGCTTACAAAGAGCAGATTCCTAGATAAATTTGGTACATACATTTGCAAAGCTTAATCTTACAGTACCTTCATTTTTAATAGCTTGTGTGCTATTGTCGCCAAGGTGAACATATTTCCTGGTACTGTAAGTGTACAGAACTCAAAATAGTCAATGAGTCTGGTCATGTGCTGAGTGGCTCCAGAATCCAAGAACCAAGAACTGTCGCCGGATGCTCCTTAATGGCTGGTCATGAAGGCATCATGATCCACTTCTTGAATAGGCTATGGAGCTTCTGCAGCTGCATTTGCCACTTGATTTGATTGCCTCTTGTTGTTGTTCGTTGCTTGCAGTATCCAGCAATCTAACAATTTTGTGGTATGCTGGTTTATGGTCTGGCTTTGACTGCTTCGAGGCTTTCTTCTTCTTTTGCTTAGTCGTGCTCTTGTTGGTGTATAAAGCGTGAGAATCAACTGAAGAACTTGAGGCTTCATTCCTCCGCATGTCTTCTTGCAACAACATAGTAATGACTCCCGAAAGAGTTAAATCTGGATGTGTTGCGATGATCATCACCCAGTTGTCGTATGAGTTTGGCAAGCTTGTAAGCAGTTGCATCACTGCGTCTTGATCATCTATGACAGATCCGATAGTGGCCATTTGCATTAGCAGGTTCTTGAATTGATTGACACCATTAGCCATCTTGAGGGAGTAAAATTTCTTCTTGAGATGTAGCTTGGAGGCTATATCTCGCATTTCGTATAGTGTGCTCAAGATGTCCCAGACTTCTTTCGATGTCTGAGCCTCAGATATATGGCCGATTTGGGTATCCGTAATGTTGATGATGATCAGCGCGAAAGCCTTTCCATCTTTCAGCTTCCATCTGGTGATTGTTGTGTCGTCTGCTTCAGGTTTCCCTTATGCACCTGTAATAACGTCATACAATTCTTTAGCCATTAGTACAGTTTTCATCTTAAATTTTCACAGATGGTAATTGGCTCCTGTTGGATTTATCTCCTCTACTCTCCTAAATCCCATTTTAATCTGCCTCCATTCATGTTGCATTTTTATTCACGTTGTCGCACAGTCTACATATTTACATGTAAATTCTCACAAGCGAAGAAAAGGCGAAAAACGCGACACTATGGTTTTACACGTGTTTTGTGAGAGGCGAAAAAGACGACACTGCCTTATAAAATGCCAAAGGTGCCCTAGGAAAAGCGAAGACACCCTATAAATCAAATCCTAAGGCATTTCGTCAAAGTGACGCATTTTTTGCATCTTCACCAACGTTCACCTAAGCATGGACTGACGTCGCACCCATTTCACGCTCACCCCATGCAACTGCGCTAACAGACTTGACAATGATTGCAGCCACCCACGATCTCCTACAGACAACACATCTACTTTGTACTTTCTTCATCTGCACACCTGTAACATTGTGTATATATATACCGAATACCATTTGCGTATTCAGAGTGATTGAGAGAAACTAAGAACAAGTGTGTATAAAATAATAGCATCAGAAGCTTATCAGAGATAGACGAGATAACGCTGCTCGCCCTTACATTTTGAGTACTAGTCACTAGATAAAACCTTTTGACAATTGCTTTAATAAAGCCTCTTCAAAGAAAGCTCTAGTCTCGAACTGCCCTAAATTTGAATGAACATATGAACATTTTGCCTTTAGAAAACGCTTTTGAAACCGCCCGAAATTTACATCAACATTTTGCCTTTAACGAAATGCTTCCATAATGAATACAAACAAAAGTGGAGCACTTCACATTCGGCTGTTGCAAAGGAGCATCAACGCGGTTAAACTTAAGCTTAACGTATCTCACAATTTGTTTTATGAAACGGGAATTTTCTTGTGCATGTAGTTGATTTTGTGTATAGCGGAGCAGATCGCTCCCCCTTGTTGCACAGACGACTCAAAGTTGGTGATGAGATGCAACAAGGATACTGGATCTGGGAGTAGCTGCTGTTGTTTTTTCTGATGATTTGCTGATAGCTAGAGGAAGTGTTTAGATTATAGCTAGAGGAAGTGTTTTCATTTACTAATGATCAGAACTAACGGATCTATTAATGGTAATGCATAGTATTCCGGAAAATCCTATCTAAGAAGGCCAGCAAATTGGCTGTAGAAGAGACTGCATCTTGTTATGTCCTCTTGGCAAATAAATAGGATATGACAGTAACGTTGTTGTCCAGATCCAAATATATTCCAAACTTCTATTTGCAGAGACTTGTATTTACTATTCTCTGTTTTGCTCTAGTAATCTAAATATTTAGCACACGTCTACAACTTTTTGCAGCAAAGAAAAGTAGGAGTGAACTCACGTCTACAACTTTTTGTGGCAAAGAAAAATAGGAAAATTATATTTCTATGCAATTGAAGATAACACAAAGATTTTATAAGACCGAAACGTTACACTTGTCTAGGCTGTGACCGTTCAAAAACATATTTGAAAATATTACATATAATGCATAGTTGGTACATATTTTTATGCCCATTTTTTAGACTACTTAACAAGCAGAATGGGTGGAGACCCACTGTTTTCGACATAACCATTTCTACGACATTTTCAGGATCTGCTTCGTGGTTCACGGGGGATACAGATGGCTACGAGAGTGAAAGTCCCAAGTAAAGTTTATTGTATGTATAGGTATTAGTACAAGACTCATAAATATCTGGACATTTTGCGAAAGACTACTGTTTAATTTTGTAAAGTGCATGAAATAAAGACATTATTAGATATAGTTTGTTGTGTCGAAATGCATGTTTTTGAAAATAGAACAAATTTTAATATGCTTCAATTTTTTGTTATTTTATTCTAAATTTCAGTATGAAAAGTGACTTGCAAACCATGTCTTTTTTAAAGTTCAAAAATTTTCAATTTAATGTGCAAAATCGCCCTTTTTTGGTCGTTTTTCAAACATGTTTTATGCGTGTGTAAGGTGTTTTAAATTAGGGCACTGATAGCAACATATTTCTCTCCATGCACCAAAACTTGTATGCTAGATATTTCACCAACATTGTTTTTCCACTACCAATGCAAAAGTTTTTGATATGATGAAGATGCTAGATGTTTGTATCATTAGAATGTTATAATTATGTGTTTGTTCTTGTGTCAAGGTAGTTGTTTTTAAATGTTCAAATTTGTGCTCTAATTCTAAATTTAGATAGTACCTGATCCAAAACTATGGGTCTCTTCTGAGCTTCATTATTTGTCAGTATTTCAATTTTAAGTATTATTTTTGGAAACAATATGTTTACAGTTTGGTTTCTTTGTTTATGCAATTAATTGTCTATTGGTATATTCAACTGTATAACTTTCAATGTCCATTGTCTTCTTCATATTTGATAATATTTCTCAAGATGCATTCAATGAAATCGATTGTTGAGTGTTGTTTCCACTTATAAGGTCTTTTTTACTGTCGCAGAGACCCGTGGTTGGAAGTCCATTGTCTTTTCGTCCGCTGGTCCATTTCGGCCCCATTTACGGTTGACACTGTCCTACTGGGAGATCCACCTACTCGGGCATGTTCTTTACTTCACTTTTGGCTTTTGTGCAAATTGGCAGTTTTATGACTCATATGCTTGGCGCACAATCACACGATTCCTCATCACCTCTTTCAGCGATGGCTTGTTTGCGACTTGCTGTAATTTTGCTATTGTTGTTTAGACATATTGGACTGCCACCTTGTGTGGCGTGCTGTGAGTCCTATAGTTTTTTGTATAGTGCACCCCCTTCTAGGGGCTGCTTACTGTTTGGGCCTTTGGCTGCCGTTTAACTTCTATACATGTATATTTGTGAATATATAATAGTATCGTTAAGCTTTGCAAAAAAAAAAATTCTATGGACAATAAAAATATTTTTCAACTAAATGTAAAAGTTTTTTGAGTGATGACCTTTTAACTTGTTTCAGCGACCGTAAAATAAAGGCGAGGCCATTACAATTATGTCATGACCTAACAACATCGCCATAATTTTATGACCATCTAATCAAGTGCAAAGGTCACTTAAAAGACCATTCTCCAATGCATAATTATATATATTAAACTTGGGGTCAAATGCATAGACCAAAAGTTCATGACAATAGCCTACTCAATGACACATTTTCTGGCGCACAATACAATGAACTAGGTAACCCAATATATGCAATATATTGCCTATTGAAGGGAATTTCAGAGATTATAGAGTTTAGGATTTCACTTAGTTTGAAAGATTGCATTAACTAAATTTTGTCACTTGTGTCGGTCAATTTACTTGAGTATTGTTTGCAAACGATTGGTCTTGTTAATGGTAGGAAAAATTGATGGGATTTGAATTAGTTAAAATGCAAAGGACCTTATGGTGTAGTAGCTCGAATCTTATATTATAAACCATATCATTTCAAATAATCATGAAATTGATTTGATTCATATTTGTGTGTCATATACAAAATCAATTGGTTTTTGATTGATTGACTTTGTATATCAATAGGCATATAACCCAAGAATACTTGCAAGTTGCTCTTCACATATTTTAAGCAACAAGAAGAGCTAACAACCATAATTCATGTATGTATTTCAAGTTTTTGTCAGAGATTTTGTTTCAAGTGCACTAGCATGAATGATGAGTCGAATATCATAAGAATTTTATATTGAAAGCTCTTAGCTTTAGGCTTGGGAGAGAGCACAATGCCAACAAGCTTCAAAGTGGTACATATGATCCAATCCGCAAGAATGATGTTTTGAGAGCCGACTTTGAGGAGAGTGCTATTGGGAGAGTTACTTCGGTTGATTCAAGATCTCAATGGATAATTTTTCTTCGTGCATACACAAAATCCATAAGTAATCATAATCTTGTAGATATGTCAGATTGTAGAGAGGAATGCATCTAATTTTGTCCTTGTGCCTTGGAGCAGTATTTGACACATTTCTAACTTTGCCTTGTGCTTATGGCTATTGTATGGTCAATTGCTGGATGGTATGTTTTGGTAACTGCACCTTTGTAATCCATAGATAAGCTTTTTGTGGGTTTCACAACTCAGTTGGGTTCATGAATGCTTCTTTTAGATTGTGGCTTGTTTTTACTTGTGATTTTGTCCAGCATTTTATTTGACATTTCAAACAAAAGACAAGTTTTTTTTTAATAATGTCATGCATAGGATGATTCTAACTGTCAAAAACCACAATTTTGGTTAGCTTGAACTTGGCTTGTTTCGAATTTACTTGTAACTATATTTGGTGTATTTTCTAATGTACTATGGTATTCTGATATAAATTGAAGTTTGTTGTTTGTTGTACTTTGAATTTTTTGTAGTTATGGTATTGTTGTTTGCAGCTGCATGCATCAAAACAACAAAGCATCAAATGTCCCAAAGAGCAATTGAGCAATGTGAAAGCCAGCTATCAAGAGATGGATGGCCTGAATATTATGATGAGGGCCTTGGCATTTTGTGAGTTTGCGAGTTTCTTTCTTGCCATGATTCAACAAAACTATAGCACATGGTATGCTACGTTTTTTATGCCACTACTTTAATGTTTATTATTAAGAATTGTGGTTTGGTACATAGTTAAAAATCCCATAATGAAATCCTAAACTAAGAAATTTTTTATTCCTTTTAGGCTCCAAAGATGACACACTGGCATGCTATGCAATGGATGATGTATGAGAACATTCTTAATATGCATCAAAGTGCAATTCAACACAAAAACAAATCTGCTTCATCGTCCCTTCCATCCCCACTTCTCTCTTCTTGCCATCATAGAGAATCAATGCTTGCTTCCCTCACACCCGCTTTTATGCTTGCATTCCAATTGTCCTTCAACTAGACGTACAAAGAGCTCTTAGACTGTCTTTAACCTGTTTAGCTACCAACCTTTCTGCTATCTCTGCTTGGCATATTTTTTTGCTCTTTCCCCTTTAGCATTTGCCTCTTCCTCCTAAAGGTGGTGAAGCAAGTCATCAAGAAACTCGTTATAGAATTCGACATTTCAAGTGAGACAAAACGTTATAGAATTCGACATTTCAAGTGAGGCATTTACTAAAGGCAAAATGTTCATATGTTCATTTAAATTTAGGGCAGAATTCGACACTTCAAGTTATATGATTGGCAAAATTTACAAGAGGAGCCTTTTTTTCGTTGTAATGCACTTGTGGCAAAACTTGAGTTTATTTCTGTCTCAGACTCTACATCCATTCCTATTCATAGTCATCTACGTCCCTGGGTTTTGCTTGGGCAAAGCTGTGAATTTTCTCATGTTGCTCTCGCCCTTGCTCCCTCAGTTTCAGTGATGCCTTCTTCTATTAATATTTAGGCACTAGAACCCCTTCATCCACATGCCAGTGATACACTTCCTTTGTTTGTGGAAGATTTTCAGCTTGACTTTGATCTACAACTTGCATACGTTTATTTTATTAAAGCTTTCTTCACAGTTCTCGCCTCTCAACTGGCGGGCCTTCAGGAATGGTCTTTGAGCACCTACGTGATTGTTTTTCTCTAGATGATTCTGCTAGTGTGTTTGATCTTCTTTTCCAGGTGTACTCATGCCTGTGGGTAGATTCCTCCTTCAGTTGCTCATATTTTAGGTGTCGCTCATTCCAAAAGCGTTTCATGCTCATCTTCTTTCGTTTCAGTTTGGATGTGCTACTCTTGGTGGTTGTGAGACTGTCATTCTTACTTTAAAAGCTATTTTGGATTTTCATTTAGATAGAGTAAGTTTACAAGTTGATGTTGCTAAATTTGCTTTCAGCTATGTTTCTAGAGTGGCTATTGGCTATTTTTCAAGAACTTTGTGGTGCTCATAATGCACTAGTCTTGCTCATTCCTTTTGTGTGTTGCTTGTTTGAAATCTTTGAGCTTGCTGCCTACAAATCTTCCAAGATTATCATCATAAGGGTTTTGACAACGAGTGAATTTTTTGCAAGTTTTACTCTATCCATAGTTCACCGATCATTTAGCACATGGCGTGTCATGTAATATTAACTGCATTTTGTCTCTAACTACAAGAAGATACTAACTATATACAAAAATTTCAATGGATTTCAATGTAAACAAACACGTCGCTTGTGAGAATCTCAATGTGAGACAACTTTGAAAAAGACATTGGCTGTCTCCACCCTAAACTACTAATAATCCTCTCGATGTCTCTTGGTTCGTGTCCACTTTCATTTTTTCTTTTTTGTCATGTACTAAAATTCTTTTCATTCTCCAATACCATAAAAGGTTGTGACACCATAGCATGAGCCAGTGTATCATGTGAATCATTCACAACCGTTCAACTTTCTCATGTAAAATAAATTGTATAGTCTATATGATAATGCATATACCAAACTGTGTAGTCTATATGACAATTCAGGTATCAAGCTATCACTGTCATGAACAATATCCACTGTTATGCTATGGACGAATTCCTTCCATCATACTTAGCTCCAATAAGGGCAGGTTCTCTAACTCTATTGGTGTATAAAGAATCGCATCAGTATCTTCATGGGGCGAAGCCTCAGTGATTTAGAGTTTTCCTTGACGCGATTCTGGCGAGTTGCAAACTCAGGTGATGTTTGGCAGAAACAGAATCACATGCAACAAATTTGTGGTAGATAGTAGCAAGGGGCAAATTTTCTCTGTGAAAATCTTGTCATTGTCTTAAAAAGCACGGGCGAAGGAGTCGAAAACATCAGTATCCTCCGGTAATACAAAGCGCCTTTCCCACAGGGCCAAGGAACCGAATCCTTTATGGGCTGCAAGTTACCACGGATCTGTTCTAGTTATGCAGCATGCTTCATGAAAGTTTTGGAAAAGACTTCTTGAAAGGTTACGGTACCTGTTGCTCAGGCCAAGAGTTCTTAATAGTTCAAACAAAATAAGATGTTAGATGCGAATAATTTTTATCATTCGTATTCAGGTTAAATGTTCAAGGTAAAGACAACATGTTTAGTTTTTGTAGAAGAACTCTGCCCTCACGGGGCGAGTTCCACTCTAATAAAACTAGTTCCGTTTGGTGGCTTTGGGAGGATCTCCTCCCAGGCTGTGTCGTAGTTGTATGGTGGTTCTTTATTGTTCGTGCTTTCAATTCTGTTGTCTATATATGGTGAATCTGATGCTTACAAAAAGGATAAATTCTAAAGCTGAAAGGTACGATGTACGGACAACATTTATTGACTAAAGAAAAATTCAGTTGTCAAAGGTCCTCAAAGATTTAAGGCTTGTAACGCTAGTTGGTTGTATCTCATTGTCATAAACGCATCCTAACAAGAGGATTGTTAAATCTATATCGAACGGATAGGTTTTACTGGGCTGAGGATCAGGCAGGCAACTTCTTGGTGCAGAATCTGAATCCGTATATGTGACTCAAAAAATGGTGTATTTGGAGGCTGACATGAAGTTGGCCTACTCAGTTACAATTCAAATTTAGGGGCGTAGATAGAGGAAGGTATTAATCTGCAACTGACTTACATGCTTGTTTCATGAATGAACATTCTTCCAGCTCAAATTATTCTTGGAACAGAAAACTATCTGTATTTGCTTGTAAGATTAGAGTTATGAAATGCTCATTGTTCGTCAGTTATGAAGGGCACATTTGCAAGTTCCGAATCACAGTCTTTTTCTCTTACCACAAGAAAGACATGCAATGTTCATGTTCTTGGAATGACTTCAAATGAGCCTCAAGGCTACTGAAGATTGTGACACGGAAACATCAACTGAACATGGTGCTTAGAAGAAATATAAAGCTTTGCTTTCAATAGATCACACATGTAACACTAAGTCATCAATACTTGATTTTCAAAACTGTCCCAGGTTATTACTGTTCACAGTATCCAAGGCCACAGTTATAGCAGGGGATGTGTGTCTATCATTGGTTCTCTAATATTGAAAGCAAGGGTATGGTAACCACTTCCGCAGCATATCCAAATAATAATTGCAATATTGCCAGTCAACTTTTTCATTTTACTTGTTTTCAGTAAACAAATATTGTTAGCCTTAAATGACAGTGCTGAAATTTGATGTGCGTTTTGCACATCAAAGCCCATTCTGAACGTGTTTCAAGGGAAGAGAATATGGTGTGCGTGACACAGAGGGAAAAAAGTTGTCAAAGGCGTCATTTTAACTGCAAGTCAGGCTTCACACTTCAAAATTAAGAAATATTTAAGTCGCTTTCATATTCCATGACTTTGTTTTATATGAAATTGTTTTTACAAGGCAAATTTTAGAATCAAACTGCATATGACGGGCATCAACTTTACTTGAGATCATTGTATGATAGGCCTCCCAAAATGTCAAATTTCGACAGTAGATTCCCCATCAATTAAAGATAATACTACTCAACCCAAAGTTTGGGATTTTGCTTATGACATCTTTCCTGAGGGGCGTGCCATTCTATATTTGCTGCTTATGGATTGTCAAGCAAGCAAGCATGATAGGTGAGTTTGATAAAGCTCACTAGTGCACATGGAGCCCAAGTTTTGTTGTAAATAAAGGTCAGTTTTTCAAAGACAACTAATATGTTTTTAGCTCGATGTTACTGCTTGTGTGCAATGACTGGTCTTTTATTTATGTGAAAGACATCCAAGACTCAATATTAGTTGATTATCAACCATACTGTTGATTTGTGACTATTTAAGAGGGATGAGCCCCTCTGATCAGATACCTTTTGATAATTTTATGAATCTTACAAATTTTTGCTTGCTTTTTCAATGAAGTTTCTTTCTCACTCCAAAAGTATCTCGTGCATGTTATCTATCTTCTCCCTATCTTTCCAAGGACGTTGCAGGTTGAAGACTGCAAACTTGACATGTGGTTTCCTTGGCATGCAAGGGGATAATCTTAAATTTAAAAAAATGGATGTGCATTAGACCTCCTAGGTAATGATGAAATTTGGTCTAAAGTGGTGCCACTTTTTTAAGAAATTGAGTCAGCAGTAACATGAGCTGGTCTCTAACAATATACTTGAATCACATCCGTGATTAGATTTTGATTCCATATGACTCCTGGCTGCTTTTCGCATGCAGGTTAGGCAGACTCCAGTGGGATAAGAATAAGAAAATCAACACTAGTCTTATGGCCTTCTTTGTGAAAGTATGTGCTGAGGTCACTGTGCACACTTTGGATGGGCTCCAATAGCAATTAACTTACTACTTTTCGGGGTTCTCGCATCCTATGTGATCAAAATTGCACCAATGGATTGGAGTTTGAAACATCTAAACATGGGATGGGGGATTTCATTGACCTTTATAATTTTAACATGTGTCAGTGTAAGTTCTTGAGATGTGCTTAAAGTAACCTGCAAATCCTATCAAAGATTATAATAAATTTCGAAGCCTGTGGCATTAAATCTGCTGACTTTTATAGATGATTTGAATTTCCACTGAACTCAAAACATCATGCCATTATTTTGTGAAAATTTGAACTAGCTGATTGTGAACTTGAGATAATAGATGTCATAAAAATGGAGTTTAAATCTGACTAATTTATCTGGATTATGGCAATCCGTGCAAGTATTGTATTGGTTTATGGAATTAATTTTGGAAATTCTGATAGGTTGTATTTGATGTGTTGGTTTGTTGTGCCCCTTAAATTTTGTTTTTGAAGTGTGGGTGGCAAGCTTGATAATGGATTATTTATGTCAGGATGCTTCATATTTTTATGGCGTATGCCATCTATGGCGCAAGAATTTTAAAAATTCTGTTGTATTTATCAGTCTGGACTCTGCAACTACTTGTCAACCCGGAGCGTAGCAGTTCCTTTGGTATGTTTGATGGTGGTGGTACATGTTTACATCTCGATATGCAAACTGATTTCAATAAAATTCTGACCTCAAATGGATAAGTACCAGGAGGCAGGGCCACATTTTCTTGCAATGTAGGCATCTTAATTGTGGATGAAAAGACCTGGCTGCAGGATGTACATTGTGATGGTTTTTAAGCTAGCCAGATGGTATTATTCCGTTCAATTGTAGGCCATCTGGCAGCAAAAACGAATAAGATATGAGGTTTGTTGGTTTTCAAGGTTCAAACCAGGCTTGGCATTTGCAAGCTTCAATGCATGCATGTCAAAGGCCCCTCTTTGCCTTCCATAGAAAACCAAAAATTGTTTCAAGTGTCAATTGAAAAGTAGTCCATAAGACACCTCACTTGAAAGGTGGTTAAAAGAAGTAAAGTCTTTTGGAAGGTCAAAGTTCTGAAGTTTCCTTTCAAAGTACATTAGGATCATATTGAGAGCAGCTCATAATTTGTTAAAAATTTTGATTGAAAGGTAAGTTGTAACCTTGAAACATGCATGCCATATGAAAGCTAAAAATAGAAGAATCCCCTAATGTTAAATGTACTTAGGCAGGTCGTATTCAAGCCTAATGCAATACATGGCCAATTAAGAGCGTTTACTTTTAAATGTTAGCGAATTAATAACGCCCTAAAGTATTCACAAAAACCTTAGTGAGTTGAAATGCAACGAAGTCTTGACATGTACAAGAGGATCTAAGGGGTATTTTATGAAATAATCTCCGCTAGTTGCTCAATTGACAAGAGATTGTGCTGGCTGGTCATATGTAGTTGGAAGCTCTTAAACCTGGTAGTTGGGCGTGGCCTTCTTAGCCACTCTTTAATTGGGTTAAGGCTGAAGCATTCTTATGAATAAGGCAGCCTAATCATTGAAAGTGGTATGCAATGATATCAATAACCTAGGTTGTTCAAGACTAGAGTGGCCCGTTAAAGGCTCAAACCACTAACCACGCACTTATCCCAACCAAGGCTAGTGCCACATGTTTTTTGGCCTGTCCCTTTTGCTATCTTCCCTCGTTTACATTTGTGAATCGTCACTTGGATGGTTCTCTCTCTCTCTCTCTCTCTCTCTCTCTCTCTCTCTCTCTCTCTCTCTCTCTCTCTCTCTCTCTCTCTCTCTCACGGTTCTCACGGTCCCTATGCGGCCTAAATGCTCTGGGTTAACCGCAAACTGCATGGTCTCTCTCTCTCTCTCTCTCTCTCTCTCTCTCTCTCTCTCTCTCTCTCTCTCTCTCTCTCTCTCTCTCTCACGGTTCTCTCTCTCTCTCTCTCTCTCTCTCTCTCTCTCTCTCTCTCTCTCTCTCTCTCTCTCTCACGGTTCTCACAATTTCAGTTCTCAAAAAATATAGCAAAAAACTAAATGGAGTCTTCTTCTCTTCTCGACTATGATCTCTAACATCACTAATGTATCACATAGACGTCAATTTACAAATAGTAAAAAGTTCATGTTCTAGACAATAAACAAGGGACATGATTGAAATATAAATATAAACGGAAAGGGCTTGTGGGGAATCATAGATTAGCTTGGAGATGCCCTTAAGTAGGTGTTCGGGAAAGCCGACATAGTTTAAGAATGAAATCGGCATCTTTTTTCTAAAAATTGGCATGGCAAAAATTGTACAAGATTTTTTATGTCATAAATCTTGAGTTTTATAAGCGAAAATCGGCAAGAAAGAGCAGCTGGTCACTCAATAGAGACGGAAGAATTTGTTTTTGGAGGGAAACCTCACTGCCCTCAAGTCACGCATGAGGTAGCACGTCTGGAAGAAGTTCTTGGCATCTGGTCAACCTCCCTGGAAAGTGGCTCATATGCGTCGTTCGACACACCAACTCGCAGTTCCCAACTCAGATTTGCCTCAGAGTTCTGATTAGAAAGTCCTTGATAGCAGCGGTAGCTGGGAGGCTAAATCAGGTGCGCAACCAGATTGGATGAAGTGGTTATTGCACGCATATTACAATCTGCACTTAATACTTCCTATCTTGCAGGTCAATGTGATCTGGGGAGATGTCACGTAAGCTTCACACCTTCACGTCTGCTGGTGCGACCTTCTTAACTCCTTTTATTCCATCAAAGTTTGTTCTTTGATATGTTGGTTTCATTTCTTCACCTGAATAGGGCACTCTAGTGTTCCCGCAACATCACAATCTGCTACTTGAGCTTGTAATCTAGATCTTTGCCGAGGCACCTAATATAGCAGTCAGTTACGAATAGGGAGCCACTCACTCGTACTGTGTTGGAAGCATTGTAACTGGGGTGAGTTTTCTGATATTTTTTATTTTGATCGCTTTAAAGACACTCTCAAATGAGACACAAGGAACTTATCAACACACATGTACCAAGTTTCAAAAATCACTTATTACTTTAGATGCCAACAAATATATGTGATAGACCTGGGGGTGTCAGAGTTGATCTACTGGGAATATTTAACCACCACACGAACGAGAGGCCTTACAATTTCGTCAACATATATTACATCAAATATAGCTGCTTTTAGCGCTCAAAACTGTTGATGGCCATGGACATTCGAATTCGTTGAAGTAGGAAGGCCATGCAGATAATTTCATTTTACCTCATTGTTGGACTTAGCTTTCTCAGGTAGCTCCTGATAACATCAAGTGATATTTTATGGAAACTAGTGGAATTAAGTTTGTGACTTAAAGTGTGGCTAGTTTACAGTCTGGTGTACTGAGTTTCTGTGTGCTTCAAAGAGAATGATCGTTGATAAATTGCACATTTTTGGCTGTTCAGTATTCAAAAACTTGATCTAGTTCAATGCAACTATAAAAGACTGATCTATTGAGTGTTCATGATCATGAATTTAATGCGGGCCGCTGTCTTTATTTATAATTTTGTAGAATGATTGTGGCCGTTTCTGTTTGTTGCTACAGAAAGGTAAGATGAACTCTGGCAATTTATCAGTAGTTTTTAAAGTTTCCATGTAGACTTTGTCTCCTGGGGCATCTCTTGATGCGTCTGAATGGAGTTGAGCTAGTTTCTTTAAGAGTAAGCAAAATTGGTTCTTTATGACAAAACAATGCTTTCAGAGGCTGAGTTTGTTCTGAAATAGGCAACGAAATTCCTGAAAACATTTGGGAGTGTTTTTGGGATTGATATTGTTGTGATCGTAAAATTCTGTTAAGTTAATTTCAATTGGATATAATTTATTTGTGAAGTAGGCACGACGAATTTTTGCTGAACTAAGACACAAGAACAATATTATGGCGTTTTTTATGCTAGTTCCCTAATGTTGGGTTTCACTTTTCATTGAGTCTGCTGAACTTTCATTATTCTCGATACAAAGAGTGAAATAGATCAGCCTTTTGAAATCGATGGGTGACTTGGAAGAGAATATTATTTTCTTAGTTGAGGTTCAACTCCTCAATCGCCCAATATCAACAATTCCTCTATTTGTTTATAGTCTTGGTCTTTTGTGCATGTATGATTTGAATCAAATGAACAACAATGCGTTCCTTGTCATTTGTTTGGTAACAAGTAGATGAAATATACTAAGTGTCGCTTGATAGCTCATAAATAATTTGAAATGGTGTTATCATTGGTTTGTAACATTGACTTGCATTCTATTAGAAGTACATAATCACAAATCCATCAAAGAGTTGTTTCCATGAGAAATTGCATAATGTCAAAAAAATTGAAAGCAAGTTTGCTGCTATTATCGTGTTTGAGGAGCTAGTCACAAAGTGAATGACCAATGTAAGGGTGGTTTCTACTTTGAAGTTCAGCTCTTGAATCGAGGACACTAAGTAGCATTCCCACCTTTTAAACAAAAACAATGGCAGACTTAGCCCTAGGTGGTAATAATGGGTGCACTTAGATCAAAAATATAAATTTAATTATCCAAATGATTTCTCCATGAATATTAGCATGCTTCACTAGCATTGACGACTTATTTTCATAGGATATTCCTCATAAAACCTCATCAAGGTTGGCATGCCTGATATTTGTCTATCTTCCTCACTAGCAAATGCTCAACTCATTAACAATTTTTTTGATGTTGTATGTCATTGTTTGGTCGAGTAGCATTAAACTCCATACCTCAAGGAGAGGAAAGTTGTTGTCAAGAAGAGGAGGGGTTCATCCACCTTCTTCCAAGTCGTTTGCAGCACGGGAAGTAGGGCTTGATCCTAGGAGCCTTGGAGATGCAAGCAAAACAATAAAAGCAACACTACTTTCGTCGATTTTCTCCACCGATTTGCTGCCCATTTCGTGGCTTGATTGGAGGCTGTCCAGCGCCCCAATATTCATCACCATTTTCAGCGGTTTTCTCCATTTTTTTTTTTCAGATTATGTGCGCTACTGCCCAGCGCCCTACCACCTTGCCATCTTCGACAGATTTCTCCACCGATTTGCTGTCCATTTTGCTGATTGTTTGGAGGCTGTTCAGCGCTCTACTTCATCACCATTTTCAGTAGTTTTTCCATCATGCTGCAGGACATTTGTGGATCTTACTAGCTGCTGCCCAGCACCCATTTTCAACTTGGATCTTCAGCTCTCTCTCTCTCTTTAGCCTCCTATCCAAAAAATCACCCAATTTCGTAATCGTTTGCTACTCCAAATTGCCAAAATCCTGCAGCATGTTCATCCCAACCCTTCCAACTTGTCGCTTTCGCCTATTATTTTATTCGTTTCCAGCCATCTTTCACAGTTCATCAAAAGGCTCTCCAGCGCCAAGCCTCAACTACATTTCACAAAATTCCGACTCCGTTTGATATTCCAATTTGACATTCCCCTCCTGGCTGTCCAGCGCATTTTTACAGCCTTCATTTTCACTTTTTCCATTTGCTGATTGCTGCCCTTTCTTAGTTGTGATAATATTGGTTTTAATAGACTAATTTGGGGTGATGACAAGAGTCCGCTCTCTCAAGTTTTCATCTATTCTTTCCACTATCATTATGGCACATTCACCTACCCCGAGTGAAACTGTTCAGGAAAACTTATCTGATCAGTTTCGACGCATGGATGAAACCCTTTCTGGCCTCATTCTTCGCTTCGGTACAATTATGACCGGCTTTCCTACTATGCAGTCACATATTGATTCTTTACAGCCTCATGGTCCTGGAAAAGCTCCTGTCTTTCTTTCATTTGGGACTCCCCTCCATTTGGATTTCCATCTTCTTCTGCTAGTCAGCCTGGCTAACCCACCTCCTGGTTTCTTTCCACGTCCCCCAGTTCCCGAGCCACACTTTGCTCGAGACTTTCGTGATAGGGTACAGCTTGCTACCTATTCCAGTTCCTCTGACGGGAACTTATTAGAAAATTGGTTTGCTAAGCTTGACACATATTTTCAGATCTACCCTAAGACTGATCCTCAGAAGATCCAGTTGGCTGCTTTACACTTAGATGGACACGTTGCCACGTGGTGGCAAGTTTATTGAGCTGATCCTGATCGGGAAGGGCTCCATATATGGCATACCTTTCGCCGTGACCTCCGTCATGCTATGATTGATTCTCAGTGGCTCGACCGCCAACGTGATACATTCCGTATTCTCACTCAGACCAGTGACCTTGCTTTTTATACGAATCAGTTTATGGAGTTGTCTCACAGATCTACCACCCAGTGAGCTTATTTCTCGTTACATTGCTGGGCTTCGTGGTGCCTTACGTTACGATGTTTCTTCCTTCTGTCCTCCCACACTTGTTGAGGCGATGTCTCTTGCCAATACTTTACAGCACAAGTACTCTGACATCCTTCCTTCCCGCTTCTCCGGACCTCGTCCTTCTACTTCATCTTTTCCCGCTATGTCCACCCCTACACCTGCCCCTTCAGTTCCAGTTCCTTGCATTGTGGACCCTCGACCTGCTTTTGTCCGACGTTACACATCTGCAGAGTTCGCTGACCTTCAGGATCCTATATCACACAGTTTGAGCGAGTTGCCTGATTTACTTGAGATAGTTATTGATCTACCTGAGCTCGTGATTGTATCCCATAGTGAGTCAGAGTCACATATACAGGTTCCTACTGATGCTGATTCACATATACAGGTTGCGGCTGATATGGTCCTTGATACTGACATAGCATGCTATAATCCTATCTCTCTCTTTAGCCTCCTTAATCTCTCTCTTTCCTACTTTCTAGGATTAAGTCTTGCTTATGTGTTGCTTTCAAGGGTTAAGTCTTGCTTATGTGATGCTTTCATAGCTTAGCTCTAGATCAGTTGTGGCTCTATTCGTAACTTAATGTCAGAGCACTTTCCTTAGCACAATCTGGAAAAAAAAAAATCGTTGCCTTGCCTTGCTCCTCCATCGCTGTTCCTATAGCTCCATTGCTGCCTTGACAGCCCTGCTCCTTCCACTCCTTCCTGTCCAGCACTCCCCCTGCCTTGCCCCCTCTCTTCCTTGCTGCCCAACGCTCCTCCTCCTTCCTTCCATTGTTGTCCCTGCCTTCCGACCTTCACTTTCATCCGATATTTTTCCAGTTTGCAGGCATCTTCCACAATCAGTTCCTAGACTGTCCAGCACCCATCCTCATCCAAGAAATACCCAATTCCGACATCATTTGTTATTCCAAACCGCCAAAATTCTTCAACCTGTACATCGTTGCCCCAGCACTTCCGACTTGTCACTTTTGCCTTTTTTTTTTCTCCGTTTCCAGCCATCTTTTACGGCTTATCAAAAGGCTGTCCAGCGCCCATTCTTCACCACCTTTCACGGAATTCCGACTCCGTTTGATCTTTCAAATTGACATTTTTCCCTGGCTGTCCAGCGCATTTTTACAGCCTTCGTTTTTACTTTTTCAATTGTTAATTGCTGCCCTTTCTTAGTTGTGATAATATTGGTTGTAATAGGCTAATTTGGGGTGACGACAAGAGTCCGCTCCCTCAAGTTTTCGTCTATTCCTTCCACTATCATTATGGCACATTCACCTACCCCGAGTGAGACTACTCAGGAAACCTTATCCGATCAGTTTCGTCGCATGGATGAGACCCTTTTTGGCCTCGTTCATCGCTTCAATACAGTTATGACGGGCTTTGCTACTATGCAGTCACAGATTGATTCTTTACAGCCTCATGGTCCTGGCAAAGCTCCTGTTTTTCCTTCATTTGGGACTCCCCCTCCATTGGGATTTCCATCTTCCTTTGCTAGTCCACCTGGTGGTGGACCGTTTTTTCCACCTAACCCACCTCCAGATTTCTTTTCACGTCCCCCACTTCCTGAGCCACACTTTGCTCGAGACTTTCGTGATAGGGTACAGCTTGCTACCTATTCCGGTTCCTCTGACGGGAACTTATTAGAGAATTGGTTTGCTAAGCTTGACACATATTTTCAGATCTACTCTAAGACTGATTCTCATAAGATCTAGTTGGCTGCTTTACATTTAGATGGATGTGTCGCCACGTGGTGGCGAGTTTATCGAGCTGATCCTGATGGGGAAGGGCTCCATTTATGGCATATCTTTCGCCGTGACCTCCGTCAGGTTATGATTGATCCTCAGTGGCTCGACCGCCAACGTGATACATTCCGTAGTCTCACTCAGACCAGTGACCTTGCTTCTTATACAGATCAGTTTATGGAGCTTTCTTATCTTTTCATAGATCTACAGCCCACTGAGCTTATTTCTCGTTACATTGCTGGGCTTCGTGTGCTTTACGTTATGATGTTTCTTCCTTCCGTCCTCCCAACTTAAGGCGATGTCTCTTGCCAGTACTTTACAGCATAAGTACTCTGACACCCTTCCTTTTCGCTTCACCCGACCCCGTCCTTCTGCTTCATCTTTTCCCGGTACGTCCACCCCTACACCTGTCCCTTCTGTTCCAACTCTCTCCATTGTCCTTTCGTCTCCTCGTCCTCCGACTCCTCGACCTGCTTTTGTCCGACGTTACACATCTGCAGAGTTCGCTGACCTTCAGCAGAGGCGTCTTTACTTTCGTTGTAAGAGTCCTGACCATTTTGCCCGTGTTTGCCGTCAGCCTCCCCCTACTACTACTGCTGTTTTTTATCATGAGGGCACTACTCCAGATGATTCTGATATCTACATTCATATTTCCAATGAGCCTGACCTATCCTCTGAGCCTTCCACTGATTTATTTCCTGCTACTTGCCATGCTCAGCTTGCCTATGCTACTTGGACAGGGCGTCCTGGTCCTCGTTCCATTCGGTTACGTGTACGTATTACAGGTCGTGAGTAAATTGCTTTAGTTGATACTGGCAGCACTCATTCTTTTATTAGCAGTTATATCACTAGTCGGATCCGTGCTTCACCTGTTCCTGCTTCACGGCCTCTCACAGTTGAGTCTATCAGGTGCTCGAGAGCTTATTACCCGGGCTAGTTCTCATTTACAGCATGTTCAGCAGCGTTATCGAACCTCAGTTGATCGTCACCGCCACCATGTTGAGTTTCAGCTTGGAGATATGGTTTATCTACGCCTACGGTTTGCACGTCATCATTTTGTCCAAAGCCATGCTTCTACCGAGAAGCTTGCACCACGTTATTATGGGCCTTATCGCATTTTGGAGGTTCTTAGTCCAGTTACATATCGCTTACAGCTTCCTGCTTCCACACGCGCCTGTGATGTATTTCATGTCAATTTATTACGTGCTGCTATTGAGGATGACACTCCTTGTGATGCTGAGTTTCCTACTGCTCCAGAGTTATTTCCATTTTTACCTGCTGCTATATTACAGGTTTGTCTATACCATAGTCGACGCCGTCGGCAGATTCAATTTTTGGTCCAATGGGATGGTCATCCTATTGAGGAGGCCACATGAGAGCCTATTGATGTCTTTTATCATACACCATCACTTGCGGATCAGGCTCGTGCTCTTCCTGCACTTGTTGAATCCTCTACATCAGATGTTGTTCTAGCTGTTGATGCATTCTCATTCAGTTTTTTCAGAAGTTGGGTCTATTTTTTGTGCCAGGAAGAGTTAAGGACTCGGCTCATTACATTCGCCGCGTCCATTTACAATTACTTTACTTTATGCATAAGCAGGCCTTGGGCCCTTTTTTATTCATTAGTGACACTTAGACTATATGGTTGGCCTTTGGTCTTATTACTCATTATTGGGCCATTTGGACATATTACTGGAGAGTGGGGGCCTTCTTGGAGGGCGCACTATTTTCCCTCCTAGTTGGGCCCTAGCCACCGGAAGCTTCCTTTTAGGGCTTCCTCTTGGCTATAAGTAGGGAAACTGTCATTTGTTATTCAGCTGATGATATTGATCTCTCTCTTTAGCCTCCTTAACATCTCTCTTTCCTTCTTTCTAGGGTTAAGTCTTGCTTATGTGCTACTTTCATAGCTTAAGTCTTGCTCATAGCTTAGCTCTAGATCAGCTGTGGCTCTATTCGTAACTTATACTCACTAGCTGATTTTGTTGATACCCGTCTAGATGAGTATGCAGTTCTTCTAGATGCATATTTAGGCCAGAACTTATCAGTTGATGCTTCTGTTATTATGCCTACGTATGTTGTTCCATTTGTGGATCATATTATTCTAGATGCGGGGCGAGAGTATAATGCTTTAGTGGATACAGGTAGTACACATTCATTTATTAGCAGTTACATTTCCACCAGGATTCGTGCCACACATGTTCCTGCTTCCCAGCCTCTCAGTTTTGAGGTTGCTCGTTCCCATTCTTTTCCCAGTTTGGGGGAACGCTCTCACAGGTATGATCGGCAGTGGCATTGTTCAATCAAGTGATAGCTACATTGACACACGCATCTGCGACTTGGAAATTTCTCGTTTGGAGGGAAATGGGGGTTAGTTTGGAGGTGCACACATTGTGATGGTCAAGGGTGATTGAAGTGCGAGGTCGTGGAAGCCATTGGGCAAGATAGCGGACTTGCATTGGATGAAGTGTGTGTGGGACACACGAGAGATGAAGAACGGGTCAATAATCACACTTTGGAGACTCTTGGTGATTGGTAAGTGTGATGTTCTACGGGTTTTGCAGTTGGTAAGTCATTTCAGATCAAGTCATTGTAGCTATGGAGTAGTGTATCAGGTTTGTCATCGAGGAGATATACTTCAATAGCCAGTCTGGATAAGTCAAGTCAATTTGTCGTATCAGTATTGCATCAGGAATGCAGATTTCAGTGATGACAAGGTACAGATCGTTTGGCTTGGGCCATGGAAGATCTCACAGGTTCACTTGGAGGGATATTGGCATGCACAGTCATTTGAGGGACTTGATGGTGGCTTTGGAGTTCACATCTCTGAAGCACTATGACATTATTTTTGGTGCAGCCTGGTTCTCTTCACTTGGGTACTATTGTTGTGGATCTCTCTCAACAGACACTTTCCTTTACTCATGCTGCTCAGCATCATTCACTTGCTGGTATTGATTCCCAGGGTGACTACCAGTTGGTTACTGGGAAGCAGTTTATGCGTAGCCTACCAAAGGCTCAAGATGCAGCTCTTCTTTCCATTCAGAGTACATCAGTTGCTGCTTCACTTTCACCATTCGTGGGTCCTCTTCCTCAGGTTGATGCTCCTTCGGATTTATAGGTTGTTGTTGTGTGCCTTGTGCCTATATGCCTTGATTCACAGATATTATATTCAGTTGTCATTCCTGGTTTCATTAATATTCAGGCCGTATACCTTGGTGGTATTTCTACTATTGCTTTTGCGCATACCTCAGATAGCCCTCTTGGTTCGGTGGTTGGTGCAGTATCTTCTCCATTGGTCTCTATATCTCCATCTCTTGAGTCCGTTATGGCTGATGTTCTTGCTGATTTCTATGGGGTTCTTCGCGGGTCCACGTTTGATGGTTCCCTCGCTATTGGTGATCAGGTTGTATCTTCTTTCGCTTTACTCCATGGATCTCTGCTTGAGGTTTGTGAACCGCCTCATGATATTTCTACAGTTCCTTACATGATTCATGCCCCTTTGGCCCTTACCGTTACACATTTTTCATCCGAGGATATTTGCGAGATGGTCACTATTACTTCTCTAGGGTATTTATATGCTGGGATCTTTCTAGATGAGTATACGAGCATCCTTCAGTCTCCTTGTGTTTCTACAAATAGGTTTGCTGTAGTCCATGCCGATGCTATGGATATATGGCATTCCTGGTTATTACGTATAGCTTGGTTTCCATTTGGACATGTTGATTGGTGCTGGTTTTTCCATATTACTGATCGCCTATGGTGCAGATATCTCTATGATTATGCATGTCGCTCTCTATCTGTTCCTTGGATTGTTGCTCATTGTCAGGCTTGGCATATCCTGATGGCTTGGCTTATTGCCTCCGTTCCAGCTACTATTTGTCCAGGTGATCTTCAGATTCCCCGTCATTTCAAGTTGCTCCATATCGCTTGGTCTCCGATGTTGAGTTGCAACTTTGTTCTGGTGTTCTGAGACCATCAGAGTACCTTGAGAGAGTTCCTTCTCCTCTCTTGGATAGTTTTTGGGGATGTTGCCATATATTTCAGTATTGCTCATATGTGCTTTGATACTCATTCCCAGCTACACGTGGATATTGATCTGATGCTTGCTACTGATGTTGGGGATCCTGTTCCTCGTTCCAGTGCATTTCTTCTGTTCCTCACTTGTTCTCCTGGTGTGTCCTTTGGGATTACACTTGTGGCCAGTTCCGATGGGTTATCCGATTCTCCATCCGTTTTTGGTGTATCCTATGATGGATTGGTATGTCCATATGAGGTCTTTCGGGATGAGATTTTGGACTACAGTTTTTCCGTTGAGGCCTCCACTATTTCTAGATTTGTTGCTATTGTTTTTATGCATCATGTCTTTTTAGATGATGCATTGATTTCTTGGACATTCTGGAGCTTTTTGGCATGCTGCTCTTCTCGTGATAGGGGCCTTGTACCGTGTGCCATCGCTACTTCTCATTCATGGGCCTTATGGATATACCTTGGGCTTTTGACCATGCTGGTGCACATTTCTCCATTTTAGCTATCCTTTGTCAGGATGATGATCCATGTTTCCTGGCATATCGCTTGCTTTTCCATGCTACTACAGCGTGCATGTCATCCTGCTTATGTTCCTACTCCTTGGTGCTAGTCTTCCGATGCTGCTATCTTTTCTTGGGGCACCTATATCACTGAGTTTGCACATAAGGTTGATGGTTATGTGTATGATGCGACTATTCACGATGAGTGTCCATCTCTTTTCCAGTTTCCTTATTAGCTTCCCGTTGCTGATGCAGTTCTACCTTCTCGGGCTTTTTGGATACCTTGGTATGATGTCCCTATCTTTTGGGCTGATCCTCTACTATCTTGGGCATTACAGATACCTTGGCATTCCTGGTTGTTGCTTGATCTTCTTCTGGTTCCTTGGCATTCCTGGTTGTTCCATATTGCTTGGTTTCAGATGACGCAACCGAGATGTTCTCTTCGTCGCCATGATGTTGATCCTGAGCTGTTCCCTTTCTTACCAGCTGCCATTCACCAGGTTCGCCTTCACCATAGTCGATGCTGCCGGCAGATTCGGTTTTTGGTCCGGTTCGATGGTCGTTCTGTTGAGGAGGCCACATGTGAGTCTATTGATGTCTTTTATCATACACCATCACTTGCGGATCAGGATCGTGCTCCTCCTGCACTTGTTGATTCCTCTACATCAGATGCTGCTCTAGTTGTTGATGCACCAGGGCTTGATGCTGTTTGATCCAGTTTCTTTTCGGCAGTTGGGTCTTTTTCTATGCCGGGGAGAGTTATGGAGTCGGCTCATTACATTCGCCGCGTCCATTTACATTTACTTTACTTTATGCATAAGTAGGCCTTGGGCCCTTTTTTATTCATTAGTGACACTTAGACTATATGGTTGGCCTTTGGCCTTATTATTCATTATTAGGCCATTTAGACATATTACTAGAGAGTGGGGGCCTTCTTGGAGGGCGCACTATTTTCCCTCCCAGTTGGGCCCTAGCCACCGGAAGCTTCCTTTTAGGGCTTCCTATGGGCTAGAAGTAGGGAAACTATGTCATTTGTTATTCAGCTGATGATATTGATCTCTCTCTTTAGTCTCCTTAATCTCTCTCTTTCCTGCTTTCTAGGGTTAAGTCTTGCTTATGTGCTGCTTCCATAGCTTAAGTCTTGCTTATGTGATGCTTTCATAGCTTAGCTCTAGATCAGCTGTGGCTCTATTCGTAACTCTCTGCAACAACTTAGAGTTGGTAACGTTGTGTGTAAAGCAATCATCAAACAAAATTATGACAGCTTGGCCACCAACAATCTCATTCATCCAAATCAATTCATGGGGGCCAAAACTTGTTGTGTTAAAACAACCATTGCTCACAAACACAATCCTTAGCAAATGAAATTAATAGTATTAACTATGCTAGAGTTACCTAGAGTCTTGATAGAAGCCCCTTCAGCATGCCTCCCTTTCTTCAGGCATTCCTTTGCTATATGACTCAATTCCATCCAATTAAAGCACAAATTATCACTTTTAGCTTTAGTGAAGGACTCCTAGTTCATCCTTTCTTTGATCTACTAGACCCTAATGAAGTTTCCTTCACTTTTTCTATTCCTTGCTTCGAAAAGAATGCCTTTTTTCCCGTTTCTTCGGGTTGCCCCACCAACTCGGGCTTAGGCACCATACCACTATCATCGTATATGCAGGCATAATGAATGGCATCCTTGAGGATAAGAGCCTCCTAACCTCGAGCTGAAAATCTTTAGGTAAACCCCAAAATAAAATGCAATTTTACCAAGGCAAGATCTATCCTAGTTGCAAAACAAGAATATATCTCTTGGAAATCTTGCAAATACTGATCAAGGGACCGATTCCGCATTTGTGTCGTCGCATACAAACAATAGAACTCGAGGTCCTCCAAAATGGATAAAAAGACCGCCTTGAAGGCCTTACAAAAGCCCTCCAATGTTTAAGGGGCCTCAAATTTCCCTCTCAAATCTTGCCACCATGTGAAATATTTGCCTCGCAAGTACATAATGGCCAAGTTCATCTTCTTATCATCTATGGAGTCATGCATGGAAAAGTGTGATCAAGCCATGACATGACAATATCAAGGGATCTATCCTCCTTTTCTCCCGAGAACATCTCAAGTGTGAACAAGGGATAATGCAATAGTTGCCTTAATTGCATCAATTCCCTACCTCATGTTGCTCCTTTGCATGCCTGGCCTGCATATTGACAATCTATTGTTGTAGATTGTTGATTGCCAACATAAGAGTATCATGATCACAAATAGAAGCAGCTACCATAACTTCTATAGGAGGAGACATGGGTTGTGTGGATTGATTATGATCCATGTCCAAGAGGTAAAAAGAGGCCCATGCACGTCTATATGAACCACTTGCCCTTTGTACTACTTGTAGAAATCTCCATCGTACACTTCGCACAAAAAGCATGCCTTTGTAGAACGAGAAGGGAGACGTCTTATCGACGCCCTACAAAGTTCTTCCACACGTGCCTTTTGGGGGACATTCATTCCTTGTGCTCCACCTCCCCTCATCGATGACTTACAGACTTGGACCACATATGCCACCTCACTATACATTATACCTGTTGATTCACCCATCTCATGTCCCCACACCCACTGGGGAATTCACCTTCTTCACTCCCGACATGATCTACGCAGCCATTAAGAGACTGAAGACTCACCGTACCAGAGATATTGAGGACCTCAAATCTGAATAATTGATCCAAGTTGTTATCCCACTCTCTCCTATCTTAGCCACTCTTCTCAACCGTTCTATCATTTCTGGTTTCCCCTCTTCCTAGTGTACTAACATTATCTACCCCATCCACAAAAATGGTGACCTCATGATGAACCCTGGTAACTACTGTACCATCATGATTGGGCATATTATTACAAAGTTGTATGGCACTATTCTTCACTCAGCGATTAGTTCAAAGGCAGAGATTCAAAGATTACATGTTATGGATCAGGCAGGTTTCCATGCTCATTATTCCACTACAGACCACATCTTCACTCTTCGAGCTATCATCGAAGGTAGCTAGACATAGCAGACAGAGGGTATACTATTGTTTTGATTCTATCCCACATTCCCTTCTCATTCAGAGGCTTCAAGACCTTGTCTTCTCCATTGATACCATCATCTGGGTTGCTTTCAGAGTGATGACGAAATTTGCCTAGTGTGCTCACTATCCAAGATAGAGTCCGAGGAGCGCTTCTTTTTCAAATGTCCAATATACTATGAGATCAGAGGGCGATATCATTGTCTTTTTCAGGACACACCAGTCACTTTGAGATCGTTGTGTTGCGCTCATGATTAGAAAGATGTTACTTCTACAGATCTATTCCAGCCAGCTCAATCCAGTCACTCTGACACAGCTTCGGATCACATCCTTCTTCTCTTGCAAGAGGTCACCCATTGATCCAAACTCAGAGGATAATTAGGTTGATGATGACTCCCAACACAAAGACGTGAGACGGCGTACCACCCATATTCATGTTGCTCATAGAATCATTGACAAAAGGACACACACACTTCATAGACGACAACCTAGACAATGTCACCAACACACATTGCCTCTAGCTGCAATCTCCATTATAGCATCCTTAAAGCAGTAGGATTTGATTTGATTTCATAATTTTATGATGCACATATACATGTATACCATCATCACCACCATACTTACATTTTAATTAGCAATTATCAAATATTGGTAGCTATTAGATGGTAGTCGTTTCCAAACAGCTACACCCCACATATGTTTTATTTATTGTTAGGGGAGACGTTTTACATGCTCCTATTTGCACCAAACATTGGTATGTCTTATATGCCTTTTGGCATGGAAAAGACGTTAATAAATCTCTCTCTCTCTCTCTCTCTCTCTCTCTCTCTCTCTCTCTCTCTCTCTCTCTCTCTCTCTCTCTCTCTCTCTCTCTCTCTCTCAATAGTTTGAAGTTTGATATCCAGTTGACCTTGTAAATGGTCGTGTTTTCCCACCATATATATTTTTGGACTATTGCATAGTGATCAACTATAGCTTAGTTTTCTTATCTGGTTGATGGCATTGTCTCATCTTGTTTCCATCATATTTGGATGTACTAACTTTTTTTGGTATTATATGCCTTTTGGCATGAAAAAGGCGTTAATACAACTTTCTTCTTCTTCTCTCTCCCTCCCTCTCTCTCTCAAGTCCTCTCCCACCCTCCCTCTCTTTTTCTTTTTTTTTTCTTTTTTGTTCTTTTTTTTTTAAGGGGGGAGTCTTAAGATCATGGTAGGATACTACAATGAGAATATTGAAAAACTTACGAGTGCAATCAAATAAAGCTTTATTGTTTGCCTCTTTATCTAACTACAAAAGTTAATTTTTTATAATGAGGTTAACAAACTATCATATCATCAATCTCCACATACACCCAATCTATATCCAGAGATTTTAGGGCCATGAATATTGAAAGATTTGCCTATAGTCTACAAATCCGTGTCTCTTTTTTTAAGATTGAAATTTTTTATGTGAGACAATAGCAAATTAACATTGAAGACTTTTTCCATTCACCCATACACATTTATTTGATGGAATGATCATTATCTGACAAGAAATTATCAAAGATCAATCCATACAATCGACCCATGTCCAAGGAGGAGAAATGTACATTAGAAGATATGTGCCATTACCATCTTAGCATAAGAGTTGTAAAAAAGAAAATTCCTTCAAGAAAAACTTCCTTCTTCAACTATAATTACAGTTTAACCTTGAACGTGATTTTTAGTCACATAACATCACTACATGCTCTAATATATTGACGATTCAAATTTGCAAAACAAGTACTTTAGTCCACTGTGACATATGCTAACTTGTTCGTGAGATAAATCAAACGAAATTTTTTTGTTATTTCGTCCTATCTATATGCACTTCAGATTTAGACAGGTCTCATCTAATTAAAGAAATCATTTTCAAAGACTTGATTTCAACATGGTCGACTTTACAATATTCTATACCACAATGAATTAAGCTTTTTGCTATTAACAACCGATGGGAAATACCGAAAGGGCTTCAAATTGTTCTAGTTTGCTACATCTCTATCCTCATACGTATCCAAAACCAAAAATAAACACTTCAATTCTCTTTCAAATTGAAATGTCATATAATAAATTTACCTTCCATGATCTTCAATCTTCTCTAAAACAATGCATGGTCCTTTGGGAACATTGCAATTACAGGTTCCATCCTGGAAAACCATAATTCAGACATATTCTCTAAAATTTGCAAGAGCAGTCACGCCAGCGGATCCTGTGCACCTTCCATTTGAAAGTCACCGTAGACTAATAACAGGCTAACTGCTTCTGATAATGGTCACAAACTCCATGGCGTTTCCCCTGGATGCCTCCAGTATAGCCAAATTAGTTGTGAAGCAGGAAACTTTGATTTTCAAAGAATATTCAAGAGAGACCCACATGTTAAAAACTTCACATATGCGACTGCCGAGTTGTTGATGCTCAATCATTTCACCAACATCGAGGTAGCAAATTTATGCATTGGAACAAAGTATCATAAGCTCACATCCTAAGCTAAGACAAAATCTTGTTTACCTATGTTAGAGAAGTAGGTTTAGGTCAGGTTTAGGGCACTTTTAAGTTGTTTTAGGTTAATACACTGAAAAGTCATCGTTGAAAGCGTTGCATCTTTTGTGATTGACAATGTTTCAGAACTGCATCCGTGCGTCTTGTTCATGTAGAGACTACAGGCTACGCCTCATTTCAACATTAATTCAATAAAGCATGTAGTTAGTTATCTCTCTCTCTCGTTCTTACTCCGTGTGCAATGCTGCTATGCAAACTGTAATATGGTATCAGAGCCATCTCTCACTTTACTCAGTGTGTTATAGTGTGGCTATCCTGTGCTGCTGGCTGATCGAATCATCAGAGCGACGATCCTCTTGTGCTGGCTCAGCGCACCACTAACATGCCTACACGGATCAGGCTGCGCACTCACTTCTACACCTCCTCTTCCGCTCTATGTGACACATCATTCCTACATGATGTAGTCTGCCAGTCTGCCTACGAAATCTTATGGATTTCTGTTAGAAGCGTGTGTGTTTGAAAACTCCCCACAGGGTGCGATCAATTGGTCCGCTCAACTGTCAGCGATCTGCCTGAATAAGAGAGAGAGAAGAATCGTTACTATTCAGCCATCTGAGGTTTTACAACAACTCTCGATGCACGACCTGTCTGCCCACTGCCCACAGAACCTAATGATCTGTCTGTTTTGATGCTACTGATCTGTAGAAAACGAACATGGTCTGGATGACAATGAAGATGGAAGTGATGTGAACAACCTATGGTGAAATAATGGCAAAACTCAGTCCAGGTGGTTACATGTTCTACCATTCAAGCTGCTCTATGAAAGTGAAGGACTTCTGTGGAAGCTTGGAAGTTGTGTGATCTGCTCTAGTGGGGGCATTGTTGACTGTGTGAAAATGTTCATGAAAGATGACACGGATAACTACATGCTCCTGCTGTGATTTGAATGTGTCAGAGACCAACCTTGGTCATTCTTCTTCATGGGCTGTTTGACAACGTTGCTGACTGGGAGTACCAATGTGCTCTAGTGGAAACTATGGCTGCGTGATGATGAACTCCAGTGGGAGTGATGATTGTTTGAAATGGGCTTCAATGGAAGCTGCCTGTATGTAGAGCTTTCAAAAGATGATTCTGCACGTGGAGACTATTCACATGATGAAACATTGTTTTAATATTATGTGTTTAGTCAACGTTGTTTAGTGATGACAGTTGGTTAGCGATGACAGTAAGTTATGGATATCACCATGTTAGTAAGTAGGTAGGTATATGTAAGATGTGATCAAAGAATTATCATGCCTGATAGATTCTTGATCAAGTGGGAGTGTTAGAGAAGTAGGTTTAGGTCATGTTAGGTTTAGGGCACTTTAAGTTGTTTTAGGTTAATACATTGAAAAGTCATCGTTGAAAGCATTGTGTCTTTTGTGATTGACAACGTTTCAGAACTGCATCCGTGGGTCTTGTTCATGTAGAGGCTACGCCTCATTTCAACATGTATTTAGTTATCTCTCTCTCTCTCTCTCTCGTTCTTACTCCGTGTGCAATGCTGCTATGCAAACTGTAATAACTTGCATAGATTCAAATGTCAGGAGGCCAATTTCCACACGGAGCTTGTCCAATTACAACTACCCATTACGAACTGTCTGCCTTGTTGCAAAAATAATTTGGAATTTCATTACATATGGCATATTACGTAACAGCCACTTAAAGAGCGGATCTTGAATCGTATGCACTCCATAATGGGAAGGTGTAAATAAATGCACCAAATAGCATGACAGTTGCCGTGTAGAAGCAAAGGACTCTTAACCACTAGACTGGAAGATCTCAAAATAATCAAATCAGCCAGCACAAGCCTCGTGGCAATTAGACAGCCAGTGGTAATTGTTATATATGAACAGCCTAACCCGTTTGTCAAACTTATTACATTTTGCATCACACAATTTTGACGAATCTTTCAGTGTACTAATCAGCAGCGCCCAGTGAAAGTAAAATCTAAGACTCATCAATCCTTCTTTGTGGAAAGCTATGATAACAGTATTACTTTGATTCTGGGTCAATAGGAAGATGTAGCCTAGCCCAGCCCTTCAACATTGTAATAGGCCCTTTACTGGCACTGAACCAACACATGGAAGACTTGATTACTTACCAAAGACCACCGATACAGAACCAAAAAAAAGTGTAACATTCTTAAACTCACTTAAGAAAATTGTTGTATCAAACTGCAAAAAAACATGGTACTGTCACCTGATAGTTCATATATGCCATCCTGCGAGGTCAACTTATATTATCACCATCAAACAGACAAAAAACCTGCCGCAATCAAGGCTGTCAGCATTCTATACTGGACAGAGATCGATAAGGACAACAGATTAACAAGGCATGTACCTATCTGAATATGAAACCTACATCCCAATCACATGTATTGTTGAAATACCTAGAGGGATACTGCATCACGTGTATAGTTGTAACAACGTAGGGACACGCTGAAACCTTGATCTAGAAAGCTCCAGCTCCTTTAATCACCATGGAACTTCCCTTGCCTAAATTGACCGTCAAACTCTTGCATAATTTTGTCTTCGACGGCGCCTGTATCCCCATGAGGAGTCATAATGCCTTTCACATTAAGAATGAGGCACGAATTGAGATAATGATGCCAAGGACACAACTACTGCTGCTAGGCCTTACCTCCCCACATGCAAAGTAGAGTAATTGTGTAACAACCCATGAGCTACCACCCATGAGCTACCAGGACACAGCGCAGCACTCAAGGACAGATTACCAAACGCTGAAAGACCAAGTAGACAAGGCAAACAACCTCGGTCAACAGGTGGAATCACTGGAAAAAGACTAGACGAATAGTAACGAAACTCCCACTTGATATGAAATATAAGTTACCCAATCGCCGGCAATGAGTGTGTCAATGCAGCACACGGAATAAAATTAGTAAATCTGGTACCAAAGAGGGAGGTAAACAAGCTAAAGAAAGATGTCAACCAGCTGACCAAATGTTGAGTGTGGAAGCAAGTAGGCAAATTAGCGCTATCAGGTGTAAGTAGCTAGCTGACCAGTACTAAGAAGCCACCATCTGCTGCTAGAAGGACCGCGAGCACCTGCACTGCAGCTATTCTCGAGATGGTCGAGAAATAAAGTAAGTTTTCACTTAATTGTTACATCTGGCGCACGGCAAATGTATTCCAACATAAATAAGAAGATAGCAGGATGATGATGTTCTTAGCTCATTAGGGACTTCAGGGTACATTTGCCACTCAGCAGACTGACTTAATGTCGAATGAGGGACTGCATGCATAGCGAAATGATAAAACTCCTTCAACCCGCAAAATTTACTCAAATACAGCAAGCAAGGATAGAAGCCTCCCTGTTAATATCATTTTTTCTATTTCTTTGTTGAATTTTAAGCGAATGCATTCACAAGTTCAGTAAAATCTTTGAGTTCACATATATTTTGATCCATCAATTCAATACATCATAGATGATCTCGTCTTGAATGTGGTAGGATGCAGCTCTGCATAAACTTCCACTGGGTGACAGACACTTACGAAGCGCCACTGACTCGAAGCTTTCATCATAGACTAACTGCCTAAGGAAGCCAAAACTAATTTTAAAAAAACTGTGAGGAAGAATTCAAGCATTCGGACACCAATGATCATGCAGCCTCCATATCTGCAGAGAACTGGCCAAGCAACACCATATGTAACGAGAGAAGTGTGATTTCTGATTCCAATATACAATGTGAAATATTTACAACAATGAACTATCTCCCACTGAGAGATTCATATAAAGAGTTCATTCTGCGACAAATGCAGAGAATGCCACACACAGCATTTAGAATATCGTTCACGAAAGAAAAAGCCTTGACAAGGCATTCAAAGCCACCAATAGTACACAGTACCACGTCTTGGTGGTGCACAAAACCACATCATCAACATTGTAGCGCAACTTCTTCTGTAGCAGGATCTAACGCAACTTCAAAGTTAGCAAAGGATCAAAGATCGTTGTTAACAAAGGATAAAAAAGAAATGTTAATGCGACAAATTAGAAATATTAGCACGGGATCAAATGCAACATCCTCTGTGGAGATAATTGTAAAATCTATGAATGCATATATTTGAGTAAGCTTATTTTTCATACACTGGTGTTGCAGCCTGTCCAAGCTTTGGTGTATAGCAAATCAGAAGCACATGGACCATCTCTCCACTGCTCAAGTTCTGATATTATCTGGTACTAAAAACAATCCAAAAGAAGATGATTTCAAAGACCACGACAAACTTCGCCGTAAATATGTACCTTCGATCATTGATTTATTGAAAATGACACCAAGGACAGACGCCCAACTTTTTGCACATCAGAATGGTCTTACGGCTATGCAAAAGAGCAAAAAGTCTAGCCTGCCCAGACTATGCTATGTCTACAGTACAAACCTACATTAAGAAGGGGGCATACAATCTTCGATGCATCATTCATCCAAGATGTATTTGCGTTTCCAACTTCATGCATGCAACTGGGGATTTCATGGCCAATTTCTGACTCATGTGGCTTAACATTTTCCCAATTCTCCTTTGAAGCTACAGAAATTAAAGCTTTAGTTCTGCTTGCATGCAGAACAGCGAACAGTGAAACAAACAACAAGGCTCTCACACTATTTAATTAACTTACTTGTGATTAAAAAAACATTTCTCAAAAGTTAAATAGATCAACAGATGAGCTCCATAATGGGAAGGTGTCAATAAATGCACGACATAGCATAATATTCGCCGTGTAGCAGCAAAAGACTGTTATACACTAGGCTCGAAGATCTCAAAATAATCACTTCGGCCAGCACAAGCACCGCGATTAGACAGCCAGTGGTAATTCTTATATATGAACAGCCTAAACGTGCTTGTCAAACATATTACATTTTGCCTCACAAAGATTTTGACGAATCTTTCAGCAAGTAGTTGTGCATACCACTTACATAAAAATTACCACTATTCAGCAGCGCCCACTGAAAGCCAAAAAAACCCCTTCACTAAGACTCATCAATCCTTCCTTGTGGCAAGCTATGATAACAGTATGTACTTTGATTCTGAGTCAATAGAATGTAGCCTAGCCATGCCGTCAACGTTGTAATAGGCCCTTTACTGACTGGAAACCAACAGATGAAGACTTAATTAGTTATCAAAGACTACTGACACAGACACCGGAAAACAAGCTGATGAATCGTAGCTTTGGTATTTAAAAAAGGTTACCAGTTGCCAGCCAATGAGTGTGTCAATGCAGCAGAGAGAACGAAATTAGCAAATCTGGTATCAAAAATGCCGGTCAACAAGCCAAAGAAAGAGGTCGAGGCACTGACCAAATATTCTGAAGTGTAGAAGCAAGTAGGTAAGGAAGAGCTGTCAGGTGTAAGTAGCTAGCTGACCAGTAATAAGATGCAGCTGTCTGCTGCCAGGAAGACTGAGCACCTGCACTGCAGCTATTCTTGAGATGGCCGAGAAAGAAAGTCAGTTTTTAGTTGATTGTTACACCGCAAATGTATTCCAACATAAATAAGAAGATAGCAGGATAATGTTGTTCTTAGCTCATTAGACATTTGCAACTCAACAGAATGACTTAATGTCAAATGCAGGACTGCATGCATAGCGAAATGATAAACTCCTCCACCGAATTTCCGGAAAAATTTACCCAAATACAGCAAGGATAAAAGCCTCCCTGTCAATCTCTTTTTTTCTATTTCTTCTTGTATTCTAAGCGAGTGCACTGACAAGTTCAGTAAAATCTCCGAGTTCATATATGGTTCGATCCATCAACTCACTACATCATAGTCTTGAATGTGGTAGGACGCAATTCTGCGCAAACTTCCACTGGATGACCGACCCTAAGCACCACAGACACAAAGCTTTCATCATAACCTGTGTGCCCACGGCAGCCAAAACTACTGAAAAATAAGCAACCTATAAGGAAGAATTCGAGCATTCCGACACCACCAAGTGATCTTGCAGCCTCCAGATCTGCAGAGAAGTGGCCAAGAAACAGCATCTAACAAGACACAGTGATTTCTTATTCTAATATGTGAAATATATTCAACAATGAACTATTTACCACTGAGAGATTCATATAAAAGATCAATAATACACAGTACCATGCTAAAAGATCAATATTACACAGTACCATGTAGCATGCTAAAGTCCTCAATAGTACACAGTACCATGTCCAGGTTGTGCACAAAACCACATCAACAACTGACCTATCAGCAGCATTTCACATAAACAGAAACGCTAATGCTTCATCATTTGGGTCAGAATCATAACTTCATAGCACATCTGTGCCAGAATCTTATGTAACTTCAAAGTCAGCAAATGATCAAAGATCGATGTGTTAACAAAGGATCAAAAAGTAAATGTTAACACAGGATCAAATGCAACAAATTAGAAATGTTAACAAATGCACCATCCTCTGGGGAGATAATTACAAAATATATATGCATATATTTGAATCAGCTTATTTTCCATACTCTGGTGTTGCACCCTGTCCAAGCTTTCATGTATAGCAAATTAGAAGCACATGGACCATCTCTTCACTTCTCAAGTTCCGATATCATCTGGTACTAAAATATCCAAAACAAGATGATTTGAAAGACAACGATAAACTTCGCCATACGTACATATCTTCAATCATTGGATTATTTGAAATGACCCCAAAAGAAAGCTATTACATAACATATTATAAACAGAAGGCATGTTTACAGTCAAACTCACCAAGAAGAGCCATGTCAGCTTTTTGCACATCAGAATGGCTTATGCCGTGCAACAGAGCAAAAAGTCTAGACTGCTACATTGAATTGAATGAACTAATAGACTAGTGATTTCAACCTTCCAAGTGGAACTACAAAACTATCCTCAAAATTTGAAATCATATTAGACATCCTTTTTAGATTTCATCTGACACTTTTCAGACTATGCAATGATGATCAAAGCACCTAAAAAATGTTTATTATTCTCACTTCATACTTGCCACCAAAGGTTTTATGGTCAATTTCTGACTCATGTGGCTTGACCTTTTCTCAATTCTCCTTGGAAGCCTCAGAAATTTAACCTTTAGTTCTGCTTGCATGCAGAACAAATGGCCAATTTCTGACTCATGTGGCTTGAACCTTTTCCCAGCTCTCCGAAGCTACAGAAATTCAACCTTTAGTTCTACTTGCATGCAGAACAGAGAACAGTGAAACAAAAAACAAGGGTCTCACACTGTTATTTAACCTGCATGTGAATTAAAAAAATCATCATCAAAATTTATAATAGATCAACGGATCATCATGGATTGAATACGATAAATTCCTATCAAATACTGACCATGCAATGTTGATCTAAACACACCTAAGACGTATTTGCTGGTCTCCTCATTTCAAACTTTCCACTGGACATTTCCTGATAATTGGACATTTCCTAATCATTAAACGACTATTAGGAACTTGGACAAAGATCAACACAATGGTAGGATGACTCTGGATCTCCACCCACTATCCTGTACTTGGCTCTCCACCCACAGGCCACCATATAGCTTGAAGGACCAGCGTTTGACCTCCAAGGAGATCATGCACACCTCTCACATGCACAGTTACCACTGTGCGTGTGGAGCACTTAGGTCCTACTCAAGTCTAGGGACCCACCCTTAGTTACTAAGGGTGCCCTATGGATATAGACCAAGCCCTCTTAGATCCTAGTACCTAAGAGTTATTATCCCAAACTACGGGGCTGAGTGTCACCCCGCCCGAATCCCTTCGGGAATAACGAGTCCACGTACCCTTGTTGAAAGGAGCTTTCGTCCTCAAAAGCAAAATCTTCAAGGATGAAATCAAGATACCTGTTGCGAAGCTTGCTTACAGACACCCAAGTTGACTCTTCTTGAAACCCATCCTTCCACTTGACTAAAACTTCTCGAAAGACCGCATGACGAGTTTTGCAGTTTCGGACATTCAACATTTCCTCTGGTTTGTGTCGCAAGGATTTAGGTTCCTCAAAGTCTATTAGGGTTTGTTCTGAGACAATATTGTCTCCTCCTCGCATCACCCGCTTCAGTCGACTGACATGAAAGACCAGATGTACTTTTGCGGATTTTGGCAAAGCCAGCTGGTAAGTAGTATTGTGAATGGACAACAATACCTCGGGGACAACTGAGGGCACTTACCTGTCCTTAGAGTGGTAGAGTCTTCAAGAACTTTCAGACACACCCGATCACCTTCTTGGAAGGTAATGTGAAAATTGTCAACATTTCCTAGCTAGTTTGAGGCCTAAATTGGCTAAAATTGTAAATAGTTTTGGTTCTGGAGTTTCACACGTGTGAACCAGGCCACAATGTTTTTATTTACTGTATTTTTTCAGTATGATGAAGTGTCAAACTTCATACCCTTCAAAATGAGACCATTTTGATGTATTTTGGTCATATAAGCCATTTTTAGCTATTTTTCCTATATAGGAAATATCTAGGGTCAAGTACCTTCTAGAGAGAGGAGAGAGAGTCATCTTCCTCATCCATAAATAGTAGGGAAGTCGTGGAGAACAGGTTGGAGAAACCTTTTGTATGCTTCATTGAGATCAATAGATCATTGTCATTGTTTCTTCCTCCATTGAGAGCATTGTTGTGTGTATTGTCTTCAAGCTATTGTGTATGATCTTAGGTGCTTTCCAAAAGTGATAGGCTGATGTATTATGGACTGTATAATGCTATTTTGGGCCGCACTTGATGTTTATGGAAGTTTCCATTTGTGATAAATGCTTTTTGATCAAGTTCTTTGCATTCTAGGTAGCATAGAATGTGTTGCCAATTCCTAGCTTATGTAGTTTGGAGTGCAAGCATTCAAGCCAATGATCTTGGAGTTTAGATCCACTTAGGATCTGTATTTTTCACATGGTATCAGAGCTGGTTGGCTTCTATTTACAGTAAGTATTCCATTTTTGGTGATATTTGGATGTTTGATCAAGTTCTAGCATGATTTTGCATTGCTTTGTTGATCAAATCTTACTAACCTTTGTTTTGTGAGTTGAACTTGTGGATCAAAAGCATATTTCAGGTCTATTGAAGATCAGAGGCTGAAAAGAAACTATTTTGGATTAGATCATAACACCTAATCATTTGTGATTGTGAGGCTTGTGCATATTCAATACTAACAATGTTCTTTTCAATCCTATTGTTGACAATCTCCATTCTTGGATGAACACTCTCCTTAAGTGGATGAAACTTCTCCTTAAGTGGATGACAAATGCTCTTTTGAGTGAGTTGTAATTCTCCTAAAGGCTGAGCAAAGCTCCCATTTGGATGAAAGATCCCCTTTTTTGGGTGAACATATTGTAAGCTCCATTGTGAAGAGCATATTGTAAAGATTGTCATCAATTTTGGCATAAATTTTGGTGTACTTTGTTGAGCATGTAAGTAACTCTCCTTATGTAATTTGATTGGAGCATTTGCTGGAAGGTGTTAACCATTATGCAAGTGTGTTTTCAGGTTCTTAACAGGTTGAGGAACATTCTCATGTGAAGTGATCTTAGATCTACATCTAAACACCAAGATTTGACAAGATAGTGAAGCTAGTCTTGTGATTCACTAAGTGTGCTCATTCATTCACCTCTAAATCTTGTATTTATCACTTGCTGGAGTTTATAAACTTTTAGAAGTATGGTTTACATGTGGTTTTACAGGTTGAATCAATATCTTAGTGTGTTGATCATATGTTGATCAAGTTTGTTCATTACTAGGTAATCTTGGCATCCTAGTTTTGGGTATTTTCTAAGAATGCAAGTAACTCTTCACACCATAACTTGATTTGGTCACTTGCTGGAAAGTTTGAGAGCTTAAGCAAGAGTGTGTTCAGGTTGGTTTGATTTTGTAATCCATTCTTAGTGTGTGCAAAGTGTTGCATGTGTTTCAATCTTCCTTTCTATGCTTGGAAACCATCTAGGTTCAAGATAGAAGTGTTTTAGGGTCCTAAATCTTCATAGATCTCTTTATCTATCATTTGTTGAGAGAAAAGTGAGTGCTAAGTGCTTTAGGACAGAACCTAAAAGTTGAAGAAACATTAGAATCATGGCTTCCAATGGTGGGATCATGCTAGAGTCTAGTGAAAGGTTGAGTTCATCAAACTACTCTACTTGGAAAGTGAGGATGGAGTCCTTACTTGAGTTGAATGAACTCATGGACATAGTTGCAGAAATTGAAGAGAGACCTCTCACACTTCAAGAGCAACAAAGGTTTGATAAGAAGGCCAAAAGGGCTCTTCATATCATTAAAATGAATGTTACAAATGAACTTCTCAAGGAAGTTGGAAAGTGTCAAAGTGCAAGTGAGGCATGGAATGCCTTAAAGAAGCTCTTTGAATCAAAGTCCACATCTAGGGTATTGACCCTAAGGAGACAAATATTTTCTAGTAGGCAAAGAGAGGGTGAAAGTGCTCATGCATTTATCTTGAGAGTTAAGTCCCTAAGTGATGATTTAGCATGCATTGATGAGAACATAAAAGATGGTGAAATAGTCCAAGTTATGTTGAATGGTTTGCTAAATGAACATGCTAACCTTGTGCAAAGTTTTGCCATTCAAAGAGTCTTGCCAAGTGTGGTTGACTTGCAAGAAATCTTATTGGCTGAAGAACATAGGTTGCAATCAAAGCTTGATGGTGCATCCTTGCAAGGTGGAGGTGAAGAGGCTTTCTTCACAAAAGGCAAATTCAAGGGCAAAGGTAAAGGCAAAGGGAAATGGTCCAAAGGTGGTAACTTTGATCATGATGATCACTCTTCCTCTTCCTCTTCTACTAAGAACAATAAGTCAAAGTTCAAGTGCTTTTATTGTGGGATAAAAGGTCATTTTGCAAATGAATGTTATAAGAAGAAAAGAGAGCAAGGAGAGAGGCAAGGAAATCTTACAATAGATGAGGAAGAACATAACACATGTGAATCACTTGTTATGACTTCAAGTTTGTTAGCCAACATAGATGATAATGATCCTTGGTGGATTGATAGTGGAGCCTCATCTCACATGACAAGACATAAGGAATACTTTACATCCTTATTGTCTTATGAGGGAGAAGGTAACATCATCTACACTGCAAATGATGGTCAATGTGACATCAAAGGCATAGGCACTATTCCTATTTCCCTTTCAACAAATAGGAAAGCAAATCTTGAAAATGTTTTGTACATTCCTTCAATCACTAAGAATTTGCTTAGTGTAAGTCAAATGATTGACAAAGGACTTGATGTGGAGTTCATTGGAGATGCATGTTTGATAAGTAAATGTGGATCCTTGATTGCTCAAGGTAGGAGGCATGGTAAACTTTTCAAGCTTGATGCATGTGTGATCTCTAATCATGAAGGATGTATGGCTAGGGAGCAATTGACAAACCAAGAAGTTTGGCACAAGAGGTTGGGCCATCCCAACTTCAAATCTTTGGAGGTAATGGCAAAGAAAGAGCTTGTTCTTGGTCTCCCTAAAAGTCTTGTTGCAAACAATAGTGTTTGTGAACATTGTGCCTTGTCCAAATCTCATAGACTTGCTTATTCTAGATCTACTTCTAGATCTAAAGAAGCTTTTCAACTTGTGCATTCTGATATTCATTCTTCTAGTACAACTAGCAATGGTGGGGCAAAGATGTATGCAACTTTCATTGATGACTTTAGTAGGTATACTTGGATCTATCTTCTTAAAAGTAAGGATGAAGTGTTTGCTGCATTTGTCAAGTTCAAGAATGAAATGGAAAACCAATTCAATACAAAGATCAAATGCTTAAGATCTGATAATGGAGGGGAATACACCTCAAATAGGTTCAAAGACTTTTGTATAGCACATGGGATTAAGAGGGAGATGTCTAGTCCTAGGACTCCACAACAGAATGGAGTGGCCGAGAGGAAGAATAGAACCCTTTGTGAATGTGCCAAGGCAATGAGACTACATGCTAATCTTGCTAAGTCTTTTTGGGGGGAAGCTTTAGCATGTGCTAACTATCTATGTAATAGATGGACAAGTGCTTCCTTGGATGGTAAAACTCCTCATGAGGTTCTTTATGGTAGAAGGCCGAGTGTCAAGCATTGTAGGATCTTTGGATGTACATGTTTTGTCAATATCACACTTGATGATAGAACTAAAGAAGATCCTTCATCAAAGAAGGGTGTGTTTGTTGGCTATAGTGAAGTAAGCAAGGCTTACAAAGTGTACATTCCTTCTACAAAGAAAGTTGTCATAAGTAGGGATGTCATCTTTCATGAAGAGAATGTTTCCAATGTTGTTGATGTTGATGTTGATGTGCCTACTAATCATCATGATGTGCAAGATGTCTTGGATGAAGATGGAGATGCCACTCCAAAGCAAACTTCAAGGAAGACTCAAAGGCAAAGGGCTAAGCCATCAAGGCTAACCTATGATGAAAAAGGAAAGCAAGTGGTGGACAACTCTAACTTTGCTTTTCTTACCTCTTTTGATGAACCAACTTGTGTAGGTGAAGCAATTCAAAAGAAGGAATGGATCCAAGCCATGGATCATGAGCATCAAGCACTCATCAAAAGCAACACATGGAGGTTGGTAAAGCTTCCAAAGGACAAGAAGGCAATTGGTTGTAAGTGGATCTTCAAGATCAAGACAAATCAAGATGGATCAATCAACAAGTACAAGGCAAGGTTGGTGGCAAAGGGGTATGCTCAAGAATATGGTATTGACTATGATGAGACCTTTGCACCCGTGGCAAAGATGGTAACTATTCGAATCCTAATCTCTCTTGCAACTCTTTATGATTGGGATATGTGGCAAATGGATGTTACTAATGCCTTCTTGAATGGTGATCTTGAAGAAGATATTTACATGGAGCAACCCGAGGGCTATGTTTCACATGATGAGCCTAATCATGTGTGCTATCTCCAAAAGAGTTTGTATGGGCTAAAGCAAGCACCAAGGAGTTGGTATGCTAAGCTCAATTCCTTCTTACTTTCTCAAAACTTTGTTATGAGTGAGTATGATCATTCTCTCTACTTTAGATTGAATGAAAATGATATCACTTTACTTTTGATCTATGTTGATGACATTATCTTAAGTGGTGGTAACAATCTAGATATAGATGAAATCAAGATGGCACTCAAAAGAGAGTTTGAAATTCAAGATCTTGGTAAACTTCATTATATCTTAGGAATAGAGATTATTAGAACTTCTAAATCTACATGAGTACTTAGATACATCTCGGGATCTAGAGATTTTGGCATCTTGTATGGAGGTACTACACCTAACCTTTGTGGATTTTCAGATTCAGATTTTGGAGGTGATCAAATGGATAGGAAGTCAACAAGTGCCTTTGCAATCTATCTTGGAGATGGAGTGGTCTCATGGCTATCAAAGAAGCAACCAACTATCTCTCTATCTTCCACCGAAGCCGAGTACAAGGCATTAACAACATGCACCAAGGAGATTCTTTGGATCAAGAGGATGTTATTGGATCTTCACTTGCTGGAACCAGAGAAGACTCCAATCATACTTTGTGATAACCTTTCAGCCCAAAGCTTGGCAAGCAATCCTGTTTTTCATGCAAGGAGCAAGCACATTGAGATTGCTCACCATTTTGTGAGAGATCAAGTCATTGCCAAAGAGGTGGAGCTTCAACATGTCTCTTCAAAGGAGTGTGTGGCTGATATCTTCACCAAACCATTGGGAAAGGACCTATATTTAATGCATAGATCTAATCTTGGAATGTGCTCAAAGACTATGTTGAAACTAGCATCCAATGTTGAAGAGGGAGTGTGAAAATTGTCAACATTTCCTAGCTAGTTTGAGGCCTAAATTGGCTAAAATTGTAAATAGTTTTGGTTCTGGAGTTTCACACGTGTGAACCAGGCCACAATGTTTTTATTTACTATATTTTTTCAGTATGATGAAGTGTCAAACTTCATACCCTTCAAAATGAGACCATTTTGATGTATTTTGGTCATATAAGCCATTTTTAGCTATTTTTCCTATATAGGAAATATCTAGGGTCAAGTACCTTCTAGAGAGAGGAGAGAGAGTCATCTTCCTCATCCATAAATAGTAGGGAAGTCGTGGAGAACAGGTTGGAGAAACCTTTTGTATGCTTCATTGAGATCAATAGATCATTGTCATTGTTTCTTCCTCCATTGAGAGCATTGTTGTGTGTATTGTCTTCAAGCTATTGTGTATGATCTTAGGTGCTTTCCAAAAGTGATAGGCTGATGTATTATGGACTGTATAATGCTATTTTGGGCCGCACTTGATGTTTATGGAAGTTTCCATTTGTGATAAATGCTTTTTGATCAAGTTCTTTGCATTCTAGGTAGCATAGAATGTGTTGCCAATTCCTAGCTTATGTAGTTTGGAGTGCAAGCATTCAAGCCAATGATCTTGGAGTTTAGATCCACTTAGGATCTGTATTTTTCACAGGTAACACCCCTGCGGGTCTTATCCGCATAATGCTAAACTCGCGCTTGCGCTTGCTTCACATTATTCTTTAGCTATCTTGATCATGGTTTCCATATCCTCAAGAAACTCTCTAACACTCTATACTTTTTCTTTCCTAAGCCCTATGGCCATGGGGGCTCTGGGTTGAGATCCATACATTAACATGAATGGGCTGTACTGTAGCGCAGGCATCCCAAAGGGAGCCGGGAACCACGACTTAGCTTCCCAGCCTTCAACTCTTACCATCCAAACCCACTTGACATACAAGCAGCCAACTCGCCAACAACGATCAGACTTAACCAACATGAAGTTCCGAAAACCAACATTGAGATCCAACCTGGCGCCATGCCAGATCGGGGGTCCCGATGTGGGTGACTTCCCTCCAAGCAAGCCGCCCGACATACATCAAACTTAACCAACTCGAAGCTTCGTTACAAACGAGTAACATCCATTCCAAGCAAGCGGTCTGACTTACATCAGACTTAACCAACTGAAAGCTTCGTCACGAGCGCTGGAAGCCAACCTGGCGCCACGCCAGACTGGACAGCCATAAACAGGTAACATCCACCCAAGCAAGCCATCCAACTCAGCCGACAGGTTAGAGCCCGTTCCCCAAGAGCTTAACCCATTCACGTTCATGCAAGAAACACTCAGAACCACAAGCCGCGACAGATATGGAAACAACCAGTTCCTGGACCAAATGGTCCCGACAGCATACCGCTGGCGCCACGGACCGAATGGTCCCGACGGCATACCGCTGGCGTCCCGGGATACGACCCTCAGCTATGTGCCAAATTAAAAATTTGGAAAGCGGCCTTACAACTGGCGCTTTTACCGAACACTGAAACCCAGAAGGTAATCAGAGTCAGTTTGAGGAAAATCCCACTTTATTGATAAATCTGAGAAGGTTACATTTCAAGTGTGTGACCGACCCTAGTCTCCGGGGCGCTAGCATGCCAAGGCGAGAGCCATGACAACATTCCAGCAAGGGAGGCTGAGACTTTGGTTGGAGCTCGCCCTGAGTCGCAACCCGCACTCCCCTATAGTATTGGTGTGATTCGGCACCCCCCCCCATACCAAGCACTCTACCCAAGCTGGTAAAGCACGTTTTTCTCTCTCTAGGATTTTCTCTTTCTAGAAAGTCATTTTCTCTCTCTAGATTTTATTGATCCCCAGGCTTCCTTTAATCATGCCTAGATCGTGTGAGGTGATTGCACATCGATCTGAGCTCTCTGGACTTCGCTAGAACCGATCAAAGATTTTCAGCCATAGGAACTTGGCGCCGGCTGGATTCTGGTCACAGTGGCGCCGGGAGCGGCGCCGGCGCCGTTGGCGCCGGGAGCAGCAGGGGCGCTGCTGGCGCCGGGGACATAGCTGGCGCCGATGGCGCCGCAAGTAAAGCTTGTAAAGGTAGCTTTACAACATCCACCCCACCTTTATAAAATCTGATGTCCTCATCAGATGTCAGATTAAAGTAAAGGTGTCTCCCAATTAAAATGACTATACATGTAAGCTACTAGGCACAGTACTCAATTTACTGGCCACTTTTTATTAACATTGAAGCTGGCACACCACAAGTCGGAGGCTCAGCTCTTTGTACTGAAAAATTACATAACTTGAAAATATATCTTTGTCTGGGAAAAGCGTAGATTTGATATCGCTTTCGTAAAACCCGAGAACCTTATTAATTGGTGACAGAGGCCTTTCTTTGAAATGTTCGCCCCTGTCGCTTCTGACTTTCGACTTTGGAACTCCTTTGAGCTCCTGATTTGTCCTTGATGCACTTTGTGTTGAGCTCCCTGAGCTCCAGGTTTGTTCAGTTCCGCACAGGTATCAAGGCTCCCTGAGCCGAAGGATTTATCGTTTGATTGCCCACTTTATGGTCCACTCCGTGCCTTGTTGCTTCTGCACCTTGATTTCTCTCCTTGTCCAAGCCTGATCTTGATACTTTTCCATCTTGGCTCTTTAAGGTAGGCAAAGATTGAGTACTCCGCAATGCACCTCTCACTTAGCTTGAAGTAGCTCTTTGAATCAGCCCAAATGTAACCAATGACCTCGTGGAAAGCCAAAGTGTCGCACCAGTTTGATCCGCATCCGAACTATCTCTTCGCGTTTGTTTGAAGCACCATGTCCGTCGCGCAAAACTTGACTTTCACAATTCCATCACTTGTCAGTTGCCTCACAGTCAAAACAAGAAGTGTATATCGAGCTTGGCTTCAAGTAGCTCTCTTTGAATCAGACACATGCACCCAGAGTTTGCACTAGTCCGATCTCAACGCGAACTGTCCCTTAGCGTTCGTTCGAAATACCAAGTCTCTCATGCAAGACTCAACTTTCTCAGTTCCTTCATTGATCAGCTGCCTTACACGTAACACAAGCCAGCGTACTCATATGTTTCCTCATCATTGCTGGTCTAGAGAAAGCCTATAACAAACTTTCCTTTCCACAACAAAAACTTGTCAACTTATTAGGTCCAAAGTTCGCCAGTCTCCTCGTGTGAGTATGGCTAGGTCACCTTGAATTTGCCCCCATTTTGATCAACTTTAATTCAAAATTTGCCCCAAGAGAGAGGTGTGTGTGATAGTTCCCCTCCACTTAATAAATCAGCTGATCGGACTTTAGAGTAGAGTTCTTCGGACAAAAAGCCTTTCCAACACTTTGCTTCCCATCGGCTAGGATTATGGCTCGATCCAACTTGTTGCCAATCTCTGAAGAGGATCCTAGTCTTTTCCCCTTTGAGGAAAAACCCAACTGATACTGGATATCACCCATGCTCAGTGAGTTTCAGTTCCGAAGGTGGCCGTCCCAAAATGAAGACCAACTGCTCCATAGAAGATCTCCTCTGAAATGGCCCTTTCCAACTTTTGACTTCCTGCTTGCGTCTGGTGGGCGTTGTCGCAAATGAAACTAACCTAAGAAACAGGCTAGCCATCCATCCTTTGCAAACATTGAGTCGTTTCGTTGTCGTTCACGTGTGAGTACTTGAACTGCAAATCCGCCCCACAGATTCTGTAGTCCTCTTTGTTTGATGGTATCAGCCTTTAAAAGAAAAGGTTCCTTCTCGAGCCATCAGCTCCTTGTATCACAAGCAATCATGCAAACCAGGCAAAGCACGAGTACTAAGACTCACCACGAATACGTACAAGTAAGACACTCAGGCAGGTTTACTAACAAGTAACAAAGACAAGGTCCCCCTTTGAGATGGTCCTGCCAACGGACCTTTGCCTGGCCGCGCCCATACAAATCGATCACAGAATCAGCCCACATAGGACACCCCTCCAACTATCCGTGCTTTCACCATTAAGCAGCACATTGCCTCAGTCACGCCCCACCACTTTTTGGTCGATAGCCCTTATAGCTAAACGATCGGCAGCTATCCCGCACCGGCAGCTAACCACCCGTGCTTTACACCCGAATTCGAGCAGCATCTCTGTATCAATGGTTAACCCGTACAGTTCGAATATGTCGCCCCGCACCCCACAAGGTACAGACCGTGCTTTCACCTCCCTAGGCAGCACTTTGCCTCATCCGTCCTACGTGCAGACAGCGCCAGGCCCGAACCGCGAGAACTGACCGTGCTTACACCTCAAGGGCAGCACTTTGACTCATCAAGTCCCCCGTTCTGCCGACCACCCCGACCGTGGACGCACCCGTGCTTACACTGTGGGCAGCACCTTGCACAACAGTTGTCTTGATGAACCCCAAATCGTGGCCATTTCCGTGAGATCCGCATAGCTGACCGGCCAGTCGGCTCTGATACCACATGTAGCGCAGGCATCCCAAAGGGAGCCGGGAACCACGACTTAGCTTCCCAGCCTTCAACTCTTACCATCCAAACCCACTTGACATACAAGCAGCCAACTCGCCAACAACGATCAGACTTAACCAACATGAAGTTCCGAAAACCAACATTGAGATCCAACCTGGCGCCATGCCAGATCGGGGGTCCCGATGTGGGTGACTTCCCTCCAAGCAAGCCGCCCGACATACATCAAACTTAACCAACTCGAAGCTTCGTTACAAACGAGTAACATCCATTCCAAGCAAGCGGTCTGACTTACATCAGACTTAACCAACTGAAAGCTTCGTCACGAGCGCTGGAAGCCAACCTGGCGCCACGCCAGACTGGACAGCCATAAACAGGTAACATCCACCCAAGCAAGCCATCCAACTCAGCCGACAGGTTAGAGCCCGTTCCCCAAGAGCTTAACCCATTCACGTTCATGCAAGAAACACTCAGAACCACAAGCCGCGACAGATATGGAAACAACCAGTTCCTGGACCAAATGGTCCCGACAGCATACCGCTGGCGCCACGGACCGAATGGTCCCGACGGCATACCGCTGGCGTCCCGGGATACGACCCTCAGCTATGTGCCAAATTAAAAATTTGGAAAGCGGCCTTACAACTGGCGCTTTTACCGAACACTGAAACCCAGAAGGTAATCAGAGTCAGTTTGAGGAAAATCCCACTTTATTGATAAATCTGAGAAGGTTACATTTCAAGTGTGTGACCGACCCTAGTCTCCGGGGCGCTAGCATGCCAAGGCGAGAGCCATGACAACATTCCAGCAAGGGAGGCTGAGACTTTGGTTGGAGCTCGCCCTGAGTCGCAACCCGCACTCCCCTATAGTATTGGTGTGATTCGGCACCCCCCCCCATACCAAGCACTCTACCCAAGCTGGTAAAGCACGTTTTTCTCTCTCTAGGATTTTCTCTTTCTAGAAAGTCATTTTCTCTCTCTAGATTTTATTGATCCCCAGGCTTCCTTTAATCATGCCTAGATCGTGTGAGGTGATTGCACATCGATCTGAGCTCTCTGGACTTCGCTAGAACCGATCAAAGATTTTCAGCCATAGGAACTTGGCGCCGGCTGGATTCTGGTCACAGTGGCGCCGGGAGCGGCGCCGGCGCCGTTGGCGCCGGGAGCAGCAGGGGCGCTGCTGGCGCCGGGGACATAGCTGGCGCCGATGGCGCCGCAAGTAAAGCTTGTAAAGGTAGCTTTACAACATGTACCCTGTAATAGAGTGTTTAGTACTGTTATAAGCAAATTCCAAATGCGGAAGATACTCTTCCCAATTGGTTTGCTTCTTACTAACATATGTCGTAGCATATCCTCAAGAACCTGATTGACCCTTTCCGTCTGACCATCCATTTCGGGATGATCAGTGGAGCTCATAGACAACTTAGTGTCCAACTTTTTGAACAGCGCCCTCCAAAAGTTAGTTGTAAATTTCGAATCTCGATCACTGACTATATTGGCGGGAAGCCCATATAGCTTATAAATATTTTCAACAAAAAGCCTGGCAACTTCTGGAGCTGTAACATTTTTCTTGGTCGGAACAAACTGCACCATCTTGGTCAATTGGTCTACAACTACCCAAATTGAGTCATGGCCTTTACTCGTCCTTGGCCACCCCACTATAAAATCCATGCTGATGATACTCTCCCATCTACCATGGTTCACCAGGTATCTCTAGTGACTGGAGGAGCCCTCCTACCTTGAGATGTTCAGCCTTTATGGCCTGGCATGTGGTGCACCTTAGCACGTACTCCTATACGTCTTTCTGCACACTAGGCTAATAAAACTTATTCTTTGCAAGAGCATAAGTCCTCTTTATCCTGGGATGCCCTGCACTGGGACTGTCGTGACTTTCCACAAGAATTTGGCACCTGAAGTCATCGTCCTTGGGTACACATACCCTTCCTTTATAAAGGTGGTACCCGTCCTCAATGGAGAAATTCTTCCATCGAGCATCCGCAACACCTGTTGATGGCACATCCACTTCGGATCTTTCCGCAACTTCTTCAGGCGGCGTCCTTGGGTACACAGGAGGAACCCGTCCTCAATGGAGAAATTCTTCCATCGAGCATCTGTGTTGATGGCACATTCACTTCGGATCTTTCCACAACTTCTTCAGGCGGCGCGTCCCGACGCAACTGCAACATCTTCTAATGGCCCCGCAACATTCTCTGATGGCCCTGGTGTGGCTGTGGAATTCCATTGATCAATAGCCTGCCACAAGTGCGTAGTGAGAATCACTAACACACTTTCCTCTGAGTGATTCCAAGAATTCACTCGTGAATATCGTAAAACTTAGCGCGCTTATCATTGCATTCGACTCATGGCATCTGCTACCACATTATAGCACCCTTTCCTGTACCTTTGTTGGTAGTCAAACTCGAGAAGTTCGGCCCAACGAGCTTTTCTTCCTGTCAAGTAGCTTTGGGAGGAAAGCCACTTGATTAAACACGATCTCAACCTTAGCTCCATAGAGGTAATGCCTCCATTTTTTAAGAGCATAGACTATCGCAAACAACTCCTCATAAGTGGAATAATTCAACTGGTGTTTATCCAGTTTCTTACTTTCAAACGCGACCGGACGGTCGTGTTGAGTGAGAATACCACCAACTGCCTGATTACTGGCATCCGTTTCTATTGCAAATGCCTCACTTCTAAAGTACTTGCCCTTACCTTTGAGTTGATCCGTCAAATGAGCAGTCAAGCGGGCATATTGATGGATAAACCTCCTGTAATATCCAGCCAATCTGAGGAAGATCTGCAGCTCTTCCATCGGAGTTGGTACTGGCCATCGCATACTTGCGGCTACCTTCTCAAGATCCATCCTGATCCCCTCAGCGGAGATAACATGTCCGAGGTAGTGAATCTCTTCCTTGAAGAATTCACATTTTGATTCCTTCGCATACAAGGAATTCTCTCTCAGTACCTGGAACACGACGCAAATGATCAAAGTGTTCTTCTTTAGTACTACTACAGACCAGGATATCAACAAGGTAGATTAACACAAACTTGCCCAAGAGATGTTTGAACACGTTGTTCATTAACCTCATAAATGTTGCTGGGCCATTGGTTAATCCAAAGGGGGGAACCAAAAACTCATAATGACCATTCCGTGGCCGAAAAGACGTCAATGGAATGTCATCTTCTTTATTACGTACCTGATGATATCCATACCTCATATCTATCTTAGTAAAATACCTTGCCCCTTTGATTTGATCAAAGATCTCATCTATCCGGGGCAACAAATACTTATCCTTAATAGTGACTTTATTTAAAGCCCCATAGTCTATTCACATACGCATAGACCCATCTTTTTTCTTAACCAACAAAATGGGTGCGGCCCATGGTGATTTACTGGGGCGTATAAACCCTTTAGCTAAATACTCTTGCAGTTGCCGCTCTACCTCTAGGTGTTCCGAGTGGCTTGGCCTATAAGGAGGCTTACTAATAGACTTAGTCCCGGGTACAAGCTCTATAGGGTGATCTACCTCTCTTCTCGGGGGTAACCTAGAAGGTAAATCACTCTGAAAGACGTCTTTAAAATCATTTAAAATAGTTTGCAAACTCACATCTCTCTCACTTCTCTCAACAGAGGAAACACATTTCTTTGGATATGGAGAAGATAAACTTGAAGTACTTGAAAAACTTTCAGAAGTAAGGAAACAAAGAAATACCTTTTCAACTTTTCGTTTCCGCACTAACCGCTTCAACTGCACAGAAAAGACAATTGGCGAAGTGATGCACTTGCATTTCCAACCAACTTGACTCTCTGACCTCGATGAACAAACTCCAAAGTGTTATCAACATAACTGCGAACAAGACCACTAGTAGTTTCTAACATGAACAACCACTCACGACCAAGTATAACATCTGCGAAGGCCAAGCTCATCACTTGAAAGTCTAAAGTGTCTTGGTGGTCCTGGATTTGTATGGGAATTTTTGGAACGAAAGTATCATAAACATCCTTACGCTGACCATCAACAAGTGAGGGAGATGCTAGCCTCTAAAGGCCGATCCTCATCGGGGGTCCTTTTTAATCGAAAAGCATCATCATGCTTAACGACAAAGGCAACAACCGAATCTTGGTTACGGTCTTTTTCTTCTCCACCAAAGGTGGGAAGGCGCAAATCCTTAGGTACTACCTTATGGGGTGATGGTGGGACAGGAGGACTACTACCGTGGATGGCAGGATTCACTCGATACTGCGCTAAAACAGCTTGTTTCAAAGCACTAAGACTTTGAACACTATCACTAGTCTTTCAAGTCTAGAAAGCCTCTCATTAGTTTCCTGTTGAGTGTTGGCTTGTTCCTCAACAGACTCTTCTAATTTCTTAAGATGATCATATGTTTCTACTACCCACTACCTAAACTCAAAAAGACTCAATCATATTTGTTCATTTTCTTCCCCCTCATTCATTTCCACATCCTACCTCTCATCATGCATCGAGGGATCTTGGGAAGGTTCTTGAGTAGGCGGTAAAAGAGGGACTGACCGGCTCTTTTCTATAGGACAACTTCTGTGGGTAAGTTAGACATGACTATATCTTCAAGTTCATCTACGGGAGTAGGACTCATGTCTACAAAATTAAGCATGCACGATAACTAGACATGACAGTTCCTTTGAAGAAGCAAAACACGCTTCACAATTCATTTGCTACAACATGCAAGAAGTTACTAGCAACATGCACTGACATGCATCAAGCATGCAACAACATGCACTTGATTTTCGACTTAAAAACTTGACATGCAAGAAAAATTCTATGACATGCAAATAAAAGAGTGAGAGCGAAAGCTTCCCTTAGTTGGAAATCAAGTGGCCGTCTCGAACACGATCCCGGACTTCACTTTTGATGCTTTGTAGATCCATATGCCTTGCTGGAAAAATCATCAGCTTTGCATCAACTTCAACTGCTCACCTCCGGAAATTTCGGCAACTGATTTGGCTGGAATTGGTCTCTCCTAACTCGCACAAGTCTGTGGAAGGATTCCCGCTTTGAACCACTGAAAAAGCTTTAGTCATTTGCAATTGGCAAGCCTCCAACTCCAAGTGGTCAAATCTGTCAAGAAATCAGAAAATTCGGCTTCAACCTGCCATGACTTTGGATTAAAGAATCTTATTGGAATGAAATCACCTCCATCCCTCAGCGACTAGTGTCTAAAGGATGCCCACAAATTTTCAGCTCAATCGAACAAGATCTAAGCCTCCAACGAGTGAATATACCAGAGAGGGGACTGGTAAGACAAGTAGAATTGAAAAAATGGTGATTTCATCCAAAAAACGAGGGAAAATCCTCGATTGATTGCTTAGGATTCCAACGATCCGATCCACACAAAAAACGGACCTTGGAAGAGGGAGAACGTAGAGAGCTTCCTCCTAGAAGTGGGGCGCCACCTTCCAAGGAACTATGGAGGAACAACAAGGAAGATGATAGTCCACCGATCCACAATAGGATCCAAGGCTCTGATACCACCATTAGGAACTTGGACAAAGATCAACACAATGGTAGGATGACTCTGGATCTCCACCAACTATCCTGTACCCACAGGCCACCATATAGGTTGGAGGACCAACGCTTGTTGACCTCCAGGGACATCATGCACACCTCTCACATGCATAGTTACCACTGTGCATGTGGAGTACTTAGGTCCTACTCAAGTCTAAGGGTGCCTGCCCTCCACTTAGTGGCACTCCCTATGGATATAGACCAAACCCTCTTAGATCCTAGTACCTAAGAGTTATTATCCCGAACTACGGGGCTGAGTGTCATCCCTCCGGAACCCCTTAGCGACTAAAGAGTCCACATGTACCTGTCAGAAATGGTGAACTCCTGCAACTTTGCCGCAACACGAACACGAAGCGAAGGTCGAACGAGAACAATTCGCCAAAGTCAACGTGCCTTGACTCGAAGGACGAACAATTCGCGAATCATTCGTGAATCGTAAACATACCTCCAAGACCGCAAACCGCAAAGGGACGCAAAACGAAAAGTTACGAAAGAAACAAAAAGAACGAAAGGAAACGAAGGAAATGAAAACAAACAAAGGGGAACCTTTCACGCTGCCAACTGGCAGCTCAACGGGCTTGGAGTCGTAGACTTCACGCCCAGGTGAAACGAGTGGCAACGATGGATAGTAACTGATTAGTTGACTAGCGTTAACTAGTCTTGTGATTTATGCGTTTAGCCATCTTGTAAACTCCACACTGTGGAAATATAAACTATCCTTTCTGGATCATAAAAATAGAAGGGAATATACAGAATTTCTGTAAGAGCCAGAGAGAGAGAGAGAAGTAGCGAGTAGAGCAGAAAAGAAAAATACTAGAAACAAAAGAGCTGTGCATGAAAGTCTGCCAACGAGCGGAACACAACGAAAGAGCAGAGTGTCATTCCGCCAACGAGCGAGACACTGACAATCTCGCTCTAAAATTAAACTAATAATATAGTCGCTCTATTTTCGTGCATCTCCTTGTCTTGTGCTATCTGTCTTGATTGCTAGAATGAAATGTGTTCTGTGATTTGCAGTCACGTGTCTAGGTTCCTGTAAAGCTTTGCGCGAAAGAAAATTCAAAGACACAAAATCGTTCGCAGATACGAAATCGAAAACGAAAAAGAAACAGTTTCGCTTTCGCGACACTAAACAGTTTCGCTTTCACGACAGTACCCTTGTGTTTTTGCCATGCCGCTTTGCATGCAGACCCGAAAACAGTAAACCAAAAACAGGCCCTAAGACTACTTATTTCAACCTACTTGAATGAAAAACAATCATTAAGATATACAATCAAATAATGCAATTCTCTGCATGGCTTGAATATGGTAAATAACTATCAAATACTGTACTTCTCAAGCTATGCAATGTTGATCTAAACAAGTAAAATGTATCAATGCTATGTCTAACAGTAGTAACATACATCATGAAGGAGACAAAACCTCCAATGCAACATTCATCTGGACACCTAAGACGCATTCGCTGTCGTCCTCATTTCATGCTCAACACCGGACAGTTCATGGTCGATTTCTAACTCACACAGCTTGCCCTTTTCCCAACACTCTTTGGAAACTCAGAAAATTTCAACCTTTCCGCTGCTTTCCTCTTAAGCATTCCACATTTTCAGAGCATCAAATTTCCACATTTCTAGTAGCCATTTGTGCCCACTACTAGGACACAGCAACAAGAAACAATTTTAATGTAAGACGAAAACACCTCAAACCCCTAAGACGATCATTACTGGACAAATCAAGAGACGCATAAATCAGAATGGCTATAGCTACGCAATAGAGCAAAAAGCCCAGCCTGCTCAGACTATAAACACTGAACTAAATATAGTAATAGACTACTGAATTCAACCTTCTACATGGAACTATAAAACTATCCTCAAAATTTGAAATCATGTTACACATCCTGTATAGATTAAATATGACATTTCTCAGACTACGCAATGATGATCTATACACCTTAAATGTGTTTGTTGTTCTCACATCATACTTGCCACTGGAGATTTCGGTTTCTGACTCATGTGACTTGACCTTTTCCCAATTCTCCTTGGAAGCTACAGAAATTCAACCTTTAGTTCTGCTTGCATGCAGAACAGAGAACGTTGAAACAAAAAACAAGGGTCTCACACTGTTTATTTAACCTACATGTAATTTAAATAATCATCCTCAAAATTTAAAATAGATCAACGAATCCTCTGCATGGATTGAATATGATAAATTCCTATCGAATACTGACCATGCAGTGTTGATCTAAAAACACCTAAGACATATTTGCTGGTCTGCTCATTTCATGCTTGCCACTGGAAATTTCCTGGTCATTTAATGACTTACACCACTTAACCCTCTCCTTGGAAGCTTACAGACATTCGACCATTCAGTGCTGCTTTGCATGCATACCAGAAAACAGAGAAACCAAAAACAGGCCCTAAGACTACCTACTTCAACATACTTGTAATAAAAAACCATCAAAATTTACAATCAAATAACACAATTCTCTACATGGATTGAACATACAACACCAAGGGGAGACCATCTCCAATGCAACATTCATCTGCACACCTAAGACGCATTTGCTATTGTCCTCATTTCATGCTCGACACCGGACAGTTCATGGTCGATTTCTAACTCACACAGCTTGCTCTTTTCCCAACACTCTTTGGAAACTCAGAAAAGCTGAACAGTCAGTTTGAACAGGAATTGACCAGTTCCGATGGTAGCCTTGAAAGCACAAGTTGGACTGAAAATGCACCCGATCATCAGCAAGGACTTTAATAATAGCAGGGCCTAGGAACATCACCTCCAACTCCTGTCAAGACAAAAAGGGACACAATGTTCACCAAATACCGAATCCTGATGCCTTCACATGTGCTTTCAGTGGATTGAACTTCCTCTTAAGCATTCCACATTTTTCAGAGCATCAAATTTAAACATTTCTAGTAGCCATTTATAACCACTACTATGACACAACAACAAGAAACAATTTTAATGTAAGAGGAAAACACCTCAAACCCCTATGACACTCATTACTGGATAAATCAAGAGATGCATAAATCAGAATGGCTATAGCTGTGCAACAGAGCCAAAAGTCTAGCATGCTCAGACTATAAACACTGAACTAATACAATAAATACAATAATAGACTACTGATTTCAACCTTCTACATGGAACTACAAAACTATCCTCAAAATTTGAAATCATGTTACACATCTTGTATAGATTAAATATGACACTTTTCAGACTACGAAATGATGATCTAAACACCTTAAATGTGTTTGTGGTTCTCACATCATACTTGCCACTGGAGATTTCATGGTCAATTCTACTCATCTGGCTTGACCTTGTCCCAATTCTCCTTGAAAGCTACAGAAATTCAACCTTTAGTTCTGCTTGCATGCAGAACAGAGAACAGTGAAACAAAAAATAAGGGTCTCACACTAATTATTTAACCTACGTGTAATTAAAAAAATTATCCTCAAAATTTAAAATAGATCAACGAATCCTCTCCATGGATTGAATATGATAAATGCCTATCAAATATACTAAGCATGCAGTGTTGATCTAAACACACCTGAGTCGTATTTGCTGGTCTCCTCATTTCATGCTTGCCACAGGACATCTCCTGGTCGTTTAACAACTTTAAGCCGCGTAACCTTTTCCAATTCTCCTTGGGAACTTACAGAGATTCGTCGACCATTCAGTGCTGCTTTGCATGCAGACCAGAAAACAGTAAAACCAAAAACAGGCCCTTAGACTACTTATTTCAACCTACTTGGAATAAAAAACCATCATCAAAATTTACAATCAAACATAGTTGCAGGCCATGTTCCGGAACGTAATCCGGGAATTCCCGCTAGGGTTTCCCGGACCGCAAAAAAAAAATTGTTTGGAAAGTTGCCAATATGGGTATCATGTGAAAGGATATCAAAAAAGCAATTGTTATGCAGATCTGTTGCTTGGTTTCAGATGGCTGCAGGCTACATTCATCAGAAATCTGGACATCAGTATATGTTTTTAGATGGTTTCAGCTATTCCACAAGAAGTATACAATTCCTGCCAGTCCAAGGAAGGCTCCTTCTAACTCTTTCTATCATTTTGTAACAGAAAACAGAATCAATAGATCTGCAAACCATTGGCATCAGAACTCCATTACAAAACTGATTTCTGATATCTATTGGAAAAGCAAATATTTCAAAAGCAAAACTGATTTCTAATTTCAAAAGCAAATATTTGAAAAGGCCTTAGTCTGTCAGAAATCAGAAATACTTCATGGAACGTGCATCTTAGAATCCGCTATCAGAAATAGCCTGATTGAACTATGATATATCTTGGATTGTAATCATTCCATCATGTCCACCATCCAATTAGGTTTTAGTTAGTATTAAACTCAAAAAAAAATTTGGTCGTTAGTCATTTTTTCACAACAAAATAATAAAAAATCACAATCCGGGTCACGGATCGCGCGATCCGGAACGTTTTTGCAGAGGATCGCGATCCGCTGCAACTGTGCAATCAAATAAGACCATTCTCTGCATGGATAAAATATGGTAAATTACTATCAAATACTGTACTTCTCAAACTATGTAATGTTGATCTAAATGACAAATAATGTATCAACACTATGTCTACAGTAGTAACGTACATCATGAAGGGGAGACAATTTCCAATGCAATATTCATCTGCACACCTAAGACGCATTTGCTGTTGTCCTCACTTCATGCTCAACACCGGACCGTTCATGGTCGATTTCTGACTCTCACAGCTTGCCCTTTCCCCAACACACTTTGGAAACTCAAAAAATTTCAACCTTGCCAGGTCTACTGGAATGCAACCAGAAAACATCAAAACCAACAAAAAGGCCCTAAGGATGTGATGTCATTAACAAAATTGACACACATGTTATTAACATAAAAGATTGACAGACATTGCATTCACATCAAAAATATTGAATAATGTGCAGAACGGTCAGTTTGATCAGGAATTGACCTTATAAGCACAAGTTGGAAATGCACTGAAATTGGACCCCATCATCAGCGAGAACTTTAATAATAGCAGTGCCTAGGAACATCACCTCTATGTCTTGTCAAGACAAACATGGATACAATGTTCACCAAATACCGAATCCTGATGCCTTCACATGTGTTTTCAGTGGATTGAACTACCTCATAAGCATTCCACATTTTTGAGTGCGTCAAATTTCCACATTTTTGAGAGCCATTTATGCCAACTAGTAGGACACAGAAATAGGAAACAAGTTCAATGTAAGATGAGAACACCTCAAACCACTTTCGAAGATCATTATTGCACAAATCAAGAGATGATGTAGACCACTCAGCAGAGTTACTTTTGTCAAATGCAGGACTGCATACATAGCAAAATGACACAACGCCTTCACAGAACTTCTGCCAGAATTTACTCGAACACATCGGGGAAAAAACCTGTTCACAAAGGAAAGTGCCTTGAGAAGGCATTCAAAGTCATGATAGTACATACTACATAATAGTACATAGTACCATGCCTTGAGGGTGCACAGGACCCCATCATAAAACTAGCCTATCAGCAGCAACTCACATAGAGGGAAGCATTAACGTTTCATCCCTTGGGTGTCGCTTCTGTACCAGAAGTTTAGGCATCTTCATAGTTAGCAAATGATCAATGATGATGTGCTAAAATGAATTATCTCCCACATAGACTCGTACAAAATATAGCACCTAGAATATTGTTCACAAAAGAAAGTGCCTTGAGAAGGCAATCAAAGTCATGATAGTACATATACTACATAGTACCATGCCTTGGGGATTCACAGGACCCCATCATAGAACTAACTTATCAGCAGCAACTCACATAGAGGAACTCACATAGAGGGAAGCATTAACGCTTCATCCCTTGGGTGTCGCTTCTGTACCAGAAGCTTATGCATAGCAAATGATCAATGATGATGTGTTAAAATGAATCATCTCCCAAAGAGACTCGTACAAAGTATAGCATCTAGAATATTGTTCACAAAAGAAAGTGCCTTGAGAAGGCATTCAAAGTCATGATAGTACATACTACATACTACATATAGTACCATGCCTTGGGGGAGCACAGGACCCCATCATAGAACTAACCTATCAGCAGCAACTCACATAGAGGGAAGCATTAACACTTCATCCCTTGGGTGTCGCTTCTGTACCAGAAGCTTATGCATCTTCAAAGATAGCAAATGATCAATGATGATGTACAGAAGCTTATGCATCTTCAAAGATAGCAAATGATCAATGATGATGTGTTAACAAACGATCAAAAAAGAATGTTAACACAGGATCAAATGCAACAAATTATAAATGTTAACAACGGATGTAATGCAACAACCTCTCTGGAGATAATTATAAAATCAATGAACACATATAACTGAGTAAGCTCGTTCTTCATACTCTCGCAATGCAACCCATCCAAGCTTTGGTGCATAGAAAATTACAAGCACATGGACCATCTCCAATTTTCCAGATCCAATTATATCTGGTACTAACTACAATCAAAACAAGATGATTTAAAGGACCACGACAAACGTCTATACATATGTAATTTCAAAGCTTAAAAAAATCATCAGATTATTGAAAATGACCCCCAAAAAAAGGCATTGCAATATGTAACAAATTATATAGAAAAGGCACTTTTGCAGCTAAACTCACCAAGGAGAGATGCCGAAATTTACAATCCTACCTATGGATTAAATATGACACTTTTCAGACTCTGCAATGTTGATCTAAACACCTTAAATATACCAATCCTATGTCTACACTAGTAGCCTACAAAACCAAGAAGACATGCAATCTTCAATGCAACAATTCATCTGCACACACTATAATGTATTTAGTGTTTTCACGTCCTACTTGCCACTGGACATTTCATGGTCAACTTTTAACTTGAGCGGCTCAAACATTTCCCAATGTTGATCTAAACTCGCCTAAGACATTTTTGCTGATCTCCTCATCTCATACTTGGCACTGGACAATTTCATGATCATTTTGTGACTTATGCAGCTAAACCTTTTCCAATTCTTCTTGGAAGATTTACAGAGATTCAACCTTACATCTCTGCTAGCAAGCAGATGAGAAAACAGTGAAACCAAAAACAAGCTCTCACACTACTTGCTTCAACCTTCTCCTTGGAAACATACAGAGATTCAACCTTACATCTCTGCTTGCAAGCAGATGAGAAAACAGTGAAACCAAAAACAAGCTCTCACACTACTTGCTTCAACCATCATTAAAATTTAATAAAGTAACACATCCTCTGCATGAATTAAATACGATAAATTACTATCAAATACTGACACTTCTCAAACTATATAATGTTAAACTAAAAACCTAAAAGGTACTAGTGCTACGTCTACAGTAGTAACGTACATCCCGAAGGAGACAATTGCAATGCAAGGTTCATCTGCACACCTAATTTCACCAGTTCATGGTCAATTTCTGACTCACACAGCTTGACCTTTCACTGTTTGGAAGCTTACAAATTTCAGCCTTTCCAATTCTGCTTGAATGCCACCAGAGAACAGTGAAACAAACAAAGGCCTTGCGAATGTGATGTCATTAGCAAAATTGACATACATGCCTACATCAAAATCTTTGATAATGTGCTGAACAGTCAGTTTGATCATAAAATGATTTCATACTAGTTTTGATGGTATATTTACCAAGTTCAATGCACTGAAAATGGACCACAACATCAGCGAGAATTTTACTAGCAATGCCTAGAAACATCAACTCTATTATGGTGTCAACAGAAACATGATGGAAACAATGTTCACCAACTACCAAATCCTGATGCCGTAAGATGTGCTTGATGTGGATTATGCTTCCTCTTAAGCTTCCCATATTTTCTAGAGCGTCAATTTCCAAACTTTTACTAGCCACTACGTCCACTAATAGGACAGCATTAAAAAAAAAAAATTATGTAAGATGCGAGCTATTAACACACGTTGTTCTGGTTTTTAGACACAATTTCAAACAACTAGGAAGATCTTTACTGGGGAAATCAAGAAATGCATAAACGTACACCCTAGCCGGTACATTCAGCCTGGTAGTGTGAACAACTTGCAGCTAGTATGATAAGCCAGTATTGGTGCATTCATCCAGGGCATTGAGAATCAACTGCTGTACCTTTAAGAATGCATTCTCAAGTTTCAGGACGTTGACTTTGAATAGTCCTACCAATGCTTCAATTTGAAGATTTCCCTATTTGCTGTCATCAAGAGCTAGTTCTCTAATACAATCTCCTTCAATTGATGTAGCATCTAAGGTTGACACTACCATCATTTCTGCTCAAACAAATATTATGAGATGTAAAATTGACTTTATTACTTGAATTGATCATCTTTACAATATGTGCTGCATCATACCCTTACTTTCAGAATTAGAGCAACAATATTTAAGAACGCAGCCCCTGCTATGACAATCTGCAATGCTGTGAACAAAAAATTGGCGTAGGATTGAAAAGCGTAGATATAAGACTTATTGTCTTATATTTTTTGCATCGAAAGCAAAGTATCACTCCATCTTTATGCACCATTTATTTACTGTTTCAGCGTGACAAATTTAAATAGCCTTTGGAAAGGTTTTCAGTTTAAGAAAACATCAATGATTTGTAGCACGACCATGAGATGTTTTTGGGAGTTAAAGATCAGGAAAAATTGTGGGGCAAAACTACCAAATATACCATTCATAAATTAAAAACCACCAGCAATTTATGCTAATATAATTTCACTCTAATTTGCAATCTCCTTTGCAAAATGTTAATATGTAAGATGAAGATGTAACAATGTTCTAGTTTGTATACCTTTTGGATCAATTCACATATGCAACTTCTTTCCTTGTCAGCCTAAAAAGCATCCCTCTCAAATATCCAAGTTAAATGTTTCGCACCTACCTGTTTAATTCTTTCTGATTTTCGAGATACCCGCAAATCGTACCACAGACTTTGGATTTAGTAATTCACTTGTTAAGATGCACTTATGTGGGAATAGTATGTCAAGGTTCTAGGACTAGATTGATCATTCACAGCTAGTGGAACCATACAACTAGAACGCCTGGGCGGGGAAACCTCCCGAAGCCACAAATATAGCTATTTTATTTAAGTGGAACTTGCATAGATAAGTGCACGCTCCCCAACAAATATAATAGATCTTGTGCTCACTGCTTATCTTTATTAACTTGCATATGAATCGTAGTTGCAGCGCGATTCCCGAATCGCGATTCAGATTCGCGATTCGGGATTTTCCCAGAATGTACATTCATTCTCACATGAATCTAATGTTGGAGCTTTGATGTATGTAACCTTTATAGATGATTGTACAAGATACACATGGATATATCTACTGTGTAAGAAAAGCTTAGTGTATGATTCCTTTGTAAAATTTAAGTCTCTTGTGGAGAAACAACTTAATGCTAGCATCAAAGTGTTAAGATGTGAAAATGGAGAAGAGTACATCTCCAATAGTATGAGAAATTTTTGTGAGGCTAATGGCATTTAGAGAGAATTCACATGTACTTACACCTCCCAACAAAACGGTGTAGCCGAGAGAAAGAATAGACCTTCAAAATTTATTTTTTTTTGAAATTGTTTTAGGCAATATGGTTTCAGATGAAAGCTCTGATCGAGGGGATTATGATTGTGTTGTTTGCCGACTGATTCGGGTGCGAAACACCAAAAAAGTGTGTTTTTACTCGGGGAGTTGGAAGGCCAAATCATGAAGAGGCCTTACCCCCAGACCCCGCCGTTAGGGGGCGTTGCCCCCCAAACCCCCCACCAGGGGACTACCGCCGCCCGAACCCCCCGTTTCCCGGGGGGCTACTGTCTGCCGAACCCCCTAGAGCTTCTTACTATATGGACACTGTAGATAAAAATGCCACCGCCCCCCTTAAGATAAAAATGGGGTCCAAATGCGCGCCGAGAAGGACCCAATATTTATGCCCCCAACTGTATGTACATTGCGCTCACATCTCTAGTGAACCAATTGCAAAAGTGATCCATACAGTTGATAGTCCAAACTGCAGCATTAACATTTATTGAAAACTAGAGCAAATGACAACCGAATAGCTACTGAAAATAAGCTCTGTTTGTGCCTCATCTACTTTCAGGCAAGTTGATAAGGTCGCATATAGACCTATTGTTATTGGCTCATTTACATGCATTGAATCTAGTCATGTTAGATCTAGGTTTTGGTAGAGATCTAGAAACTTCCATAGGTTGATAAGCTTGTGCAAGAATATCCAAATAGGATAAGAGGATGCTATAAATAGGCTACAAGCATGGGAGGAACCCATCGCTCTCATTCTTCTCTCATTCATTCTTATGGAAGATATAAATCTTCCTAAACCTTTTTGGGGTGAGGCTTTGTTGTGTTCTGAGAGGCAAAACGCTGGTTGGACCATTGATCCCCTAAGAAAATTTCAGCAATAAGCTATTTTTCCAAAAAAAAAAAAAAAAAAAAAAAAAAAATTGCGATTCTGGGTCACGAATCGCAGGATCGCGACCCGCGAATCGCTGCACCTATGATATGAATACATCATATCTACATGAGGATTACAACTGTGAACTTCATTTGTGTGCTTCACTACCTGGAAAGATGTAAACTCTCAAGAAGGATGGCTGCTGAGATGCATATAAACTATACCAGATCCATGTAACAAAGTCCAAAGATGAAGCTAACTACTAAACGATTACAATCCCTAGATTCATCCAAAAACCGACATTTTTCAAGTAGGCTCCAAGAGTGAGAGCAATTTTCACAATCTAAAGGCACCGTTTGCTTTGAAAGCTCCCCCTCCAGAGGATAGTCCTTTCATTATTTCAAAGTGATCAGATAAACCGAGACATAATTTCTTCAACTTCATCTCACCTGCCATAAAAAGGCAACACAAGTTTCATATAAATCTACTAACCTACCCTCCCTCTACTCAAAACAACTCCATTTCCACCGACTACCACAAGTTGCAACACACCGATATTACACAACTGAAACATCTAGATTGGAACCAAAAAATTTTAATCACTAAAATCCTTGCCACATGATTGTCGCCCATCACATTGGATTGGGTTCATGATGTTGCTCCAGGCAGAGTAGAGTTTGCGAACTAACTTATCATAACTCAACTCAAATGGTCTAGGTTTCTTAGTAGTGCCATCTTCCCATCTAGATTTCTTAGTAGTCCCATCTTCCAATTCCAAAAGGTCCTTTCGAGCAGGCGTAAAGTACCTTCTCTAGAGAAACAAATTTTCAACTTAATGGTTTGTAACATATCCTAATGTGCTCACAACATATAAGTGGAAAGCAATTATGCCAATTTCTTTTTGTTGAAATTCATTTTATGTTTTAAAAGACTTTTAACCCATTTTTTTAGTCACATTACTTCATTGCATGCTCTAAAACATTGAGAATTCAAATTTATAGACCAAACATTTTTGGTAATAGCTATTCTTTGTAAACTAAAATATGAATGAAATGATTATTTTAACATGTATTGCATCTTCAAGACATTAGATGAAAAATTTGGATAAAACTTTTTTTCTAAATTCATCTCATCTTTCAACTAGACATTTAATAGTAAAATTTGAAAATCAAATTTTTTGCTGAATTTATCTCCATCTGTTAACTAGTAGAATGTAGTTAAAGAATATGCCATGTCATATACACACTTTGAACTAGATTCATCTAGTTAAAGAGAATCAATATCAAAAACTTGATAAAAACTGTACTCGTTTCCCCATGCTGCTTCCAATATACCCAAATTGGCAGTGAAGCAGGACATGTTGATTTCCGAAGAATATTCAAGGAGAGAACCACATGTCAAAAACTTCATATGCGACTCTCTAAAAGTTGTTTATGTTCACAATCACTTCACAGCATATGGAGGCAGCAAATTTATGCATTGAAACAAAGCCTAATAAGCTCATATCTGCTGCTCAACAGGATTTTGTAACTTGCATAGATCCCAATATTAAGAGACCAATCTCCAAGGTGAGATTATCCAATTACTATTCCCCATTAGAAACAACTTCATTACACATGGGCATAAGTAGCAGCCAATTAAAGAGCCGCTATTGAATCATTGGGCTAGGTGTAAATAAATGTAACAGATAGCATAACAGTTGCCGTGTAGCAGCAAAGACAAATAATCCACTAGGCAGGAAGCTCTCAAAATAATCACATCAGCCAGCGCAAGCCCCGTAGCAATTAGACAGCCAGTGGTAATTCTTATATATGAACAGCCTAAACCCGCTTGTTCAAACTTATTCCATTTTGGCTCACAAAGATTTTAACAAATATTTCAATGTGTAGCTGTGCATACCACCTACAGACAAATCATCACTAATCAGTGAGAGCAACGAAACTGCTTCACTAAGACTATGTACTTTCATTCTGAGTCAATAGAATGTATCCTAACCCAACCGCCCTCAACATCGTAATAGGCACTTTTACTGACACTAACCAACACATAGAAGACATGATTACTTACCAAAGACAACTGATACGGAACCAAAAAAAAAAGTGCCATTCTTAAACACAACTAACAAAATGTTGTATCAAACTGATAAAACACGTGGTACTATCACCTGGTAGTTCATATATGCCATCCTGCGAGGTCAACACTATCATCAAAGAGACGAAAGAACCTGCTACAATCAAGGCCGTCAGAATCTACACTGGACGAAAATTGATAAGGCCATTAACAAGGCATGTACCTACTTGAATATGAAACCTACATCCCAATCACATGTATTGTTGAAACACCGCAGAGAGACACTGCATCACGTATTTAATCGTAACAACGTAGGGCACGGTGAAACCTTTGAACATCAGGCTGCCCTTTCATTTAAAAAGCTCCAGCTCCAGGCTCCTTTAATCACCACGAAAACTTTTGTTGCCTAGACTAACTTAACTGTCAAACTCTCGCGTCATTTTGTTTTCGATGGCAACTAAATCCCCATGAGCAGTCAAAATGGCAAACCCTTTCACATTAAGAATGAGGAACAAATCGAGATAATGATGCCGAGAACAGACCATCTGCTGCTAGGCCTTACCTGCCCACATGCAAAGTAGAAAAATTGTCCAATTGTGTAACAACCCATAAGACTGATTACCAAACGCTCAAGGACCAAATAGATAAGACCAGCAACCTTGGTCAACAGGTGCAATCACTAGAAAACACGCCGATAGACAGTAGCAAAAGACCCACTTGGCATGAAATAGAAGCTACCAAGTTGCCAGCCAATGAGTGTGTCAATGCAGCAAAAGAATAAAATTAGAAAATCTGCTATCTAAAAGGGACGTAGACAAGCCAAAGAAAGACGTCAGCAACTGACCAAATATCTGGCGTGGAAGCAAAAAGGCAATGTACCAACAACAGGTATAAGTCTAGGTGACCAGTACTAAGAAGCCGCCATTTTCTGCCAGAAGGACCGAGCACCTGCACTGCAGCTATTCTTGAGATGGTCAAGAAACAGAGTTTTTACATCTCGTGCACGGCAAAATGTATTCCAACATAAATAAGAAGATAGCAGGATGATGATGTTCTTAGCTTATTAGGGACTTCAAACTACATTTGCCACTCAGCAGCAGGACTGAATGTCGAATGCAGGACTGCAGCATAGCATTCTGATAGAACTCCTCAGAATTTACCGCAAAATTTACTTAAATCCAGCACAGCAAGGATAGAAGCCTCCGTGTTAAAAACTTTTTTTCTATATCTTTGTTGCATTTTAAACGAATGACTGACAAATTCAGTAAAATCTTTGAGGACACATTTAGCTTGATCCATCAACTCAATACATCAGAGATAGTCTTGCCTTGAATGTGGTAGGATGCAAGTCCGCACAAACTCCCACTGGCTAACCAACACTAAACCCCGATGAAAAACTTCAACATTAAAATTGTATCAAAGGAAGCCAAAATTACTGACGAACAAGAAACCTGTAAAGCAGAATTCAAGCATTCGGACACCACCAAATGATATTGCAGCCTCCACATCTGCAGAGCAGTGGCCAAGAAACAGCATGTAACGAGACAGTGACTACTGATTCCAATATATAATGTGAAATCTTTTCAACAATGAACTATCTCCCACTGAGAAATTCATATAAAGAGTTTGTGCTGCAACAAATGCAGAAGATACCCCACACATCATCTAGAATTTGTTCACGAAAGAAAGGTCATCAATAGTACACAACAGTACCATGTCCTGATGGTCCACAAAACCACATCAACAACCAACCTATCAGCAGCATTTCACATAAAGGGATGTTGCTACCGCTTTCATCAATTGGGTACAAAATTATAACTTTGTGAAGCGCAACTTCTGTAGCAGAATCTTCCACTACCTTCAAAGTTAGCAAAGGATCAAAGATAAATGTGTTAACAAAGGATCACAAACGCTAGAACAGGATCAAATGCAACGAATTAGAAATATTAACACAGGATCAAATGCAACATCCTCTGCTGAGACAATTATCTATGAATGCATATATTTAAGTAAGCTTATTTTTCATACACTGGTGTTGCAACCTGTCCAAGTTTGCACGGAATCAAACGCAACATCCTCTTGCGGAGCTAATTATAAGATCTGTGCATATATTTGAGTAAGCATATTTTTCATACACTGGTGTTGCATCCCTTCCAAACTTTGGTGTATAGCAAATTAGAAGCACATGGACCATCTTTCCACTGCTCAAGTTCGGACATTATCTGGTACTGAAAACAATCCAAAACAAGATATTTTGAAGACCATGACAGACTTTGCCGTAAAAATGTACCTTCAATCATAGCTTTGTTGAAAATGACACCATAGACAGCCGCATCATTTGCACATGGGAATGGCTAATGGCTATGCAAAAGAGCAAAAGTCTAGCCTGCTCAGACTATGCTTCGTCTACAGTAGTAACCTAAATAAGGAAGGGGACATGCAATCTTTAATGCATCGTTCATCTAAGATGTATTTGCTTTTCTCACAACATACTTGCGAGATTTCATGGCCAATTTCTGACTCATGTAGCTTAAAGCTTTTCCTCTTCTCCTTCAAAGCTACAGAAATTCAACCTTTAGTTCTGCTTGCACGCAGAACAGCGAACAGTGAGACAATGCAAAACAGTGAACAGCGAGACAATGCAAAACAGCAAACAGTGAGACAAAAAGCAAGGCTCTGACACCAATCTTTTAAGTTAAAACAGATCAAATAGATCACCGATTCTCTGCATAGATTGAATACGATAAATTCCTAATAGATACGGACACTTCTCAAAACCATGCAATGTTGATCTGGACACACCTACGACGTATTTACTGATCTCATTCCATACTTGAATTCTCCGAGGAAGCTTACAGAGATCTGCATAGACTAAATTTGATAAATTACTATCAACTACTGGACTGAAACTATGCAATGTTGATCTACACACCTAAAATATATCTACGGTATGTTTACAGTGATGAAATAGAAATCTCATCCAAAAGTAACAAGGCAACAAAATCTCCAATGTAACATTCATCTGCCCACCTAACGCGCATTTACTGTTGTCCTCGTTTCATGCTCAACGGACAGTTCATGATCAACTTATGACTCGAGCTTTCTTTTTTCGCAGCATTCTCTGGAAACTGAGAAATTTTCGACCCTCCCAATTCTGCTTGAATGCCAACCAGAAAACAGTGAAAGCAACAAAAGAGTCCTCTGGAAACAGAGAAATTACCCATCAAATTCTTTGAATAATGTGCTGAAGAATCACATTGATCACAAATTGTTTTGATGATGGTAGTCTAGAAAGCACAAGTTAAAAATGCACCCCCATCATCACCTCTATGTGATGTAAAGAAAAACATGCATACAATGTTCCCAACTACTGAATCCTGATAATTTCACATGCGCTTTCAAATTGAACTTCCTCTTAAGCATTTCCACATTCTCCAGTGTGAAGTTTCCAGATTTCAGGTGGCCATATATGCTACTATAAGAACGGTAACAAGAAACAATTTCAATGTAAGATGAGAGAGCAAATGAAACCACTACGAAGATTATCACTGGACATATCAAGAGATGCATGAATGTAGACCAGGCTTGGCATTTGCAAGCTGCAATGTACGTCAAAGGCTAATTTTACCTTTCAAACAAAGGCAAAAATTCCAAAAGCATGTCACATGAATGACAAACTTAAAAATTGCCCTTCCATTTGAAAGGTAACTTTAAAATGTCAAATGTCATGCTAGTTTGAAATATTTAAAAATTTATTGCAAAGTATAACATGAATATATGTATATAAGTGGTTAAAAGGTTCATACCCATTTTTTTTAAAGGTACCCTTGCATTATACATGTCATATGAAAGGTAAGAAAAGGAAAAAAAAAGCCCATCGGGGTGAAAGGTAAGGGTGCACATCAAATTCCAAGCCTGATGCGGACAACTCAGCATAGTGATTTAATGTCAAATGCAAGACTGCATACGTAGCAAAATAAACTTCCACCCAAATTTACTCAGACACCAAGGATTAGACCTCCTGTCCATCTGTTTTCTTCTATTTCTGCGTCACATTTTAAGTGAATACACTGACAAACATCTGTTTTCTTCTATTTCTGCGTCACATTTTAAGTGAATACACTGACAAATGAACTTTCGCCAAAATTTACTCATATACACCGAGGATATACACCTCCTGTCCATCTGTTTTCTTCTATTTCTGTGTCACATTTTAAGTGAGTGCACCAAAAAATTCAGTAAAAATCCCGACTTCATATCCGAGTAAATCCATCAACTCACTATATCATAAATGATGTTATCTTGAATGTGGTAGGATGCAACTCATCACAGACTTCCACTAGCTGAAAACCACAAGATTCCTATAGCTTTTATTTCCCACCAATATGATACCCCAATGAACAAAAAGCTCTCATCATAACCTAAGTGCCAATGGAAGAAAAAATTACTGAAGAATAAGAACCCTGCCAGGCAGACTTCAAGCATTCGAACACCAACAAAATGATCTTGCATTGCAGCCTCCACATCTGCAGAGATGTGACCAAGAAACAGCATGTAACAAGAATGGACACTATAGAGTCAGCAATGAATTATCTCCAACAAACGGTTCATGCCGCATAAATTGCAAAAACATACCACAACATCTCGAATATTGTCCAAAAAAGAAAGTGCCTTGAGAGGAGGCATATAAGTACCATGTCTTGGGGGGACAGAACACCAAAACTAACCTATCAACTGCAACTCTCATAGAGGAAAGCTTCATCCACTTGGGTGCAGAATTACCTAACTTCTGTACAACCTTATGCATCTTCAAAGTTACCCAAAGGATCAAATGTAATGTCAAAATAACAAATTCGAAATGTTCACGAAATGGAGTGGAAAATCCTCTCCAGATAATTAGAAAATCAACAAATGCATATATTCTAAGCTCGTTACTGATACACTGGAGTTGCGACTTGTCCAAGCTTTGGTGTATGGCAAATTACAAGCATATGGACCATATCTCCAATTTTCAAATTCCAATAATATCTGGGAAATAAAAACAATCAAAATAAGCTGACTTGAAAGTCCCCAACAGACTTCCATATTTACTTTCAAAGCCAAAAAAAATCATTAGATTATTGAAAATCACCGCAAGAAAAAAGGAATTGCAGTTTGTAACAAGTTATATACAAAAGAAACTTTTGCATTCCAACTCACCAAGGCCCCAGGGGGAGACATCACTTTTTCCACATCAGCAGAATGACCAACGGCTTTGCAACAAAGCAAAAAATCTAGCCTGCAAAGACTAGGAAACATCGAACTGTATATTTGTAGACTGAGATACTAAAAGCTATCCTCGAAATTTAAAATCCTGTTAGCAATCCTCACTATAAATTACATCCCGACACTTCCCACACTCAGCAATGTTGATCTACACATAGAATATACTCATGCTATGTCTACAGTAGTAGCCTACACAACAAGGTGACATGAAATCTTGAAAGCAACGATTCATCTGCACACCTGAGATGTACTCGCTATTTTCACTTCATAGTTCCCACTCGACATTCTGCGGTCAATTTCCGATCGTGCAGCTTTAACCTTTTGCTTGCCCAAGGTGACATGCAATTTTTAAAGCAACAATTCATCTGCACACTTAAGATTTAGTTGCTATTTTCAATCCATGGTTCCCACTCAACATTCTCTAGTCAATTTCTGAACGTGCAGCTCTAACTTTCAACGATTCATCTGCACACCTAAGATGTATTTGCTATTTTCGCTCCATAGTTCCCACTTCTGCTTGCAGACCAGCAAAACTTCAAAATGCACTGAAAATAGACCACAACATCAGCGAAAACCTTACTAGTAGGAACATCACCCCTGTATGTGGTGTCGATACAAATATGGATAACGTGTTCAAATCTGCGGATGTCTTCAGATGTGCGTGCTTGCAGTAGATTATACTGCTTCTTAAACTTTCCATATTTTGCAGATCGTCAAATTTCCAGATTTCTAATAGCCATTACGCCCCACTAGGACCATATTTGCAAATCGTCAAGTTTCCACATTTCTAATAGCCATTACGCCCACTAGGACAATTAATAACAGTTCCAATGTAAGCTGACAACAAATATAACACCTCATTCTGATTTCTAGCCCCAACTCCAAACTTCTGGAAAGATGTTTACTTGACAATCGAGAGATGTATCATACCCATTATATTCAACAATAAGGAGCCTGGCAGTGTGAGCAACTTGCAGTTAAATTGTTGCATTTATCCACGGTATTGAGAAACAAGTGCTATACCTTACATTAATTCTCTAATATCAGAGCTCCAACTTTGAAATAGGCCTATCAAAGGCTCCAACTTTGAAATAGGCCTATCAAAGTCTCGGAATAAGAGCGCTATTTTAAAAACAACTCCTGCTATGGTAACCTGCAATGCTGTGAACAAAAGTTTGGAATAGGATTAAAAATGCTTAGAAGTGATAACTTGTCTTACATCTTTTGCATTGAAAGTAACGTATACCTCCAACTTTATGCACAATTTATTTGTTATTTCAGCGTAACAAATTCCAGGCGCCTCTGAAAAGGATTGGAAGTACAAAAACATCACTAACTTGTTTTACCATTAAATGGCGAAGTATACGTCCAGCTTTATGCACAATTTATTTGTTATTTCAGCGTGACAAATTCCAGGAGCCTCTGAAAAGGATTGGAAGCAATGAAACATCAATTAGTCTTTTCGATATCTTTCTGTGTTAAAGCGGTAAAATTTTACGAAGACTAGCAGATATACCATTCATATATTAAAAACTACCAGCACTTTATAGCTTTATACATCAAATGCTCTAATTTGCGATCTGCTTTGCAGAATGTTAATAAATGTTCTAGTTTTGATACCTTTTCAATATTGAGCCCCTAAATTCTGATTGCACCGCAAAATCAATTTCTTTGATTGCCAACCTGACAAGCAGCCTTTTCGTCTCACATATATAAGTTAAATATTCCGTGTCAACCCCTTTACTACTCTTATTTTCGGAGAGCCCCGCAGAACATTTCACAGATTTCCACAGAACGTTCCACAAACTTTGGATTTAGTAGTCCACTTGTTAAGATGCACTTACACGACATAAAAATCCAACCACATCCAAGTTAATTGTTCGGCACAAACGCCTTTACTGCTCTGATTTTCGAAGAGCCCCGCAGAACGCCCACAGACTTTGGATTTAGTAGCAGTTCACTTGTTAAGATGCACTTACGACACGAAATATCCAACCACAAGCCTTTAAAATGTTTTCTCACCTGAGACATGGGAACTACTCTTTTTTTAACGATTTCAATTCACTTGGGGAATAGTATATCTAAGCTCTAAAACTAGAATGATCATTCACAGCTAGTAGAATGAAATTAAAGAGAACTAAGAAACAACCATACAACTACCACAGAGCCTGGGAGGGGAACCTCCCGAAGCCAACAAATGTAACTATTTTATTGAAGTGGAGCTCGCCACATAAGCGCACCCATAAGGCAAAGCTCCTCTAGAAATATTACAGACCTTGTGCTTATGCTTATCTTTACTAACTTTTGTATGAATAGAGTTGCCTGCATAAAGCTTACAACTTTGAGCTTACTTCGTGCAACTTACTGTCAGGAAAACTCGGCCTCGAAAATTAATGTAAACTCTCAAGCATGGCTGCTGATACGCACATAGATAATTAACAGATCCTTGTGACAAAGTCCAACGGTGGAGTTAATAAACGATCTCAATCGATCTTCAAATAGACTCCAAGGGTGGCGACCGCAATTTTGAAAATCCGAAGCCACCGTCCGAATGCTACAAAAAGGCAACACAAGTTTTAAATGAATCTACTTAGTACTAACCTACCACATCTCTGCTCAATAAGACTCCATTTCCACCAATTACCACAAGAAATGCAACTCGCCGGTATTGCATCAACTAAAACATCCTCATCAGAAACGACAATTTTGAATCAATGAAACCTTGCCACATAATAGTCGCCCATCAAACTGAACTGGCTTAATTATGTTCCTCCTAAGCACCAAAGTAGAGTTAGAAAACTGGCCCTTGTCGGAGATGAAGATAAAAATGATCCAAGGCACTCGTCACGCCAAATATCCAAAGCTCCACAAAATGATGCATCGCCGACAAGGATGATCCACAGACAACCTAACTTCTAAGATAGCGTAGCGGGGCTCACGTCAGCTAACTTAAACTAGTCAAAGTCAAAGGAATTACGAACCATCTGTTTACCATCCTACTGCTGGACCAGAAATCGTTCACTGAAAACGAGAAAACAAGCATCCTTACTGCCTTCATCACCAATTTGAGGTGTTCGGTACGAAAATAAAGGCCGATCTGTTTGGCCATAGGCACAACAACCTGATGTGAGAAGGAATTTTGGCTTTTGTAACAATCTACTTGATCCCAAACCAGATTACGACCTTCAAGAGGGTGCATGCTCCACGCTACTCCTCTTGCATCCTTGACAGACCACAAGACGATGGATAAATAGGCCAAAACCAGCATCCATCTTGCCTCCATCACGACCTCCATGTTCCTATTTCACCAATTTTGCAGATCTGAAAGGAGCAGAATCGATCTGCTTCGACATCAAATCCGAAATCGGCAGCAGCATCGATCTGCTTACTGAACACACGAATCAGACATCAAATCTGAAATCCTCGGCAGCAGCATCGATTACTGAACACGCGAACACCCACACAAAATGAAACGTCCACCTACCCTCGCTCCTCCACCTACCCTCGCTCATTTACACCTACCCCCGCTCCGTCCATCTTTCCTTTTATTTCACGAAGAGAGGATCCATTTGCGAATATACCGTTAGTGCCGTTTGACAGCACCTTGGCGTTCGCCGTCATATCTAGCGGCGATCGCCTTTCCGTCAGACACTTGTCAATCTTCGTACGTCACGGGATTTCGTTTTTGAGTCGGTGGGAGAGTGGCGGTGCACGCTGGGCCTTTAAATCGACGACCGTTGGATATTCCCGACACGTACTCAGATTATGCCACGCTGCATCACATCAATAGTCAGATATTTTTTGTCGCTAAGAGCCACTTTGAAGCCTCATTTAGGTTCGTGCACGCTGAGGTAGCTAAATCCCAATGACGGGGCAAGCAAAAGCCTCTGAACTAGGTTATTCCAAAGATTAGCTAACATGTTAATTATAGATGTTGCGCAGAAACACGTTCATATAGTTCCATCATTTTCGTGAATTTCAAAGTATAGTAGAGATTAATTGATGATTGATAGCTTACTGTCCTACATGAAGGGCACTAAAGTGTATAAGCCACTAGTTCAATTGCTCTACATGAAGGGCATGAACTGTATAGACTCAAAATGGAGCAAAGAGCTGTGTCGTAATAGAATCCCTAAGCCACAGTGTTTTGACTTTGATGTAATATATAAACCTAGAATAGTGAGCTGATGCTTTTGAAGCAAAACATACACCTTGATCAAAAGCCGAGTTTTATAAATGGAATATGCTAACCTTTTAATATAAGATTTGAGAAACAATTGATACCCACCATTCTTTGCAAACATCTTGAGTTACATGCTTCACTATATATAACACCAATTCCTTTGTACTTTGTGTCATTCTGGTAAATGCTAAATATGTGAAGGTGTTGACAAGCATCAGAACAATCGGTAAGTGAGTTCCTTGCCATTTCAAATTGCTTTTTGTTTTCACTTTCATGTCTTGCTAATTGTAGGCAAATATTTTTTTGAAGCTGACATATGCAAATATGCAGTCAAAGAATTGTTGTTTCTTATTATATTGAGTTCATTTCATGACATTAAAGGCATATGATTTGTCTAACATCTTAACAAAGAAAATGTCTAGAAAATTTACCTTTTTGAAGTAAATTTTATACTCATCACACATGTGTTTCATATGTCATCGTGTTGTAGCTAAAAAAAAGTTGCATTTTGAAATAGAATAGCAAACAACGAAATAAAATAGCATATTATATGTCTCTACTAAAGACATAATTGTCATTGCCAAAAAGAGACATGCAATCAAGTACTTGCTAATTACAAGAAATAGATGTTGATGGTTCTAAAAAATTTCAGAACACTCAAGACATTCGAGGTGAGCAATAATGTCCAAGCTGAAATAGTTGACAGTTGTTGATATCGTTTAGCTAATTTCGATTGCTAATGACAAGGTTGTTCAAGTGAGTCTAAATGTTATTATCGTTGAAGAAATCATTCTTTTCATAAATATAGAATAAACAATCATCGTTTGAAAGAACATTGAATGAGCTTTGTAGCATATTTGAGATCTTTCCACAATGTTAGTATTTGTTAAAAAAAGACAATTGTTAGAGAGCCATCTTTTTTATCAAATATAATATGGCAAAAGAAGTGGTGGCAATTTCCCTCTCAAAATTGTAAACTAGGAGATTTGCCTTTTTCCCAAACGATACTACAATATGAAAAGTGAAATTTGAAGTTGCGATTTTCAAATTGCCATGAAATATCTCAACTAATGTACAAAGCTCACTCAGTGTTCTTTCGAACGACGGTTTTTTATTCGATTTTTTTGAAACAAACCGTTAGTATAGAAGCATAGTAAATTGACAAATTTAGGTCATCTACATACACAAATTTAGATAGGCTAGCTAGACAATCAACGGTGACATTTTGTAACGTCTATATCAAAAAGTCGAACAAAGTGAAAGACAACATTGAAAATGAGAATGTTGTTGTAGTATCTAAAGAGAAGGATGCAAGGTCATTTAAAACATGGCAAGAAAATTCATACATGACTGAATAGAAACTTGTGATTAAAAATTAAAAGTTCTTGAAAAGAGAATAATCTTGATTTTATTAAAAATGATGGGAAAACCCATGATCAAGCAAAAAGATTAAAGTATCTAAAATAAAATACCATAGAACGGCAAAAATGAAATAAGCTACCTAAAAGCTAAGTAAAACTTAGAATAGAAAACTAATTACTTAAAACCAACTGCTCGATTTAAGTCAGAAATTGAATATTAAACTAATTACTCAAAACCAACTGTCTGATGTAAATCACTAACTAAAATAGATCCAATAATAGGTAATGCATGAAGCTTTGGAGCAGCCGCTCCTACAAACTGAGCTCGTCGAAGAATGATCGAAGTTGATTGTTACATTTCCCAAAGTCTTAACCATTCCACCCCTAGTATATAACATCAATTGGACCCAACTTCACAATATGGGAACTCGTTTTATGAGTATAATCTTCCATGTGTAATTTCACCACTGGGGTGATGTTATTACAAGGAATGGTTACTCCATTGGCAATCTGGACTCTCATCTTATCACAACGATCCAAAGATGCTAATCCACAGCTTCGTAACGACCTACTATTAAAGAAGTTATGCGTACTACCACTATCTATTAAGCAAAATACTTTCCTTCCATTAATTAACGCTTGCACATGGAAGGTTTTGTTAGAATGGGATCCATTGAAAGCATTTAAAGATATGTTCAATAGTTCAACTTCCTGATCCCTCCTAATGGATCTTTCCTGCTATCCATGGTCTGATTGATGGTTTGGTGATTCCTCATCAGATGAGGTGTCTTCCTTTCCTTCATCATTTTGCGGCGGCTGAGTGTCAATGACATTCTCTGAAAAAGTGCTATTATCATCTTCGTCATCTTCAACAATCAGGGAAATCCCGACAAACTTAGCTTTGTCACACTTATGCCCTGGTTTCCATTTTTGCTTACAAGTGAAACATAAGCCTTGTTGCCGCAGTCGATCTATCTTTGCTTTTGATCTAACAATCTTCACCTCTGGCTTGGCCTCCATGTTGCTCACTTGTTTCTTACCACTATTCCTCCTATCAGCTTCTTTAACTATCGGGTACTGGATAATTGTGTTCCTTCCCTTATCATGTCGACGGATATCAGAATTCCGCTCAGTTTCTCATCCGTTAACTTCATATCTGGGTGCTCATGATTTAGTTGACCACCTACCAGCATATTTAGGCTCAATTTTAAGAGCCACCCGCATAGCTTGATCGAGATCAGTACAAAAACGTGATGCTATATCAGCTCCAATATCCGGCTGCAGTCCTTGTATATACCTTCGTCTGCATCAAACATTGTGGGTGGTTTAAGAGTTAGACTCCAAAAATCGAAGTTATACTCTTGTATTGAACTCTTCTGACCTACCCTTGTCCATCTTTTACAGTTGTCATCATTTTGGAATGGTCTTCTGAAGGTCTCAATACAAGCATTCTTGAATAACGGCCAATTAGTTCGTGCATTACATTCTTCCATTGATAACCTATTCTCCCTCCGCTTCCACCACTCATAGGCTGCTTCTTCAAAGTGGATCGTAGCGAAAGTGATTTTATCTCGGTCATCTCTATTGAACAGAGTAAAGTAACCATCTAATTTATCCAACCACTCCTCAATGTCAAGGGTCTTAAAGTCACCATTGAATTTTGGAATGGTTATCTTATTCTTATACTCCCGAGTATCAAAGTGGTTCTGTTGTTCATAAGGTCTCGTGGAGTGTTGCACTCGTTGTTCAGACATGCCCCTATCAGTTTGACTGGGTATTCAATATTAGTCTGTAATACCTGTTTTCCCTTGTCCATGTCAATTCTTCGTACATCATGAGAAGATGTTACATTTTGTGATGGAGATGGTATTCGGAACGATGTAGAAGGCTCATTAGATCTCTGATCAGCTCCCGCTAGTTTGTCTTGCCTATCTACTAGGCTATCAAACAATTTGTCCCATTTCACCTCATCAGCAAGTCGATTTCTTTTCATTGCTTGCAACATTGTAACTATCAGATCTTGAGTAACTTGCAGTTTACTTGGTATGTTTTCTTGCTGGTTTGAAACCTGCAGTTCTTCCATTGTTTCATCAGTAGGCAAGTTGTTTTGAGGTGGGTTATTTTTATCCACTCTGTTTTCCTTTACCACCCATTCTAAAGTGTTACAGCATTAATTTGGATAGTCTCGGTGAATTTGTCTTATCTTTCTAAACATTTTTTGTTTTTACTTCACTAAATTCCAAGCTTAAATATAAAAGTTTTAAAATTAAATTCAATAATTTTTGAAATCCATGAAACATTTTTGTGCTCGTAGAAAAATAAAAAAAATCGTAGGTCACCGACGTACTCAATAGATGCACTCGTAGAGAGAAAAGGGAGGTAACCGACGGAGAGAGTAATACGTGAAGATAGAGAGAGAAAAACTCAACCGATGGCTTCGTAGAGAGAGAATGGAGGTAGCCGAAGTCGCGGTAGAGAGAGAGAGAGAGAGAGAGAGAGAGAGAGAGAGAGAGAGATGTCAACCGACGGAGGATGGTTGAGCTTCGTGAGGAGGATTCAGATCTTCCTGCCTGTGATCCGATCCTTGAAGGAGAGATTGATGCTGACAAACAGAGCGTCTTTTGGAATCTGTTCAATCGGGTTCATGCAACCAGTACCAGGAATCCAGCGTTGGAATTTTGCTTCAGCTGAATTCTGAGAATAGAGGTGTAAAGAATGCCAGAGAAACGTTCCTGTCCGTGATGTAGCCACACGTTAAGCTGATTGGATTTTCCAAATCAGCTCGTCCCTGTTCTGGTTTGGAGTCTAATGTATACTCCGCGTCTTTCAGATTCGACTTCGCAGCAGGGCGGTGTTGGTTTTTTCTCTGATTTGGAAGAATTCGATCAGTCAACTAAGAAGGATACTCTGGCCTGAATGTAATGAGGATGATGAAGAAATGCGTGAAGAAGGAGAGAGAGGAAGCGAGAGAATTAGGTCGCGTAGGTTAGGGATGTAGGTAGGTAGGATTAGGTTTGGTTTTTTATTTTATATTAAGGTTCAAATTGAAGAAATAAAAAAAAATTACAAAGGACATTAAACTTCAGAATTGAAAACTGAAACGGGACGGAAAATTTTGAAGAAATAAAACTAACAAAACTAGAGCTACAAATCAAGATTTGTCATAAGCTTTTCGATACCAATCCAAATGACTTGCCATATCGATCAGATCAAAGTAAGACAATGCTCTAAAATCCTATGGGAAGAAACTAGAAATTAAAACTCAGATCAGATCTGAAAAATTCAAATCAAGTGAAGACAAAATTCTAGTCACCTATTTTGATAGCTTTTGGAAAAAAGTGCAATAACTTTTGCATCTCTTATCCAAATGGCTTGAAAAATAGTGCAAATTAAAGCTGAAACAAAGTCTACAAAGCTATGGAATCAAATTAGAAATAAAAAATAAAATTGACTGTCAAAAATTTGTCTGAACATAAATGAAAAATTCAAAATTAAAAATCAGCAAAAAGAAAGCTACAAAAACAGTAAACTCATGAAATCTAATGGAATCCTCATAGAATCATCATGAATCATGGGTCTATGCTCTGATAGCAAGTAATGTCATGTGCCAAATCTCAAACAAATAGCAATAACAATGAAGTAAAGCTAAGAGCAAGAAAAATACAAAGCATTCAAGATAGCATACCCATAGAAAGCTAGAAACAATGAGATCTCAATGGAATCACATTAGTAATGAAAAGAAGAGTACAAACAATGTAAATAAGCATGGATTCATGTAGGTAGGTCACATGAGACCTAGCAATGGAGGTCCCTATGGCTCACATTCACAAGGAAGCTAGAAGCTCTCACTTGCAAATGAGCCAAAAGATTCACAAAATGATGTCTCTTGCCTAGTTATAGACAATGCTCTTACTTAACTAAACATAACTATCTTGAAGGATAGTTAACCCTTAATAAGCATTATTTAGCCTACATTGGTCCCTTAGTGGCCTATTATCCTTATTTATTACTTGGAAGGGCCTAAAGAGAAAACCGCCTTGTTCTTAAGGCTAATAGCTCCTTTTGGGCCTACAAAGCTTACAATGGATATTTTGATGCATTGATGAGCATGGATGTACTAAGAGTACATGACAATCCCTTGCGCACAATAATACAAAATTTGATTTTCTTGTAGTAATAACAACCAACGTGTGATTCTACCTGTTGTGCAAGTTTTGTTCACGAGGTACAGTAACGTTTGATGATCTGTGAAAAATACAAAGGGTTTGCCTAGAAGATAATGTCAAAACTTCTGGGTGGCATAAATCATATGCCAATGCTTCCCTCTCGGTTGTGGTGTAGTTCATCTCCGCATACGTTAATTGCCTACTAAAGAAACGAATTGGATAGTCCTTCTTGTACTCTCCTGGTTGAGTTAGCACTCCACCGATGGCAAACTTCGATGCATCAGAGTGGACGTGAAACTCCTTCGTGTAATTTGGAGCTCGCAAGATAGGAGCAGTAGTCAAGGCGTGTTTAAGTTCTTGGAAGGCCTTTCTCTGTTCATCTGTCCACTTAGGATTTACGATCACTTTGTATATCCATCGTGCCTTACTAGCAAAGTCGCGAATATGGCAACGGTAGTGAACCATAAAACAATAAGTGTCTCGGACTGTTTTAGGTTCTAGCCTCTTGACAATGACTTTGATCTTCTCCAGGTCGGTGGCAATCCCATTGAGCGATACAATGTGACCAAGTACAACGTCGTGGGTGACCCATATCTAACATTTTTCAAGATTAAGAAAAATATCATACCTCTGGCTGTTGGATTTATCTCCTCTACTCTCCTAAATCCTATTTTAATTAGCCTCCACTCATGCTGCATTTTTACTCATGTTGTCGCACAGTTTGCATATTTACATGTAAAATAAGACAGACAAATAAAACGCGACTGTCTGCATATATACAAGTAAATTCTCGCATGCGACACGTGATTTCTCTCTTCTCTATCTCATTTCATGCTTATACATGGTTCTCTTGGGTTTTGACATCCATTGGTGCACTATCTTGGTGATTGCTTGCAATTCTGTGTAGAATGATCTATATTTGCTATTTTTGGATCCACACGTGTGAAATACAGTAGCTTGCTGGTTTTGTACGGACAACAACAATACATAATCATTTCATTCAAGTTTGATCAAGTTCTATTAGTGTTTGGATCTCAAATCGTGTGTAGATGCTGATTTTTCTAAATTGGTGAAATTCGTAGTGTATTTCTCTTTCTAACCAAAGATCGTTCAAGTAGATTGGATCGTAAGGATCTAAAATCTTTCACAACACACCCTCTTTCTCCAACATGGTATCAGAGCTATTTTTGTAGTCTGATAAGCTTCCACAATACAAGACTCTACTAGCCGATAGAGTAATTGTCTTCTTGTTCTGTAACTCGACGCCAAATTTTCATACTTAAGTCACTAACAGTTTTTCCAATCACTTAGACTAATCTTCCTCATGGATTCACAAGGAAAATCCAGTCCCATCTTGATGGAGCTGTTGGAGGATGCAAGCTACGGACAAAGCGGCAGCATCCGAAAAGGCACCAAAAAGAGAGTGCATTCGTCCCATAAGCAAATGGACACTATAACAGAACTCACATATAAGCTCATTGTAGACAATGTACCCTTGTCCCCTAGTACCAGCCCTTTTGGGGTCAAAGAGAAATGATGGTGGTGGCTAGGCGGTGGGGATGAGATCACGCACGCGACCCGCATGTGCGCACGAAGTGCCACATCGTCTACTGGACCGCTATCTGCTGCCGACAAAACTCAAAGTCGATATCAGAGCAAGCATTTTGGTCCTGAATGAGCAAGTGGGGGTTTCTTTCGCCCTGTGCTCGCTTGAGTGGGGGTGTTGTAGGATGCAAGCTACGCACAAAGCAGCTGCGTCCAAAAAGGCACCAAAAAGAGAGTGGTGATTCTACAGCTTATATGTGGGTTCTGTTATAGTCTTCATTTGCTTATGGGACCAATGCACTGTCTTTCTGGGGCCTTTTCGGACGCAGCTGCTTTGTGCGTAGCTTGAATCCTCCAACACGAACTCAGAGTTTTGTCAACAGTGGAGAGCGGTCTAGTAGACGATGTGGCGCGTCATGCGCACCTGCGGGCCGCGTGCTGGATTCCATCCCCACCGCCTAGCCACCCGCCATCATTCCCCTTTGATCCCAAAAGGGCTTGTACCAGGGGACAAGAATACATTGTCTACAATGAGCTTATATGTGAATTATGTTATAGTCTCCATTTGCTTATAGGCCGAATGCACTCTCTTTTTGGTGCCTTTTCGGATGCAGCCGCTTTGTGCGTAGCTTGCATCCTCCAACACCCCCACTCAAGCGAGCACAGGGCAAAAGAATCCCGCACTTGCTCGTTCAGGACCAAAACACTTGCTCTAATACCGACTTAGAGTTTTGTCGGCAGCGGAGAGCAGTCCAGTAGACGATGTGGCGCGGGTGCATACATAGTGTCGCGTTTTTTGCCTTTTCTTCGTCTGTGAGAATTTACATGTAAATATGCAGACTGTGCGACAACGTGAATAAAAATGCAGCATGAATGGAGGCAGATTAAAATGGGATTTTGAAGAGTAGAGGAGATAAATCCATCACGCCCCCTTAATCTGGATCCGTGAATGCCTTGATTTTCAGACCGAGTAATGCACAAAATTTGTTGTTGCATTAACACTTAATGCTTTCGTGAATATATCTACAACCATGTCCTGCATTTTGGAGTACGTTAAGCTCACCGCCTTGTTGAAAACCTTGCCCCTGATGTAGTGATATCTAATTTCAATATGCTTACTCCTAGAGTGAAATCTAGGGTTGGCCGATAAGGCTATAGCACTCTAATTATCACAAAATAAAATTGTAGGGCTACTGTACTGATACATATTAATATCTGACATTAAATTTCTCAACCAAAATACTTCATTAATTGATTGAAAAACTATTAGCAACTGTGCTAACACAGAAGAAAAAAAGAAAAAACTCCCGTGGCATGTGTTTTGTAAGACCACGTATGAGTATTTGTCAATAAACTTCAACCATGGCATGTGTTTTGTAAGTCTATGAGTAGAAGCTTAAATAATAATAAAAAAGCTTAAATTTAGATTTAGAACTTAGACTTAGGAAACTTAAGATTAGAAATATTTTATCTTAAGTTTTTCTAAGTTAAGAAATTTGAAGTTCTAAATCCTAAGTTAGAAGTTCTAGAAAGGCTAGAAACAGATTAGTCCCATAAGTTAGTAGACACGTATGGAAGACCCTCCTTGCCATAAAAGGAGAGGTATTTGCATTGTAAACAACACTCTGAGATTATGCTAAATTCCTCTCTATTGAGATTATCATTCTATTTGTTTGTGTTCCCACTGGAAGGTGCATAGCTTGAGAGAAGGTGCTCGGGCCTCCTCTTGCCTCCTTTCATTGGCCTTTAATTGTGGGATGGTTTTATTTGTTTATTGCTTAGTTTAGCCGCAATTCTTATTATCTCCCTTTGGGTGTTAAGTAGGATTTAGCAATCTTGCTAGTTGAGTTTGCCTTAGCAAGCATTTTTGTTGTTGTTACTAATTAACTTTCTTTCCGTTTCGGGCACTAGTTGGGTAAGCCTTAGTGCTCTCATTCCTATTGATTCTTTCATATCTCCGTTGAAGCTTGTTGTAGAAACTTAAAAATTGGACGAATCTCTACATCCCTATACTACACCCGTAAGTAGATCTAGTCATCGCACAAACTAGAAATACTTCCAACATTGGCGTCGTTGCCGATTTTTAAGTATTTTCTACCTAGCTTCTTCTGCTTTTTCTTTTTGTTTTTTTTACTTCCGTGTTGTATGTTTGCTTCTGTGCTTGTCTCTATCTACCAACAAATAGCACGCGTCGTCTCTCCAGTCCTACACGAGCTGCGGAGCAACTTCTTCAACCGGGGGGAAGCAACAAAAGAGTCAATTTGGGCATTTTCTTCAAAAGAAGTGACCCAAGTGATCTTTTTCACAACCAAAAAGGTATATCAGAATTTGTCAGCCTATCTGCAGCCTTAACAGACCCTGATCTTTCATTTTATCACCTCCAGAATTCTAACAACGATCAGATTTTGAGAAAACAGTCTGATATACTGTCAAAATCCCTTATTTCTCACCCAAATCTTTATCCTAGAATTCAACAGCTTCACTGAGACTAAATCTCATTAAGATCAGTCCTCCAGCAGCTCGCGAATTCTATCTCAAAGACTTTGCTCGTTTACTGTCAAAACATCACATTTTTTTCCATATTTCCTATCTGCCAGTCAAACCTCTCGGTTAGAATTCGCCATCTAGCCTAAGAATTTGTTCTTAAAGAGCACGATTTCCCTGTCCTATCCGCGAATTCTAAAACTCCAATTTTTTTTTCAGAAAATCTAAAAAAATCACTATTTAGACATTCAAAACTCCTTTTCAGAATTCGCGAGTATTACAGTTAGATTTATTTGTCTTTCCATGTTTTCTCAGCATGTCCGCGAATTCTATTACGATCAGAAAGACCAGTTTTTGTCCTACAATATTCATTATGCAAGCAAACTGTCCTTTTACCAAGTATAGTACTATCCTGCTCATCTATATTCTACATCATGTCTCGTGATTGTGCTGAATATTCTAATCCAACTCCTCCACGACTAGAACGAGGAATTCCACGTATCGATGCACCAAAGTACGATGGTGAATCTGACCCATTCCGATTTCTCCAAGACCTTGATAATGCATGCCGTTTTTATGGAGATACCTCTGAAACTGAAAAGCTTCGTCTATTTTCCATGGTACGCTATGGCACCGCCAAGGAGTGGTACTTGAATCTCGAAGCTCCTGATCTTGCTTCTTCGACCACCCTCAAGGACGCTCTCATCAAGCGTTTCAAACCATCCCGATCTAAGCCAGCCGCTCCTGTCTATTCAGTGCAAGTAAAAACGTTACCAATCGAAACACATCCTGTTTGGGTCTTGACTCGGACACAAACCCAACGCCAAGCCCCTACACTTGCACCCAGCAAAACTCAACTACAGGTTGTTCCTCCAGTGATGATTCAACCTCGATAGTTTAACGTCACCCGTCTGAAGAAATTCGGCTGCATCATGAGTATCGCCAACAAATTCGCAATGCCGACCAACAATCTTTCTCATCCCATAAAGTACCTCCCAAGCCCTTTCAAAGCAAAACCCTTGAAGGTACCGAAGTTTGGGGAGATCTACTACAAGCCAATGTCACTTTTCCCTTCCATGTACTTTGGAAGCATGTTGGCCAGTGGAAACAACAGATCCAATCCAATACCACCACCATTATTGACGAGTTGCCTGAAATGTCCTTACATCTAACCAATCCACTCAGCGAACGAGGCAACATCAAAATCCCAGCTACCCATCATCAATCTCGTGAAGTTTTAGCAGTACTCGATGGAGGTTCTGGGCTTAATATCGTTTCCACATCCCTCATGATGGAATGAAATCTGAACAACAAGCTAGCCAAACCTACTTGTCAGCTTCGGATGGCTGATCAAAGTGTGGTCCGACCTATCGGTTTCCTTCTGCACATGCTGATCAAACTAGGAGGTCTCAAGTTTTCTGTTGATCTCGTAGTACTTGTAATGCCTATTCTTATGAATTACTACTTGGTCGTCTGTGGCTCACCAATGCACGAGTCGTTCATGACTGGAGCAAAGGCCGAATCACTTTTGGCAATCGTGACAGTTCTGTCACCATTGACTCAACGAGTAAACTCAAACCTGCACACATCCATGACGAGGGATCCTCAACCACCAACTTAGTATTTGAGCCATACCAGTCCAGCCATGAAAAAGGTCATTATGTTAAATCTACTGAAACCATAAACTGGAGTCACAGTCTAGCTACCATTGATTGTGTGAATGCCGATTATTGTGCTCAGCATCAGGATAATTGTACCTGTCCACTCCCGATCGATCATGACCAATTACCTGATCTAGATACACCTATCATCAATGTCAATTTTATTGATATTCTTCCACACCATGATGAACTGCTAAATGTTGCATGGCTACCTACTAATGAACCAGGCGATTAATTCATTGATGATGAGAACGTCTTACAAATTCAGAATTGCCCAGAAGATATGGACATTTCTGATCTTCAGATCCTCAACTATATGGAAGCACTCCCACCTAGGACCTATCCGCAACATGCTTTCAAGGTGGAACCGTGCCAAGGTTGCAATTGAAGAACCTGAGACAAAATTCTACCGTCCCAAACGCCCACACTATCCATGGGATCTCTGTGAGGAGGAGACTATCTTTCAAATTGATAACAAGATCCTCCATGACGTACCAACTGTCCCTCATCCACACACATCTCCACCACCAAAAACTCGACCACGTGGTCATACTATGAAAGAGAAAATGAAAAAACCACTTCAAATTCAACCGTCGGGTGACCTCACCATTGTTCGAAAAATTTCTGAAATTGTCTCTAGTCCTACACCAATCCCCAATAAATTCCAAGCCCCATCCCGGCAAGAGAAAGACAAGGCTCCCCTCGAATCTCTAGCCCATGATGGGTGAAAGATTTCAAATCCTTAACATCCGATCTACTTGAATGATCTTTGGGTAGAAAGAGAAATACACTACCAATCTCATCAATGTAGAAAAATCAGCATCTACACACAAATTGAGATGCAAACACCAATAGAACTTGATCAAACTTGAATGAAATGATTATGTACTGTTGTTGTCCGTACAAAACCAGCAAGCTACTGTATAACAAATATAGATTGTTCTACACATAGAATTGCAAGCAATCACCAAGATAGTGCACCAATGGATAGTAGAACCCAAGAGAACCATGTATAAGCATGAAATGAGGTAGAGAAGAGAGAATATCACTCTCTCCACGAGTTACATCCTTTTATAACAGGTCCAAACCCTATTTGGCCACTTGGCTTTCCCACCAAAATGCTAACCCTACTAATTTTGGGTTTAGATTCAATGTACCCAACTATTCAAATTGAATCTACTCAAACTCGCATTCTAACTTTCCCACACTTTCAAAAAGTGTTTATTCAGATGAAATTTAGACTAATGAACTTTGAAAAGTCAACTTCTAAGTCTAGCAAATCGATTTATCAAATGACATAAGAGAAGTAAGTATGTGATATTCACATGAGATATTCTCCTCTTTCCCTTGAAATGTGAGCCACATGGACTCAACCATATTTCTTGAGTTTCTTTTTGGAATTTCAACTTGAGAAGGTCTCTCCTCCTCAATCCTTGGCACACTTGAACCTTGAGAAGAATTCTCCTCCTCAATCCTTGGCACATTTGAACCTTGAGATGACTCCTTAAGATCCTCTTCATGGTGCTCCTTTTTGATGGAAATCTGAGACCTCCATGTCTCATAATGATCACAACAAGTATGACCATTCAATATGCACTTCCTATGATTATCAAGAATACTTATGCTAGAAACATAAGTCCAAAAATCACCACAACTTGGCATGATTTTTCTAATATTGAAATCAAAAGGCATTTCCATCTCAATAAGGCTAACTACTTGCTTATGGATATAAGTGTCCACTTTGGATGCTTCACTTATTCTCATAAGAAGTTTACAACTTGCCTTTAAGATTGAAAACTTACCATTTTCATCTTTATGAATGAACACATCATTCATGATCTTATTGAAACCAAAAGATCCTACATTATGAAGATATTTCCATTTCCTTGACTTCATAACTAATGTAAGCTTACAAGAAAAACATATTTTGCTATCTTTTAAGGCATCACACTCAACTAGTATTGCCTTAATCCACCTTTGAGATACAAAAATCTCTTCAAAGCAAAATGGTTCTTCATAAGTTGGCATGATAGCATAAATGAAACTATTTTCATTTTGAGATTGCTCCTTATTCTTGATTAATTTCTCTTGGATAATAACAATAAGTTTGAGCTTATCTAAAGTTCCAAGCAAACTACTCTCCAAGGACATGAAATAAATCCAAGTTACTTTTAAGAAAGTGCCATATATCTTTGTATCTTGCACCAAATAATGCACTTCCAAATGAAAATTTTCAAAAGATTTGACATGTGTTGTGATGGACTCTTGAAGACAAATCTTGCAAGTCCTTGTGAGACTCCAAGCCTCATTCACCTTTCCACAAAGGAAACACCTTCCCTTGGACTTGTCCTTCTTGTATTTGCATTTCAAACTTGAAGCTCCATCCTTCACCTCGGCCCCGTTGCTTTGGTTCTCCTTGGATGGATTGATCTTCTTTTTGTAGCATCTTGAGAAAATATATCCTCCCTTGCCACAAAGGTTGTACTTAGGATCCTTTCTTTCCTTCAATAGGATGCCACCTATTGATGCCATGTGAATAAAAACCTGTGATATGATTTTACAAATGTAATTTGTGACTTTCAAGAGACTAGATTTGAACATCTTCGATAATCTAGAATGATCTACAAAAGATCTAGCTCACAAACCTAAGAATCAATCTTCATACTAATGACTAGTCACTTGGAAACTTTGCTTTGATCATTGAGACAAAAGCACACAATCTTTGAATCAAATCACAAAAGAAATCAGATCCAAACTCCTATTGGATTCATCAGATACCAATGACTCTTTCTTTTGAAAGTTGAAATGGATATGAAAAAGATTTGACACCTGGATTTTTCTTTTCACTTGACTGGTTCTCTCAACACTTGAGATTCTTGAACAAAAGATGGGTTTTGTTTCAAATACAGGAAAATAAAACTTAATCACTTATTTTAGACTCACTCTTGACCCAAATAATCTCACACTTGAGATTTAGAATGAATTTGATTTGCTTTGACAACAAACTATACCACCAATTTTTCACAAAGCTTAAAAAATTAGACAACTAGAGATTCACAAAGATCTCAACCATGCATGAATACTCAAATATGAACTCTTAGAAAATTGTATCTCTATCTACACATTTGCCATAGACACCTTAATGACTCTTTTCAAACCTCACAAACACTCAAACAAATTGAGTAGGATTGAATAATGTGACTTGGATCTCAATCTCTTCTTTCAATTGAAGCCAATCTATGTCAAATTCCACAAAAGATTTGCATAGACACTAGAAACTCTCAAAGGTTTCACTTGGAGGACAGATCCGATGATGTTTTCTAGAAAATTGATGCTTCTAAACTTTACCCTATCACTCTTGAACAAATCTAGAGTGATGGTACAATGGATTTCAACCTCTCACCTTGCATATCACTCAACCTATGATTTTTAGCAAAATCTCTCTCAACTTCAACATGCACTCAAAAAATCAGAGATGATCAATTAATGCACCTATTTCAAGCTTCAAATTTAATTTCTTGGCTGATCTAATCCAAGAACTAATCAAGGGATTAGATTATTTATAGAAAATGCTTGATTTTGCACCAAAAATCTCTCAAATTGGGTGTGTGAGTCAAATTGTACAAATTTTTGAATTTTCTCAGCCAAAACCGGAGCTGTACGTACTCACACGTGTGAAAGGAGTTCCTACAGCCCACAACAAATTCTGATCCAAAATTTTTGATAATATCTATCAAATCCAACTCGCTACCCAAAATTTGACTAGTTTCCAAAAAATTGCTAATTTTGGCTTTGATTTGGATTAACCCTATCAATTTCAACAAAACCTCTTGTACTAGGCTTTGATACCATGTGAAAAAAGTACAAAAAGGACCAAGAGTGGATCCTAATCTGATCCTCAAGAGGGATTGGTTGTCAGATTACTTGATCTATCAATCTACTTGAGATTAAGATCAATCTAAATCAATTATAGACACAAAATCCTAACAAGAACAATCATTAATTGAAGGTAGGTGTACTTTCTGGTTTCACACGTGTGAAAAATTGTCTGAGTATGGACTCCAACCTAAAAATCAAGTACACATTGATAGAACCTCAAAACCATCAAAACAAATGTAGACAAATGGAGAGAAACACTCAAAATTGCTTCCAAAACCAATATTGGTGTCTCACACTGATTATGGCCAAATGTGGCTCTATATATACAATAAGTGAGAGCTCATGGTACTGATCATCCCTCTGATCCCACTTGTGTGAAGGTGCTTTGTCATATGATGATTCATCATGCAAAACTGACACTTGGACAAAACCTTCTATTTTGAGCACTTTTGGTCTATTTTCCTTCTATATAAAGATCTACTTGGAAATCTTCTAGAACTCAAAATTCACCTACTTCAGTTTATTCCACATGTGTGAGTTGTTCTCTACACATGGATATGACACCTAACCAAAGGATGTGGCTCATGCAATCAATAGATTGATGGCATGTGTCATATGTCTAGAAAACTAGTTTTTGGCCTTTTTAGCCACTAGAACTTGAATTAAATCATATGTACATCCTATATGACTATGTTACATGACAAGTACATTAGTTTCACACGTGTGTTTATCTATATACAAGATTTTTGGCCTCTACCAAGCTTATTTTTGCATTTTTCACACCTTTTACCACTAACCTTGCCTTGTACTTGTTGATAGATCCATCTTGGTTTGTCTTCACCTTGAAGATCCATTTGCATCCAATAGCTTTCTTGTCCTTAGGCAACTCCACCAATCTCCATGTTCCATTCTTCATAAGAGCTTGATACTTGAGATCCATTGCTTGGATCCACTCCTCTTCTTTCCCTGCTTGATCTACACTTGTAGGCTCATCCAAAGAGGTTAGGAAAGCAACATAATTTCCAGAAACTACTTGCTTACCCTTTTGATCATATGTGAGCCTTGGAGGTACTTGTCTTTCTCTTGATGTTCTCCTTGGCTTTTGACTAGATGAAGGTCCATCATCATCACCATCCAAAGTAGGATCCTTTTCATCAACATCAAGAATGTTAGATCCATCCACTCTACCATCAATCATGCTTGAAGACACCTTTGTAATATTTCTCTCATAAAAAATGACATCTCTACCAACAATCACTTTGTTAGTAGAAGGAATGTCAACCTTGTAGGCTTTACTCACCTCACTATATCCAACAAAAATACCTCTTTTTGAAGATGGATCCTCCTTGGTCCTATCATCAAGAGTAATGTTGACATAGCATGTGCATCCAAAGGTTCTTAGAAAGTTGACACTCGGCCTCCTCTTGAATAGCATCTCAAAAGGTGTCCTTCCATCCAAAATAGCACTCGGCCACCTATTGCACAAGAAATTGGCACACAACAAAGCTTGATACCAAAATGGTTTGTCAAGATTAGCACTTAAACCTCATAGCTTTAGCACTTTCACATAAAGTCCTATTCTTCCTTTCAGCCACTCCATTTTGTTGTGGGGTCCTTGATGTTGTATACTCTCTCTTGATCCCATGCTCATCACAAAAGGCCTTGAACTTGTTAGATATGTACTCACCACCATTGTCACCTCTCAAGCACTTCTTCTTTGTGGAAATCACTGTGGCAGGTAAATCGCACCTCTGTGGCCAGTTGCTCGCTGATCTTCGAAGGAGATTTTTGGAAGATTCAATCGCACTTCTAATTGCCAATTAATCGCACTTCTGTTGAGGTGACCATCACTGTTATTAGAGAATCATTATCGGAAAACCATCAAGTCATGTTGCTGCCAGATTGCTACAACCAGTACCCCATCACATTTTCCAGATGAACGATACTTCTAGTCTGTGATCATGTGGAAGAATAAGTGTTGTTGATAGTACACTTCTTTGGTAGTTTTATAGCCATAATCATGAAGAGATAACAACAGCTGCGCTACTGGCAGGTTGGAAGCATTCAATAAAAAATCCAACGGTAGCGAGACGATCATTAAACGAGCTATTTCTGCTCTGCTGCTGTTGTGGTTACCTACAATTACCAAGCAAGATTAGTTCTAGATGAAACTTTTGGTGACATCATCAGCCAAGGAGAACCTTTCGAATCATGATGCTCAGTCCAACAAGTATACATGATAGATTCTTTGTTTTGATCTGTAAAAGTTTAAAAATTCTGAACAAATGTTTGCAGTGTTCTGAATCATTCAATAGGAGCTCCACTTGAAAATCACTGAGAATTGCTTCCGTCGTTACCACAGACAGAGAATTGATTGAGTGTGAATTCTGTTTTGCTGTTCATTCATCGTTGGCAGAGAGCAATTGGATGTAAAGGCTTCTCATTCTTCATCGCTTCCAGTTGCTCTCTATCCTTTCCCTTGACTCCATCTCTAGGAGGCCCGGAATTGACAATATCACGGTTTGCCAAAAACTCAAGACTTGGGGCTATTGCAGCATACTGGCTTTCCCTTTCATGTGAGGTACTATTTTATTTTTAATCTTGTCATATTTCTATAAAAAGCATTTTGGATGCCCTGTTTTGTACCTTGATTTTAGCATTGTTGAAAGTGGTGACCCGTAGCGATTTTTTCATTACTAAAACACATGTGAACCGTCTTTGATGCTATTGCATAGAATCAAGTCATAATCGAGATTGATCACTGATAAGACATTCTCATTATTGCTCATGGTTTCTTTTTGGGTTCACATCCATTTCAAACAATCCTTATCAATGCATTGTATGAAGTGTTCGTGACGGGTCGAATTGGTAAACCCGACCTCTTTGAAATACAAGAGCGGGCAGGCAGTCCACCCAACATGCCGAAATACGCCACCTGGGTTAGGAATCACTAGTCACACCCGTCATCAATACTGTCTAGTGAAATACCTAGACCCGACGGTCGGCGAACATACCACCGCCTATCAAGCAAGGCGATGTGTATAACTTGCACCCCACGAGCACATAGGTAGTAAATCGGTTTCAAGCCCATATAGTATTTTTACTAGCTGCAAGCCAAATTCAATGGGAAGAGAGATATTAGTGAGATCCTAGCGCGAATTAGCAATCGAAAGTTTTTACGTGACCATGACCCTAGAAAGCTCATGAATCATTGCATCGAAAGTACTAGAACCCCCTCCTTACAGTCATACTTCTGAGAGCCTAGAAAACTCTCATTGGCTCGGGAGCACGGGCTAACAGAGGAAGCTCCTAGGATTGGATGTGGCAGGACCTCTGTTACTCACGTAGGGCATAACCAGCATCAGTACTGTTGCCCTCATATGTGTGTTGGTTATGTGTGGGTGTGGTTCTTAACGTTTCTTCATGAAGTTCATAATGAGAAAGTCTAACTAGTATGGAAGAATTTTTATACATGTTTGTATGTATCATTCCCAATCTCATGTTGAGAGAGCCTTCAAGAGTGAGAATTTCAACCAATACAAGTATATGCTTCATGTAGTTTCATTCTTGAAAGATTGCATGAGTGAGAGATCTCTGTTAGGTGTGTGAGGCATGAAGACTGTGTGACAAGTAGGGAGAGATAATTTTTAATTTTGTCAATTTTACTTTGGGGGTATTCTTATAGTTATGTCATGAGAAGCAAAAATTCCATTGTAAGGATGTGTTAGTGTCTTTGTGATGAATTCACCTTTGTTTGAGAGCTAAAAAACCTTCCTCAGGTGGGAAAAAGTGATGTTCGTTTTCAAAAGACACAAGGATTGTAAGAAGAGAGCCATCGTTGACCTTGCAACTCTACATCTGAAGTACAATTGAATGCCAATGTCATAATGGTGGCCCAGTTTCATCGTTGCCTCAATACCAATCAGTAAACATCTCTAAGAGAATTCTTCAACCCTCTCATACCAAGATTTGGATATTGCTTGCTTTAGCCCGTATATGGCCTTGTTCAATCTGCACACCAACCCTTCTCCAACCTCAAAGCCTTATGGCTGGCACATGTATATTTCTTCATGCAGCTCCCCATTCAAGAAAGCAATTTTCACATCCATGTGACAAATTTCAAGATCATTCAATGTTGGCTAGGCCACTAGAATTATGATGGAAGAGATCCTTGCCACTGGTGCAAAAGTGTCATCATATTCTATCCCATGTATCTGGGAATACCCATTTTCCACTATCCTAGCTTTGTACTTATTCACATTCCCATCTGCGTCATATTTGATTTTGAACACCCATTTGGACCCTATAGGCTTTTTCCCTTCAGGCAATTTGACCAAATCCCAAGCATGATTTTTCTCTATTGAATGCATCTCCTTGATCAGTGCTTCCTTCCATTTGTTCCAGTCCATGTTTGCTGCTGGTTCTCTGTAGATGTTGGATTCTTTTATCATCTCATCTGTTATCAGGAACACCATGTCCCTGAATTTCCTTGGCGTCCTCTTCGTTCTTATAGACCTCTTGGGTTCGACTTCCATTGGCTGCTCAACTATTAAGTCTTTCCCTTGCTCGGTGATTCCTTTCTCAGCGACCTCAATTCTGTCATTGTGTTCACATGGTTTGGGTGATTCATTTAGCACGAGAATCTGCAATTTTTTATTGTTTCTTTGTTCATTCTCCTTCTCTGCATGTCATGCATCTTCCTCATAGAAAACGACATCCCTGGAGATATAAGCCTCATTTTGACCTTGCATGATATATCCTGTAAGCCTTGGCATCATCTGCATATCCAACAAGCATGCATTTGATGGACCTTTGATCTAGCTTTTTCCTGTTCTCAGTTAGTATCAGACTAAAAGTTGTACATCCAAATGACCTTAGGTAACTTAGGGTTCTTTGTGTCCATGCCACTCCTCGTATGGTGTCTTTCCCTTCAAAGCTTTTGTTGGTGACCCGTTTATGGCGTGTACAATAGTGTTGGCAGCCTCTACCTATAGCAATTTTGGTATTTCCCCATCATGTTCCCCATAGTGCAGCATACATATGACTTTCTCCATAATCGTTTTGTTTTTTGTGCTCTGCAAGCCCATTTTGTTGTGGCGTGTATGGCATTGTGAACTCCCATTTTATGCCATGAGTGTTGCAAAAGTCGTCAAATGCATTACTCCTATTTCCCCCGCCATTGTCTGTCCTAAGTTTCTTTACTTTGCATCTTGTATAATTCTCAACAAGTCTCTTGAAATCTTGGAAAGCATTGAAGGCTTGACTCTTACATTTTAAAAACTCTATAAACACCATCCTAGAGCAATCATCTATAAATATGACATAGTATCTTGCCCCCCCTAATGGCGTTACCTCCATAGGCCCACACAAATCAGAATGAACCAGGCCTAACAACTGGTGTTCATGTTTTCCCTCATAACTAGCAAACGGCCCTCTAACTTGTTTTCCATACAGGCAGACATCATAACTCGCAATATCGGAATTGAAATCAAAGTCAAAATCTCTCACTAAATTCCCTTTTGCTAGACCTCTTGTGCCAAACATTATATTTCTTATATTTCTATAGTAGCAACACAGGCAATCTCTCTCTTTTTTGCAAAACCATCTACCTTGTAAAGTCTCCCCTTTCTGTTCCCAATTGCTATAGAAAAACCATGAACCATCTACCTTGTAAAGTCCCCCCTTTTTGTTTCCAATTTCTATAGAAAAACCATCAACCATCAGGCTACACTCTTTTTTGCTAAACGTGATTTCAATACTAATATATGTTATGTTACTAACTAATACAAGGTTCTTTGCAATGTCAGGCACATGCAATACTTCACTAAGTATAACATGTTTCACTTCACTTAACTGTAGACATACAAATCCTATCCCAACAGCAGTAATGACCCCTTTGTTACCCACAATGACCTCCTTACCTCCTGCAATAAGCTCATAGGTGACAAAGAAGCCTTTGTTATATGTCATATGGCTGGTGGCCGCAGAATCTAGATACCATGATGGATCCTCGTTGCTTTTGCATCCCCTCAGCAAGCTCGTCTAGCTAACCTCCCCACAATTATCTGATGAAGAATCAACTGAGGATCCCTTCTCGTTTGTCACTACCATGATGCAACTAGTTTCCTCCCCTTCTTCTTCGATGAGCTTGGCTTCAGCAGCAATCCTTTTCTTGATGTCTTCATGCTTCTTGGGACAATGCGGCCTCACAAAATGTCCTACTTGATCATAGTAGTAGCACTTCACGTCCTTCTTCTTCTTTAATCCTTCCTTCTTCTGGCTTGAGTCCTTCTAGTGATAACCACTTCCTTGCACTTCATCTTTCTTGATCTTCACGTTCTTGAATTCGGTGATGAATGCAACATCTACTTGTTTGCCACTCAACTGTTTCCTCACATCATCCTGTAGCAATCGAGACTGCACACGTAATCGACTGTCAGGCAAACTGCCCAAGATCCTAAATACAAGTTGTCTCTCATCAACTAGCGCTCCAGCCTCTTCCAATTGTGTTGCCATAGTCTTGATCTTCTCAAGATGTAGGTTCATGCTGCCTCTAGCTTTCATCTTGACATTTGCCAATTGTCTCTACAACAACAGAATGTTGGTGATCCCTTGTGCCTCGTAGCTCTCCTTCAGCTGTTTTATTTCTTTCTTGAAAGTCTTTGCATATCTGACTCATCCAATCCCATTACTTCCGTCTGTTGGCTGACACTGGTATAAGCCTCAGAATAATATTTTATATAATCCTCTTTTTGCAATGCTTATTTCGAGGCTTGTAGCAACATTGATGAAAATTGCACACCTCAGTATAAGCCTTGGTATACAAAATTGATTATGATCATATTTTCATAAGAATATGCTTATCGACACTTTGAATTTGATTTTCTATCAACAATATTAGGCCATATATAAAAGTGAAAACCAAAATGTGATATACCATATAAGAATATCGCGATATCAAATATTTTTTACTCACAAATAACGTATTTTTGTGGCATGCCAGTTAATCAAATAAATATGTAGAGCAATTAATATAATTGATAGTATAGCAAGTTACAATACATGAATATTTTGTATCATTTATTCATCAGCTATTGCATTGATATCATTTGACAATGTCACAATATCATGCAACAAATATGCCAAACTAAACAAGTCTATCTCTATCCAGATATTTATTGTGGCTTTGTTATTGATAATTTGATCTTCACTAGTGAATGACAATGGTGACAACAAGATCAATGATCGAGGAGGTATATATGTAGTGGGCATTTTCTATCCTACTCTCAACCCTGGATCCAAGCACACAAGCATCAAGGAGGTGAAGCTAGTTGTCACACGGAGGTTTGTTCCCATGAGAGCGATAACATATTTCATAATCCAACGTGTGCAAATGATTCACATCTAACAGTAAGATCCATTAACACTAATCCACAACAAATGATAAAGACTTACTCCTCTCTCTCTCTCCCTTTCTCTCTCACAAAAAGCATAAGTCTTAGAACAATCAATCCCATTAAGCATCAAATCTAACAAATAGCAAATCCAAAGAAAACATGAGAGTTAGAGGAGGAGAGATGGAGAGCAGGACATGCCATATCCATTTCATAAGAGGGCCAACATGCTTGTATTGAAATGAAGAGAACATGTATAATTGATTCGAAATTACCAATATTGTGAAGTTTTTAGCACGTGTGAACTTCACCACACATCTTACAGGATGTTACTGAGGTGTTGTGATTGAACATTAATGATCAATGAACATATTACATGAAAAAACCAAGGCAAGAGCACAATGGCATACCACAAACTCAAAAAACTAACTCCTCACTATGAGAGATAAGCATCAGAAATAATTCTAAGTGCTCACTATGGGAAAAACAGGCTGCTCTTGGGTAGAGAGAGAAAATGAAGCCAAAAAACTAGGATAGAGAGAGAATGTTGAAAACCTCATCAAAATCTCAATATTTACAATGTGGCAAACTAGCCAAGAATTCCCTACATCAAGAGGCTCGAGTTTCTAGGTGGATTTCCAAGTGTACAATGCTTGATCCACATCATTTAGTTAACTCTACTAACATAGATCCACATCTCAAAGTACATGCATGAGGTGGCAAAAGTTGCATATCTATTTCCTAGACAAATTTAGATTTCTCCTAGTTACATTCTTTGCATGCTACCAAACTTTGTGCATGCCAACAAATGTAGATCTACCTAACTCAAACTCGACCTATTCTAGAAGGATATGTGCTCAATTCACATTCCTTAATGTACAATAAAACATACAAAGAAACAACATGAGCATAGCCCCCATGGTCAACATAGAGAGATATGTTTTAAAATTCTTCAATCACCACCACACCCCCTATTGTCTCCACAAACACACTCCCACTCTCCACCGCATCAATCACAACCACCTCTATGCAATCTCCGATGCATTTTTTTAAATGTCTTTGACGCATCCTTCAACATTGAAGAATTCTCACTTTTACTGTTAAACACGCCACCTACTACCACCACACCATTTCCTACACCCACCACTATCGCTACTGCCACCACTTCCACAATACTTTTCACTTCTCCGATCACAACTGTCGTGAGTTAGGCTAAGCCGTCATTTGAGTCAGTTCCTAAGTAGAGAAACGAAAGAAGAGCGGATCTTACCCTCGGAATACTCATTCTATGTATGTACTGTCTTCTTAGTATCCATATCCAAGCTAGTTGGGAGAAGCCATAACTCGATCTAGTTGGAGCCATAGCCGGTGTGGATGCTAAAGACCCAACAAATACTTCTCTTGATCAGTAGCAATAACGATGTTTCTAAATTTTAACTGAATCTAAACTAGGTATGCTATCGTCATAAGAACATGCTGACAATTATTTTGATGCTCAAAATTTATCAATTTTCAATTCTAAATTTTAACCATGTTTTTTAAGATTTGAATTCCATATGCTAATGTGATAAAATCTATTTCTATGCTTCAGATTCGAAAGTTATAGAATAAAGAACCATTATTTGAAAGAACACTGAGCGAGCTTTGTACACTATTTGAAATATTTCATGGCAATTTGCAAATCATAATTTTGAATTTCAATTTCATATTGCATTGTCGTTCGGGAGAAAGGCGAATTTTTCAATTTATAAATTTGAGTAGAAAATCGCTACCTCTTTTTTTGCCAAAAAAATAAAAAAGATGGTTTTCTAACAACTAGCTTTTCTTAGCAAATGCTAACATTGTGAAAAGATTTCAAATATTCTACAAAGCTCTTTGTGTTTTTTGAAACAATGATTGGTTATTTATAGAATTTTTCTTTTATACTACTTACATGTCGACTTCGGAAATCGAACGATATTTAATGCAAAGCCTTGCATAGATATTATTTTATATTCATGAAAACAACCACTTTCTACTTAAAGGTTTGCTTTAGATTCGTATTTGAGTCATAGAAAAAATCCATCTCCTACCATAGCCATCTAGTGTACAAACAAGAGTATCTATTGTGGTCACCGAGTCCAAATCGAAATTGATGAATACTTTTGTTTTCTTAACTTGTTCCCAAACCCTAAATTCTAAACCATGAATGCTCAAGCAGTCTTTTGGTGGAATTTTTAAGCAAGTTAGGTAATTAGTTTATATTGGTCATCCATCGATGTGTGATTGGAATAGCTCATAATCAAATCATAAGTCATTATAGTTTCCTTTTTCAAATAATTTGTTGGTGGTAAAAATTGTATAGATATAAATTATCTAAAGATTTAGAATAGTCACTAAATGTCTTAAAAGCTTTTTCCATCTTAATGTGCCTTTGGAAGAAACTCTTCTATGATATAGCAAATGTTTAAGCTCTTTTTACTAAGAACTTTTTGGACAAGTTAGCTGACCATTTTTTATAATTGATATGTGCACTTGTAAAAGTGTACATAGATGACCTAAATTTGTCAATTTACTATGCTTCTATACTAACAATTTGTTTCAAAAAAATCAAATAAAAAACCGTCGTTTGAAAGAATACTTAGTGAGCTTTGTACATTTTATTCATGGCAATTTGAAAATCGCAACTTCAAATTTCACTTTTCATATTGCAGTATCGTTTGGGAAAAAGGCGAATCTCCTATTTTACAATTTTGAGAGGGAAATTGTCACCTCTTCTTTTGCCATATTATATTTGATCAAAAAGATGGCTCTCTAACAATTGACTTTTTTAACAAATACTAACATTGTGGAAAGATCTCAAATATGCTACAAAGCTCATTCAGTGTTCTTTCAAACGATGATTTTTTATTCTATATTATAAAAAGAATTATTTCTTTAACAAGAATAACATTTAGACTCACTTGAACAACCTTGTCATTAGCAATCAAAATTAGCTAAACGATATCAACAATTGTCAACTATTTCAGCTTGGACATTATTGCTCACCTCAAATGTCTTGAGTGTTCTGAAATTTTTTAGAACCATCAACATCTATTTCTTGTAATTACCAAGTACTTGATTGGATGTCTCTTTTTGGCAATGACACTTCTGTCTTTAGTAGAGACAAAGTATGCTATTTTATTTCGTTGTTTGCTATTTTATTTCAAAATGCAACTTCTTTTTAGCTACAACACGATGACATATGAAACACATGTGTGATGAGTATAAAATTTACTTCAAAAAGGTAAATTTTCTAGACATTTTCTTTGTTAAGATGTTAGACAAATCATATGCCTTTAATGTCATGAAATGAACTCAATATAGTAAGAAACAACAATTCTTTGACTGCATATTTGCATATGTCAGCTTCAAAAAAATATTTGTATACAATTAGCAAGACATGAAAGTGAAAACAGAAAGCAATTTGAAATGGCAAGGAACTCACTTACCGATTGTTCTGATGCTTGTCAACACCTTCACATATTTAGCATTTACCACAATGACACAAAGTACAAAGGAATTGGTGTTATATCTAGTGAATCATGTAACTCAAGATGTTTGCAAAGAATGGTGGGTATCAATTGTTTCTCAAATCTTATATTAAAAGGTTGGCATATTCCATATATAAAACTCGGCTTTTGATCAAGGTGTATGTTTTGCTTCAAAAGCATCAGCTCACTATTCTAGGTTTATATATTACATCAAAGTCAAAACACTGTGGCTTAGGGATTCTATTACAACACAGCTCTTTGCTCCATTTTGAGTCTATACAGTTCATGCCCTTCATGTAGAGCAATTGAACTAGTGGCTTATACACTTTAGTGCCCTTCATGTAGGACAATAATCTATCAATCATCAATTAATCTCTACTATACTTTGAAATTCACGAAAATGATGGAACTATACGAACGTGTTTCTACGCAACATTTATAATTGATATGTTAGCTAATCTTTGGAATGACCTAGTTCTGAGGCTTTTGCTTGCTTCGTCATTGGGATTTAGCTACCTCAGCGTGCACAAACCTAAATGAGGCTTCATAGAAGGCAACATAAATATTTAACATTTGGAATAGTCTCACTGAGAGAAAATACCTAGAAATTTTTGAAAATCCACAAATAGATATCGGTTATTTAAAAATAGATGTACTCTCATTTTTTGGCATGTGTGCAAGCTGGCGGTTTTATGGAAGATATGGACAATGAGAAATTAGCAGGTGTTTGAGGGGGAGCTCCCTTCCTTATTGACAACGGCTTGTATTAGACTTGCTATGTTTTTTCTACATACCAGATAAGTTGGTCTACCCTACATGGTATATTAGCTTGGTAGCCTTTGGGCTTTGTCCGTACATATGGACCTTAGACTGACTTCGGCCTTGAAGATGTTTTTTTGTACTACATGCACAAGAAAATTGTGAGATACGTTAAGCTTAAGTTTTACCGTGTCGATGCTCCTTTTCAACAGTCGAATGTGAAGTGCTCCGCTTTTCTTTGTATTAATTATGGAAGCATTTCGTTAAAGGAATGTTGATGTAAATTTTGGGCGGTTTCAAAAGCATTTACTAAAGGCAAAATGTTCATATGTTCATTTAAATTTAGGGCAGAATTCGACACTTCAAGTTATACGATTGGCAAAATTTACAAGAGGAGCTTTTTTTTTGTTGTAATGCACTTGTGGCAAAACTTGAGTTTATTTCTGTCTCAGACTCTGCATCCATTCCTATTCATAGTCGTCTACGTCCCTATGTTTTGCTTGGGCAAAGCTGTGAATTTTCTCATGTTGCTCTCGCCCTTGCTCCCTCAGTTTCAGTGATGCCTTCTTCTATTAATATTTAGGCACTAGAACCCCTTCATCCACATGCCAGTGATACACTTCCTTTGTTTGTGGAAGATTTTCAGCTTGACTTTGATCTACAACTTGCATAAGTTTATTTTATTAAAGCTTTCTTCACAGTTCTCGCCTCTCAACTGGCGGGCCTTCAGGAATGGTCTTTGAGCACCTACGTGATTGTTTTTCTCTAGATGATTCTGCTAGTGTGTCTGATCTTCTTTTCCAGGTGTACTCATGCCTGTGGGTAGATTCCTCCTTCAGCTGCTCATATTTTAGGTGTCGCTCATCTTTTAGCGTTGAATAAATCCTCTGGTGGTGTGTGTCCGATTGCGGTGGGTGAATGTCTATATAGGTTGGTTGCTTGTGCCTTTTGTTTCCCATTCCCAAAAGTGTTTCATGCTCATCTTGTTCCGTTTCAGTTTAAATGTGCTACTCTTGGTGGTTGTGAGACTGTCGTTCATACTTTAAAAGCTATTTTGGATCTTCAATTAGACTCGGTAATTTTACAAGTTGATGTTGCTAAATTTGCTTTCAGCTATGTTTCTAGAGTGGCTAATTGGCTATTTTTCAAGAACTTTGTGGTGCTCATGATACACTAGTCTTGCTCATTCCTTTTGTGTGCTGCTTCTATTGCAGGAGCGGCTACTTCAAAGTTTCTTGCATTACCTATACATAACACTATTCTAGTTACTGATTTACATCAAGTAGTTGGTTTTCAGTAATTAATTTACTATTTTAAGTTTTATTAAGCTTTTCAACTTAATTTCTTTTTGTTGTTCGACATTATCATTCTATATACTTCATGATCTTTTTGTACATTGATAGGGTTTTCCATCCTTCATTAATAAAAGCAGAGATTTGTCACGTGGTAGCATGATTTTGTGAAGTGTCAAATGATGGTTGGTCCCTGTAGTCCAAAGTGGCTAGAGGGGCTTTCACACTATAAGTCTCTGGCCGCTTATGTGACAAATGATTTGGCACAGGGGCTACGCCACATAGGGGGAAGAAGTTGGTGGTGTTTGGGCTAGAGAGAAGTGTCTGGCAACTCTCGCTTCTCCTTCGACAACATGGCTCATATTGAATGTTTTTCGGTGCACTAGCACCATCTCTTTTGCACTAGGTCTCTCCCCAAGTTCATCGCCATAGCTATAAACCTCTCTCTCTCTCTCTCTCTCTCTCTCTCTCTCTCTCTCTCTCTCTCTCTCTCTCTCTCTCTCTCTCTCTCTCTCTCTCTCTCTCTCTCTCTCTCTCTCGACATTGCATTCAAAAGCTCATGCCTTATGCCATCGTGAGGATCCTGCATGTTGATCAAGTTAAAAGATCTTCCCTCTTCACGGTTTGTGCTAGCAGCTCCTCAACTTATCATAATCAATGTTTTGCATTCGATCACATACATGTTAAGGAGCTAGATTTTGTAAGTGTTGCTTCCATTCTTGTGATGTTCAATGATTGTTCATTGTTTAAACCAATCAAAACAACAATAATAAATTATTCATTTGACTATTGCCCTTCAATTTGTGATTCAAAATAGATAAATAAAATCATGTTGAATTGCATAGCATGCCAGTGTGCCATCTTTGGAGCCTAAAAGGAATATAAAATTTCCTAGTTTGGGATTTCATTATTGGATTTTTAACTATGTACCAAACCACAATTCTTAATAATAAACATCAAAATGTAGCATACCATGTGCTATAGTTTTGTTGAATCATGGCAGGAAAGAAACTCGCAAACTCACAAAATGCCAAGGCCCTCATCATAATATTCAGGCCATCCATCTCTTGATAGCTGGCTTTCACATCGCTCAATTGCTCTGTAGGACATTTGATGCTTTGTTGTTTTGATGCATGCAGCTACAAACAACAATAACATAACTGCAAAAATTCAAAGTACAGCAAACAACAAACTTCAGTCTATATAAGGATACCATAGTAGATTAGAAAATACACCAAATATAGTTACAAGTAAATTCAAAACAAGTAAAGTTCAAATTGAGCTAACCATAATTGTGGTTTTTGACAATTAGAATCATCCTATGCATGACATTATAAAAGGAACTTGTCTTTTGTTTGAAATGTCAAATAAATATTGGACAAAATCACAAGTAAAAACAAGCCACAATCTAAAAGAAGCATTCATGAACCCAACTGAGTTGTGAAAACCACAAAAAGCTTATCTATGGATTACAAAAGTGCAGTTACCAAAACATACCACATCCAGCAATTGACCATACAATAGCCATAAGCACAAAGCAAAGTTCGAAATGTGTCAAATACTGCTCCAAGGCACAAGGACAAAATTAGATGCATTCCTCTCTGCAATCTGACATATCTACAAGATTATGATTACTTGTGGATTTTGTGTATGCACGAAGAAAAATTATCCACTGAGATCTTGAATCAACCGAAGTAACTCTCCCAATAGCACTCTCCTCAAAGTCGGCTCTCAAAGCATCATTCTTGCGGATTGGATCATGTACCACTTGGAAGCTTGTTGGCATTGTGCTCTCTCCCAAGCCTAAAGCCTAAGAGCTTTCAATATAAAATTCTTACGATATTCGACTCATCATTCATGCTAGTGCACTGGAAACAAAATCTCTTACAAAAACTTGAAGATTATAGAGTTTAGGATTTCACTTAGCTTGAAAGTCTGCATTAGCTAAATTTTGTCACTTGTGTCAATCAATTTACTTGAGTATTGTTTGCAAATGATTGGTCTTGTTAATGGTAGAAAAATTCTGACGGGATTTGAATTACATAAAATGCAAAGGACCTTATGGTGTAGTAGCTCGAATCTTATTATTAATTAAAAACCATATCATATTTGTGTGTCATATACAAAGTCAATTGATTTTTGATTGATTGACTTTGTATATCAATAGGCATATAACCCAAGAATACTTGCAACTTGGTCTTCACATATTCAAAGCAACAACAAGAGGTAACAACCATGATTAATAGTTTCTAGGTTATGATGTTTGTTCTCACATATTTTAAGCAACAAGAAGAGCTAACAACCATAATTCATGTATGTAATATATTGCATATATTGGGTTACCTAGTTCATTGTATTGTGCGCAATAAAATGCGTAATTGAGTAGGCTATTGTCATGAACTTTTGGTCTATGCATTTGACCCCAAGTTTAAGATATATAATTATGTATTGGAGATTGGTCTTTTTAGTGACCTTTGCACTTGATAAGATGGTCATAAAATTATGGCGATGTTGTTAGGTCATGACATAAATGTAATGGCCTCGCCATAATTTTACGGCCGTTGAAACAAGTTTAAAGGTCATCACTCGAAAAACTTTTAAATTCAGTTGAAAAATATTTTTATTGTCCATAGAATTTTTTTTTTTGCAAAGCTTAACGATACTATTATATATTCACAAATATACATGTATAGAAGTTAAACAGCAGTCAAAGGCCCAAACAATAAGCAACCCCTAGAAGGGGGTGCACTATACAAAAAACTATAGGACTCACAGCACGCCATACAAGGTGGCAGTCCAATATGTCTAAACAACAATAGCAAAATATACAACAAGGTGCAAACAAGCCATCGTCGAAAGAGGTGATGAAGAACCATAAAAAACCTGGTGATTGTGCACCAACCATATGAGTCATAAAACTGCCAATCTACACAAAAGCCAGAAGTGAAGTAAAGAACATGCCCAAGTAGGTGGATCTCCCAGTAGGACAGTGTCAACCGTAAATGGGGCCAAAATGAACCAGCGGTCGAAAAGACGATGGACTTCCAACCACGGGTCTCTGGACAATTGAAAAAAAAGATGTTCAACAAACTCCTCTTCGAACTTGCAGAGTGGAGAAAGGTGATCTGGAAGAAAGGGCCATTTAACCATGGAAGGAATTGGTGAGGATGTGGTAGGCTAGGTATATGCGCTTACCAATAGGGAGCGAGCAAACAATCTTTAGTCTTTTACGTGACATGGTAGGAGAAACAGAACGTGACCAAGCCTAGTTACAGAAGTCAAAAAAAAGAGAAGGATGTCGACAAAGGTGAGAAGCTCAATAGCCGAGAAGGGATTGGTCAAGAGAGGGCTCCCACCCATCAGATTTGGAAAAGAAGGGGCAAATCCAAGGCCCAACATTAGAGGAGTTATAAATCCAAAAGGACCCTTTGTAAATATTCTTTTTATATTTTTTCTCAAAGTTTTCTTACACATGGACCAATCAAAACAGTCAAATTTGAAATCTACGTAACGTAGCTCATAAAATTGGAAAAAAAAAAGGTTTTTTTGATAACTCTATGATTCGCCGTCGAAGGCAGCCCGCAAGCATGCATGACATGCTATCCATAGTATAACATGCAATTTATCATTAAAAAATAGTATAAATTTTTAATCGTAGCTCCAATTGAGACAAAAAAAAATTATATCGTTGGAAAGTGCTCGACAAGAGCTTTTCAACGGTATCCTAGATGACCTACTTTTGAGCTACCATTTGAAAGTTATAGTAAATCAAAGTTTCTAAAAGAAAACTCAATATCGAATCTGTGCAATCATAAGGTACCCTCTCACTAAGAAGGTGCTCTATCCATCCACATAAGTGATATTTGGTTAAAGCGTCCTCTATTTTTGTGCACAGAAGAGGTATTGGGTCTTTTCAAACTTTTGTCTATAATTTTTAGACAGTTGCTCGGAAGTAGGTCATGTAGGGTGTCGTTAAAAAGCTCTCGTCAAAGCTCTCGTCGAGCACTTTTTTCAACGATATAATTTTCATCTTAATCGAAGCTATAGTTTATAAGTTATACTATTCTTAATGAACTACAAACTGTATACATAGAATGGTTAAGCATCGAAAATAGTGCGGGAAAAAATGAAAAAGCATTTGGGCAGAAAATGAATTTATCCTGGTAATTTACATTAATAAACTTGTCAATCTATGTGGCATTCCTTATAGGATTTTTTTTGGATTCAGAATTTCTCTAATGGGCCAAGGACGAGGCAAAATTAAGGAGCAAATAAAGACCTTGAGAACTAAAGAGCTGACATAAGGGCACGTGGATGATTTGGCTAAGCGTAAGTAGCCCCTTGCGGTCTAATGAAAGAGAAAATGTGCGATCGAGAAAAAAAAAAGGGGGAAAAGCTTGGTGAAAGAAAGAGGAGGTCCAGATGGAGTCGTTTGATGGAAGGAGCAGGGGGATTGGTCCAGGAGAGGAGAGGTGAAATTCCAAGAAAAGAGGCCAAATTTTTGAGGATAAAGGGTTCCTTGAACCTAAAGGAACCACCAAAGGACAGCAGCACAAAGAAAGAAGGAGAAGGTTGTAGAAGGGTGAGGGTAACTACGGACAAGGCCATGTAGTGAAGGAGAAAGAAATGCCAATGATGAGAGGGCATGACCAGGAAAAAAAAAGCGACGAGGACAAGGGAGTTGTTTTTAACAGCATCATCATGGATGCCCAGACCACCATCAAGAGGCAAAGTAGTACACACAGACCAAGGAAGAAAGGGGCATTTGACATCAAAGGATTTTAGCCAAAGAGCTATGGAGAAAGCAGGAGCAAGCAAAAATAGAAAAGAAAAAGGCAGGATAAGTAGGAAGAATATGATGAGCAATTAGAACCCTGGAGGCAAAGGAAAAAAAGCGGGGGTCCCAAAAGGCCAACTTGGAGGCGAAAGTTTGGAAGAACCAATCAAAACGTTGTCGGGGAGTAAGGGGAAGACCAAAGGGAGAGCTAAGCAAACGAGTAACCATGCCATGGGGCACCAGACGGATGCCGAGAGCAGAAACCCAAGAGAGGGGGGGGGGGGGGAGTAATGAGGATGTGGAGCTCCAACTTCTCCTTATTCAAAAGAGAAAAAGAGCAGTAACAAAACTCAAGGAAAACTCGAAGAAGGTGGAGAACATACGACTCTGAAAGGAGGGAGAAAAGTGTGATGTCATTAGCAAACAACTGGTGAGAGAGCAATCCCAAAGGACGGTGGACGGGAGCAACCAAAAGAAGGGATGAGGCATGGAAAAGAGCATGAGAAAGAGGCTCAATAGCGATGGCAAAAAGGAGGGGAGACAATTGACAACCAAGACAAATGCCGCACTTGGGGAAGAATGGAGAGGAGCGACACCCATTGAAAAGGAGAGTGGAAGAAGAAGACGTGTAGAGGGCTCAAAGAAAAGAGCAAAAGGAATGATAATGGCCCAAGGCTAGGCAACTAGCTAGAATGTAGTCCCAACCAATACGATCAAAGGCTTTCTCAGGTCAAAACGAAGGATCAGAACAGGAGTAGAGAAAGCAGTAAGAGAGTTAGCAAAGGACCAAACATTAAGAAGAGAGTCCATAATATTATGGCCTTTAATAAAGCCAAACTGCTCAAACGACAAGACAGAAGGCAACAAAGTGGAGAGTCGTAGGTCATGGCTTTAGCAAGAATCTTGAAAGAGGTAAGCAGCATGGTAAACAAGTGAAATTCCTCTAAGGTAAGCGGAAGAAGCTTCTTAGGAAATAAGCTTAATGAGCCCCTCCAAGACATTGCGACAAAGGGCTCTCTCAACCGAAGCCTGGTGGGCCAAACGAAAAGTTTGGGCCCCAACTCAGGCCAAAAGTTGATTAAAAAAACTGAGGGATAGCACCGTTAGGGCCAGAATTCTTCCCAAGTAGTTGAAAATAAAGAAGAGCCTAGTGTAGTTCTTGTAGTAAAAAAGGGACATCCAACAAGCCAAGACTGTTGGAAATGAGGTGCATAATGGGTCGATAGATCGAAGTGTGATGAGACACTACTTGTTACGTCCATGTCCTATATAAGGGAATCAAAATAATTCCTGATGTAGATAGCCGGTCACTCCAGGTGTATATGGTTATTGGTTATGCCTCGTCATTCCGGGCTTGGCCTGTAAAGTAATTAATAATCATATGAGGGCCCAGACCTATAATTGGACATAGGAGCACATGCATAGTGAATGAATGCTTTAATGCAAGAATAGGAGGTCAATAGCTCAATATAGGTTGCATGGAAATCCTAGGAGAATATTCTCTCTCTCTTGAGAAGAATATGTCCATTGGAAACTCGCCCATCCTCCTATTGGAAATTCAGTTTCTTGAGCTAGTTTCTCCTCATCTCTCTTAGGTTCTTCACTGTGGCTTGGGGGCTAGGTCTAGGAGGGATCTAGGTTTGGATGGGTGGTTTTGCTCCACAGGTGTCCTTTTAGTTGATTTGCAACAATATCTAGTCAGATCTTCATATGCTGATCCTTACACTACCGACCTGTCGGTAGGTGCTTGCAGAAGATTAGTGAAATTAGAGCACCATGTTTATATCTCCTGTCACAATAGATCCAGAATTACCACAAAATTAGTCCAAAAATCATCAAAAGACCATGTTTTTTGACCAATTTTGACCAAAATTTGTGGGTCAAATCCACAAATAAATGCAATTAGATCCAAATTCCTATAAATCCATTACATGAAAGCCCTAAAAGTTCTGATTTCAGTCAACTATGGATTCTATAGCCCATTTCTAGTCCAAAAATCCCAATTTTTGGTCAAAAATTACTATCTTAGCATCATTTTGACTACTCAACCCACATGCAATCATTAGATCCAATCATTAATGACTGTAAAATAGCAAGTGAAATCTGGAAAATGTACTAGATCAGTAGCTATGATCAATTCTATGCAAAAGACTTGAATTATAGGTGAAAAATCACAAAAACCATAAAAAATCTAGTGATTTCCATCAAAATCTATGGAGAAAATCCATAATCATGATCTGTAGGCTAAAAGTACAACAAGGATCTAAGAGTCCACCTACTTGGAGGTAAATTCCACCATCTGGAATCAAAAGCAAAGAGATCCACCCAAAAAGCTGCAAAATCCAAGATCCTCAAGCCCCACCTCCTGATTGATGTGATTCAAGCTCTGATAACTCTATAACGATCGCCAAGTGAAGATCTTCAAGAATTCTATCACATGCAAACCAAAAAGACACCTGTGGAGCATAAACCACCCAACCAACATGAAAGGGCTAGTCAATACCCTAACCAATTCACCCCCAAGCCACAGTGAATGAATACAAGAGAGGAGAGGATCATGGCTCATGAATCTAACATTCCAATAGGGAGATGGGTGAGTTTCCATGGTATATATTCTCTCCAAGAGGAGAGAATAATTCCCTTAGGATCCCCATGCAATCCTATAATAAGCTATTGACCTCCTATTTTTTCATTATAGCAATCAATCACCATGCAAGTGCTCCTATGTCCAAATATAGGTATGGGCCTTCATATGATTATTAATTACTTTATCGACCATGCCCGAAATGACATAGCATAACTAATAACCACATACAACTGGAGTGACCGGCTATCCATGCCAGAGATTATTCTGAATCCCTCATACTTGACATGGACATAACAACTGGCTTGGGACAATACAGGTGAGAACCATAGGGTAGATGCTCAGATCTTCGAGATCGGTAGATTTCTTCTATCCTTAATCTTCCTTCAATTGCCAATCTCCAATCTCTCTTTCTCTCTCTCTCACACTCTTTCATATCTCCTTTTTATTTGTTACACACTCTTTTGTTTCTATTTCTCTCTCTCTCTCACTCTCTCACTCTCTCACACATCACACACACACACACACACACACAAATACTCATGTCTACTAGCGGTAGCGTCAAGGAGGAGGCCAAGATCCTCTTCCGGTGGAAGAGGACAATCCTCGGGATCGGATTACGATCGAGTGCGAAGTTTTTATACTATGTAATCTCCTTAGGAAAGACAAAGGATGAAATCTCTTTGTGTTTCTGAAGGAGAATCTGATCAACAAGATCGTGGATTCGTTTCGACAGAGATGTTGTCGGAAGAATCCATGAATGTTTTCTATGACCTTGATGAGGACGGTTCCATCATCATGGACATTAGAGGTAAGGTCATTTTAACCCTTGGGAGCAACAAAACCAAGGGGACAAAGACAAGATACTTGATATATTATACCGTGAGCTTCCACAACCAAATTGATTTAATGACAAATTCGTGAAGATGAGTATGTGTACGCATATTTGTCATAAGCGCCGATCATTAAGACGTTTATGTAGTAAAGGCAAGAAGAGGCCGGGATGGGCATCTAAAAAAGATTGGGAAAAAATTATTTATGAATCCAAGCGTCCTAATCCCAAGCGCTTTAAGCAACAAAGAGAGGTAATCTTTTAGACCAATCTCACCTTGGATCGGGAGGCAAGGCTAATATGCACGCCCAATTTGTAAGAATTCTCCTTTAGCTAATTGCATTTGATATGTTTTCGTTTATCAATTTTTTTTTTGTTCTTTTCTAATCGTTTGATTTGTGTTGATGTAGGTTGTAGATTATGGGCGCAAATATACAAATGGTGAGTATTATATTGGATATCACCTTGGTTGATCATCTTGCAGCACAAGGCGTACATCCAAGGGTAAATTTTTGCTGCATAATTTGTATTTCTCATATTTTTTATACATAATTTTCATTTCATTTCATTTTTATGACATCTGTTGGCTACTAATCATTCATTTGTTTTGTGAATGTGTATGTAGAGGGCATCTGCTTCCTTTGTGGAAGAAAGTACGAGAGGAATCCAAGGAAAAGAAGGGAATGAAGATGGAGGAGACGAAAGCGAAGATGAAGGACAAGATTCGGCTTCAAACGACGATGAGGGAGAAGAGAGCGAAGACTAAGAAGCCTATAATTACTTCTTAGATTTGATGTATTTTTATTATTTGCAAAAGTAAAAAAAAGGTATTAAGATCAAAGCCCTTTTTAAGAATTAGATGCGAATACACTTTTTTGGATTATGAATATAAGCTTTTGTATTTGATTATCTCTATCTCATTATCTCTAAAATGAGATAATTTTTTGTACTAATTTCTTAATTTGCTAATTACAGAATATTGTCTATTTTTTAATTATATTCACATTTATAAAAACAACAAAATAAATTTCAATAGCATAACTATATATTGTATTTTTTAAGTATCAAGCAAACATACTTTTTATATCAAACTATCTTATTGGTATATTCAAATTTAACTATATTTGTAACTTGGTCAACAAATAGATACAAAATATATTCAAATTTAATGATAATAATAAACCATGTGATCATCTTCATGCAAGACATTTTTCATTTAATATCACATAACTTCAAAAATTCACATGGAATATACATTTTTAAAAGACATTGAAAATCTTTAATATCCAAAAAAAATTTCAACAAATTGAAAGATAATTGAAACTATATCAAAAAATATAAATATTGTCAAGTTCTATCTAGGAAAATAACTTTCAAAATTGAAGCACACTTTCAAAGATTTCTTTAACCAAATACAAACTTTCTAACAAATTCAAGTAACACAAGCTTTACAAAACTTAAGTATATTGTAAATCAATGTTTCTGCATAGATGAATTTTAACTGCATAGTGTAATTATCTCTTTAACTTCAATATTTATATGTCTAATAGCTGATTTATACGGGGGCTAACCAATTTTTCTTTTGAGATTAACTCTATAATTTGCTTTTGCTCACTGAAAAATACACCAGAACTTAACAGGAAGCCTGACAAAGTTGTCTCTTCTTTCTTAGATAATGGCTTTTTTTTCAATCTCAATGAGATTTTTATTTATTGGGGAGAAAACTTTTTTTCTTGGTGGTTTTGACTTTGAAATTTCCAAATTTCCAGTTGCCATGACAACTTTCAGCTTGCTAGGATCAAACTCCTTTTCCTCTTCCTTATGCAACCTTATCTTTGTGGGTACGACATGCAATTTCTTGGTCAGCTCAACCTCTGATGCCTTCGACTTTTTACGGGTATCCTCCTTTTCAAAGACAATCTCCTTGCATATAAAAGAAAATAAACTGATAATCATGTTTGTTGATTGTTCGAACTTTTCTGATAATAATAGTTGGTAGCAAAGATCGCTTCGACAAAGCTTTTCATTGACGACCATAAGCCTCTTTGGAGACTTCTCATTGTTCACATCCTCGACAATTATGATGACGATGTCAAGGTTATCCTCCCCTTCATAGTCAATCCATGTTACAATTCTGCAGCATTTGACATCTTTTATGACAAGTTCGATATCTAGTTTCGTGCAAATGAATAATTTAAGGCCACTCCCTTGGGAATATCTAAGTGCCCAGTGGTAAGAAACGCACTTGGATTTAGACGGTCTGTTTATATTGGGAGGAACATCTATAGTGTTTGCGGCTGGTATATTAGGATGAGTAGTCTCGTCCTTTCTCGGCATTTCAAAGTAATTAAGAATCAACTTAGACTTTGGCTTTGTCGTTTGTATGATGTTGGCTTCTATCTTTTGAAAACCCAAAACAGATAGAAACCAAGATGAAAAAATCAATAAGAATTTTGTAATTTATTGAGACTTTTAAGCACAAAAATATGACAACTTTATTTAAAAAAAAAAAAAAGCTAGATAGCATTTACAAATTGAGTAAAAAGATTGCAGAAAAATATGGAAAAAAAGTCAAATACATCAAACAATTTGTAAATTTTGTAACAAAATTCGAATATTCTAAGAAATAATCGCCACAATGGAAAGAAAATAACTTTGATTATCAGATTTTCATACAAAGTATTGAAAAATAAGATTACAACTAACGAGAAAGTCATACGTTATTGAATTCGTTAAAGTTCATTGTGAAAGCAATTGCTTCAAACATAAATTCGATACGGCGTATCAAAATTTGTGTTAAACATAATCAAAATCAAAAATACTTCTCATATAATGACAGGTGTAATCGAATTTTTGATACACCCGTATCAAAATGTCATTTAACATTTCTAAATTAAGGTCACCCTAAAAGAATTCAACAGAAAACTTAATACATTGTGTTAAAATTTGATACACTGTGTCAATCTTCCTTTTGAATTTTTAGATTTTTTTAAAAAAAAATTCTGATGCACCGTATCGAGTTGGACACACCAACTCGATACAACTTTTTTTTTTTAACTAATTTTTGGTAATAATTTATAGTAATAATTTAAAATTTTATAATAATAATTATTATTATTTTTATTATTATAAAATCTAATGCACTGGATCGAGTTGGACACACAAACTTGATGCACTACATCAAGTTGGTGCTTCAACTGATACATTGTATAGAGTTGGGGCACCAACTAGATACAATGTCTCTAGTTGATGCTCCAACTCGATACATTGCATCGAGTTGAAACATCTTCTCCCATGGTTTCTATAGGAAATTTTAGGTAGTCTATGTATTTTATCGAGATATCAGTCAATTTAGCATCATGTTTACATTCTAATGGCGTTAGCATTTGGAATGGTTGAGCTACTGAAGGTACCTTTGATTAATTTGTCAATTCATATTGTTTTTTTTGAAAAGTTTAGATTATAGCTAGAGGAAGTGTTATCATTTACTAATGATCAGAACTAACGGATCTATTACTGATAATGCATAGTATTCTAGAAAATCCTATCTAAGAAGGCCAGCAAATTGGCTGTAGAAGAGACTGCATCTTGTTATGTCCTCTTGGCAAATAAATAGGATATGACAGTAACGTTGTTGTCCAGATCCAAATATATTCCAAACTTCTATTTGCAGAGTCTTGTATTTACTATTATCTGTTTTGCTCTAGTAATCTAAATATTTAGCACACGTCTACAACTTTTTGCAACAAAGAAAAATAGGAGTGAACTCACGTTTACAACTTTTTGTGGCAAAGAAAAATAGGAAAATTATATTTCTATGCAATTGAAGATAATACAAAGATTTCATAAGATCGAAACGTTACACTTGTCTAGGCTGTGACCGTTCAAAAACATATTTGAAAATATTACATATAATGCATAGTTGGTACATATTTTTATGCCCATTTTTTCGACTACTTAACAAGCAGAATGGGTGGAGACCCACTGTTTTCGACATAACCATTTCTACGACATCTTCAGGATCTGCTTCGTGGTTCACGGGGGATACAGATGGCTACGAGAGTGACTACACTTTTCATAATTCAAGTGTTGCATGGCTCTGCCACAAATTTTTTTGCATAAAAATCTATGAGCATGGCCTAAAAGGTGTCATATAGTGAGTGGTTTGTCAAAAAGACAAATTATGGTACTAAAAAAGTGATTTGACCATTGTTTTATAAATTTGTTTTGAAGGAGATAAATAAGGAGTGACAAGACTTTTTTTTTCATGAATTTTTAAGGACAAAGCATTGAGTGATATGACATATTTTGGGTACAAGAGGACCATGTTTTCTTTGAAGATTTTGATGAGTTTTAAAAAAGGACAAATGAGTATTAATTATATTTTGATTTTAAATAAGACAAGTAGATGATTTGATATGGTTGGTACAAAATGACCATGTGTTTAAAAGAATTTTGTGATTTATAAAAAATGACAAATGTAAATATGTGGTTTGATGTTGCATATAAGTTTTGGACATTATTAGTTTATAAATTCTTAAGTGATTTATTATATATATATATGTCCCTTAGAAACCTGTTCCGACCATTTTGGGTCGGAACGTTTCTTAAAAATAAAATAACATGTATTAAATTGGCCACAATCTTCCTTCTTCTTTTGTGTAATACACTGAGGGACACTAGATATACTGCTACTTCCACAAAGTATGTGTTGGATTTATTTCCTCTAGTCACCTAAATCCCATTTTAATCTGCCTCCATTCATGCTGCATATTTACTCGCGTTGTCGCGCAATCTGCATATTAACATGCAAATTCTCACAGGCGATGAAAAAATGAAAAGCAAAGGCTGACGTCACACCCTCTTCACGCTCACCCCATGCAGCTGCGCTAATAGACTGGACAACGACTGCAGCCACCCACGATCTCCTACATACAGCACATCCACCATGTACTTTCTTCATTTGCACACCTGTAACATTATGTATATATGAATACCATTTGTGTATTCATTAGTGAGAGAGAATGAAGAAGAGAAGCTTATCAGAGATAGACAAAAGTAGATGCTCTGTGCATTGATTCTTTATTTTGTTAGTAATAAGGTTCCATTCCTTTACAATTTGAATTAGCTTCGTAAAACATGCGGTTTTGCCCGCTATTGTCTTGTGCTCTACCACATTGTCAACATGTATATTTGATATACTTAATTTGATAGCAGCTTTTTGTTTAGCGTTCAGATATGTGTCAATAATGGTATGCTTATCATTATTCATTCTGTTTGATTTTTCTAGTTGCTCAATTTGGTAATATGTTTTTAGCATGACTAATATTTAGTCTTGTCTTTCGCAAATAATTCACGACCGATTGTCAGTCGAGCACAATCTAGCTCTTTGCAAATCATTTACGACACATAATTTGTCTTGCTATTCACGACAAATTATTCTTCTGGCGCTTCATTTATTAATGTTTGGCTACGTAATCAAGAACAATCATGATTTCCATCACTAACGTTCTGTTCGTTCTGAGAGAGTCGTATAGCTCGTTCCGTTGCGCACGAAGGCTTTCTGTTCGAGTTCGTTTCTCATTCACGTTTCGTTTCTCGTTCGTGTTTGTCTTACCCCCTTTGAGCTAAATTTTTCGTTTCTAACATACGACACCTTTCTCAACTCTCGTTCATCTCCCTCTCTCCATCATGGTATAAGAGCTATTTTCATAGCTTGATAAGCTTCCACAGTACAAGACTCTACTAGCCGATAGAGTAATTGTTTTCTTGTTCTGTATTTTCAACATCAGATTTTTATACTTAAGTCACTGATAGTTTCTCCTATCACTTAGACTAACTCCTCCACATGGATTCCCAAGGGAAAGCCAGTCCTATCATGGACAAGCTTGATGGAGCCAATTACCATCTGTGGAAATTTAAGATAAAAACTGTACTAATGGCTAAAGAATTGTATGACGTTGTTACAGGTGTAGAAGGGAAACCCGATGCAGATGACGCAACAATCGCCAGATGGAAGCTGAAGGATGGAAAGGCTTTCGCGTTGATCATCCTCAACATCACAGATACCCAAATCGACCATTTATCCGAGGCTCAGACATCGAAAGAAGTCTGGGACATCTTGAGCACACTATATGAAGTGCGAGATATACCTTCCAAGCTAGATCTCAGGAAGAAATTCTACTCCCTCAAGATGACGAATGGTGATTCTCTACAAAATCACATTAATCAATTCAAGAACCTGCTAAGACAAATGGCCACTATCGGATCTGTCATTGACAATCAAGACATAGTGATGCAATTGCTTACAAGCTTGCCAAGCTCTTATGACAGCTGGATGATGATCATCACGACTCATCTAGAATTGACTCTTTCGAGAGTCATTACTATGTTGTTGCAGGAACACACGCGGAGGAATGAAGCCTCAAGTTCTTCAGCTGATTCTCACGCTTTATACACCAACAAGAGCATGACTAAGCAGAAGAAGAAGAAAGTCCCGAAGCAATCCAAGCCAGACCATAAACCAGCACACCACAAAGAAGAGTCGAATCCGCAGACGAAGAAGAAGCTGTTCTGCAGATACTACAAGTGAAACAACCACGAAATTCAAGACTGTCGGATACTACAAACAACGAACAACAACAAGGGGAAGTCAAATCAAGTGGCAAATGTAGCTGCAGAAGCTCCACATCCTATTCAAGAAGCGGATCATGATGCCTTCATGACCAACCATCAAGGAGCATCTGGCGACAGTTCTTGGTTCCTGGATTCCGGAGCCACTCAGCATATGACTAGCCTCATTGGCTGTTTCGAGTCCTATACACCTTATAGTACCCAGAAATATGTCCACCTTGGTGACAATAGCACATAGGCTATTAAAGGTGAAGGCACTTTAAGATTAAGCTTTGCCAATGATCAGTCCAGGCTACTTTCTAAAGTCCTTTATGTACCAAATTTATCTACGAATCTACTCTCTGTAAGCATAATCACAGATCTATGACACAGAGTAGAATTCGAATGTGATCAGTGTAAAGTAGTTGATAGGACAGGCAAGATCCTAGCCCTGGGAAAGAAGCATGGATACTTGTACAAATTGAGTCATTGTTTTTCTGACTCTAGTCAGGCTCTCAGTACTTCAATTCATTCAAATAAAGATTTACTTTGGCATTATAGACTTGGTCATTTAAATCATGTTGTTGTACAACGAATGTCTAGACAATCTATTGTTTTTTATCTCGACTATCCTCGCGAAAGAGTCAAGTTATCTGTCTGTCAAGACTGTCTATTGTTAAACAGACTAGGAAACCTTTTAAATCAAGCCATTAGCACATTGCTAGAGGATTGCTAGATGTTGTACATTCAGATTTTGTGGCCGGATGAAAAATCCTTCGCTGAAGGATGCCAAGTATTTTATAACCTTTATTGATGAATTTTCCAGAAGGACCATGGTGTATTTTATAAAGAAGAAATCAAAAGCCTTCAACTGCTTCAGAATCTTCAAGGAGCACGCAAAGAAGGAGACTGGAAGGACGATTAAGGCCCTCAGGTCAGACAACGGTGGAGAATATATCTCTATTGAGTTTAAGGAGTACTGCCAAAGCCAAGACATTGAGCAGTAATTCATCACTTCTTGCAGTCCTCAGTCTAATGGCTTAGCCGAGAGGAAGAACCGTACTCTGGTTGAATCTGCCAAATGTATGCTATCACATGCATCGTTGCCTAAGAGATTCTGGGCTGAAGCTGTCTCCACTGCAGCTTACGTCAATAACGGATGTTCAACCAAGGCCCTCTCAGACAAGACACCCCACGAGGTGTGGACAAGTTCTAAGCCTTCTTTGAAGAACCTAAGAGTGTTTGGGTGCATTGCTTACGCGCAGATCCCAAAAGACACGAGGAAGAAATTGGACTTCCAAGGTCTCAAGACCATCCTAATCGGATGTACTTCATTTGATAATACTTATAAGCTATGTGACCCTGATACCCAACAAGTATTGTATAGCCGAGATACAGTCTTCATCGAGGATCAGTTCGTCGACCTCAAAGGCAAGGATGTTGCTCAAGAAGAACCCTCATCACTTGTCGTTGACACGACAGTCCGAGCTTCTGGCTCAGGCGTGTCTATTGTCGACCCACTTCGAGACAGCAAATCAGACGAAGATGTTGCTGCTACCCAGCAACAAATCCCAGGAGCGGTTCTTCAGTCGAATCCTCCCAGAAGATCAAGCCGAGTGCGCACACAGCCCACAAGATATACTCATGAGTCTATCTGTCTCTTGATACAGGAACCGATGATAGTCGAAGAGGCACTCAGCCAACCAGACTCTGATCTCTAGAGAGAAGCCATGGACAGAGAGTATTCCTCTCTGATTAAGAACCAGACATGGTCATTAGTCGAAGCTCCTATTGGCTGCAATATCATTGATTGCAAATGGATCTTTAAGATCAAATACAATGCCAACGGAGCAATTGATCGAAGGAAGACAAGACTGGTAGCACGAGGATTCACCCAAATCCCGAATGTCGACTACAGTGAGACTTTTAGTCCAGTCATCAAACATTCATCGATCCGAATGCTCCTGTCTTATGTTGCGGCTGTTGATCTCGAAGTGCATCAACTCGATGTACTCAGTAAAAAGGTTTCATTCCTTTACAGTTTGAATTAGCTTCGTAGATCACACGGTTTCGTCCGCTATTGTCTTGTGCTCTACCACATTGTCGACATGTATATTTGATATACTCAATCTGATAACAACTTTTTATTTTGTGTTCAGATTTGTGTCAATAATGTTATGCTTATCATTATTCATTATGTCTGATTTTTCTAGTTGCTCAATTTGGTAATCTGTTTTTAGCACGACTAATATTTAGTCTTGTCTTTCGTGAATAATTCGCGACTGATTATTAGCTGAGCACCGCGACTCATTCGCGACACATAATTTGTCTTGCTATTCGTGACAAATTATTCTTCTAGCGTTTCATTTATTAATACTTGGCTACGTAATCAAGAACGACTGTGATTTCCATCACTAACGTTCTGTTCGTTCTAATAGACATAGTCATGCTTACGGAGAGAGACGTATAGCTTGTTCCATTGCGAATGAACATACTTTCTGTTCGAGTTCGTTTCTCGTTCACGTTTCATTTCTCGTTCATGTTTTGTTTCTCGTTCGTGTTCGTCTTACCCCCTTTGAGCTAAATTTTCCGTTTCTAACATACGACACCTTTCTCAACTCTCGTTCATCTCCCTCTCTCCATCATTATGGTACCAAGGAGATAGATTTTGAGGAAAATGGTTGTGTGTTGTGCGATTGAAGGCAATTGAAAGAAGATTAAGGATAGATCTTGTGTGTGTGTGTGTGTGTGTGTGTGTGTGTGTGTGTGTGTGTGTGTGTGTGTGTAGATATATATATATATTATTTATTTACAATTCAAATTCCAAAGAACTCCCACTAAGTCCTCTCAACTTAGTGCTTGAAATATTATCAAGAATTTTTTTTTTTCAGCTGAAGAAGTTGACGACCCATCTTTCTCATTAGAGTCTACTAGCAAGTTCTCATCCGAGCCGACATCCAATGTTGAGAGAAAATTTTGTTATGTGGCTTTGCTACGTTGAAGCCGAGTCAAAGATGATGGTTGTGCTCTTAAATCCAAGACGTTCTTGCAAAATAGATATTGTTGACTTTCATAACATTACAGGAGTTCCAAGGCCCAAAAGGGCTGTCTAAGAAATGCCACGTAAGAGAGAGAAAATCGTCAGATTTTAAAACTTCGATCGAGTTTTTGGTCTGCCTGCACAAATCCGATGACTTGACCTCACTAGTAACGTATGTAGTTAACTGGAAGTTGGGTAGCCGCAATGCGTGGGGTCCATACTTCAAGATTCTATTTTCTACCATTAACTAACATAACTTCTCATGTAAATGCAAATCGTATTGCACATCAAAGTTTTCTTTCCATCTACACAAAGCGTTCACATCAATGAAAAACAGTCTTATCGATCTGAAAATCATGGCAAGAAACTTTGAATATTTTGGATCACAATGAGCGCCAACGTGAATCTAAATTTTTGCAATTCTGAAAATACAGAGTGTGTTGGATCAAATTGAGCGGTAAGGTTATTTCAAACTTTTGCAATTCAAAAATTTGCGATTTCAACACACATCTATTGAAAAACTATTTTGCTTATTTTGCTCATAACCGCGAAGCATTGATTTTGCATATCAAGCAAGAAATATGGAGTGTGATGGATCAAAAAGAGCACCAAGGTCATTTCAAACTTTTCCAATTAATTTTTTTTTTTAATTAAGATGAGTTTTAATAGCTTACAAGATATATAACAAGTTGGTTTTCTACTAGATTAATCTATCGATTATTAAGATGTCTAAATATCATCTCCATATTGATCTTCCCACAAAATATGCTCCACTGTCGAGAAAAAATCTGAAAGGATCCACCTTACCAGCTCACCAAAGGACGGAAGACAGGAAACATTGTGATCTATGGGTTGATGAAAGTTAGTAAAATGCAACATCCAAATTTTAGATTGGTCACACAACTCATACTGTTTTTGTGTGAAGAGTACAATGGTCTATTGGGTTATTGTGAAAGATTGAAAAGTTATGGCATTAGTAATTCAATGAAAAAAATCCATTGTTTGGAAAATATGTTGAATGGTTTGCTTACTGACTATTGAGAAAGAGAAACTATTTTTTTGCAAACAAAAGAAGAGAATGAAATCTTGAAGATAGATAATTCTCATTTGCAAGATATTATATTAAACCTTAACCAAGAAACTGACAATATGAAACTAATTGTACAAACATTGCATACCTCATATTGTCAAATATATGTAGAAGTAAACACATTACGGAAGAAAATACTAAACAATAAGCGAAAAAGAGTTATTTTAAAAAGTATTGACGAGCTTTCAACAAGTGGGGGTCAACGGAAAAAAAGAATATATGCTTTCAAGTAAGATTATGTTTTAAACTATTCATGTGTTTTGTTTCATCTAGCACTCAATGGTTGTGAATTGTTTTTTTTCTAAATCTTATTTTTCTTTTGCAGATCAGCTTTAGTCACCAATGAAAATCTGAAAGACAAGGACATGATTGGAAAGTCTTTGAGTGCAGTACTTACAGCCAAGTCAACAACGAGTCTACTTGGAAATCAACGATATTCTCGAATCAAGTCCAAGATTGCAGAGGCCCTTATGGGCGAAGTCGGCAAGATCATTGACCGAAAATTGATACAGGGGAGTCCGAAAATAATATTTGGTGGTTGGCAGCTTTCCAGGTTTAAATCTATTCTATTGAGTACTAGCAACTAATTCATTTCAAGAATTAATGGTTTTGTGTTTTAAGCTAATATTGGTTTGTTATTATAGGTCTGAATTCAATTCTCCTAAAATAGTTCATGATTTTGTGTTTCAAACAGGTTTTAAAAGAAGATCATGACATTCTATTTTGGATTTTTAGTAAAACAGAATATCCAGAGATAATTAAGAATCATATGAGCGACACACCACTCAATGTTCCTGGAATAAGTGATTTTAAGGTGGAATGGCATTTGGCTGGAGACCTGAAGTCGTTGAAGTGCATGTTCAACATCTCACGTGGAGCAAATTCAAAACATCCATGCCTCTATTGCATGAAAACTACACATGACATGTCGAAGAGCATGAGAGTTTCAAGGGATATAGAAGATCCGACTTGGAAACCAGTATTACCGATTCCGCTTAAAAATGTTCACATTTGTACACTACATGGAGATGTTAGAATTATCGAAAAATTGATATACCTTCATATTTGGCTTGCTTGGAATACTAAGCTAGAGTCATTAGCTAAAAAGGCAATAGGTCGATTGGAAGAAGTTTTATCAAAAGCGGGACTTCATAAAGGACACGTTAAAATACAAAAGGACGAGAAGCTTTCAGGAAAAACGGGAAACATCCCATGCAAACCAAGTATAGGAGGATCCAAAGCTCGTCGTTTCTTATCAAATCATTCCGAAAAACCAACTAAAATCCAGTACTCAATTTGATAGATGTACTCAATGCCACAAAGGATTTTGAAGAAAAAGGAACAACGAGGATTAAAAAAGTTGAAGTCTGGACAAAGCTTGACAACATGGTCAAATTGCTCAGAAAAGATAAACTATCCGATACTGATGTCCTACTAATTGAGAAATCAACAATTGAGTTTGTGGATGCAGTTAAAGACGCCTGGGGTGAAGATCATATTATGCATTATATGGTAAATGTCTTTTCAATGTAACTAACTCTTCGATTTATAATCTCATTGCACATATGCTAAATTTAAAATGATTAATATGACAATATTTGTATCTCTGATATTGCAGCACATTCTATGACATCATGCATCATTTTTTGCAAAAGCTTACGGCAGTCTAAGTATTTGGTCATCACAAGGAATGGAGAAATCGCATTGGCAAGCCAGAGCAGCATTTCATCGAAATACACAACACTCTAGAACATCTCAAAAAAATAGTTACATCATCCAGCTATTTCAATGGTTCTACAGGCGTATTCAAATCCGATATAAAACTAGACAACAAATTATCAGAAATTCAGAAAGACGTGCAAATTTATAGACGAAAATAATATTGATGCAAGACTCAACCCATAGTAATTTTCATGATATCAGACGAAAAGAGTATATGTATTATATGGCATCATTTCAAGTACAATGCAAGGCAAAATCATTGTTTCTCCTTGTCTTTAACGATCAGCTTTGTTGTGTGGTCAAGAAGAATTTTTTTTCTATCATATGGATCTAGAAAATCAATGGTCTTCTTTTGCTCAAGTTGATGTATCCGGAGAAAATAGCTTAGGAAAAAGACCTTTTAGGAACTTCCTCAGATACATAGCCAAATACTTTAATGACAATGTCTCTCTTCGCAAAAATAATTTTATATGTATTTTGAGGGTATTTATGCCCGTTCGAGAAATAGGATAATGCTTTAATTGCCATTATTATTGTCGCAACATCTGAAGAAAATTTGCTATGATGAATGCAAATCTATTTATTTACAAAGCACTTCAAATAATTGGACAGGGATGAAATCCTTTGTCGTGATCCCTGGCCTTCCCTCAAATATCTCTGCCTTGTTACAAAGGCATCCACCTCAACAGTAGCCTATAAAATACGAGCAAAGGTCACATGTCTTGTAAAACAAAATGACTATATTTGAATAAAAATATCATTAAGATAAAACCAGATTTACCTACTAGATCACGCTCATCAGCTTCAATAAGTGCAGCAGTATGTAGATCATGACCAGCAACAATGGTCGTCAAAGCATTAGATGGACTAGTTTCCGAAGACTGTGACACATATCTGCTCCAGATTTTCAGAAATTCCTCCTCACCGGGCAAATTTGCCTGGTATGCCCTGCTTTCAGACATGATTGACTGCAGTGCTTCAGTCCCATCCATCCATTCATCTTCGTCTTTGTAATCAATAGAAGCACTTAGATCATCATCACCGTCGAGATCTATGAAGTCCTCGAATTCTTTGATGAAATTAGACAAAATTGATAATATTTCATCCTCCCTCAAATCAAAAACATCTCCAACATCATTCAGTGAGAGGTATGCGACACTATTCATGTAATACACTAGCAAATCGAGGAGAGTCTTGGTTTTGTCATATGGATTCACGTCAGATAAGGAAGAAATGGACAATGCACGAGACTTGGTTGGGTCGTACATTGAAACCAATCTTGCCTCCTTGTCAGCACCCCAGACGTCATCAACAATAGCTGACTCTGATATCACAGAATCAGTTGATGATGAGGCACCCTCAATGTTAAGCCTCGAAGTTCTTGTCTCATTAGGAATAAGAAAAAAAAGATAAAACACAAAGCCCATGCCTTCCTGCAAAAAACGACATGATCGATTGTGCTGGTCACAATGGACCACACGTTTAAGATCACTCACGATTTTCGTGAATCGTTGGTTGTGGCTTTGCTTTGAAGATGGTTGGGCAAGTACCAGGTCATGGAAATGGATAAATCGTAGATTATCCATGATCAACATAGACTGATTCAGACTATCATAATACTCCTTATACAACACTGAAAAATATGATTTATATTCTGATTCAAACCTCTCAATATCAAAAGACATATTAAATACGTCTTATAATGACCTATGTAGTTACCAACATCGGATTCAACGAGGAAGGCGTGCAAAGCAGAATCAAAAGTATTAGAGGATGAAGCGGCCATCTCGAAAGTATGACCAATATGGCCGAGTATCGCTACGACGCGGGGTGGCATGGAGTCAGAAGACAATCATGACTTCCTCACGTGATGGCGATATTGGCGAATGACCTGATATCGGAACGACGCGAGGGATCTTAGATCGTCTAGAATCTCTGAAAGATTCTCACATGGTAGCGATACTGCAAAGAAATAGAACTGTTCACACACAATGAGATATAGGGAGTGAAAATCCAAAACTTAGCGAAATGTTTTAACTGATCAAACAACATTTATATAGCTAAAACCAAGAAAATCCAAGCCGTACACTCATCGATCCAACAACGGAATCAGATCTATGGCGCGTAGTACAACCGTCCACACGTGCGAGACCACACGTGCTACAATACGCGTCAATCTGCCATTCGCCCACGTGCCCACACGTGCCAGAACACACGTCACTAAACCATTGGACCACGTGGACACACGTGCAAGTTTCACACGTGCAAATACATAGGTGTAGGTCCCACATGTCAGGTACTGATTGGGCCACGTGACCACACGTGCGAGCCTATACGTGCGAGAACACACGTCACTGATCCATTCGGCCACGTGTCCCCACGTGGGATCCCACACGTGTTGATCCAGATGTGCAGTTTTACATGTGCGTGTACAGACGTATGGTTCCACATGTCAGCTATTGACTGGGCCACATGTCGCTGGTATTCACACGTGCCAATTTTTCTCCCCTATATAAGTCCATTCCCGGGGATTATACAGGTTTTCGCATGATTTGCTAGCACGTTTGATTGCATCCATACGAAATGCATTCGTGATATCGCCATCATGCGAGCGACCTCCTCCCCATGCCTATTCCTTACACCCTCTTGCGTCATAGCAATATTAGCTTGACTTCCCCAGTATCGCCATCACGCGAGTCCCTGTCTCTCCCCGCCTGACTCTGCCACTCTCTCGCGTCGTAGTGATATCATGGTTAGAGTTCTCAGTGTCTCTTCTGCTGTGTCTCTGTCCTCGCGTAGTATAGATATTCGGCCTCAATGGCTCGGACGAAGCAAACCGCTAGGCTTACCAGTTTCGTTCAACCGTCCCGTCCCCAGACATCTGAACCCGTACGTCCGCAAAGATGCGGTAGACCTAGCCGTCCATGGTTGAGGGACATCATGGCCTTGCAGAGGAGCACCAAACTTCTGATCCCGAAAGTAGCCTTCTACCGGGCTGTGAGAGAAGTTACACAAGACATGACCACCCATCTGCCCTATGCAGTGAGGTGGAATATCACTGCATTGGAGGCCCTCCATACTACATACGAGGATTTCCAGACAAAATTGTTTGAGGATTTGATGTTGTGCTCCATTCATGGCAAGAGGGTGACACTGATGCCCAAGGACATGCTTCTTGTCATGAGGCTTCGAAACACCTATGACAACATTTTTAACTGGATTCACACAGAGGCAAGTTCGTGGAAAGGGGCCTGTCCCACCCCGCAAAAAGAGAAAGCAAGCACAACCCAAGCGTTCGCAACCCAAGCCTAGGTCTCCCAGCTCTTCACCCTGACCTCCTCCCATTAGAAAAGATCTGGCTAGTACATCCGCAATTCCACTGGTTGAGAGTCCTCCCGTAACCCCTGATCTTCAAGTGCACGATTCTCCTTCTATACATGAGGATGACCTAAATACAGTGGTAGACATGATTGTTTCTGATTTTGATGCAACTGATAAAGAGTTGCACATCAGACTTCCAAATGAACCTAAAGACACATTTTTTGATTATGAGAGGTACATTGATTTTGACCTGTATATAGCCAAGAAAATAAATGATCTCGAAGCGGAGTTTATGTTTTGTATAGACGATATTAATTTTGCAATGCATATCAAAGACCCACATTGTAGGGAGCTAAAAGAGAAGACCTCATATATCTCAGACACAGTAGTTGAATCTGCTTGTGCATACTATGTACATAAATATACATATACAATCACGAAGGAGATTTTTGTTGTATCTCCATTTTTTGGGCATCTGTTGAATAAAGAGAGGAAAGCCAGAAGGCTCTTCAGGCACACCAACAAAGAGGCATCAATGTTCATCATTCCATATTGTTCAAAGTAAGATAGTTTCTTCTTGTAATATCTGTATTCTGTAAGATTTTTCTTTTGGAAACTCTTATAGATTCTAGTAATTCATTGCTTGTCTCTTTCTGACAGCAAACATTGGAGTGTGCACGCCATATTCATGAAAGTGGATTCAATTGGAAGCTGCACACTTGTGTGCATGACAATGAATTCTTTGCATGCCACCCATTCCATGATTAAATCCATGTACAAAAGGATGGTGGAGCTCTTCCCCAGGCCGTATGGGTTGGTTGTAAATACTAACATAGAGGTTGTTGATGCAAAGGTAAAAGGAATCTTTTTACGTATTTTATTTGCATGATGGCATGTAGTTTAGAATTATATTGAATTATAATCTAACAAATTTTCGCTGTGATTTCTCAGTCTTCGCAACAAGACGATGCTTTCAACTGCGGATGGTATTCAATCTGGAATGTTAAATCGTTCTTGGATTTGTATATGGTGCAACCTCCAGATGCTAGTATCCGTGAGGTATTTTTTTCAATGTGGTAGTATCATGATGATATATTGTTAACTTTGTGAATTTATATATTTTAAAACATTGGCTAATACATACATACAGTCGATATTTTTTTTTGCAGTTCCAATGTCCTGAGGTATCAACAAATGCGATTCATCAGTATCGGCATGAAATGTTGGAAATTTTACTATCATGTGCAAGGCCCTACAAGCATGAAGGTGCCTCGGATGAACCTGCCAGGAGATCTGTGGATGAGGTTACAGTGCTCGAGGATATGCCTCAGGCACCTTTGATTGAAATGTAAATATAGTTCCGACAGACACATAGAAATATATCATCACATGATGATCCATAGAACAATAGATAGGCAAATAGAAAGTGGGCTATTACTGAATGCCACAAATATATTATATCGATTTCAAAAAGAATGTACATTTTTCAAAATACTAAATACAAATTGCTTGATGAAATCTTGAAGTCATTTGAGACTTCTTTGTATTCCTTTTTTTTTTTAGAAGTACATTGATGTTGCTCGTCTATCATCCCAATTTATAAGGATGATGAGCGTGTATTTGGAGAGGTTTCTCAAGGAAAAGGAGCGATCATGAGAATGAGTGAGTCCTTCAAGGAGAAGGTGAATAATTTTTGCATTCTTAACAGCGAAGAAATGCAAAAGTGGATTTTGAGATACAAAGAGGCCAAGGCTCATAAACAAACCGCTCGAGCCACTTTCAAGAGAGGGCATAGAAGACACCGCCTGACCTCGCCCTTCTACCCAAGGACATGACACTTCATTGGCTACGTGATGCCCTTAGAGAAGCCTCAACAAACAACGAGGAAGTAGTAGAGAGAGCGAGAATCTTGCAAGGCGGTACGATTTTCATGTAAGATATGTACATCATTCACATGTTAAGCTATTTGTACGTGTAATTTTCTACATGTTTGTTATATCCCTAACACATTTTGTTCTTTTTAATCTTCATCCACTTTTTATCCAGTTCTGGAGTTTTATTTGTGTTTCTACAAAGTCTGCAAAAATACTCGAGAATCACTCAACAAGTGGCTTTGACATATCGGACATCATCCGACATATCGATGTCCCCGACAAAAGACTTCGGCCATATCGATGAAAGACACTTATTGTTCCACTTGTTATGAAGCTAAAGACTTGCCCTAACTGTTTTGCAAGTAAATTTCTGGGAAGTCCTAACTGGATGGATGCCAACGCATATGGCCAATTGGCTATTGCGATCAGTGACCTAATAGTTGTCCTATTGGATACCGTTAATTGCTTAGTATAAATAGATGATCATCAAAGACTTCTATAACTCTCTTTCTCCTTAAAAAGTTTTTTTCAGAGTTCATTAGAGTACTGTTATTCATGCTTATTGCTTATCAGCGAGACTGAGTTTTTAGTTACATAGAGATAGCTTAGAGTACGTTGCTTCTATCCGTAATTGTTTTGTGCTCTCATCATCTGATTTGTACATGCTACTTACTGAATCATGCTCACAAGAATGATTGCTTCTTTGTTCAATATTGATAGGCGTAGTCAAGAATGTATGCTTCTCTGTGATAATTTGTAACTGATAAATCTCTTGTTGTCTTGTCTAGTATATTTAGTACTTCATTGTTTGGCTACAAAATCGGTTTAGTGCTAACGATTTCAAAGTTGGTTACTAAAAGATTGAACGTGACTTGTCATTATGCTTTGTTCAATATTGATAGGCGTAGTCATGCATTAGGAAAGAAGGCTAAATTTCGCTGCGCTCAATAAGTCGCTCACACTCTTCGACTTGTTGAATCGACTCACTTCACCTCCCTCTTTCCAACACATCATGTTGCTCAATGTTGATCCAACCTCCAACCGTGTGCTCAACCATGTGCACTCCCTCGAGCTATATATGTGTATCATGTGTCAAAAATTCAAATTTTTGAACCTTGCAAAGATCTACCACGACCTACATGCAGGTTGCACACTACCAAATTACTCTCAATCTACTCGGATTTGATGAGCTATGAAACACAATTTGGAAATAGGCAAGAGCTCTTGTACACAAAAAGTAATCTAAGGCATGAATTGGCTAATGCAAATAGGCCTGCTACTCACTCGTGGGAACATGCTCCACACATGTGTGCTTTACATATGTACATTAAAACGTAAAATGATCAAGCTGAATTTTGCATATTTTTCACACATATAGCTTGATAAGTGTGCTAGTTCTCTCCAAATGTTAAGTAGCCAAGAATAGCTTTTCAAGTGGATCCTTTGGCATGCATTTGTTGAGAAAACCAACCAATAAACTTGAGATTGCAACAAGATCACCGTAGCCATGACAAGACTTCCTTGACTGAGAACCATTTCCAAGTACCAAGAAGAGCTTTCCACCATTTGAGCTCTTTTTCCATTGATTTCTTTTATCCTTGAAGAACATGATTGATCCCAAAGCTCCTCCTCCTTGAAAATAGCTACAACTCCATGAGAAAATCAAGAGTCCTTCTTGACTCATAAGGATCACAAAGATCCATCATCATGTTACCAAGATCTTGAGAATTAGACATATCGAGATTGGCAAGACTATGTATGCTAAAATGGCAAAGAGTTTGCATAATATCTTTATGCTTGATTTTCATGCTAATCTCAAATCTAATGAGGCTAAATACATCATTATGAATATGTGTGTCCTTAAAGGAAGATTCACTTATTCTCATAATGTGTTTACGAATTGCCTCACAACATGTAAAAACAACCATCATCCCACAAAATTGACATACCTAAGGAGAGGAAAATTCAATGCTACTCGACTAAACAATGACACAACATCAAAAAATGTATTAATGAGTTGAGCATTTGCTAGTGAAAAAGATAAACAAATATCATGCATAGCTTGATGAGGTTTTATGAGGGATATCCTTTGAAAATGAGGAGTCGTTTGGATAATTAAAATTACATTTTTTTGTCTAAGTGCACCCATTCTTACCACCCAAGGCCAAGTCCACCATTGTTTAAAAGTTGGGAATGTTTTAAGGGTGGGAATGCTACTTAGTGTCCTCGATTTAAGAGCTCAACGTCAAAGGAGAAACCACCGTTATTTAGTCATTCATTTTTTACTAGCTCCTAGAAGATGTACTTAAACACGACAATAGTATCAAACTTGCTTTTAATTTTTTGACATTATGTAAATTTTCATGGAAACAAATCTTTGATGGATTTGTGATGATGTACCTCTAATAGAATGCAAGCCAATGTCACAAAACCAATGATAGCACACTTTCAAATGATTTATGAGCTATCAAAGTGACATTAAGTACATTCATCTACTTATTGCCAAACAAATGACAAGGAACATATTGTCATTCATTTGATTCAAAAAGTGTACATGCAGAGAAGACCAAGACTATTATAAACAAAGAGGGATTGTTGATATTGGGTGATTGAGGAGTTGAACCTCAACTAAGACAATAATCTTCTCTTCCAAGTCACCCATCGATTTCAAAGAGCTGACCTATTGACACTCTTTGTATCAGCAGACAAACATTACATAGAGAGGTAGCATAGCAGAAGCCATAACATTGTTTTTGTCTTTATTCAACAATGACCTTCTAAATAATGAAAGTTCACTAGACTCAATGTAAAGTGAAACCCAATACTATAGGGAACTAGCATATGAAACGCCATAATATTGTTCTTATGTCTTAGTTCAGCAAAAAATTCCTCACAAATGAATTAGTTACGATTGAAATGAACTTGACATGATTTTAAGGTAAAAACATTATCGATCCCTTGCACACAATATATCTTATGAAAACCCTTGCATGGGTCCACTCCCAAATGTTTTCAGGAGTTTAGTTGCCTGTTTCAAAAGAAACTCAGCTTCTCATTGTTTTGCCATGAAAAACCAATTTTGATCATGTGAGCCATTTCACAACTATATGGACATTTCTCTCCAATATGTGCCCCCTGTTAAAGTAAGTAATTTCATTCCATTCAGACCCATCAAGGGATGCCCAGGAGAGAGAAAATTTACATGAAAACTTTAAAACCTACTAATAAATTGCCAGAGTTCATCCTTACATGTCCACAACAACAAATAGAAAAAGCCAGAATCACTTTGTTGACGATACACCACCACTCTATAAATAAAGGCATCGTCCTGCATTAAGTTTATAATTATGAACACTCAATAGGTCGGGCTTTTATAATTGTATTGAACTAGACAAAGTTTAGCCAACTATTCTGAAGAATGAACATCCAAAAAGTTAAAACGTGCAATTTCTCAACGTTCATTCCCTTTAAAGCGCACACAAACTCCGTACACCAGATTGTAAACTAGCCACACTTTTAAGTCACAATCTTAATACCAATGATTTCCATAAAGTATCACTTGATGTTATCAGGAGCTACCTGAGAAAGAAAGTTTTGAGCGCTAAAAACACGTATATTTGACTAATACAAAGCACCGACCAATGATGTAATATGTTCACAAGATTGTAATTACATTTGGGATAGAAAATAAAACTGATTTCAGTTCTCAAAAAAATAGGTAGAAACTAAATGAAGTCTACTTTATATTCTTCCTTGACTATGATCTATAACCTCACTAATGTCAATTCAAATAGAGGTCAATTTTCCAAAATTTAGGAAGTCCATGTTCTGGAAAACAAAATGGGGACATGACTGAAATATAAATATAAATATAAACGGAAAGGGCTTGTGGGAAATTATAGATTAGCTTGGAGATGGCCTTGAGGCACATGAGGTACCACGCTGCCTGTGCCAAATAGGTGAACTAGCGCAGAATTTTTAAGCCTGGGAGAAGTGCCTGATATCAACTGGTCTACCTCCCTGGAAAGTGGCTCATATGCGTCGTCTACACCAAGTCGCAGTTCCCACTAGCTCTGCCTCAGAGTTTTGATTAGGAAGTTATCAATACCAGTGGTAGCTGGGAGGCTAAATCAGGTGCGCAAACCAGACAGTGGATGAAGTGGGTTATTGCACGCATTTCATAAGCTGTACTTAATACTTCCTATCTTGCAGGTGAATGTGATCTGGGGGAGATATCAGTAAGCTTCACACCTTCACGTCTGCTGGTGCAAACTTTTTAACTCCACCCTTTCTTCCATCAAAGTCTGTTCTTTGATATGTTCGTTTCATTTCTTCAGCTGAATAGGAGATATCGGGTAAGCTTTCACAACTTCACGTCTGCAGGGTGCAAGCTTCTTAACTCCACTTTTCTTCCATCAAAGTCTGTTCTTTGATATGTTCGTTTCATTTATTCAGCTGAATAGGCGTCTCCGCTGTTCAGCAGCATCTCAATCCGCCACTTGAGTTTGTAATCTAGATCTTTGCCAAGGCACTTAAATATAGCAGTCAGTTACGACTAGGGAGCCACTTACTCGTACTGTGTTGAAAGCATTGTTCTGAGATTTTTTATTTTGATCGCTTTGAAGACACCCTCAAGGAGACGCAAGGAACTTATCGTCTTCTCCCTCAACACACATGTACCAAGTTTCAAAAATCACTTATTACTTTAGATACCCGCAAATATATGTGATAGACCTGCGGAAAGAATCACCTACGAGGTAGGCTAGCAAACGGACAGGCAGGCCAAAAAACATGTGCACTGGCCTTGGTTGGGATAAGTGCCTGGTAAGTGGTTGGTGCATTTAGAAAAAGATCCATTCTAACAAGCAGAAACTACAGATATGCGCGAAATAACAAGGGGGGGGTCGCTTCTGCTTAGGTAACAAAATTAAACGGAGGTAGTAGCACAAGAAGCGGATCCAGTTTCTTTATCATGCTCCTGCTGCTACTCCCAAATCGTAACCAAACCAGCTATCACCACATCATCAGAGAAAACACCCCAGATCCTTGTTGCCTCATCACCAACTTTGAATGGTGTGTGTGCTACAAGGGAGGGCGAGCGATCTGCTCCGCTATGCACAAGAAAACAAATTGCGAGAGAGTTTTAAGAACAGCTGAATGTGGAGCGCTCCGCTTTTTTTTGTGGTTAATTATTATGGAAGCATTTCATTTCGTAAAGGCAAAATGTTGATGTAAATTTAGGGCGGTTCGAGAGTAGAGTGCTCTCACGCGTTAGCATGAACTTGTTTAATGTTCAAGGCCTTAAAGGGGCTTCCCCAACACGTAAAGCAAGTTAAAAAAGATTTCTCCTCCTCTAGATTTACCGCGCCCTTCGCCTCCTTCAAGATTTTTACTGCTGGCTTAGCTATGGCGCCGATCTGCTAGTTCTGAATTGCTTGTGCGCTTCATGCTGGGATGGGCGTGGCAATAGAACTACTTACTCTTGTCCTCCTTTATGTCTGCGTACTGTCTCTTTCTTTTGTTCTATTGCCAATTTCTGAGGTCTTGACCTCCTGGGCTAGCAAACATATACGAATCCATTCAATATGTTTGTCATGCTTTCCGAGAAGTGCATTTGGAGCTGATTGATCGTTATATCAGTTCAGGTTGTTGTGGCTCTAATAATTTTTGGGTCAACTACGGAGTTTAGATTTTCTGGGCTTCTAGGGTTTTTCAGCTCATCCATCAAGCATATGTTATGATGGACTTTGAGACCTACAAGTTTATCTCCATAGGTCTGTTGAGTTATAGATTCACTTTTGATAGACTTTTCCGTTTGGAACTTGCTGTGAAACTTAGGCCTTCTTTTCAAGATTCTACCTCTGTTGATAGAGACTAGAACAGGCTTACATATTTTGAACCAATTTCCAAGTCAAAAGCATAGCATCTCATCTATTTTTTACTATGGGTAAAAGTTTGTTACATAAGGTAATAATTTTTTGGTTACCATAAGTGAAATTGTTTTACATCAGGTAATTATTTTTTCCTATTGGTAAAAAACATGTGTCATTTTTTACCTCTGATAAAAGAAATTTTCAAGAGGAACCTTAACCTTACAGAGTGTAAGGTTCCTCTGATGTGTAAGGTTCCTCTGATGTGTGAAGTTGTTACAGCTGTCAAATTCTGCCAATTAAGGGTGCTTCTAAATACACAGCAAATTTTTTTAAAGTGCGTTATGAGAGTAGAGCGCTCTCACGCTAACGTTATTATGAACTTGTGAAGTGTCCAATGATGGCTATAGTTCATATAGTTTAAAGTGGCTAGACCGGACCAGCCTCTTCTTTCTTGATTCGGTGAGACTAGCAATTTTGAGTTTCAAACACGCCCTTCGCACTGCTCGAGGTTTACTTCCACCGCTTGTACAACCTTTTGTGCCTCCCTTTGAATCTTTGGTGACAAATCAACGAATGGTTTTTCAGAAGACAAGTTATGGAGCATCTTCACTCTATTCCTTCAGCCATCTCCTTTGGATGCAATTCGAGCTCGTCTTCTATCATGTGTTGCTCCGATTTTTGAATTGAATTTCAGTAGTTTGAAGGGATGGCTAAGAATGTCACTCTTGTAATAAGAGACCTTTCTATTGCTAGCCCCCCGACAGTGATACACTAATATTCACTCCGAAGACTCTAAAAAGGTTGATATCAGTGTGCATGCCCAGAAGGCAACTACAGTTTGTTTGTAGTGCCCAATATGGGGGGGGGCAAAGTTGCTGAACCTAAGTTCCAGGTTTTTCTCCACAGCACTCAGGTTTATTGTACTAGCATTGCACTTGGTGTCAGATCTTTGTTGTGGAATATAAAAGAATGACTTGTGAATCTACATTTCCAACTCTTGTTATTGAGTTTTGTGATTGTACTTTATGGGTAGAGGCTTGTTTGCCTGTTGTTGTATGATTGTGTATTGTGAAATTTTAATCAGTTCAATCTAGAGCTATTTGCAGTGAATGCTCAAATATTGCTAGGGATGTCCTTCATGCATTCTTTGTGAAGGGCTTGCTAGGGATGTTCATCATGCGTTTTGATATGCAAGCAGGATAGACAAGTGAATTCTTTTTGAAATTAACGGCTGTAACATGACGGACCCTTATTAGTATTCAGGATAGAGTTAAAGACACGAATCAAACACCTTTGGGCAACATGGAGACTGCAACTATGCCAACTCCAATATGACAACGCCTGTGAAGAATCAAGTTCCATAGAACTCTCAGAATCTTGGACAAGTATTTCAGAAAAGTGGAAGTTTGCATGTGCCTCCAAAGTTTCGGCACTACAGCTTGGTCAATTTTCGATACCCCTTTGTTTGTTTCTGTTTTATCTTTAATCTAATCTGATCTGAATTTGAGGATTTTGTCAAAAAAAATGCATTGCAGCTCAATGTCTCATTTAAGCCTGACCAGCCTATACTCAAAGAAAGTTAAGGGTTGTCCATAAGCTTCCCGTTCAGTCATATTGCTACAATAAGTAAAGTTGGGACCTTACTTCAATGTTCTTTTGACTGTTTGCAGTGATCTATTTATTCTCTGCAGAGAATTTAACCTCTTTTCGTCTTGCATTTTGGGGAAGTTTAAAGGTTCTGGTACAGAAGTTGATAATTCAGGTGGGAAGCTACAATGTGGCCGGGTAAAGCCTACCCCACGATAATTTGTTTGGAGTTTGGGGTAGTTATACCGTTTCCTGCAAGCCTTACGGATGAAATAATGCTTCTTTGGTATTTCAACCAGTGGCATCCACAAAGAATCAAACCTTTTTTTTGTTTATAGACGTCGGTGTGAGGGACTCAAAGAGGCAGCTTAGTCGGAAGCAATCCCTCCACTATGCAGAAGTGCGAGATGATTGCAATGGGTGTGCCCACCTTACGTAGTCCCCTCTGCACCATTTGCACCATTGCCCAGAATGAGCGCAAATACGACAAAGTGACCAGGTTTGATTCCCGCTGTCCTGCCCTACTTGGATTTATTGCCCATAGAGACTTCTGTGCTGCCGTTAAATGTGGTCCATGTAATATGAAGTCACGGTGCTTCATAAGGAATGACTTTGAAAGTCTTCTTCAGGTACCATTTTCTGAGTAGTTTGTGACAGTATTCACATATGTTTTGGCATGCACTTTTAGGATCTGCTATCTGATGATTTGCTACTTCTAATATGGTCAAACTTCAAAGCATCAGCTGCTTGAGAGCGGATGGTTCATGTAGATTTTTGGAAGATCTTTGTACTCTGTATGTATTTTCGGTCCATTCTCTGCAGATTTTTTTTATAGCTACGTTTGGAAGAAGTTGGTAAGCAGAACCACCAGCTTGTCTGTAGTAATATTTGATTACCTTTTTTAAGTTTATTTGCAATGTGTAATGCAATCTTCCTTCATATTACGTTCCACTGGTAGGTTTGCTGAAAGGTTGAAGATAGTGGGAGAAAGAAAAGCCATTGGAGTCTTATGGCCTTCTAAGTGGAAGGATGTGCTTCTAAGTCGTCCACTACTTTTGGTTGGTTTATTTCATACTCGATATCATCTTAGCTCCTCAAATTGTTGCATGCAAAAAACAAAAAAAAAATGGGGCTTGATGATACGCCGAAGCATGTGCTTAGGGTTTCAATAAACTCACCAGTGTATATCTTAGCACGTATCAGTGTAAGTAGTTGAGATGGGTTATAAATTCAAGAGTAACTTGCAATTCTGTTGAAGAAGGTGATTAGTTCTGAAGTCTCTGGCATAATATTTTTTAAATGGGAAATTCTTGAAGTCCTGTTGAATTAAAAATGTCATGCTTTTACACTTTTATATGTAGAATTGCATGATCTT